>CM067219.1:39383207-39995183 GCA_034190945.1 Octodonta nipae
CAGTTTTAAATAATGGATAAATTAAAGAAATACCAAAATTATCATTTTATATTTCATTAATGAAGATTATACAGTCTGCTTCTGGTTAGTTGTCAGAAAAGTTTTTGTAAAAAAACATACATTAAATGTTTAGTTTTATTATTTATTGTTTAATGAGAAGTTTAGGAGTTTACATAGGAAATTACATAGGCAAAATTGTATGTACTCAAGCCGACAAAGTTTATTTAATCAGAGGTACCCAGATCGTACTATACTGCAGACTTACTTGAGGGATCTTCTTCAGAACCAAATGATTTAGCCGACCAACAGTTCCTAATGAGAAAAAAATGACACAATCGAACAAATGGTAGTAAATCCTACAGCAAAAGTTGAGTTAAAGTAAATATAAATTTCATCCATAAAAATTAAGAATGGTGCACCAAATTTCAGATGACGAACTTGACAGAAGAATGGAAAGCTGAGAAATTATGGCAAACTAAATTCATCGAAACCAACACTACACAAAAACCAGTTGTTTTAGTGATGAAACTACTTTTTCGATGAATGGAAATGTGAACACACAAAATGTACGGTATTGAAGTAACACAAATCCGCATACCTTTCGTGAAAAATATACTCTATTTCCAGAAAAAGTGGCAGGCATTTTGGGGAAACAGTTGGCCATGTTTTCCTCAATACAAACGTAACCGGTAACATGTATTTTGAAATGTTACAAAATGCAATTGAGTCACTAATTCTTGAGATTCTGGAAAATAATCTAGATAAATTCGGGCATTTGGACATAATATTTAACAAGATGGTGCTACTGCGCATTATTGTTGTGCTGTAAGACGTTACCTGGATGAAGAATATCATGATATATGAATTGGACGGTGAGGTGAGAAAGGACTGCTCGGTCACCGGACCTGACACCATTAGTCCTGTGGCACCATCTATTACTCTAACGTCATCTATTACCACTAGTAGAGAAGTTTACAATCGTTTATTTTCACCCTCCAAATTTCATTAGTGTAAGTATTTAGTTTATTTAATTAAAGTAATTTTGTTGTGGCCTAGTAATATACGAATTCAAAAGATACTTGCTCTCTCTTAGTTACGTCAGTTTGATTGTGTTGTTTATTCTTCTTATTCTTCCCGATTGACCGTGCCATATTCTCATTACCTTGTCTTTAACCTTTAAGGTAATGTTCAAGGTCATTTCGGATTCGGAAAAAGCTGTACAGTCTAGCCAAATATCTCAATCATCTAATTTTTCATTTAGGAATTTCGTGATATGAAGACCCGAGAATATACTTTTTTCAATTAAACCACCTATTTCTTTCGGTAAAGGTTAGGTGAACTTTGACTTTGGTATTTGTTTAATCTCACTGTGAGTTTCAGACACTTATATATTTTCATTTTCTGAAACCAAAAATAATTTTTGCATACTACAGCTGTACGCAGAATAAAGATCTCGGATTCATAAGGATGACGTCTTTGCGTATGAATTAAATGTCCTTATTGAGCTTTCAAATAAACACGTCGAATGATTTTATGATCAGGAAGTTTTCGAAAATGTAAACGTTCTTCATAAAGTCTTGCAGCTCTCAAATAATTTCCTTGGGGTAAACTAAGAATCATAATAATATCAATTCGTTTCTCGTGAAGAGTAATCCGCAATTTTCCCAAACAAAACACTTTTGATTTAATTTTGAATAATATTTGCAACAAAAAGTTCTTGTCATAAAGCAAAATCGTTATTCCGTTAAGTTAATCTTACCTTTACTGAAAGAAATAGGTGGTTTAATTGAAAATAAGTATGATCTCGGGCCTTCATATTGATTATTGGGTTATTTGGTTTTGGTTTTTTTCGAATCCGGGTGTAAAATAGCGGTTTTCATACTGGGTTATTCGGATTATGTTACGATCACTCGGGTAGACAGATTAAGAAAAATAATAAAACTGACATTAGACCTTGGCGTGACGTTCGAACTCCATGTGTGTTATATCACCTGAACGTAAAATTTCCCGGTCTTTCAGAATATTTGATCAATTCTATTAAAAAAAATTAAGTTAACCTTGAAATGGTCTTGAATAAGACTCCAAGATAAAAAGCAAGGTCATAAGGATACGTCCCCTTCGATGTTGTGTAACTTTTATCTAACATATTTTTCGCTATCTCCCACAGGTTTTGAGAAATTCTACTGGGGAAATTAAAATGGTCCACCCGGTATACTACTGTTTTGGTGTTCCAGGTCTCCAAATGAAATGATACTATAATTAATTTAGAAATTTTTAAACTTTTATAAAATATAATTTGTTAAACAATTTGGACTGTGAAACCAAAATATTACTTCTTTACATATGAATAATTAATCTAACTTTCTTAACAAAGTTTATTTTTATTTTTTGTAATATTTTTATTTCTAATTTCCTTTCTTTTGCATATTTTACACATTAAATTTATTAAGCATTGCCTTAATTTACAATACGTTTCAATCGTAACTTTCCATATATTGTCAATATAGTTTATGATGAATGATCTCATTTGACGATGTCAATTCATACATTAATCACGAAGCGAACATTCTAATTTCTAACACTTTCCATATTTTTTTATACTTTTAATTTCTGAGGGAATAGAAAAACATTAAAACTGTTACAATAACAGTTTATCGAACAGTATTAAGCAATTGAAAACTTATAAACAAAATACAAACAATACAAGTTGTGTTATATAATAGTTTAAAGCAATACTAATTTCAGCCATGAAACACACACATCCACATTAATAAAATATTTAAAAAACCATAATTGGTATCTAACCATTGGGGGATTTAGACTTGATGCCGCCCTAGGCCCCTTTCGAAAAGCCGCCTCTTTTTATTACATAAGCAAGTTATTATCAAAATTAACCATCTCATTTTCAAATATTTATATCCCTTCTTATTTACTTAAGTATACATATATTTTTTCGTATATTTTTTTAGATATAAAGTACTAATTTAAATATAACGGCTTCAACATTTCTTTTTGGTTTGAAATTACATTTGTCACAGTAATTTCTTCTTCCTACCTTTAGTTGACCCGAGAGAGTCTTCATAATCAAATCCTTGTGCTAATTGAGTTTCAATTGAGAATAGTGCAAGATTAGTTACTCCATCTTGACCTACAATTGTACGTCTAGATAGCTATCTACTTCTTTCAAGCTGGGAAAAGACCTCTCTCCCGAACACTTTGGTGCTGGGATTTTTAAAGATGATTTATGAACACTAAAAATATATCTACATTATGGAAACTAAACCTAATGTTTCCTTTAATTCATCAAGAAATAATTTGCTCGATTGTCCAGACATTTGTCTGAGATTCAAATATATTATCAAAGAAATGGAACTTTGCTGAAGTTTTTTGATAAATAAGTAACGTTACTTTAGGACCTCACAGTATATTAATAAGTATAATCTTTATAACAAGAAGTATATTAATAAGTATAATCTTAATAAAGTGAAATATTATATCATAAGAGAAAATTTTGCCGTCCCCAAAATTAGGCCACCCAAGACCCAGGCCTCACGAGCCAAGGCTTAAATCCGCTACTGGCTATCAATTTAAAACATTTTTTATTTTAATTACTTTGTTTGATATGTTGAAGGAAATATGCAGTCAGAATTTACAAAAAAGATTATTATGCAAATATCGCAATTTCTAGAGGTTTCAGATTTATTAAGGTTATTAATTATATCATACATTCCTATTTTGTAATTACGTTCTGTATGTTCTTTATCTTTAACGGTTATATCTTTTCCAGTCAAGTGTTCTGTGAGATTGCCAGAAGAATCGAAAGTAGAAGCTTTAATGATGACATCATTATTGTCTATGCCAATTTCAGAATATAACAGAGTAATATAATCCAATTTTTCTGCACAACTTTTTATGTACAATTATAAATAATTGTTTATTAAAAAAGCACAGTGGTATCCTATCCAGTTGTAGAGTATATAGGTATTATAATTTACTTTGAATGAATAGACACTTGTTTTCATAAATAAAAACACAAACAATAGTATAGAAGCTTTTTTGTAAACTTTGACCGTGAATAATTTTTAACGCCTTGGTGATATAGTTCTCGATATTTAGTAATAAATTATTTCGTACATGAGCTATATTTCAGCATAAACTGACTTGATAAAGAGCATGCATACGAAGGCTGTATTAATAAAAACTCGCTAGACCCAAAAAGTTTTGAAACAACCTGTTTTAGTCTTTCCTTACATTTGTGGATGCCTTTAAAGTAACATGTTTTTTGATAAGGTGAACATTACTGGACAAAGTATATACTGGTATATAAGAACGCCTCTAAGCGATAAATTAACTAAATACGGATATTACTTCGACATTTCCTATCTTATCAAATGATTTGGTTGATTTATATTGTATTTTTAGTTGCTTAGTTTCAGATTTATACTAATGTATTTAAATTAAGATACAATGATGTTACGATGTTGTATATGGAATTTATACTCCATCAAATTTTTCGAGCAATGCCTTACATCAAGTAGCAAGAGCCGTTTTAAGTTTTGATCCAGTTAGGCGGAATAGCAAATTTTTTTGGAGACAACCGGTACAAATATACTAAATATACTGCAGTTTTTATTTTGTCCAATAATACCTCTATCTCATTGTGAGATATTTGCTAATGTTCCTTAATCATATTGAGCACATCATCGCTAGTTTTCGGAATAACATGGACACTGATAGAATTATGCATATTAGTTGTAAGCAATCTTTTCATATAGTGCCTCGTCACCAAAAAATGAAGGAACTATTCTAGCCGGTAGCTTAGGCCTTTACTGCAATTGTAAGAGAATCATAAAACGAAAACCTTCACACATGAAAATTCCATTTTTATCGGAATAGCTTTTTCTTAATCTAAACACATCAGCCAATGCTACGTTGTCAGTATTTTGAGTTTTACCATAAAAAGGTTAAATTTAACGATAGTTACTAATATCACAGATCAATGGCTTCATCTAGTGGTCGTTAAAAGACAACCTTCATTATTGTGATATAATTAATTACTCAAGCATCACAGAAACAGAATTTACAACCTATAACATCTATACGTATGTGGAAAATAATCTCCCTAAGTGTGTTTCATGTATACCTACCAGCAGATAAACTAATTTATGTCGAAATTGTTGTAGTTAACGATCACCACATACGTTGCAACATCAAAATGCGTTTTGCGGAATATCCTTTCTAGAAAATGAATGCAACAACCAGAGACGGTAACAGGTCTCATACAATCGCAAACAACCACCGTTTGTTATAATAATTCTATTTATTTACGGTAAGTATTTAGGAAAGGTATAAACGCAAATGAATAACTGAAGCATATCCGACGCCCAAGGCTTTGAAAGTGATAGTCACATCATGCGAAATATGAAATGTTCATATGTAATGATAATTCAGATTTTACTCTTCCTTTTGTGATATGCAGAATTACAAATATTATAATGTGAGATTATTCGGAGAACGCACTAATTCTTCAAATTACTTTCACGCACTTATTATCCTGCTGTGTTATCCTTTCATAAAGTTATACTTAACGATCGAAAACATTATGGGAAGATTTTGTTTTTCATTACATTGCACTCACTGGTGAAGGAATCCCTTTACAGATGTTATTATGTAATCAACAAAAATTTTTGGTCACCGTTGTTGGGCTATACATATTTGTCGTCCGAATATTGTTGAGTCACGAACTTAATTCAAAGAAATACAACTTTTGTAATTATAGCTCATTGTCAGACAGATCAGTATCACTTTTGAAGTAGGAGGATAGACCGAACAATTTATAAAATAAAATGCCAACAAAATGTTATTATTTATTTTCAAAATGCCATTGTGTGTACAAGCGCTGTCAGTTTTACCGAAAGATCGTGCATAAAACGAAGTCGTTACTGTCGATCAACGTAAACAATTTAAACAAATTCTTAATTATGAATGAAATATGGGATTCGTGAGATGATAAAGCATTTGCTTTAAAAAGGTTTAAATGCTGAAGAAAAAGATGCATCATTGCTACCGATGGGGAATAGTTCAAAATGTGCCTGAAACCGTGATGAATAAATAGTCTTTGTGTAAAGTGCGTATGACATTTGTTATTAGTCTAATTGACAAACTATTGTTAATTAAAATAAGATATTTAAAAAAATAGTAACCGACTTTAAAGTACTTATTACTAGACCAATGAAATTAATTATTAAGAAAACATAATACTATAAAATAAGTAGCACATTAACTGTTGATATATACAAAGTAAAAAATGAAAGGTAGTCATTCTGTACTAATTAATTACCTATCTTTCTAGTATATTTTTAAAGTCGGTGCCTTCATTTCTTTTATATTTACAACTTCATCAAACTTGTTACTTGGCACCGACTTCAAAAATATACGAGAAAGGTAATATGTACAGATTAAGTTCGTTATATTGTTTACATTTTTTTTACTTTGCCTGTAGGTACCTAACAAGCATACTTCAAGAAAAGAGGAGGTTATCAATATTGACGGAATCGGCTTAATCAATTTCGATACTGTAAACGACATTGTGTTACGCAATATTATGAAAGGCTACTATATATTTTTTTACAACACGAGGTTCATGGTTTTCCAGAAAATTTGGAAAACCAATTATTAAGAGGCTACCGGCCACTAAATCTCCCCTAGGTTCTCTGAAATTGCTTCATAAATTTGGATATTTTAAATTTGTAATCTGTTAGGAGGATTCAGTGGTTATTGAAAATGGAGGTAAAACAGGTAAGCTGCAAAGAAATGTCACATAAATTATCTCCATAAATCTCTAAATTTAATAGTCGGGGGGTCGGTGACATTAAAAGTGCTTCATAGATTATTAATAATTATACGAACAAAATGAACTTGGTATGTGATAATTTATCCGTTACCACTTGGACAATTTTTTAGAGCTTAATCATTCTTCAAAAATTTCTTTTCTTTTGTAAAAACATTTGTTCTAATATATAATTGTTTAATTGTGTGCTTTTTGTAATTGAACCCATGCCATAAAATTGGTATGCCAGATATTTCTGGCAGTTTTTTGGCATGCTCTTGTGGTTTTTCAGTTATAATAATGATTTTTTTCACTAAGGTGAAGTGGCTGAAATTAAACCAATATCAGATTCTATTTACTAATTGGTGTTTTTTTATGTCAATATTGTTAAAAATGTTATAGAAATCCCTAGAACCCAAATGCTGCACCACCTGCTTGGTCCATTTGTAAATCGAACCCATTGCAGCGACCCACACGAACTCACACAAAAAGTTTTGTCAGTATTGATCCAACCGTTAAATTTTATAGAAATTTCTATAACCCGATTGTAGCGCTATCTACCGAACCCAATTATAAATCTAAATCATTCCAGGAACCCACTCAAACTCATACAAAAAGTTGCATCAAAATGGGTCCAAGCTTTAGAAGTTAAATAACTACAACCCGATTGCAGCACCCCCTACTTGACCAAATTGTAAATCTAACCCACTCAAATACACACAAACCCGATTGTAGCGCCATCTGCTGGCTTCAGTTTTAAATCTGAACCATTCTAGGGATCCACTCTAAGTCACACATACCTAAAGTTTTATCAAATTTGGCCAATCTTTAAGAGTTAATGTAGCAAACGCAAACGTTAAGTTTTCTGAAATGTTCCAATTTCTTTTGTGTCATGCATCATTTTCCAACAACTTTTGTTCTCATCAATCATTTTTGTCCGACAGCTGGTAATCATCAAGATTGTTATCGTCAGATGGACGATTTCAGAGATCGGACTCCTAAAAGAGCCTGTAAATTTTGTCGGACAATTGTACTATAACATTTCATTGTTTTGAATTAAACATATGTGAAAAAAATAGATTGCTGGTTTCCATCAACCTAACATGAGTAAATTCGACATGTTTAACGTGGGGGACAAACTAAAAGACCCCAAAAATATTGTAAATGGGATCGTCAATGTTTCAACTGTTTTAAAAATTGTTCTCGTTTCCCAATTATTGTATACTGTTTGAAAAACACCATTGCATTATAATTGTAGTCAATTATTACTTGCAAATAAAACAAAAAAAGTTCGCAGGCATTTCTTGTGGCCAGTATTGTATCATTACCGTCAAGGTGATTTTCATTCAAGTTATATTATTAATCGATAAAATTTGCAAAGAAACACTTGTAGTTGTTGACCAAATCTGGTACTGATTGACAAAATAAATGTAATGAAAGAAGACCTCACTCCTAAATTTAATAGAGATGCAGAAAAACTAGAGAAAGTAGACGACCATGAGGAAACTTATTGGTATGAGATATAAGGAAAAAATATTAATATTATTATGTCAGAACTTCAACAGACAATAGAAAATATCCACCGGAGTGCAAGTAATCACAATAACAAACCGTTATCAGCCTTCGAATATTATTTAGAACAACTGAAGAATATATGAAGTTGGAGATATCATTGGGAAAAGGTGTGGGCAACATTCATGGGAGACTTCGAAGACATTCGAACTAGAAAAGGGTATTAGCTAAGGAGACAGTTTCATCAGATCGTTACTATTTGTCATACCCACAGGTACAAATAAATGTTGCAAATGTAATACAGTTAACACACACGAAAATTTTACATTTAATTGTGTTTCAAATTCAATGCTCATTTTATTTATTTATTTATCCTAAAACGACTATAATTGGGCCATGACTTGCCTTCTTGAGAACTTCAGGTCATCTCAAAAGTAATTGTTGGTTAATTTAGTAATGTTTGACGAATGCTTAAGTTTTGTATAAATTTAGCTTCGTGTTTTCAGAGATTTTCCTCTGTTGATCTTGACTACGGATTTCCTTTGTTTAAGCGTTAGCAACATGAATTTAATACTGAACCACCAGATCTTTCGAAATATGAAAACAAGCGGCAGAAATTTTTGGCTAGTAGAAAAAATATTTGCGGAACTGAGTAAATGAATTATAAAGTGTAACGTAAAGATTAAAACTTTCTTCCAGCTGTAATTAAAAAAAATGTAACTATTAACAGATAGGTGTGTCGATTGACTTCAAAACAACTTCAACCAATTGCGTAATAGTCGGAGACGGAAGCAACCGTCTAAATATTAAAAAAGTGTGCCAAAGGAAGAGAAATGAATATTACTCAAGACCGTTAAATACCGATTATTATGGAAGACGTCTATAGGGAATCTAACAGTGTTTTTGCGCTGTATGAATACAATGATCACATAACCAAGGCCATACGGAAATTTATGAGGAGGATACAATAAAAACTGTATTGATGACTAACTGCATAAGATAGTTGCCGATTTGAAATGCTGATTTAATGCAGGTGTGTGTAGAATAAAAGTACTTTCGCAAATGAGTAGTTATTATAAAACAAAATAATGGACATAACGGTACTATATAAATAGATTTTAGTGGATAAGTAAACGAGTAATAAATTTAGTTTGTGTACCAAACAGATTCCCCAGAAAAATTAATGAAGAGTTTTTGAAAATACTATAACATATAGATGTACCTGCCCATCATTAATGCAATACATGAATTCGTTAAATTATTGCTGTTCTTCTTCTCATAGTACTAAAAATATTTGTTGCATTAAAGACACGCAGTGCAATTTAACTCAATTAATTTTAGGTAGAGTTACAATGGATACCATCCAACAAAAACCAAAATGTTATGTGTCTTTACATGTGACGTTTTTTTGTCGATGTATTTTTGCATCCTGATCACGAATCCATAGTCAGTTTTGCTCTATCACCCTTCAGTTTGGCGTAAAATGCTGTAAAACCTTTAGAAAATCGCCAAAGACCTTCAGAAAAATGGAGAATTTAAGAACTGAAGGGTGATGGAGCAAAACCAATTCGGGATTCGAGTTCAGGAGGCAAAAGTGCATGAAAAACCATACGTCATATGAGTAGTTCAAATAAGTTTTTTTTGTGATGCACGACAAGTGATAGGTAGGCTCTCAGTCCCATTGCAACCAACCATCAGACAACTACCCTTCTATAGAATCGGTAAGACTAAGTGGATGGAGCGTTTATATGTTCTGCAAGGAAGCGGAAGATACTGCACTTTCTTATTTAAGCCAGCTTGAGTTGAAAATTGGGGATATTCATGTGAAGCTTTTAGAAGAACGTAGTTCCCCGGATTGTTTTCATGCACCCATCAATCGCTTTCTGGTTTCTAAAAGTAGTTTATCCTTATATTTTTAGGGTAAAGATGAATATAAATTTTATTTTTAATTAAAAAGTGTGAGAAAGTTCGACGCGCAAATCTTTTAGTATGCGATTAATAAATAGTTTTATGTCAACTGTACGTAAAGATAGCTTCGAAAATCGGATGCTTAAACCCCATCTTGTTGATACCACATAGTTTCATCAATATTTCTGGGACTGTTTCCACAAAGGAATAATTAATTAAGGTTGTAGTCAAAGGGTTATAAAAAATTGGATTTAAATAATTTGGTCAGGTGCAAGTTGGACTCGCATACTAAGGATTCCGTACCACGTTTGAGATTTGATACAATGTATATATTTTTTTAATATTCCAGTTTCAGGCAAGTAGGGATTTACTTATATTTACCTTAATATCTTTTAAACTAAGCGTTTGAAATTTATTAAAAATATACACTTTTATTTCTCACATAGAGCCTTTTTATTTTATCTGTTACATGATGTGCTTAATTTTTATAAAAAATTATTTAATTTTCTTGGACAACAAAATTAAAATTAGGATAAAATATATTTGTATTTTTGCGATAATTGTTTCATTTGTTATGTTACGGGTGCAATTTAAAAAAATATATATTCTATTTAAGTTTATAAAGTACTGATAGAATTTTTGATTTACTTTTCTTAAGGGCTCGAATTTTGTATATTTTTTAATGGATTTTAACATTTATTTTTTAATATATGATAAAAAGATACTATATAATATGACGCGTTTGAAAAAAAATATTTTTCAATTTTCATTTAATTCTGTAACTTAGACCCCAAGCTTAATATTAGGGTGCCCCCTTATTTTTCCTTTAAAGTTCAAGTGAGACCCTATATTTCTATTTATTTTTTTCAAAATTTTAAGTCATGCAGTTTTTTCTATATTTTCGTTAATATCTTTTATAAAATCAATTTAAAAAAAATATTTCTGAATTTGTCATAATGAGGTCTTTGATTTGATATAATACATGATGCATTAGAAACAATTTTAATTCTGCATTTTCCATTCAATTTGGTAATTTGCCTCCAAAAATTAATATTAAGGTTTTCTCCTCTTTATTTTTTATTTTTATATTTTTGTTATTGTCTTTTAAATAATTTATTTTAAAAATATGAAAAAAAAAATTTGCATTCGTCATAATGAGTGGATTGATTTGATATATTACATGATGCGTTATAAACAATTTTGTTTTTATATTTTCCACTTAATTCTGTAATTTGCCACCAAAATTAATATTAGGGGTTTCTCCTTATTTTTTTTTAACTAATTATTCTTAAAATATGAAAAAAGTATATTTCTGTTCCTTAGAATGAGCCCTTTCATTTGATGTATTGCATGATGTGTTTGACAATTTATTAATTTTTATTTAATTCTATGATTTGCAAAAAAATAAAATTAGAGGTTTCTCCTTATTTTCCCTGTAAACTTCGGGCAACGTTCTATTTTTCATAATTGTAGGCTCAGTAATTTCGGAATGGTCGATTTTCACGATATGTACTCCTGATCTAGTCACCAAACTACATACTGAGAGCAACTTTCAACCTTTTCCGTACAGTAGATTCGGAGAAAATTGTTGTGATGCGAAAGGCGGAGAAAATACAAGCGATATTATAAGGACATCCGTCTATTGTACATACGGAACCCTAAATATAGAGTCCACTGATTTTGTTTTGAACCATTCCTGTCCAGAATTTTCTGTTAATATTGCGTGTGATATTCTAAAATGTAAAATTAGAATGTTTGACAATATCTATAATTTGATTTCTGACGTAACTAAGAGAATTTTATTTGATAATATACAGGGTATCACAGAAACGTCTAAAGATCATATAATAATAAAGTTCCTTTCAAATTGGAAGAATTTGAAAGAGTGATCTTCAGAATTTTATGTGACATTCCTAGGTGCGACGTTGTTATAAGACTCTCCAAAAATGCGGTCAAAGAATTTTGTTGATTCAGGGATCCCATTAAAATCACAAGGGAAAACCTAGGAAAAATCTTATGAACTATCCCGATATTGGGTTCACAAGGACATGGCCATTAGCAATTTCTTCCTTAATCATCGGCAACCAGGAACGATTGAATTCTACGAAGATAGTAGCGATACAACCGTTTTCAGTTAACAAAATTAAAGCAGACTCTTTTAGTTTTCCTTTGGTGTTGTGTTTTTCTGTGTGACATAACTGAATTTTGAAACTGTATTTTATGACCAAGGTCCCAAGTATGATCACAAATTTTGGAATGCTCAAACTGTCTTTTTTATGTACTTTTTGTGTTCGTTTATTCGAACACTTAGAGATCTAGAGGTTTCTCCAATGTAGACTTTATTACATCCACAAGGGATTTTATAAATGCAATTTTTTGTATTTTGAGTTGTGTTTTTTGGTTTTGTTTTTGATACAACTGTATTTAGTGTATTTCTTGTTTTAAATGATGTTTTAATATTATATTTCTTTCCCACTCTTTTTGATCTTTCCGAGAGACCCTGTTACATGGTGTAGTTATTGTATTAATGTGATTATCTTGGAAGTCAGTGTTGCTTGGTGAAGTGTAGTGTTGGTTGTTATGGACTGTTTGCTATTCGATTTTGTTTAACTTTTTATTAATATTTTTTTCTGGATGATGATTTTTTTATAAACGTTTTTCTCTCATTGGATTTATCGATCATAGAACAGTTGGTTGTTGCTCTGTCATATAGGTATTCGATGAGACCTCTTCTTACTGAGTTTAGATGATTAGAGTTAAAGTTGAGAAACCTATTAGTGTGAACCGGTTTTCTGTAGACTTCTGTTTCAAATGTCGATTGTGTTTTGGTTATTAAAATATCTAAGAAAGGTAATTTGTTATTCTGGTCAAGTTCAAGTAGTGTAAACTGAATAGTTTGCTCTTTGTTATTTATGTCGTTAAGTAATGCATGTAAGTCCTCGAGATTATGGTTCGCCACCAAACCAAAGGTTTAATCTGTTTTGAGAAAATTGTTTGTTCTTCAAATTTTCCATAAAAATGTTGCTTAAAGCAGGAGACAGTTAGGAACCCATTGCCATTCCAATTTGAAAGGGTCTTTATTATTATTTGATATTTAGAAGTTTGTGTGCTAGCCTGAATATTATCATAGAAAATTCTCTTAGTTACGTCAGAAATCAAATAACAGATATTATCAAAACATTTTAATTTTACATTTTTGAATTATGCCTTTTTTCATAGTTTCTTAGCCATTGACAACGGGGTCTGACCTAGAGGTCTGGAAATATACAGCAATTTTCGAGACTTGTGGTGTTATTTCCCAAAAAGTGCTTGAGCATTTATCATTTAATGTTAATGTGCATTCGTCTGAAAAAAAATTATTATTTATTAAAAGTGTATCATTCCGTGTCGTCATCTGATAACTATTGTACAAGAAGCATAAAAAATATAAAATATAGGGGGTTTTCCATTTAAAAGAATTGTCGATTACGTCGTTACTCACATATGGATATATCTATCACTATTATGTAAAATCACTAATCTAAAATGAAAAAGTACGTTTTCTTGAAAATTCAGCAGTTAAAAAATTAATTTATTCCATACTTTATGTAGGTACACTGTGTTTACCTAGTTTGTACTTACATACAAGTAAGGCTAATATAAAGCTACTATAAAGCAACTTTGATAACGAGCTCACAAAAAAATACAGTTTGTTGGGGTGCATTTTAACTCATAGTGATGTATGGTTACCTTCCTGTCATTAGAATTATAAAGGATGTGTTTTTTTTTCTCTTAAATATCAATAATGCAATTTATTTTCTCTCACGTTTATGAAACTATGCAGAATTAATGAAATATTAATAGTTAAATGATGAAATTTGACTAGTTTCACTTTTTTTAGGCAAGTTAATTTCTTAATATATACATATGTAATTATGCAGTGAAATTACACATATGCCCATAATGAGTAAATGGCGTTTAATTGTTTCGTTTCTTTTTCGTTAAAAGTTAATAACTTACTGACCATTAAATATTTATTGCATAATGAACGAAAGTTTTTCTACTATTATATCAATAAATTATTTTTCGCAAATATGACGACTATAAAGTTTTTGTATACTTTATCCAGGTTAGCAGTTATCTGTTATATTTTGTTACACGAGGCTGAACAAGTATGTTCAACCAAAACTGACAAAGATCTTTTACGTCTGCAAATCTATATAAAATATCATTTAGTTTTTAACATGATCTAAAATTTTTAGATTGAAAATCTTACTATTTATTTTATTAAAGCAATATTTATACATCAATATTTCTAATCGATAGACAAAACTGAACTTTACGGGAAACCGGCAATGGAATATTTTAAGAAATTGCTACAATTTGCTGCTAGTGTTTTTAGGAACATTCTTCTATTAAGAGACTTTTCAAATTGTGATTATGTAGATAACAATTTTGTTTAATTGCAACTGGAGGTAAATAATATTAAAACCTAAACTACAAAAACAAATACGAATTTAGATTACGGATGGACTAAACGAAAAAATAGCTCAGATCCTGGAAAAACGTGACAAGAAGGAGGAACAACATCAAGAAGAAATTCAAGAAAGGTTAGGGAAATCTTTTGATGAAACACATAAAATAGAATTAGAAAATCTTGTTTATACGATGAAAAGAGAACAACAAAATCTTGTCACTGCCATGGAAGAAAAACAACAAAATTTAATTGAGGCATTATTCTCTAAATTTTAAGAAAAACAAGAACAAATTAAATTAATAAAACAAGGCCAAACTGAAGAAAAAAGACTACTGCAATTTTAACAATTAATGCAAATACTATCGCAAGTTAATGAAACAGTTAATGAAAGAATGCAAATAGTGGAATCAGACATAAAAGAAGTAAACGACGACATAAAGATCCTAAAAAGTAATGTGGAGACTCTTGAAATCAAAGTAGATGACATCGATTCCATACAGAGCCAAGTGAAATTTGAAATCAGTTCAATTCAAAACACAGTTCAAGATAAAATCACTGCTATCTAAAACAAATTAGAGGCAGAAATTAAAAAAAATGCAACAGGACTTACTGTGAGCAAAATACCAGAACACCACGAGTACCAAAGGTTCCGTCAGCAAACCACCCACATTTGATGGCAGTTCATCTTGGCCCATGTATAAACGGCAATTTGAGGCCGTGGCTACAGCTAATGGATGGGATAATCAAGAAAAATTTACCTCTCTTGAAATTTCCTTAAGAGGTCCGGCCATAGAACTCCTCCAAAGCATTCCAGTCGATCAACAAGGCAATTTCAATAAGATCATCGCTATTCTGGACAAAAAATACGACAGTCAATCCCTGAGCCAAGTATACCAGGTGCAACTAAGTGGAAAAACGCAAAAATCCGGAGAGAGCCTCCAAGAATTCGAAGCAGCGGTTAAATGATTAGTACACTTGTCCTACCCAGACCTGTCAGAGGAAACAAAAGACCAGTTGGCCACACAGAGTTTCATAAACGGTATCAGTGATCTGGAAGTCCAAAGAAATCTAAGGCTTAGTCGCATCAAGAAGAGTAACGAAGCTTTGCTCCGGGCTTTGGAGGTAGAGGCTGTCATGAACATGTCCAAGCCGAGGGTGCGAGCAGTTTCCTTCAACCAGGAAGAATTAGAGTCACCATTTCAAGGGCTGCTGGCTGGTCTGAACAAACTATTAGAACGGTAACAAAGAACTGGCACCAGAGGAGCATGTTACGGTTATGGACAAACAGGGCACTTCCAACGTGAACGATCACCGACCAGGGGTAATCAACAGAACGGCCACATGTCCAAGGACCGTCAGCCAGTCAGCATAAGGGAGCAAATGCTGACTAACCCTCCACCAGCCCCCAAAACATTATCACCGGCGCCGCTGTGTCCAAGTCCAGGGTTTTGAGGGCCTCGGGAATCCGGCCAGTTACCAACAACATCCAGCTCAGAACAGTAACCGGCGAGTCCATGTCAATTCAGGGTGAAGCAGGTATAGTACTGCAGATAGGGGACAACCGAATCCGGCATAGGGTCCTGGTAGCGAATATTAAGGACGATTTCATATGGAGCTAATCAGCCAGCATGGATTTATGTTCGACCCGAGATATGATGTTCTTCGGTTCCTAAACGAGGAATTTGTATTGACACGACCCCTCAACAATTTAGCCACCGCCATAAAAAGTGTGGCCAAATCCTCAGTCAAAATTCCCGGCCGAACAGAACAGATTATTCATGGGCAGCTAGAAAGCCATCCTGGGAGCTGCGTTGGAATGGTGGAGCCCGTAGACTCAGCTCATAACTACTTAGTTGGACGGGCTAAAGTTAAAACCGACCGAGATATACCCATAGATTCCTGAATTTGTTCATCAACGATATCAGAATAGCCAATGGTCAAGCTTGTTTCAAGCCAGTAGAGACCATCATCAATTACGAGGAAGTGTACCAGACATCTGTGAAGAAGATAGGGCCCAGTAAAGAATTCCTACAACAGTTTGCTGACCACTTGACAGACCTTATACTAGAGGAATAGAAGTAAGCCATGAGTTTATCACGAAGCATTGGCAAATTTTTAACAGTCAAGATGGCACCACCGTTCGTACCAACATCATCCAGCACCAAATAGATACCGGTAACGCTCAGCCCATCAGAATACCACCTAGGCGACTACCATTGGGGCAACAAAAGGCAGTCAAGGAAACTATTGTGTTCCAAAAGGTGTGTACGATGTTGGGGGTCAGGAAAACGAGAACAACACCATTGCACCCCAACGGAGCAAGGGTAACTCTACAAAGCTTACACCCGCCTGAGATAGTCCATACGAGGTGGTCAAGAGGATTAATGATGTTGTCTACCGTATCCGTCGAAACCCCAGGGCTAAGTTGAAGGTGGTTCATTTAGATCAACTCGCTTCCTACCATGGAGAGGATGTTTCTGACCGGAACGATCAGAATTAAAGGGGGCAGTGTAACGAAATTTACCTAAGCCGGCACTAGCTTCATTCCGATGAGGCATCAATCGCTGGGTTAATAAAAAGTTAGACTGGAATTTTGGAAATGGCGCCAAACAGTATTCTCGACGCTGGGTAGAAAAATGTAGGACCATCGAGAACGACAATTTACGCTATATAAAGAGACATTAATTTCAGGAGTTTTAGTTTAGTGCGTTGAGCTTATTTCGTTGTTATGATTTCGATGTAAATAATATTAGAATTAGCTGTTGGAAATATTTTATGTTTACGTGTAAATCAAAGTTTCTAGAAAAGTGAAGTGAATATTAGTTTTACAAAAATATTTAATTGGTGATTTATTGCAATATTAACAATAATACTAATACGAAGATAGATTAATTTGCCAGTCTAAAATCAGACATTGAAACATATCGAACAGTCCAACAAGGTTAACGATTTCTATTAAGAGAGTGAAGGAACTTATTTTCTAATTATACACTGGTTTAGTGGCAAATGATAAATGGCTTATCAAATTCTGGTAAAAAATTGAAGTAGCAGAAGTAACTGTTTGGACCCAAGTTGTCAATTCTGTGTGTTTTTGCGAACTACTTTACAGAGAACTCTGAATCATAATAAATTCTACTCAAATTAAATTCATCTTTTTCAAGAATTTAACGAATATAATGACACAATTTATGACACTAATTATTAATAGTCCTTCCTTTTCAGCCAATTTTAGCTTCACCGTTTTGCTAATCATCCCTTGTACTAACACCAGGTTGTATTGAATAAAACCAAAGATCTTGATTGGTATTGTTGGTGATCACATATTTGAACTTTTTTTGTTACTCAGAAATATAAATAGAGCTAAGCTTGTTGCAGAACGTCAACCAGGCGCTAATGAAAATTCGTAAAAACGACCCGCATTAACCTGCAGGATGAAATTTTTCGGTAGATGGCTTGATAGCAGTACTATAGAATTACCTGCAAGATAACCATGATAATTCGCCAAATCCTATGACACCACAGCCTAAATAATTAGAAGATTTCCGTAATCTCCTTACCAGATGGATCTTCATCATAACACTTTGAACAGTTTCTGTACTATTGCATCTAGGCGAAAGGCGGATTTTCAACATTTTATTAGATTTTTATTTCTCAGATACGGCTAGCTAAAGTTTCAGGTGGCTAGTGAAGATAGTCACTTAATTAAACTGTTTGAATCATAAATCATAAACCTTTTTTAGTCTCCTTCTTTCAGGAGTTAAAAAAGTAGTCAAATGGGTGGAGTACCCACTGATTTGGCGACCTTGCAGCGAATTCAAAGTTTCATTTGATTGCTGAACGCACAACCCATAAAAATAAAACTTTAAATTGTTGTGGTGCAAGCACGGTCCTGTGTTTTCCGGATATTTCTCTTTGTGCATAGAAAAGCTGCACCTTGTTGTAATGAAAAAAATTCATATCACGTTTAAATAACGTTTTCGCTCAGCATAATAACTAATAACTTCCCTGCGCATATTTGACATTTAATAGCGAAAAGCAAGCGAATTGTTTCGTGAAGATATTTGTCGGATTTTTCATTGAAAACAACTTGCTGACGTCCTTGATTTAAAAATTGGCTTTACGTAAGGATGTTTGGAAATTCTTATGGATGCTTTAGATTCTCGATAATTCATTTTCACTCAATTAAAATTCCAACTCAAGATATTTCAACACTGACTTTCTGAAGTACCTGAAATATTAAACATATGGAATAACAAACACTATCACTTGTTAAATGTTTTTGCAAGCTGTTAGCAATTAAAACAAATTACAATTCACGTTATTAATAATCATTTACATACATATTTCAGAATTTGGTATAATACATTTCCTTTATTTCTGAGGATAAAGGAAAACTACACATTTATTTAATTTGTCGAATTTGTCGCTGCCATGGACCAGGCACCATTCTTACGGAAAAAGTTATTTGAAATTTTGGTTTGTTATAGGACTTACTGTTCTGGCAAAAAGAATCCAAGAGCTCAAACCGATTTTAAGAGTAGTTTTCGAGATACAGAGTGTTAAACATTACAAATGCCTCATTTTTTAATATTAGATTTCTCATGATAGATGTGTTTTATTTCCGGTTATTGGAGAAATCATGATTTGTGCATTATAGGAAATAAATATTTCACAATAAAATTGCTATAAATTTTAGTGGATTACAGGGTATTGCAAAAATACCTAACATGTTTTTTGGAAAAAATCATTTTTGTATTAATATGTTGAAAACCTAAGAAGATGTTATTGCACAATTAATATAGCGTTAAAATAGTAAATTCTAGGACATGCTTCATATAATACACAGCAATAAACATAGCTAGAGCGGGCATATATTATTCTTTACAATTAATGTGTCACCCTGTACGAACCATTCATGCTGCAATTATTATATGACATTAAACAAATATATAATCCGTCTCTCTATACTCCCCAGGATATTACACTTATTGCAAAAACTGTAAATATTAAAAAAAATGTTTGTTTTTACATTACGCTGTAACTCTAAATTTTCTCCGTCAACTTTGTATTGTAGTATATATTTACAACAAACAAACAAATATTCTGTGTTTAACGGAGCAAAATATTATTAATAATGTATGACTAGTTTTCGGGATCTAGGGAACATCACATATATTTATTACAAATACGTGTATTATTTCCGGTTATTGCAGAAAACTTGATTTTCACATTTTTTTTGACAAAAATAATATTGAACAGAACAATTACTCTTAATTATCTTTGATTACTGGGTGTCTCCAATATATGTAACATGTTTTATTAGAAAACTAATTTTTGTATTACAGTGTTGAATGCATAAGATGTACTCGCACAATAAATATAATGCTAAAGAACTGAATTCTTGAACTTGTTTATACAGTGTGAGTCGTAAATATTGTGATAGTGGGCATATATATTATTTTTGCCATTAAAAATAACCCTGTATAAACTACTTTTGTAATTTGTACACTTTTTTCAAACCTGTGGAATAGAGTGTGACGGGTCATAGATTTGTTTAATTTAATATAATACTTACAGGATGCATGGTTTATACAGGACTACTCATTAATGGCAAAAATAATAGATGCCTAATATAACAATATTCACGACTCACATTGTATAATATATGAACACGTCCAAGAATTATTTATATTAAAATTGTATTAATTGTGCAAATAGATCTTCTTATGTATTCAACGTTATAATAAAAAAATGTATTTTCTAAAAAAACATGTTACGTATATTGGAAACACCCTGTAATCAAAAATAATTAATAGTAATTGCTTTGTGCAATATTTATGTCAAATAATGTGCAAATCACGTTTTCTGAAATAAACTGAAATGTGATATGAAAAAAAGATATTTCCGATGTTTAACACCCTACATCTCAAAAACTAGTTACAGAATGTTAATAATATTTTGCTCAGTTAAACACTGAACATTTTTTGAAGTAAAAATGTAATAACATAGAAAGTTGACGGAGAAAATTTAGAACTACAGGGTAGTATAAAAGAACTACCTTTTTTAATATGTACTGCTTTTGCAATCACTTTAAGATCCTGTAGAGTATAAAGAAACCGATAATATATTTGTTCAATGTATTATTAAAATTGCAGCACGAATGGTTCGTACAGGGTGACTCATTAATAGTAAAAAATAATATATGCTTGCCCTCGCTATATTTATGACTCACACTGTTTATTATATGAAGCCCATCCAAGAAAGTATTACATTAACGCTTTATAAATTGTGCAATAACATCTTGCGTTTTCAACGTAGTAATACAAAAATGATTTTTCCAAAAAACATGTAAGTTTTTTGCAATACCCTGTAATCCACTAAAATTTATGGCAATTGTTTTGTGAAATATTTCTGTCCTATAATGTACAAATCGTGATTTCTCCAGTAACCGGAAATAATACACCTCTATCATGAGAAATCTAATATCAAAAATGAGGCATTTGCGATGTTTAACAGTCTGTATCTCGAAAACTACTTGGAGAATATCTTTGAGTCCTTGGACTCTTTTTGCCAGAACATTAAGTTCTACAACATACCAACATTTCAGATAACTTGACGGAAGTCCATTTTTCCATAAGAAAGGAGCCTGGTCCTTTATTAGAGTAAAAGAGATTAGTGAAATTTAATGATAGTCACCAATGCTTTGTTTTCAAGAATGACTCCTAGGTTTTAAAAAACAAAATCCAGCACGAAATTTGCAATAAATTGTGTCATTTTAATGTCAAATTGTGCCACAAAATGTCCAATTGTGATTTACTAAAATTGTCATGAGGAACCTTTAATTTTCCATTTTCTTGTTCATTTGTTTTAGTACCATTGAAAACGAGGTCTGATTTAGACCTTGAAATGTTTGAACTATTTGAAATATATAAACTTTGAAGGCAATTGTGGTTTTATTTCCAAAAAAATCAGAAAAAATACAAACTCGCTTCTAAAGACAGACGTATATGTGTAACATGTTACGAAAAAAATCCTCTACTTTAGGAAGAGCACAGATCCAAGTTTCTTGCATACAATGCAACAAGTTTTATTGCCTAGTTTGCTTCCCCAAAGTGCATATGAAAATAAAGAAATATCTCTGTAGTTTTCTCATTTTTATAATATAATAAATAATAATAGTTTGATCTATAACCATACGATATATGTAGTAAATCACGCCCTTATGAGAGATCTCCCTTTGACTTGAAACTTCTATAGATACAATTTTATTTATTGGGGGTTAAATACATCATATGTATAGTGGGATGTGTGAGACACGGCAACCATAACTCGCGGCCTAAACGCAAGGAAATGTGAGGCACGACATAATTATCTCATGGCAGTTAACGTGCTAGAGCCCAGATCTTTCACCAAATAGTAATTTAAGATATGTTCTATAAAAACGTTAAAATGTATGTGGTTTAAGGAGTAGTTTTTGCTTAAGCCGTATTTTGCGGAAAAAAATATTTTCAATCTGTGCATATTAACTGAGATAGACCGATTATAACCAAGCAAACGAATTTTGACAGTAGATATGCTACTTGCCTATCTTGGATTACCTTACAAAGTTGGGGAAATCTGTTAAAAACCAATTCGTGAATAGAATTATAATTAAATTCAAAATAATCCGGGAACTAATTACCCTGAAACTCCATTTTCATTTTGCAATCACATCAATAAATATAAAGCCATTGACAACAAAGTCCGAATAGACTTTGAAACGTTTGGTATTCCTGCAATAGACGTAGTTTTATTTCTATTGTGGTGTTATTCCCCAAAAAAACATAAAAATAATCCATTATCATTGTCTTGAATAGTTGAAATTCAATATCCGGGGAGCAGGTGACGCTGAAGCGTTTACATAGCTTATTTGGGAAATGTTTTTACATTTGATTAAATTGAACAGTAGTGGATTTATAGAGCGAATTTCACGGGCAACACATTAGGGGAACGAAATATTTAGTTAATAATCCTTTAACACCACCATCACTTAACCTCCATTAGCCTATTACTCACAATGTCCAAAATTCTGGCACATGTCACTCACATTCACTTATACAGCTAAGTTACTGCAAATAATATTCTACCTCTTTTAGCAATGAACATAGAACAACTACGGCCCTCTTAAACCAAACTGATATCATTCGTTATGTCTTTCTGATATCGGGTATATCTGGATTCAAAAATTAGAGAATTTTCAACTGTGTACCTCAGAGGGATTGCGACAGCTTTACATGAGTCAAAATGTATATTTTTTTACTAAAAATTAAATATGTTTAACTATTCCAATTCACTCAGTTGAGTTTATTTAGTATTGACTGAATTGCTTCATCTATTGGCAATATATTCACTGCGATCAGTAAAATCTGCAGTACCACTAATATTTTTATTTCTCACTAGTAGTTAAAATTTGTTTTAATTTTTTTGTTGTTAAGAAATACTTATTTTATTGTAATTTTTTATAATTATTACTGTTTAATATGATTGACTGCTATATATTACTGTTCTTCGGATTATAACCTTCAGTAATTATGGTGAATGATGTATCGTAATTACGTACTGTCACGTCAGTGTGACACGGTTTAAGATAAAAAAAGCACCTTGACAATTTTGCTAATTATCAGATCCTACATTATTATCTATTATCTTTTTCTATATCATTCTTCATATTATATTAGGGTAGGTATCTATTAAATACACCGGCTTGTGTACTTATAATTTAAGTGCATGCTGCCGCATACAGACACCTTTTGATGAATTTCCAGCCGCACTGTCGTACATAAAGTGCATATCTGTCATTTCCGTGGTTGAATATGACTCTATTTTATGACTTGCAATATTGTTGTATACTTAAATTTTCCAATCACCACTTTACTAATTCCACACTGCAAAGCTCAATTATCAGTTTATTAATAACTTAAATTGTTAAGCGTTGTGACAACTTTTATCTGCCATTTTTGTAATTTTTGGCCTAATAATTTAAAGAGCAGAGCAATTTTCAAACTCACTTTACTCGAAAACGATTGGAAATATCGATTTGGACAAACATAATATTTTTTATGTAAAATTGTTAATATTTTGTAAATGTGTAAATTGTAAAAGTTACGAGCCGTAAATCCCCTTCACCAATAATAATAGGACCCTTACGATTTGCATGTGGAAAAACAGAGTATCACATGTTATGTAACGTACATAGTTATGTAAGACCAATACATTTATTTTTATGTGTTTTCGACCTTTTTGTCAATAACAGATAAAAACAGTTTTGTTTGAGCCCTTATAAGGGCATATAACTTCTTAAGGGTGCGTTTTAGGGCACACGTAATTAGGGACTTTCAGGTTTATTTAAAGAGGTTTCTATACACACCAGAAGTTTGGAACCCTATTTTAGAAACACCCTGTAGATATTTATTGGGCGTTTTATTTTATTTTGGTCATGTTATAGGAAGATTGATTTCCATAAGAGCGACAATTTGAAAGCTGCATTCCTACTTAAGGGTGCAGATTTTTCGAAATCAGAACATTCCAATTTCAGTCATTTATTTTTACTATATGTATTATATTTACTAAATGATAATTCTTGCCAACGTTTAGTATTGAATTATTAAAAATAAAATTAGTTATTCCAAAGTATTTAGTACCATTCATTTCACAGAAATTTGCAAATTCGTCAACAATGAAACCAATAATGGGCTAAAAAGTCATCTTGCAACAAATTTATCTTTACAAACACGTAATAGATCATTTAACTTTAAATGAGCCACATCAAAAATTAAAAGTCTTTTTCCTAAAACCACAAATTGTTGATAGCAAGAATTAATCTTTTTCTAAACATTCTGACAATAGGGTATTAACTATTGTTTTTATGCATTCGAATTACAATAGCTGAGCTTAACGATGAGAGTCGAGTGAAAGTTTTTCATGAGGAACATTAGTGTCCATCGTTTCAATTTTAATGGCTTGTTTAGAATAAATAATAAATGCAGCACGAAATAATTTTCGCCCGTATAGACAATTATTACTTTTTAATGCGTCTTTCGCTTTTGACCTGAATCATCTTCACCATTATGAATAAACATTTGTAGGCGTAATCTGGTCAACTATTTTAAAAATGTATCGATTAAATTCTAACTAATTAAAATGTTTTCGAGTGTAATTTGGCAATGATGACACAAAAATGTGGAAAAGTTTTGTCCACATGATCAATTGCAAATGAGGAATCAAAATTGAGTCTCCTGTTTGCAAATGACTACAAGCGTTAGGTGAAATTTGAAAGTGTTATGGATGAACAGAAATATCAAGTAAAATTGCCTTGACACTCGGAATTCTAGGAGAATTCAGAGTACTGTATATTTATTTATTTATTTATTTATTTATTTAACCAGTAAAATATTACATATGTATTACGTTACAATAGCAAACATAGTACAACAGTAATTCCTACAGAGGTATAATAATACCTGTGCCTAGGACACTGGAAGCTTACAATCTAACAGAAAAACTTACGAACTAATTGACACCATTTACCTACTATAATTAATTAATTTGTATATAATATATATACATATATATACACACACATAAAGACACATATATACATACATATATAGATATCTATGTCTATAGATACTCATATATATATACATATATACACGCACGCATATATACTTAAGTTTACCCATCAAAAATAATACGTTACAGCAATTTATATTTAGATAGTTTAGAATTATTTATTGTTAAATATTTTCAGATATCCAAACCTTGAACTTTTTAATATATTTATTATTAACTATTGTTTTTAAGCCGTTTGGTAGTCGGTTAAATACTTTGATAGCCACTATGTAATTATTTTTATCGCTACTGCTTTTACATATTTGTGGTAAAAGAATGCTTTTATTCCTAGTTCTACTAGTAGACATTTCATATTGATTTTTAAGGTAGACAATTGCTTCTAATCGGAATAATTGGGTTAAATTTAGTGGGTTATGGTTTATTGCTAGAGTATTTTTGTTTATAATTTTTAATAATCTATTTTGTAGCTTTTGTAATAAATTTATGGGCAATAGATCCAGAACACCAGTTAAAATAATTCATAATTTTGTATTCATTAACGCCGTTTTATTTTTTTATTTATGACCAGCGATTATTCAAAAACGGCTTGGGCAATTTTGATGATTTAAACTGCATTATATTAAGGAACATTACAGAATGGTAGCATTTATTTGTCTATAACATCAGATTTACGGTTCTCCAGAAAATCTGAAAAAAAATTAAGTAAGGGACTACATTTCAGTGAATTTCAATGAATCTTAACTGTTTTCTATTAAACGGCTCAAGCAATTTATATATTACAATATGTATATTTTTCTATAACGAAAAACATTTTTCTGAAATCGAATAAACGTGTAAAACCTGTAAACATCAATGTAAATGTCAAATTTTCATCATAAATATCTAGTATTAATGTCAAGATATGCCATGAAAGTATATCGTACAGGGTGTTTGTAACGGTTTTCATTTTGTTTCATTTGAAGTCAATTTTATTTCTTTTAGAGACGAAGTTAAGTTATGGGGCTTATAGTCGCGTGAAATGTCAAAAAATACTCCATTAATTTATCGAAACGAAGATTTGTTGTGACTATGATCTTTTCTATATCGTAGGTGTGTGATATTAGGTGGTACATAAGCAGTTGCATACATAGGATGGTTGAAATAGTTATACAGGGTGGTTCAAAAAATGTTGTATTGGGTGGCACATAAGTAGTTGCGTATACAAGGTGGTTGAACTAGGAGTTAAGGAAAACTGTAGTTGTACAGAGTGGATATTTGCGTTATAGGACGGAGTATAATTACAGTTATACAGAAGGGTTCAAAAAATGTTAGAAACAGTTGAATATACAGTCAGGTGAACTTTGTTAGGGTAGGGTAGACCACCAGCAGTTCCATAAAATATTCAATAGAAATAATTCGAAATGATGATGAACCCATTTGAAATTTGTGTACGAAATTTGTAAGCATGTAAACCTAAAATAATTTCATGTCGAAATGTCAAAACGTTTTTTATACATCTTTGTACTGATTTGCAGCTTTTTTTTCATTCTGCAAATAACCTTATAAACAAGTTTAAATATCTCGAACAGTATGTAATGTTTTTTAATTACATGAAGTGAAATAGAAAGATCGCTCCATGGCTTTAAATTTCCTTTCAAGAAACCTACTATAAAAACAAAAAAGGTTTTATCTCGTCAAAAAGTGTTACTACATTAGCTATTTCTAATCAAAGAAACCAAATTTTGACAATATAAGATAAATTGTGAGTTATTAGCGACTCACAAAAGTACCATCAATGAATCACACCCTAATTCCATGTTCAACCCCTGCCTTCTAATAATAACTGCCGACTACTACTCATCGTGTATTTTTTTTTAATTTAAAGTTAGTTTAATTTGGACAAATTTGTGGCTGCTGGCACAAATAATGATATAAAATGAAATATTATGTGTTGTTGTACTAAAATACTTTGTACTGCTTTTTTTTAACATTTGTAGATCAGGCAACAGTATATTTGGATTATTTTTCAATTGGAAGATATTTTTTGCGAAAAGGCAGTCAGTCAGCAGTCACTAATCTAAAAAGTGTTTCATAGCTAAATTCTTCCACTGTTTATAACATAGTATATATATATATATATATTCTTATTGTTTCATATTAAAATAACACGTATGTAAAGTTAAGTAGGTATTAAAAATATAATTGGAGATTTAGAAACGTAATATTCATATTAAAATCTGAAAATATTCTTGATATTATCATTAGATTAGATTACAACACCGACACCCTAGCGTAAAGCAAGAGATAAGCAAGACTCCGGCTAGTGGCATGCTCAGCCTGTTCAATTTTGGTAGTTGATGTAATGTAATAGGAAAAATTGTAATAAACTTCAGTCGGTTGATAGACATTTGGAAGACTTGATTCACAAATAGTATAGGCTTTAACATTTAACTGTTAAGAAAAGCCTACATTTTGATCAACAATGCTTCTATCATTTTTAAATTTTCTTGGGAAATAACACCACAATCGAACTAAAAAGCTGTATATTGAAAGAAATATATTATAGTTAAACAGCTTTCCAGTTGGAAGAATTTGAGAAAGAGTTGTCTTTAGAATTTATAAGTGGCGTTCCTAGGTACGACTTTGTTATAAGATAGCGCATTCGCCAAACATGCGATCAAAAAAATCTGCTGTTTCAATGATCCCATTAACGGCATTATAAGGGAAAACCTAAGAAAAGCCTTCTGACCTATCCCGATACTGGGTTGTTCAAAAGGAGATGACCATTAATAATTTCTTCCTTATTTATCTGTAACCAGATACCATTGAATTCTACAGAAGTAGAAGCGGTACAATCGTCTTCATTCAAAAGAATTCATTTCATTTTGTGTTATGTTGTTCTTTGAGAAGTATAGTTGAATTGTCAAATCTTATTTTATGCCCTAGGTCCCATGCATGTTCACATTATGACGTTAATGGGATCAGTAAAACAGCAGAATTCTTTGGTCGCATTTTTGGCGAATGCGCTATCTTATAACAAAGTCGTACCTAGGAACGCCACTTATAAATTCTAAAGACAACTCTTTCTCAAATTCTTCCAACTTGAAAGCTGTTTAACTATAATACTTGATCTTTAGAATTTTTGTGCTACCTGTATATTTAAACAACAAATTTTTCTTATGTCAACTTAAATGTCATAAATCAAACTTTCAATTTGCAATTTACAATTTTAATACATATTTTAAAGCCATTAACAACGAAGTCAGAATCGACTTTGAAACGTTTGGTTTTTCTTTCAATGTACAGCTTTTTATTTCGATTGTGGTGTTATTCCCAAGAAAACTTAAAAATAATCAAGAATATGCCAGAAATAACATTTAGAAGACAATTCTTCTATCCTTAGTGAAAGTTAAAACACTAACCTTTTATGGTTTTCAAAGTAGAACATTTTTCGAAAAGACCTTTTTGCAATTTAAAGTTAAGTATAAGGTTCTTATTTGCGAAATGACAGAACTCTGTAAAGCAGTGCAGAACAACCTTTTACCTACATGATAAAGATTTTCTACCTTTATATGCATTAGAAATTTCAAAAATGTCAATTACTATATCAGATTTGGCAGCTTTTACAAGTTTAGTATTTTGAGTAAAAAAAAAAATTAATTGTTGCTCTCATAGTTCCCTGATACAAGGATGATTAATTTCAGTAAAAAATCTGCCCGTATAGATTTTGGGTAAAATTGGAGTAAACATTCTGTATCAAAATTTGGATTTAAAATTTTCACTAATTTTAAAAAATTTGCCATTTGTCATCAACCTTATAGAAAAATTCTTTCTAAAGAACTTTTGAAAAGAAACTTTTTCTTTACAGAGCATATAGCAACGATGTTATCGACATACAGAACAGCAAAATAACATGGTACAAATATATATCATTTTATAGAAAACAGATATTATTCCTCGTGAAATCCCTTTGGGATTAAATAGCCACAATAATTTGATCTGGAAGAAGGTGTATTTGTATTATTGTGACTCGTTAGAAAACCAAATGGACTCTTCCTATTTATATACATAATAACATCAATATTCGTAGTTAAAAATTGTATTTCCTGATTCTGTCGAAAACTGTAGATTTTTACTTTTACTAAATTGATATAAAATCAAAAGTTATTTAAACTGTACTATTTTGAAATAAAAACATTGTATCTAGATCATTATCACAATCATCATAATTCTGTTAGAATACGTGTTTGTTGCTCTAGTGCTAATTCGCGACCTACTCCTCCGAGTATTGCTTAATGGTTTCTTTGTACACCTGCAGATTTATTTACAAATTATGATAGCGGAAAGTAGTGTAATTTTATCTTGATTACCACCAAGAATTATACCGACTTCTCTACAAGACATTAATGAACTTACGTAAGGTTTTATTTATACGCTATACAATTATAATCTCGCTTTCCATGATTATTACGGTTAGAAGATCTGAAAAATATAGTTATAAATTTGTTACAGAATTCAATTAAAAATTAATATTGAATTGGTATGCTAAGAATTAAAACTCTGAAATAGATAATATTCATCTTTTTCATGTTAATTTAAATTTTAGCTTGATCATAATTATATGCGTTTCAATTTTTAATGTCTCCAACTTGCAGTGGCATACAGTAAGGTAATTGTTCGGGTTTCATAGTGAATTTGGGGGGAGGGAAGTTAAGAAATCTTGATTTTCTTGGCCGAGAGGGATAAAGATACAAGCAGACAAACGGCGAGTAGCTTTAGAACGCCCCAATAGTAAACATTGTCATAGAGTGGTTGTTAAGTTTTTAAATTTCTATCATTGATTTAGTTATTGTGTATAGCGATTTACATGTTTTCTTCGTTCAATAAATTATATAGTTCATTTTGTTAGTTGCAAGGTGTATATTTTAAATTAACTCACATAAACAGTAACCAAAAGTCCCGCTTCTGACAGGACAGTCCCGATTTATGACAATTTGTCCATTTTATTGAGGAAAGATTGCACATTTTGTAATGCTACAATTTAATAATAACAAATAATGTTAAGTTCGAGAATTGACTTAATGAAAATTAATGTTCAACTCTCAAAAGTGCAGAATACTCTTCTAAATATCGATTGCAAACCAAAAATTTGGTGTATTTATGATCAAAATACATTTTATTATATTACATTTATTACATTTATTTAGAAAATAAATGTAATATAAAATAAAGCACTGCATATTTCAATTTCATAAATATTTCACAATTATTTAACATTGTAAAAATATTTGATTGCTTTCAATTATCATCTACTATTTTTTCTGCAGTCTTAGAATTGCAATTATTCAATTTATAGAATAAAATATTGTTCTTTTACCTGTTTGTACGTTAAGCACCAGATTAATCGCAATCAAATAAAACTGGTTATTCAGTTAATTGAAATGAATTAACAAATTTCAAAAATTTCACTTTGTTTTGATTGTTTTTTGTAATATATTTTTTTGATCTTAAAATAGTAAAATTAAATGTAAATTATGAAGTTCAATTTATTTTCAACACACGAAATATAGATATCATATCTAACATTTATAACTGATATGCTTTTAACTTCAGTGCAGGACTCAACTTTTCTAAAGTAGCATAATGAAAAAACTCTTGTGCTGTTATTACTTTCTATCTACCAGCCGTCTTGAAGGATGAAAAGGGGTTATTTTTAGGTAAAAACGTAAAATAAATTTACATTTTTTGTTCAAACCTCTAGAGATTTCAGCTGGATGCCAATATGACAATGTGAACTTGAATTGTGCATTTAGGAATCTTAAAAAAACATCTGTTTAAGGAAATAAAAGCACCCTTCAAACGATGGATTTACATTTTCTGAGAGCTTGTTGAAATGCTAGTGTAAATGATGTAAATGCAAACATATACATTTACTTTATAACACCGTCAGGTCTATCGCCATATGAAAAGATTCATTGACACGTACCAACAGCTATCAAAACAAAAAAAAAGTTTCTTTAAAAGATTCTTGAGTATTTTTTCAACTAAATGTCACACTATGGAGATTTTGTTCTATCATACTCTTACTATGGGCAACCCATATTTGCCCTTACATTTAAATTGACAGCTCTATTTTACCGTATAAACAATTTTAATTTGATAAATATTTCAGTAAAACTCCTGGACTGTGAAAGTATTTAAAAAAATGAGAGATGAAATTTAAAAAATAATTAAAAAATAATTAAATAGATATAATTTAAAGTGTTGTTTTTTACGAAACATTTAGTAAACATTATTCTAAGCAGTTTTAATTTGGAAAATGATTGCTTTTATCTTAAGACTCTTTAAGAAAAATACTGAAGTTCTTCCCAACGGTAATTAAAAAAATCAACACCAATTTTATATGTAAATTGAGTTTTATTGAAACGAAATCTAGTGTTTAAAATTTATTTCGTTAAAAATTAGTTCTTAACCAATACCAATTGAAGCAGTTCAGAATAATTCAGAATGAAAAGTGTCATAAAATGTGACAGTTCAGTAAGAAATTCAAAATTTTAAGTTATTTCTAAATTATTGAGATGGTACTAGCTATTTTGATTGTTCAATAAGGTTTTCTTTCCTCACAGTGGTTTTTCAAAAAAAAAAAACATATAGGTTAAATTCCTAATTACGTCTAGCAAGGGCAATATGTGGAAATTGCCTGGAACAAAAGTTTTTACAGAGAAACTCTGTCACAGTATGAAGTGAAAGAAATTAGATTTGTCAAGTAGTTTTTCTGTGGAATGAATGTATATCATATGATACGTACCTGTGTGATATGACATTGTCGAACAGTAATATTCGAGTTTTTTGAAAGAACTTTAGTTCGCTTGACGTTTTTCAATTGCTCTTTTGATTGGATCTGTTACCGTGATACATAGAAGTTGTCCCAGTTTGTTCATTAATTAACAATAAACAGATTATTTTTTGGTTTTTCTATTCTTAGACTTTTAAGTAATATCTTAGTCTTGTCCCAGTTCAATTGGTGTATACCATTTTCAGTTAGTTATTAATTAACTTATCTGTTTCACAAACTCCTGTGAGGGAAGAAAATTGAAATGTACATTCAATCTAAATGAAAAATTTAACAACTATTTTTGTTTCAATAGTTCGTAATTTTTAACTTAAGACTTAAGACCAACCTGTATCCGTTGTTATACTATGCAAGATTATTAATATTTAAATCGATGATTAATATACAATAAATATAAAAACCGGTCAAGGGCAACTAGAGTAGACCGAAATATATTCATTATATTTGACGCATTAAAGTTGATACATTTAATATTAATTTCTATTTGCAATTGGTGACGCTATGTGAGAAATCAAAGAAATTAAAATCAAAATACAAGCTGATTATCCAATGGTAACATCGAAGAGTTGCCAAAGAGTCACAATATGTTTGTTTTCGACTTGGAGCTTTCTGATCATAATAGAGATGTTCATAACATAAGATTCACTAAAAAGAAGTTCTGCGATCTAATAGAAAGATTCGGAACCTCTGTGTACTAATTCCCTCGAAAATCCTAGATGTCGGTCTTACATCTCGCGTCTTCAAATTTAACGAAATGCATCAAATGCATAAAGAAGTGTTCGCGAGGACATTCAAGTGTGGGAAGCGCAACTGATGAAGGTTCCCTGACCAGAAACAATATATATTATGTATAATATATAATGTATATTGTCTTGCGTACAAAAGAATGACACCTCGAAGAGAGTATTCAATATCTCTGACAGGTGAAGTAACCTGAAAATTTTATCGTGTCATTCTGTTCTAGGAGTTAAGGGAGAACAGCAATTACACGGAACGGCTCCAGATTCGGAACCTCTGTGTACTAATTCTCTCGAAAATCCTAGATGTCGGTCTTACATCTCGCGTCTTCAAATTTAACGAAATGTATCAAATACATAAAGAAGTGTTCAAGAGGACATTCAATTGTGGGAAGCGCAACTGATGAAGGTTCCCTGACCAGAAACAATATATGTTATATATAATATATAATGTATATTGTCTTGCGTACAAAGGAATGACACCTCGAAGAGAGTAGAAAGATTATACCAAACTCAAGAAATGCCAACAATACAGCTATGCAATTCACTTTGCAGCAAACCATGTATTCAAATCAAATGCGAAGGGACACAAAACATAGCAGCTTACAAAGAGTCTTAAAACTCCAGAAAAATGTGCATTTATCTACTACGAACACTGTTATAGACTAATAATGCTAATAATATAAATCAACACAGATGTTTATAACATAAAATGCACCAAAAAGAATCTCTGCGGTCTAACAGAAACAATATCACCTAATTCAAGTGAAGCCAACAATTCAGCTACTCCAATTCATTTTGTAAGTGACCATGCACCTATTCACATCAAATGCCGAAGGACAAACAACATAGCAGTTTCCAAAGAGTCTTAAAACTACAGAAAAATTTGCCTATATCTGGTAGCAATCACAATGGTAACTGCATAGACTACGAACCCTGTCATAGACTAATAGAGCTAATAATACAAATCAACAGAGAAATACAGTTATAAAGTTACACCTTATATGGCAACATATACACTAAATAATAACTAAGAATCTTACACATAACACCAGCAATAACAGACAGCAGACACAACCAGCGTTCTAGTCAGATAAATTAAGAATCGCTAAATTTCTCAGACTCGTTCAATGAAATGCCAATAGTCTTCAAAGCAAACAAGAATTTAAATTATTCTTGGAACAAAACTAATATATATATATATATATATACTTGTCATAATCAAAGTCATTTTAATTCTAAAATCCTTTTTAACATATCTGAAAACAACTTTATAGTCGTCCAAACTTGAGTGTTTGGCAATGCTTATAAGAAACAGAATACAAGCATTCTTTGAAACCCTGAGGGATCATGCCTAAAGCTAGAGAAGCAAAGCCATTGTTGACAATGATTGTCCAAGATAATAGCCTATTGATTCCAACAAAATGTATGATCTGTTAGACATTTGCATTACTAACGGAATTTCTAAATTAAAAACAGATACAACTTATAATCAGAGAAAAACAGGCCTCAATAAGCGAGCCAGCAAGGCGTGCCTAGGGGATCAATATCACAATATCTACTCTTAGAAAAAAACCCAATTATACTAACCTATTAGCCTTTCCATAAAATCCAAACTGTTGGGAAAACATTATACTCAAACGCGTTCAAAGAATTGTTGAGCGTCATGAATGGATTTCAAATCACCAATGTGAACTTATTTGTGGCATGTTGTTGTTTCTTTTTATGGTTTGATTGGAAAATAAAAGAACTTTGAGAAAAAAAGTGGTATATTCTAAAAAATCCAAACGTTTCAAAGCCATAATCTGACTTCGTGGCCCACGATATGAAAATCAACTGACAACGTTTGAGTTACTTGCAATATAAGTCTTTTTCTTCTCAAGTGTGGTATTATTTACCCAAAAACCCATACAAATAAACTAAAAGATCCTACAAATCAGCTTCATAAAACTACTTTAAGTTTCAACTCAAATTTAAGTTAAATTGGAAACATAAGGTACATTATAAGAAGAAATAAGAAATAGAATTGAAGTAAAAATGAAAATTAAAGATTGGCAACAAACTATTACTATACAGACAGTCATGGGCTCAAGGAATTGAATTTTGGAGTTACATCAACAAGCCCATTATAGTAATAATGTAATGCTATCAGACAAGCATTCTTCGTGTTAAATTAGACACTATATACGTCACCTAAAAGATCCAATAAATATCATGGCAAAATAGAAATTCATCCGTTCCAATAGGACACTGCAAACTTTGACCAACTGACTGATTGCCAATAAATAGTAACGAAATTTTTTTCTTAAGTAGACAATGGGATATAGGAATAAGCAGTTCAATGGGGTTTGACTAAAATTGATAATAATACCGTGCAGGGTAGCAACTGTGGCACCTGAACGGTAAAACATTGTTCTTTTTATTAATTTTGATTACAATTGGAAATCAAAGTACTTCCCTCCAAAGTCGAGAACTAATAGGTATCGGTATAGGATGTATGGATGAATACCGTCCCGTATAAAATTATGTTTAATTTAGAATTAATAGCTTAAAATTTTCTGTAGCTTAAACCAAACTTATCTGAACATATTATTCCTTATACAGTATGGATCAGCCAAATGAAATAAATTCATTTTTTCGGATCTTGTTCATATTAATAAGAAATCCTAAACGTCATCAATTTTAGATTATGAACAAAAAAATCTCACAACACTGAACCACCTATGAGCGACAGTTACAACCGCCACTTTTGTAAATGGGAAATAGTACCTTGTGACATATTATGTGAAAGGTCTCTATATTCTCTATTCAAAAATGTTATTGTTTTCAAATTAATTACAAAATTTAACATAAAAAATAATTCAGTTTGCCTAAATTCGTCCCAACACACTCCAAAATTAATAAGTAGTACTTCTTACTTATTGTAAATGTAAAAAAAATGTTAATGACGGCTAGGTTCAAAATACTAGCGGCGAACGTCTTGGCAACATCTTAATCTTAAATAGAAATGTATTTCAACGTTATTTAGGCGTTCCCAATCGTGCGCTATGTTTCACCTTAAGTTCAATAAATCAAGTGGTTTAGCTTTATATATGATACATTTCACAAATCACCATAAAACGAAGTCTAATAAAGCAAGATCAGGTGGTCGTGATGGTCATTCTATCATTCCTCATCCAGTTTCCGTCGATTTGGAAATATTTGGTCAAGATATTGCTTCACATTAAGTTGGTTATGTGGCGATGGCCCACCTTGTAAATAAATTTGCCGCATTTGATATGAAATTACTTTGTGGTAGTGCTAAAGAATTATCATCATTCAAATTGCCCTCAGTCAAAATAGGTCTCCCACAATCCCTGCCTAAGCCTTAACCAATATAGGATTTTGTCTATGTTCTTCTCGTATCCAAATGCACTCATAAGAACCCATAACACGTTCTAATTGGATAGTATTGTTAATCAATATTTCTATCGTCCACAAAAATCATTTCTTCTTTCAAAATCGCCTCCCATGAGCTCCGAAGTTGGTATCATTTTATCTGCATTGGTGGGTATTTTGTAACTGACAGACATGTCCTCGCTTGCGAAATTGCTTTTCTATTTTACTAATTGTTATAATAGGTAAATCCATATTGTTTATGATAGAAGTTGCTTGCCAACTTCTGTTTGTGTTTGAGTATTATCTCTATAATCAAAACTAATCAACCGTAAATAAAACACCGAATCTGCCGTAATAATAACCAGTAGATTTATCGTTCTTCACAGAGATATAGCCAAGATTCATCGTTTTTTGAAACTTTTATTGCATTAGGGACAACGAGGTTTCCAAAATTAATAATTTTGCAAAAAAGCTTCGTTTGTAAATAATTGGCGCGGCCTGGAATTGTTTGTGAAATTTGAATAGATATTTGTTTCGAGAACGAGTTTGGAACCAGAACAGGAGCGCATCCAGACACGTGCTTCCGGGAGGGGGGGTTCGATTTCAAGTTTCAGGGGGCGATCCTGTACTAAATTTTCCAAAATATAATTTGAAAACCATATTTCTTGGACATTCGAAATGGTCGTTATGTTAAACGCATAGAAGTGACCTTCTTCTAGGCTCTTGTAGTTAAGATTACCTCGTTTTAATATTAAATTTACTAACTTTGAGGCTCTCGGTGGGGGCGATCGCCCTCATCGCCTCCCCCCTTGGATCCGCCCATGAACCAGAATAGGTTATAACTGTTACGGAAAAATATTGGTTTATCTTAATCTCTAATGTCATTGGAGAATAAAGGGACATTTCATACGATATATTACTAGAGCCTACTTCCCATTAAAATATTGGGAACTGCAACTATCTCTACATTGAACGTAGGGTTGAAAGATTTTTCTAGCAGTACATCAATTCAAGATCTCAAATTTAGAACTTTGGAGCCTTTTATAAATTCCATTTGGTTGTATACTATACATAAAACAAAATTATTAAGACAAAAACAAACAAAATTTCCTTTCATCAATAGTGAATAAATACAATGAAAGTTAAATTCACAATAACGGATATATTCAAAAGTGATTAAGTAATACAAAAAGAGTTCTCAACTTACCTTGAATATTGAAACACGACATACCTAATATCCTCTTTAAGATTCCTTTGTAACACAGAAATAATACGATGATCGTAGACTAATCTGTTATTTCGAAGATATTGTCAAGGTTACATAAATTCTTCTAGTGAACGTCAATTTTTTATATCATGACTAATCAAGTGTTCAAGAGATGTCTTAATGATACTCCTTTCCTACGCTGCTTTAATTTATTTAGTAAATGTATAATTTTCTGGTGATTTGTGTACACAAATCTGCAGATACGGAGGCTGACATGTTCTTGAAGATGATCAATTAACATGTTGCGGAATAAAATTTTAAAATTAATTATGTCTGAATAAATTCCTGTTACAAATAACGCTATCAAGCTATCAAAAAGTGTAAACGCTGCCCAAATTATTACTTATTAATAGATGATTTACAACTTATAGGTTAATTATTGAAACTATATAACCAGCATTTTAAAAAATACAAAACTTGGAGTACCTATAAATGAAAAGTAAGAATCGAGTTACAAATAATTATATTAGCGTTTCTAGATCTTTCTTATGTAAAATTTTGTTTACACTATGATACATTTTTCAAATTTCGCTCTTAGGTCTGTCCACTGTATTTGCGAAATACTTGGCTGTCTAGCCTTTATTTATCTGTTTTCACGATTGTTCCTGGAGAGTATCCTAGCCGTGATATGACTACAAACATACTATAACAAAAATCGCCACCACACGTAGAATGCCGTTCTTTGTCATACAAGCAAAAGTTTGCATTTGCGTAATAATTAGAGAGAAAAAAAACTCTGGTCATGAACTTTGCGCTTTTAATATAGATTACTTGCAGTGTTGGCTTGTTAATCTAGATGCTTCATGACAGAATGACACAAAAATTATTAAGAATAGAGCCGCAAGAAATAAATCATTAGCATTAAAATATCTAGAACGCATAAAATAACAAAGATGCAATTCTATCTAAGAATATGACATAACCCCATTTCTTATATGTAGATGAAATATTCCAGTCTCTCTTTCACTTAAATATTTGCATATTGTCAACTAATTTCGTCTACCTCCTTATTACCTTGGATATCCGAATGAGAAGGGAATGGAATTTTAAGGTCATCAAAATAGTATATAGTTCCACCGTGAAAATTGATGTTTGGGCATATGGAAACTAGATCCTCAGATTAAAAACAGGGATGAAAAATTCTACCCACCGGTAATTATATGGGTGTAATTTGACATTCGATCCCCTATAATTTGATTAAATTAACAAATATCTCCTAACCTAACAATAGTTTATCCAGCCCTAATCCCATACCTAATATAGAAGACTGGAATGCCTTAAATAATATTTTTATAATTTCTCTAAAATGCCTGAAATTAAATATTTTAAATTATATTTTACAATAGTCTAAGATCAGGCTGGAATTAGAGCACTCATCGGAGTGTTTGCTAAAAACCAAATTTTTACTCATATTTATGCCTAGGAGAATATATTTGTACCAGGGTTGCCTATCAAAATGTGGCCGCTAGTATTTTAATTAAATTATCATTAATTGATTTTTCGTAAAAAATTCCACACTTGTTTTTTCAATAAAATATCCACTTGACGGCAATAAATATTGCTGATCTCTAATGCTGGGCGAACAAATGTAATACCCATCCAGAACGACGGGAAAATTCGATGAAGGGTATATAAGGCATTGTAGAGTTCACGACTTAGTTCAGCTTAGATAGTGTTATTATCTCGATGTAACTTGTATTCAGAATCAGTTGTTGTAAATATTTGATTTTTATGTGTACATAAACTTCTAGAAAGTGAAGTGAATATCAGTAATTAATGGTTTTAATTTGTACCACGGAGTTTATTGCAACATAAAGACTGAAAAATCATAGATGCCGTTGCGCACTTGGCTGCACCTCTTCGAAGACAGGAGAACACAGGTATGATTTTGTTACATTTATACGCTCATAACGTACATTTATTATTTATATATCAAATTAAAGGTAATTTTTTTCTGTTTATTATAATATACGGTGGACTAATTAAATCTGGCCGCAAATAAAGGTTGCTTGCTGTTAAAGATGGTAAATATTAAAGGAAGAGTGAAAAAGAGCTAGCTCGTAACATCACCAATCAGACGAGGATAGCGATTGTCAGCTGTCGGATGTCAATGTTCTCAACCACCAGTTCAAACAATAGTAGGTGCGACTTTATATAATAAATACTTAAAAAGAAATGTTTTTTATTTTCAAAATAACAAATTCAAAAATTACAAAAAAATACAAATTTAAAAATTACAAAAAATACAAATTTAAAAATAACAAAAAATACAAATTTAAAAATTACAAGAAATGACAAAAAAATTGATATTGATGAATAATAAAACCAAGGTTACTTATGTAACAGAAAATTTTATTGTTCAAGTACTGGTTGAAGAAATATTTGATTTTATTCAAGTATTACTTCGTTTTTAAATATGAATTAAATATTTAAGCAAATTAAAAATTTCAAAAATGTATCTTATATTTCCGTGACTATCATCGCAACTATCACGTTCATCGCTACAAATAGAATCGTCGTTATTTGGTGCATTCAGGTAATTGTAGCGATGAAGCGCTTTGTTAAAGCGATGTACTAAAGAGTGTAACTTTATAACTAAATCAGTTGTCAAATACTGTGTTGATATTACACAAAAGTGTTGCCAACAAATAAACATAAATAGTGAAAATAACTAGGAATAAAAGCCTTCATGCAGCGAATGCAAAGCGCTGTGGCGCTTCAGCGCTTTAACGCTATAATTCCCTGAATGCACCCATTTTCGGAAGATTTGTCAGTGGAAGCACATAACATTCTCTGGAGATGCAATCCGGCTCAGTAGTATTTAACCACATCGAATGAACAAAGATTGTCCGCAAGAATTTTTGTTTCAAACATTTCTAGCACTGTGGAATGTGAGTTGAGTCGAAACCTTTAATCAAAAATCATGGGTAGAGTCAACTGTTAATAAAGTGTTATGATGTTTATATTTTTTCTTACAACGGAACAATAACATTAGCGAACACTTTTTAAATGATGCTTTATCAAAGTCCAGGACATTGCATTTTTTGTCACATAGAAAACACGCCTTCATCTTTTTTTCACTCCAAAACAGCGTGGTTTTTAACTTGGAATAAAAGTGTCGCAACTGTTCAGTTGGGAACACTAGCTGGCAATCGCTTATCTGACTGGTGACGTTAGGCGCTAGCTCTCTTTTACTATACATTTAATATTTACCATCTTTAACACCCGACAACCCTTATTTGCGGCCAGATTTAATTAGGCAACGGTATATCATAAAAAACAGAAAAAATAGCTTTAATTTTATATATAAATGATAAATGTAGGTTATGAGGGTATAAATGCAACGGCAACCGTAATTTTCAGTCTTCATATATAGTGCCGTGAGATGGACATTTTATTGAAAAAAACAAGTCAGTGAAATTTTTACGAAAAATCAATTAATGATAATTTAATTAAAAATACTAGCGGCCATATCTTGATAGGCAACCTGGTAGATATATATTCCCTAATCATAATAATAATTAATTCAAAAAAATATTAGGTCTTACTCGTTCAGAGTTCACACGACATATTAAAATGGCAAAATTACTTTGTAGTTTGTAATGTATGCAGAAAGTTCTGTGGTATATTGTAATTTAAATTAGGCTTTACTATTTGAATATTTAATTTATTATCTCCATTTTCATTTCAGTATGGCATTGATAAAAATATTGCATACTTATTAGTGATAACTTTATACTAATTATCTCGTTAATTTCTTAGCCTTCGCCCACTTTCAACTATGTTAAGAAGATATTATCCATACTGGGCGTCTATTAACAGAAAGCTTCCTACAACTTTTGACTTCCTTGCTTGTCATATTGTGATTAAAATTATTATTTTAGTTTCTTTAAATAGTATCTTGCAGGATAATTTGACGGATCTACTGAAAATTAAGTTTTGTATTTTCTGTCTAACAATTGCATAGCTTATTTATATACTCTCTGGCAAAGAAATCACAACATTCAGAAGGAGATGTATACATTTATTATTGTTTTGGTAAAACATAGGTGCTATAGTAAGGACTAAATGATTAGAATTTGATTAAAAATTACCAACGAGTATAATTTTTTTTTTATTAACTTTATTAATAATTTGTTTGTCCACGGCGGTTATCTATACACGTCTTGACATTGATTCAATAAGGTGATCTATTTCTTCTTGAGGAATATTATCCTATTCTACCTGTATTTCATGTCTTAGAACCTCCAAAGTCCATGGGGGCTGGGGTAAATTTCCAAGCCTTCTACCCATCATATAGCAAACATGTTCTATGGGCGAAAGATCGAGGGGATCTGGGCGGCCATGGCAACAGATCTACACCGGTCTCTGGAAAAACGCTTAAACTAACTTGAGAAACATGAGATCAGGCATTATATTGTTGAAATATTGGGATCCATGAGGTAGTATATACGACTCCACTACTTCCTGAAGATAACGTTGCGCTATCATGTTGTCTCGAACAAAGACTAAATTGGATTTGAGTATCCCCTTTGCTTATTTATTACGATTCTAATTTATACTCGTTTTAACTTTTATTATTGCTTTTTTAATTGTTATAACCTTATCATTCAGTATATTCTTCTTTTATACAATAGCCAAATAATGTTTCACTAACATCCATTTCGCTTATTGAACCGTTAACCGTCCCTTCTTTGCATGTCTGATATTCCTATAAGATAATCGACTGAGTTGCTCTCGCTCACGACGTCGATTTGCGGCCGATCTCTAATGGGGCGATGGATCTTGACATTTTTGACCTATTAATTTTTCTTTTATTTCTCTATGAATTAGGTCAATCTCAATTATCTGCGACAAATTACATGTTAAAAAAAAACATTTTTGTTATTTACGATAATTCAATTGTCTTCTACTTTACATTGTGTTAATGATAGGTTTAGTTGTTTACTGTACTGTTTATGAACTGGTTATTCAATGATTTTGTTTGTTTTATACTAGTGTTTTGTTTGTATTTAATGTTTCGAAATTATATGTCCGTAACTTTATATTTTATTTACAGTTGACACTTAAAATATTTAGTATATAGGTTAGTTAAGGTACCCCTTTTCCCAGCTTGCTGGTGAAACATTGTAATGCCACACAGCCAGGCAATAACATGGTTGAAATATCTTTTATTTACTTTGTCAATTGTAAACTTTTGACTGAATAAAGAAAGTGTATGACCTACTTTCATGTGCAATAGCACCCCATATCATAACGCGTACCGTTCGGGGTACATGTCGCTCTACATCAAATTGAGGTAGACGTCTTTCTCCTCTACGTTGTCTAACCTTTCTTCGGCTATCATGTCCACCCAAGCAGAATCGAGATTCATCAGGGAAGACGACGTGATGCAATCTCCATTCCAATGTTGTCGTTCTCTGCACCATTGTAGTCATTATGCCACTCACCACTGAATTCGTTGCCGTCGATGCTCAGCTGTCAGAGGTAGCACAAGATGGGGTCGATAATGCTGGAGTCCAAAAGACATACGCCGGTAAATCTTTCGTACAATTACAAGATGGCCTTGCTCTCCTAACGACTGTTGAACTTCATTTGGTCCCGTCCACGTCCGGGGCCTACTCTTCTCCGATTTTGGGTACTATCAAACCACGCTTGATAACATCTCATAACAATAGTTGGATTTCTATTCGCACGGTTAGTGATATCTCGAAATAAAAAAATCCCCTCTCATATACAAATAATTCGACCTCCTTCAAATTCACTTAGGCATTTTAACATTACTAAATATCTATTTTGGATCCCAATGTTTATTGGTAAATTAAAATACAAACTGCAAAAACCACTACAATATTAATTGATAAAAAAAATTACATGAAAATAATGTAAATAGTGTAATGTGTTTGTTTCCAGTTATATCCCTACTTTGGCGAAATATATTTGTTTGTCTCAATTATTTTTTATTTTTGTAATGTTGTATAATGTAAAGTAAAAACTTCTCTTTTTTAAAAATACATTTTTGAGTTCTAGTGGTTTCATTTTGGCTCTACTGACAAACCCAAGGTACTGTCTATTATTAAAAATATTTTTAAGACAAATTATACTAGCACAAACTATATGGTTGTATTGTTTTGTCAATAGATCCATAGTATTGCATTTTCATCTAACATATGTAAGTTGACAAAATGGAAAGAAATGGGTCAAATGTTACTTTATAGAAATGAAACCACACACACAAGGACAAGCAAGTGACGTTGAACAAAAGCTTATAAAAATATTTATTTTCTCTCCATTTATTCAAAATGAAGTATTAGTATTGGTTGAAAATATTTGTAAGGTCCTTTTCTTATTTTATTTGTGAATGTTCAGAATTGAAAAAAAGAGACAGTGTAAAAATATTTTTACAATGATAACTTTTGGCTATTAGAAACTAAAATACAATTCTTAACTGATGACAGATTAATGAGTTAGTCATCCAGAGCTTTCTCTGTATTTGAACAATAACGCACAGAGTAGTTAGAGAAATACGTTGATGGTGATTTAATGCGAAATTGGCGGTTTTAAAACAAGTGAATTGTTACACACACACACACACACATATATATATATATATATATATATATATATATATATATATATATATATATATATATATATTTGAAGGTTTGAAAAAATAGTATAATTATGAAAGACAAATGATTTAAATATAACTTCCATTAAGTCACATTTGAATATTGTTTAGCGTGGTGATATCTGACAAATTGGAGGGTGGTCTAAGGAAACCTGAGCCTGGTACAGATAATGCAAGTGATTAGATAAAGACGAAGGTAATGACAATTTCACAAATGAGGGAAAAACAAAAGACACATTGTGGCGATTAAAGTTATTTTTGACAATTTTAAAACCTTGGAATTGTGTGAATAAAATGATTGTTGGCGAATGATAATTTTATGACGCTTGTTATTTTGAATATATCTAGTATTAAAATTTATATTATGGTAGTGAAACATGTTTTAAATTATAATATCTGTAAATTATTATTATTTATATGGAAGGTCTAATTATAGTGAAGTTATATTTGTCAGAAAACTTGCAGAAAATGTGTATAATGACCTTTTGGCCAATGTGTTCAATAAATACCGCCTTTCTCCGAAAATATATTGAATTAGTTTTTACTAATTGTCATAATGAATTATAATACCGTTGGTAAACAAGAATAATTAACATTTTCTACGAATCTTACTTGTTACATAAAACATGCTCTCAATAAGTAGTCGTGTGTATTCATAAAATATCACTTTTGAAGCTTGGAATCAGAACTGTTTTGGAAATGTTTTCAATAAACCAGTTGTAAATGATTGTTAAAAATAAGAAAATTATTGACATATTTAAAGATTTTACAAAGCTGTTTAACCTGTAAAATACAGAATATATTTTATAATAGGACTAATAAAATTTGTTAAAAACTAAATATTATAATTCATTTCATTGTTGTATATTTTATTTAAACTTTCACTATCTACTAATATTTATTACATCATTGTTGATTATAACTTTTTTAAACTGTAGTATGAATCTATTGCTTACATATAAGTAATCTAATGTCGTGCCTAAATTAATTTTATCGTTTTAACTGTTGGCTCTGGCACACAAGTACATTATACATTGGTACATAATTTTTATGCATTCTAACCTATTTATTAATTACAAAATGTATTTTTTATGAACGTCGTACTGCACTACTACTCAATCGTTGGGAATTTTCATTGCACAATGATTCTCATGCGGCAATTCCACACTTTATGTCCGTATTGAAGTCAGGTTTGGTGAAATTAATAGCACGATACATACACATTTGCTAACAAACAATATAATCAATTTATTGGAGGTACTAACATTCATTCACGTAAAACTGATTTGAATTCAATAAAAAGAATTACTAACATTTATTTCCAAACGGAAGTGTGATATACGATTTTTTGTTAACAACTTTTTTACATGTATTATGGATTTTTTACCTATTTTCAATCTGCAAAACTTAAGTCCGCCATACTTGCCTAAAACTATTGTACCAAATGAAAGATATTTTTATTGCACTGATATAAATAAAGAGAAGGCATCTACCAACAATACTTTATTAATTATAAATATACACATTTCTATTAATTAATTTTTAGAACCCTTTAGCTCTGTGGGTATTTATTTTCTTATTCCTATACCAGGAGTCTGCAGGAGTCAAATCAGTAATAATTTTAATCACCTTTCTTAGATATCAATATTTGAGAGAAAATTTCAGTAACTCTTATGGTTTTAAACATTAAATCCTCCGGAACTCTGGCGGTAACTGTTCGTTCTATTTCGTCTTGAAATAATTTTGTTGTCGCGGGAATGTAGCAGAAAATAACAGTCAATCCACATAATTTCTGTGGTTTGCAATTTGGGAACGATTCACTTGTGTAACGAAAGTTCCACCTATTTACATAGATACCCGTCAAGGTAAAATATGCCTAATCCAAAAACAAAACACGTTCAATTACTTGGCTAACAAATTACTGTCTTTAGGTATCATTTTGGAGTCTCCTTGTTGCACCAACTGAACTTTATACAGGTCCAGTTTTAAGGCACATCCTAATGGGAAGATCCTGGATTGCCATGAATTGACTGATTAGCAGTCTCTACGTTCTTCTCAGTTCATGATATTCCTCTTACCAGAGTTAGGTTTATCCAGTGTTAAAAAGATATTTCAATTATTCTGCGGGAACTTGTCATCGAATTAATGCATTTGTAGAATTCTCATAGATATAAAGCACAATCCACTTTCGAGAAGCCCTCCTTAGTGAACAAATTCCTACAAGCCAGCTTACTCGAAGAATTTTTACGTTTACACAGTAAGCCAAACAGAGCATCCATATTATACTTTGTATTTGAATTATCGAAATATCTCAAGCATATTTGAATCGAAATTATTGGTGTTTTCCATTAATCTTTTGTTTCATTCCTTAATTATTTCCTATGATGCTTAGAAGTATCACAACACAGTAATTTGAATAAAAAAATTGGTTATTTGCAATACTTTTGGCAGTGGTGAGTTTCGGATAAACAGCCCTCTTGCTTTGGGAAATTTTGAACAGTTGTTTTGATTTACCTCTGTTTTGATATTGTATTACCTTATTTCTATTTCTTGGTGTGTTTTGCAAGAATTTGTCTAGTTTCAGATGCCAGGTAAATATAATAGGAAAATAGATATAAGCATCAAGGGTCGACAAATCTACAAACTCGCTAGTGAAGAAGTTACTCAATGAAAAACTAATTTCAAGTACTATTCCCTGTATTTAATTCAGATGAAAAAGTAGGTTCAAGGAATATCTGTTGGAACGTCAAGCCCAACTATTTTATTTATTTTTACGTGCTAATGATTCCAGACATGATGTTTGCAGCGGTTTAACGATCATTAGCCCTCCAACTGAGCACAGAACAAATTTGGGAGGTGCTACACCACCTACTTGAAGATCAGATTGGGTGGTCGCTAACCAGTTCGGGGTTACAAATTGAGCACATGGTACCTCCAAGGTGTCAAAAATTATCAAATTTATTATTAGAAGCTGTAATACTAATAAATAAATGCCTAATATATTTTCTCCTGTAATCCGCCAAACTTTTACCCAGAATACTTCAGAACGAAGAAAAGGAGAAAAGAGAAAAGAAAATCAGCTGTGTGAAACAACATTCCTTTCGAATAAGATAGACCTGTGATTGAAGCTGCTTGACCGAAAAAATACTAAAAGCTTGTATTTGAGAGAAAAACGTTAGATCTAATTAAAATTGAAAAAGTGGGACTTGGATTAATGTTTTTTTTTCTCATAATGTTAATAACGCTGTATTTTAACATAATTTTTATTGTTTTTTAGCAACAATTCCTGCGAGTTTCTACTTAGTTAGTTTCAACTTTCCTCAAAGAGGATAAATCAAACAAAATGACTTTTTACAGCTTATATAATTCACTTATGGTATAAAGAACTATTGGATTAAATAAGCTACATACTGCTCAATTTCGCATACATCTCTATTTCGTATTGTAACATATAGGGTGAAATGTGAACAAAAACAGATACCTACAGCTTCCCCTCACGTACCTATTACAATTAAATCAAGTTAAGCAATATAATATAAACAATGAAATAACTTCGTTTATTTAATAGGAATATCTGATCAAAAAGTAACATAGTTACTATAAATATCTGCCGATATTTTACTTCAAATGGTTAGAATCTCTATCATGTACCTCTTTAAAAGCATCGATTTTATAATGCTTCGTTAAAAGTTTAATAGTTTCTTCGTTTTGTACATAACAGGTTTTAATGGTACAGCACATTACCCATAAGGTAATTCGGTTAACTTCTTTTAGCTTATAATATATGCACTTATTCAATTTATTGGAAAAGAAAGTAGGGAAAAGTAAACTTTCTTACTACAGTCTTAGTCTTGTCTTTATTTTGCAAATGACGATACAATAATCATGAGAACTGCTTCTGATGCTGGTTTCTCTAATGTCTACCATTCACTTCGGAATTGTTGTAATTACTTAGGTTAATGTCGTTATGTTAACGATCTACGCAAGTTATTTTTAATTCACTATTAATGAATACTGTTTTTTATTTTGTTGGTAAGAGTTTTTATGACAGAAAATTACGCATCGATTGATAGTTATTCACGCCAACAAACACTTCAATGAACTGTGTAATTCAAAGATACGGAAGAACATAGTTTATACAAATGAAAAGAAAAACGAAAGACCATAAAATAGTTGACTGATTTAGAGTTGTATTAGGACCAGTCAGTATATTCGGACTTAAGAAACGGAAACGGATACGGATTAGAAATTAATTTACCGCATGAAATATTATATAATGAAAACGGAAGCTAATCTTTATTTTCAGAATTAATTAGATATGAAATATAGTTCCAAATAAACCTTACATATTTGGGACAACACAAATAATAACTGTTTTCTACTTACAAAAAATTGGTAAAGTGAGTTGTAAGTGAATCAAAGTATATATTTTTCTAATATTCCAATTTCAGACAAGCAGGGAATTATATTTACCCTAATTTCTTTCAAACTAAGCCTTTTAAATTACTTTCAGTGAAGCCGTATATAATCTATTGTCTGAATTTTAGGCTCAGTAGATTGTAAGAAAATGGGTCAAGTATTAATTAATAAATTATTAAATCATTTTGACAACTTATTTAAAAAAAAAACAAAAAAAATATTTTTCAAAGTTTTAGATCCTGTAGTTTGTGAAATAAAGGGGGAAATAAGTCGATGTTTAATATTTTTGTTAATATCTTTGAAACAAATAATTTGAAAAATATGAAAAAAATATATTTGTATTCCTTATAATAAACTCTTTCATTTGATGTATTGCATGATGCGTTTTAAAAAAATATTTTTTTATTTTCTTTTTAATACTGTAATTTGCCCCATAAAATTAATGTTAGAGATTTCTCCTAATTTTCCTGTAAAGTTCAGTTGATCCTATATACGCCTAACATCTTTCAAAATTTTAGTTCTTATAGTTTCGGAAATAAAGTGGGGGAAAGGGTATTTTTTATTATTTTTGTTAATATATTTTGAATAATTCTTTTTAAAAAGATATATTTGTATTCGTCATAATGAGCTCTTTGATTTGATATATTACATGATGCGTTAGAAACAATTTCATTTGATAATTTACCATTTAATGCTGTAATTTGCTCCCCAAAATTAATATTAGAGGTTTCTCGTAATTTTTCCGGTAAAATTCAGGTGAAGCCCTATATGTCTATTTTTTTAAATTTTACGGCTTACAGTTTTGGAGATAAAGGGGGAGAAACGGTATTTTTTTACATTATACATGATGCGTTAAAAACAATTTTAATCTTATATTTTTTATTTAATTCTGTAATCTGCTCCCCAAGATTAGTAGTAGTGGTTTCTACTTATTTTTTCGGTAATATTCATGTGAGGCCCTATATCTCCAATTTTTTTCAAAATTTTACGTCTTATGGTTTTGGATAAAAGGGGGAGGGGAATGGGTAAATTTGTGTATATTTTTGTTAATATCTTTTAAACGAATTATATTTAAAATATAAAAAAAACTATGTGTGTTCCTCAGAATGAGCCCTTTCATTTGATGTATTACATGGTGCGTTTGAAAAATTTTTGATTTTTCAGTTAATTCTATAATTTGCCCCCCCTTAAATTGAAATTAGTGGTGTCTCTTTATTTTTCCTGTAAACTTCGGCCAACGTTCTATATTCTCTATTTTTTTCACAATTGTAGGCATAGTAGTTTCGGTGATAAGGGGGGGACGGTCGAATTTATTATTTTTTCCCCCAGAAGTTCCCCTAAAATCAAAATTTCTTAATTTACTATACGTACTCCTGATCAAGTCACCACACTATACACTGATACCTAATTTCAATCTTTTCCACCTGGTAGTTTCGGAGAAAATTGCTGTAATGTGAAAGACTGAGAAATCCGGAGTGATATTATAAGGGTATCCGTATATTGTATAGATGGAACCCTAAAAATGTTATACTTCCTTATTTGAAGGCAAAGAAAAAGATGTTTTTCCTCTTAAGTGGGAATGCTCTCGTTGAGACCTATACTGATCAGAAACTGGTCGATTTCCTGTTGAAAAATCAGAATCTTTTGTAGCAGACAGATTCATCAGTGGTTTGCAGACTTTTTACACTTAGTGAATTTCCCCCTAAAAGTACGCTATGCGTGCCCACAGATCATACAAAAAGAATACGTGCCTAAGTGGGAGTGTGCGTGCCATACATTCTATGATCAAGGCGGGAAGCGGTTTTTGAATATATTTGGAACCTGCAATAACACAGTATACTACACAAGAATTTTCTAGTTAAAAATAACAAAACATGATCTAGAGTACATGGCAAATCAAAAAAAAAAAAAATCAAATCTCTCTGAACATAACAATGATTATTGTTTATTAAACCGTTTATGAGTTATTTCGCTCATATAAACGGCTTTATCAAAACTGAAAAACGTGCAACAATATGAAAAATTTACAATGTAAAAGCCTTCAGTTGAACTTTATTATCCTTATTCGTGATTTCTACAGATGAAAAAAATACGAGCATTAATGCATGCAATAAATCGCTACCGACAGTATCATCTTTAAAAATACGGCTGAATTGTAAACATAGTACCTATACACGTGTTGCAGAATGTGCCCTGGGTGAGGCGGAATTTTCATTGTGTGGACATTGAATATTGTCTCTGCATTATATAATGCAATATTATTAGACATTATTTCAGTGGAAGAAATTCTGTGAAATATAAATTGCCAAAAATTATTTGATATAGCATCCCAATTTATTTATGTAAAATATTATATACATTATTCGGATTTTACTTTCCGTTGGTCGCAATATATTGTTTAGCGTACATTCTAAAAACTCAAGGATCCAATTTTTTGACACATCCAGTTAACCCACGAATTTAACCGAAAAATCATTCGGTATTGCAGTCTAATAGATTCATCAGGTCTGACAAATCAGGATTACATGAGAAAAAATTCACAGGATTCGCGGGAGTAGCAAATGAAATGTACGTAACTCAAGCTACCTCTGTATTTTTATTTCGGCCGTTGTCCTGGGCTACAATGCTCAACTTTAAAAAAATAATAATTTGGTCAAGTGCGAGATGGACTCGCATACTTCCGTACCACCTTCAAGATTTTAATATTCCAATTTCACACAAGCAAGGAATGAGTGCATTTTCTTATATTTACCCTTATATCTTTTAAAGGAAGCGTTTTAAATTTATAAAAAATATATACTTTGATTTTCCACACCTAGAGTTTTTATTTTATCTGCTTCAGGATTCGCTTTGATTTGGGGCTCTGTAGATTGGAAGATAAAGGGCAAAATAGGTCAAGTTTTAAATTATAAATTATTAAAGATGTTATTCAAATTATTAAAAAATACAAATAAAATATATTTTTCAAAATTTAAATAGTGTAGTTTCTAAAGTGGGAATTAAGTCGATGTTTAATATTTTTGTTAATATATTTTAAACAAATGCTTTAAAAATATGATATATTTGTAATTCACATAATGAGCCTTTTATCTGATATATTACATGATGCGTTTATAAATTGAATCTTTATTTTCCATTTAATTGTATAATTTGTCCCTAAAATACTATGGGGGTTTTCTGATAATTGATTTTCCGTTTAATTCTATTATTTGGGGGCCAAATAATAGAATTAGGGATTTTTTCATATTTTTCCTATAAACAAAAAAAATTAGGTCTTATAGTTTGGGGAATAACGGGGGAATGGGTAATTTTTTTAAAATATTTTTTTAATATATTTTAAAATATTCATTTTAAAAAAATTAAAAAATATATTTGTATTCGTCATAATGAGCCCTGTGATTTGATATATTACATGACTCGTTAGAAACAATTATAATTTTTTATTTTCCATTTAATTCTATAATTTGCCCCCCAAAATAAATATTAGGGGTTTCTCCTTATTTTTACAGTAAAGTACAGGTGAGGGACTATATTTCTATTTTTTTCAAAATTTTTCAGCTTATGGTTTCGGAGATAAGGTGGGGGATGGGTAAAATTTTTTATATTCTTGTTAATATTTTTTAATTAATTTATTTTAAAAATATGAAAAAAATATATTTGTTTTCTTCATCATGAGCCCTTTCATTTGATATATAACACGATGGGTTAGAAACAATTTTATTTTTATATTTTCCATTTAATTCTATAATTTTCCCCCAAAATGTATATTAGGGATTTTTCCTTATTTTTTCAGTAAAGTTCAGGCGAGGGACTATACCTCCATTTTTTTTCAAAATTTTCCAGCTTATGATTTCGGAGATAGGGGGGATGGGTATTTATTTTATTTTTGTTAAAATCTTTTAATTAATTTATTTTAAAAATATGAAAAAATCATATTTGTTTTCGTCAGAATGAGCCCTTTCATTTGATATATAACATGATGGGCTAGAAACAATTTTAATTTTATATTTTCCATTTAATTCTATAATTTGCCCCCAAAATAAATATTAGGGGTTTCTCCTTATTTTTCCGGTAAAGTTCAGGTGAGGAGCTATACCTCCATTTTTTTTCAAAATTTTCCAGATTATTGTTTCGGAGATAAGGGGGGGATGGGTAAATTTTTTTATATTTTTGTTAATATCTTTTAATTAATTTATTTTAAAAATATGAAAAAATATATATTATATATAAATCGTAATGAGCCCTTTCATTTGATATATAACATGATGGGTTAGAAACAATTTTAATTTTTTATTTTCCATTTAATTCTGTAATTTGCCCCCCAAAATTAAAAGTAGAGGTTTCTCCTTATTTTCCAGTAAACTTCAGGTCAGAACCTATACCTCTATTTTTTTCAAAATTTACGTTTTATAGTTCGGATAAAGGGGGGAGGGGGTAAATTTTGGTATATTTTCGTTAATACCTTTTTAAATATATTTTTTTAAATATGAAAAAAATATATTTGTATTCCTCAGAATGAGACCTTTCATTTGATTTATTACATGATGCATTTGATTTTTTTTTATTTTTAAATTTTTATTTAATTCTATAATTTACCCCCCAAAATTAATATTAATGGTTTCTCCTTATTTTTCCTGTAAAGTTCGGGCAACGTTCTATAGTTCCTGTTTTTTTTTTAAATTTTAGGCTCAGTAGTTTCGGAAAAGTACCCCTAAAATAAATTTTTTTTCTTTTACGATATGTACTCCTGATCGGGTCACCAAACTATACATTGATATCAAATTTCAACCTCTTCCGTCCAGCAGTTTAGGAGAAAATTGGTGTGATGTGACAGAGGCAGAAATCCTGAGTGATATTATAAGGGTATCTGTATATTGTATATACGGAACCCTAAAAATATGTTCCTCAGAAACGTATTAAAATGTTTAATTTATATACACAGTATAACTATCGAAGGTGCATCCATTATCTTAAAATATATGTATACATCTGAGACTTAATAAATGAGAGTGAGATATACTAATATAAACATTGTTGAATTTATATCTGAGATATTTATTTAATTGTCCACACATCTCAACAGTTATATGTAAACACCACTGATTTTCAAGTTTCAGGTTGCTTGATATAAATAACTCTCTCTCTCTCTCTCTCTCTCGCTCTCTTCAAATAATATAGAATTCCTGCACACAAAATTTGTGACATATTAAATTGGAGACTTGATATACGACCAAAATTAGAATGAGTATCACACAAAAAGTGAACTTGGCATTACATTTTCATATTGTCAACGAATATAGACTCATAGAAGGATACACATTAAGCAAAATATGTCCGTTGTTTACATCATTTTGTTGTAATAAACAAAGTACGTTTACTACTCACTAGAGGCACTGATGTATTACATATAGTCAGAACTTTTATATTCTCTAAAGAACATAATTGATCTAAAGACAATTGGTCAAGAGTCTAAGGCGTAAAGCTGCAGATTCAAAGTTCTCGGGTTCGAAACGGAGAACAATTATAGTTTTTTAAATATTATACCATTTTTAATTAATTTTATGTACTATTTTCAATTCACATAAAATAATAAGAAGTTCAAAATTTTAAATTGTTGCTACCGTTGAATACATAGTAATATAATTTATTGTTTTGTATAAATTTTATGTGTTTGTAATGATGTAAGCTAAGAATAAAACAGCAGATGAATAAAACTATTTGCAAACACTTACTCATTAGCTAAACTTATATTTCTTTGCAGATATATTTAAACTAAGAATTAAATTACGATTAATACTTGAGTCGTAACAAAAGAGTGACAATTATTTTAAATCACCTGATATTTATATCCATTACTAAGAGTGACACAAAGAAAGAAAAATAGAGAGAGTGAGATAACGAGAGAAGAATGGAAATGCTGCGGAAATTTGGTGTGCCACAAATGTAAAAACACAGTTTTGCACCTTAACAACTAACCTTTATTTAAAGACTCAACGCCGTTTCAACAACTCTAAGTTGTCATCATCAAGGAGTAAACCAAAGTCAGTCTCAAATGACTGCAGCTCTTTTTTCTTTCGGATTTTTTTTCCATTTTCTTATCCTGTTAATATATTGTTAAGTAAATTATACTATTTATCTCTAATTTAAATAGGGAGTATGGATTGGAAGCAGTTTGTATATCAAATACTCTTTGGGGAAACTATTTAAAATCAGAGCACTCAATGTGAAATGCCATATCTCTTCGACTCTACTAAAAACTGCATTATAATAGTAGGTTTTAGCATATTGCTTTAAAACAAAACATTACTTCATTGTGGTCAATTGTATTACCTCCCGACTTCGAAAGCAATATCATTAATTTTTGATGGTATCACCACTGCTTATTCAAGTTCTTCGAAAAGACACAACATTACAGACACGTGTGAGGAAAGATTTTAAATCAAGAGTATCAAGGGATGATGTCAAATGACCGACCTCCTTTGGAGTGTTTTGCACCCATGAGATCTGAGACAGCTGCATAGACTTGCTGACCATAATTTACCGAATTCTACGAGCAGTCCTATTCGACTTACGGAATGAACTACGGATTGATTTTAAAAATGTATACAAAGTAATTTTCACACTTTTTGAACCTAGGGTTAGCCCATAGTTTTGGTAAAATGCCTACTGAAGTCTATGTAAACATCTTACAACAAAAATTTTCTAAATATGACATGTTCTTAGTGCCGATGTTATTCCCTTATTTACCTACTTATCTTTTTATTTATTGGAAACCAGTATACAGTTTACAATGAAATATTATCATTAAATAAACCCACAGAGGGTACACTTAAATTTAAACCCGAGAACTAAACTTAAATCATATAGAATCCAATATTATAACAGCAAACACAAATCAGTAATTATTTTAAATATCACAATATATATTGTATTAATTATTAGTAAAAGTATTTATTATAAGTTAAATAGCAGTTTTATTATATATTATTAATTACCTATTGAGCTTATTTCTGTTTGTTTTTTTTTACAGTTCACCATTCATTTGTATTCCTTTGGTAATAAAAGAAATATTTTTATTGCATTCATTTAGCTGTTATTTGATAAAAATTCTTCTATTTGTTATAAGTACGTGAATATTTTTATTTCTGGTAACACTAATGGTGGTTGTAAAAACTCAGTTTTAAGAGTTTCATTATGAAAACATAATGATTCAATAGCAAATAATTATCAAGTTAAGGATTTTTGCTTATATTATTACAATTTGTGTTCATGATTTTAAGTAATTCATTTTGAAGTGCTTGCAGATGAGATAGCTAATTAGTAAACGCTGCTCCCCAAGACATATTGCGATAAGAAATAATACAAGGGAAGAATGCATAATAAATTATTATTATTATATCAGCTGTCATTATTTTCAACACATTATAGAAAACAAAATTTATTAAGAATGTAACTATATATGTATATCCCATTTAAGGTTAAAATCAAAAATAATTCTAAGCCAGTTATACCTATATTCATTTTCATTGGCACACTATCACAGTAGCATTCAAAAGTAATATAAACAGTTTTATGCATATTAACTGATAAATAATTTATTGGATACTAACCACTGCCCCCCTCAAGGCAGAAACCTCCCGCTTTTGATCAGCCCTGTAAAATATGGACATCACTGAACAGAATACATACCAACCAATGGGGTAGGTTGTAACTGCGGGGCAGAAAAGCAAACCATTCAACATATGGTGATGGAATACTCAAATACCGCATATGAGGGAAACTTTGACGACCAACTAATGGCAACCGACGCTTCGATTGACTATGTATTTAATTTAAATGTGTGTTTGTGAATTAGAATACTGTACTTTCTTTTTATACACTTTTATGTATTTTATATCATGTGCAGCCATACCATAAATAAATAAATAAACTAACCACTAATTCACTTCCTTTAACAATAAATGCATCTTATGTTATGCTTTGTCCAGGTTTTGTCAGATGATATTACGGCCATATCATCTGCATAGACAGTATTTTGATTTGTCATTATTAATATCATATTCATATTATATATATATATATATATATATATATATATATATATATCATATTATTAATACTCTGAGTTGTGGGAATATTAATACTTCATTTTTCACTCATTTTAGAGAAATAATGTTTCATAGTATTCGCTATATTGCATTCAGCAGTTTTTTTTATTGTTTTCTTACATTTATTATTAACTTTCTTACTTATAAAATCCCATAACTTTCTTGAGTCATTTCTATTGTCGTCAAATAACGTTTTATCATTGTTAGGTTTAGCTTACTTTATAACTTTCTTGTGAATTTTAAGACATTCTTTGTATTTAGTTTCTGACAACTTTGTAGGATTTTTCTCCATGTAAGATAAAGCTTTTCTTTAGTTTTACTTGACAATACAATAGCTCTAGTAATCCCTTAACTTTATTTTATCTCTAATGAAGTGTATGTTATTCTAATTTAGGTTCTTTGCAGAATTTTTAAGCTTGGAGTGATACACATAGAAGTAATTATCGGTAATATCACTTATATAAAAGGTCTAGTAGCTTTCTGGAAGTTGTTAAGAAATTTATTAGATGAGTGATCTATAGTTAATAAATCTATATTATAGTCCCGAATAATATAATAGTTCTGAATATTTCTTACATCCATTACAATGTTTTTTAAACGTGATATAATTTCTGCCTTAGGTAATTTGTGAGATCAGTAAACTATGGAGATCACTGTGTTACAACTGTTTGTCATATGCATTGTTGTATTCAAAATTCTTAACTTATAAGTTAAAACTTATATATTTTCAATAATTTCATTTAATAACAGATGAATATTTTCATGAACTCTAGTTACTTATTACAACTAGAAATTTAAACATTCTATGTAAGGAAAAGATCTGCAAATGTAGTTAACGATGTTGCTGTAACAAAATTACTCTCAAATAATTATCAAAGAATGACGGCCTAAATATATTGTTTTACATTTTTAAATATTTAAAATGGAATTCTGTTTGAGTTCAACTTATTTTCGACAAGATGGCGTAGTATTTGCGCTATAATTGAGATGTACAATAACAAGACAATCTGTGCCAAGACTAAAAAGAGACGGCAATAGCGAGAACAAGAGGCTCTTTCACGCGATTGGGAACTCGTTCAATGAGCTATGTCCAGTACATAGTTTGTTGGTTGCTTCCACCCACCAACTATGAATGAAAAACACAAATCTTTATATATTATTTTATTGAAACATTAATTAGAAATCCCTTTATATCAAAAACCTTGAACGTAGAAAATAGCGGAAATAAAGCAATTATGATTCTTATGATAACGATTGCGTAAACTATAATAAGTATTCAAAGTATATTATTTAAAGAATTCCATTTGAAACAGTTATTTAAATGTATTTGCATACCTCAACAGACACGACCCGTTCTAAAATGCTTCAGAGCTGCAGAGCAATAAAACAAATAAAAAAGGAAATTATCTTGGTTCCGTGATATCTCTCAGCAGGTTTCTACAATTTGTAGGCTAGTCAAAATTGAGAATTTTTTTGATTGGTGATGGGCTGATTAGCACTGTAAAATGTATATTTTGGTTCATTTATTTCCAGGATATATAAAATTGTATAAATATAAAATTTATTCTTATGAAAAACATGTTTAATTGGTTAAAATTGAATCTTGAAACCGAAAATTCCAAAATTTCGGGGGGGATGAACCCCAGACCCCCTCCGCTTGTGCTTGCATCTTGCATAGTAAACAAAGGAAACAGTGTCCACGAGACGACATGCCCATAAATTAGGAGAAATTTAAGGGGCGTCCAGATATATAAAAATTTGCGCCGAATGACAAATATGAGTTCATTTTTTGTTGGTCAATGTGGGCGTCTTAATGCTCACAGGAATTTATTCCACATTCAATGCACGCTATGCGAACTGAGTCGGTTTTTGAGAAACATCAAAGGATTTGCGCCGCATTCAGTTCTTGGTGTGGACGCCTTGGCAAGTTCTGCAGCACAATATATACAAATTTAAAAAAACTAATCTGAGTTTGAGACAGTAATAACTTTTTATGTGTCTCTCTATTTTAAGTAGGTATTTTATGAACTTTTGAAAAAAAAGTTTGTCTGATCTACGTGAATATTATTTTTTTCCAGGTGCCAACAATAGCTGAAAATGGTTGATTGTAGACCTAGAGCAGCATTGCAGTCAAAGGATATATAAAGTCAAAGCATACCTATACAAAGGATATAGTTGTAAATACTACAATCAGCTATTATACTTAAACTAAATTAGAGTTTGAAAAACCCAAAAACACGATTTGATAGTAAACCGAACTAAAAACTAAAAAATAAATTTTAATTAATTCTAAACGTTTGGGCAATTACAAATGATTTTGCTTATTAAAGAGGTGACAATTTGATAGATGAATGTGTGGGTACTTTTATTTTAATAATAATATTAATAGACACATTTCAAAACTGGAGTAATGCAAATTTGCAGCTATTTTAAGGTCACAATCAAAATCCTGAAAAAATACATATTTAGGCAAGGTGAAAATTTTTCGCTCCTCTATTTATCAAGGAATTAAATGTGTTCCGAAATGCTGGAAAACATTATCGAACTACAGAACCGAGCACCAAGCATAGTAATCTAATTCTAAAAGGTTGATTGCACATTAAACAAGAAGGAGCTACTTCTCAGTAGACAGTTGCAATTGTGGAATCGCCAAGTATGTCCTTTGTACGTCCCAATTTGAGTCATTAAAGCTACTACAGCAAAAATATACTCAGGTATGTCTCGGTCATAGAAACATTTCTAATGTTCGCAAGAATTTGGAAATAGTATTTTACTTATTTTTTTTCTTATGTCACATATAATGATTGCCTTCCTATTAGAAAATGGCCCCTTCCTTGATTTTCGATTTTGTATTACGATTTCATTCAAATTAGCTATAGTATCGGGTTATGGAAATTTCAGAGGTGCTTATGACATACCTAGTTATAATTATTAAAGTATGCAAATTTTCTTATTGGGATTTTGAAATGCTAAATATTTCAAAACATGATGTCGCACCTTCCGCATATCCTGTTAATAGTATCAGCTATTTAACACAACTTGAATAGGCAATATAAGATTTGGAGAAAATTATGTAATGTTGATTTTATGAGAAAGTGCGTAAAAATCAAATACGTTTTCACGTTTTCATATTAATGATATGTGAATCATTTTTATTACGAAAATTTTGTGTGTTGGGATTTGGTAATAAATCAACAACACGTTACCTAAAAGAACTATTTGCAAATAGAAATTGGGTGTGTATACATTATTTTATTTAGATGGATTTCTTCTTTTAAGTTATTATACAAATAAGGTCAAAAATGTTGTCATTTTAAATTGAGCATTGACAGATATTGATAAGAAATTTTCTTGTGTGTAAAGGCTCTGAAAAAATTTCTAAATCTAAGACCTTAGACGCATTGTTTGTTCTGTAGACATTTTACCGTTTTGGTAAGATGTATACAAAACGTGAGTTTCCGACCATGTCAGCCATGTTTCTATAAAAAATTATGTCTTTTTTTGACTTGGTTCGATAAAATATATTAACATTCGTATGTCTTCTGAGTTGGTTAGTATTCTGTCTGGAGAAACTTCATTTGAAACATCCTTCCGTTGTTAATTTTTTGGTTAATTTCTCTATAACAAATTATTGCTGTTTATTGTTTGAATAAAATTATTGTGTTAGTAATATCATGAGTTTCAACGTATTGTAGGTAAGGGTGTAGGGAAGGACTATGGATAGGTAGTATTTTCGATGTGAGGTACCTTACGAAATAGAGAAAAGTCGTATTAAGATCATCTATATATTAACGAAATTAAAAAAAAGGAATTTCGGTCGATTTAATTTTCTATTTATTGATAAACATTTCTGCATATTAATCATACTCAATTTATGCTGGCTTGTCTAAAAAACAATTTAGCGGATGCAGGTTTTTATTTCTATCAAGATATTTTTTTATTATCGGGTATATATCATTATTATATAATAAATTGGAAATACATTGATAATATCTTTAACGTATAACGAAATTAATTTGGCAGTATACATATTCTTAATTTTCTATATTAATTCCAAAGAGTACTCCACATTTAAGTTTGGGTAAAACATAGAATTCTTTGGTGATATCCATCGAGATTTCTCAAAAAGCTAACAACAGAAACATAAAAAAGAATCAATAAACTCATAAGTAATAGAGGCTGCACAATAGTATTATGATAGAACATAGCCTAAATATGATGATGATTATGATGATGACTTATTGGTCAAAAAGTTTATTCGGAGATAATAAGGCTCAATATACCATAAGTTCATGGGCCCAAAATTAAAAAATGAAATACTGTATGTATTTAGAAAGTTTATATTAAAAACAAAAAAAACAAAAAATTCACTAAACCAAAAAAATATTCTTTAAATTTTTTGTATTATTAAGGATTCCTCGTCTAGTTCCCTGTCTACAACCATCAACAGCCTAAAGAAATAATTTTGATTTCTAAACGATTCACCTATTGAATTTCAGTTACTTGTTTTTCAAAAATTTACACAGTTACACTTAGTAATTATTTTGAGAAATTATTTTTTCTAAAGTTGCTAATTTGTCCGAAAATATATGCGTCTAACACAATCTTCGTAAATTTTTATAAATCCGAACGTGCTTCTGTAAGTATTTTTTACATATTACAAACTCATTGTGTATTTTCAATTATATATGCGACATTCTACTTTTGGCTTATAGCTGAAAAAGTCCATAGCTTCAAGTGTTTTTCAATTATATTTGGGACTGTCCACACTTGACTAAATTTAACTAAAAAAATGATAGCTTCAATTGTTTTTCAATTATAATAGCAAAATAAACTTCTTCTTCCTAGATTTTGGCCTCATCTTATTACATTTAAAGTCAATACAATTAATTTTTAGTTTAAAAATAAAATGAAATAATGTACTAAACAATCCACTTCCACATAATGCGGTAATAATAGGTATATGATGTCGCATAGATATATCAATAAAAATATGAAGGTGGAAATTAATGATCACTTGTTGAAATTGTAGTTCTACAGTTGTGATGTAATAAATTACGTAATTACCTTCAATAATAAATTATAATATTCAGAGGTATTATAATTCTATATTACATGACAGTGGTATCTGTTTCATGCACAGTAAAATAAAGCTTGTGAATATCCTTACAATTGAATTCTAAATAAATTGTTGGTATACGTGCAACACAATAATAGAAAAGAAACAAAGAGTAATAAATAGTCGCGCATTTCTGAATGTGAATGTAATCAAACCTCTGAACGAGAGATGATGTGTTCTAATTCTGATCAAAAATCAGCTATCTGAAGATCCAACAGCTTAGCTCCGAAAATCCTAGGTGTGGGATATTGCTCCTCATGTGATACCGTTATTTCGAACTTCGTTAATTTGTCAAATGGATCATTGACCATGTTTACGAACTTGGAGATACAAAGCAAATATCTATTTGAGTCACAACTTTGATTTAAAATTAAATGACAATTGAGGTTAGGTATTTACTATTTTACATGTTTACGTATCCATTTAACAATAAATTTCGATCAGTTTTGCAAAAATCACTAAAGTAATTTATTGATCAGTACCAAATTTTAAATAACAAAAACAAAACAATTTAACATATGATTTTGACGTTTTCTGGTTGAACCAAATGACATTCTAGCGAATGAGTTTTTGGTTCTACTTCAGTGTTGAAAAGAGAAATGTCAAAGTACAACCACTGTCAAGCAAGGGTCGAACCAAAGTTATAACCGGTAGATCGCTGCAAATCGGCTTTGGTAACGTCAACGGAGCGATTCAAACCGAAAGGCCGATAGCCAACACACCATTAGTTTTGATCACCAGAGACATTTAGGTCGGGTAAGACCAAACAGCTGTGAAATCTTATGCCTTCAAATTTGTACCATTGACTGAGACACCTGATAAACCTTAACATTTAATGTACATTTAATGATGGCGGCTAGTGTGCTGATTCACCATATAATACTTCATCCAGGCCGCAGACTCAATATGCTAGAACAAGATGAAGTAGATAATTGCTACTTACTAGAGATGTGGCATTATTAACATAGCAGCTTTTTACAACTATTATTTATTCGATAACAATAACAACTGTTACTGCCTGCAAGAAATAACAGATAACAGATATACGTTTACTACTGCTTAGCGCCTATCGAACAGTAACATAAACAGTCCGGGCTTAAAAATGCACCTAACCTCAACTGCTTTTTCCAAAAGCAATACCAATAGTTATTTAAAAATAGTAGTTTTGCCCATCTCTACTACTTACGTTTCTAAGACTCCACGTATAGTACATCAAATCACAGGTATAAAGATGCATGCGACCTGCCAGTCAACAGGTTACGTTAGTGATTAGTGAAAATGTGATATTGTGCAAATTGTTTTAGTGTAATATGAAAATTACACCCTAGATTGATGGCTAACAAATATTGTTGTTAATTTATTTATATTTTGCATGAGTTCAGAATATTGAAATATATTGCAGCCAAAAAAAATAACAGTTATATTTGAGTAACATCCTAGAAGTATATTAAAAAATTGATGAATGGAATTCCTGAGTGAGTAGAAGTGATACATGTCAATTGTCAAAAGTTATTTGAATACCTAAAATTTCTGTAAAAGATATGAATATTTTACCGAATAAAGTAGATAAACTGTAAACTTATTATTGCTTAGATTCGTGTTTTATTAGCAAGTAAAATATGAAATCCGCTGACACAGTTCTTATTTTTCCTGTATGTGAGCGGAATGTAACAATTGGACTTATACACTAAATATTACGTTCTACTTTATAATGAAATAGTCCTTTTTCTGTTACCATAGATCGTCAATATCTGTTTAGGGAAGATCTCTATCAAGAACAATTAGAACCTTTAGTGGAGTTATAATTAAACCAATAGGCTTTAATGAGCCATAGTAAACAAAATTACTTATCTTAGCAAAAGTAATTAAAAACTTTGTTATTAAAAAGATTTATCAACATTTGTATTAAGAAGAGGTAAAAAAATAATTTTTAAAAACATGCTTTTAAAAATCATGTGAAGCATTTGGTATCTGTAATTTGTATTGTCACCAGTAAACCTGGAATAAAACTAAACATGCTTTTGTAAAAGTTGTATAAGAAGCCGTTTCTTTATCAATCTTAAATAAAGTGCATAGATATGAAAGACTTGTTTTTATTCCTGTTTTAACCAACAGATTCTCAATTAGATTGCACTTTTTAATGTTTGTTTCCCCAAAACTCGGTCAATTATGAACGACTGTGGATAATTCTTTTATTTTTATTTTTAAGTAATACAAAATTATTCAAAAAATTACATTTATAAAATTCCTTGGGAATGTAACACATTTTATATTGGAGCATAAATGAAGACAAACATTATATAAAGAAACTACAATTCGAAAAGTCAAAAACATACCTGTACCCTAGGTCATAACATATAATTTCAAAATTCAACCATATTATACAAACAAGAGCACAATACAAAACGAAAGCTGGAAGAGTCTGCTTTAATTTTATTAAATGAAAGCGACTGCATAGCTAGTACTTCTATAGAATTCAGCCGTTACTGGTTATCAAGGATAAAATTAACAATGGTAATGTCCTTTTGAACAACCCTATATCGGGATAGTTCAGAAGGTTTTTCCTAGGTTTCCTTTATGACTTTAATGAGATCTCTGGAACATCACAATTTATTTGGTCTCTTTTTGGCGAATCTTATAACAAAGTCGTACCTAGGAACGCAACATGAAATTCTGAAGATAATTCTATCAAATTCTTCCAATTTGAAAGAAGCTTTGTTATTTTATATCATCTGATCATGATAAAATAACTCAAATGGATATTTTAAACAAAAAAATAAAACATACCTACTACAATACTGTCTTTGAAGTTGAAAATATATGTTTAACATAACAATAATTAATAGCTTTATTAATTATTAACAGAATTTTTTTAATATCTAAAGCTGTTTATACTAATGTGTATATTTCTTAGGCGTGACATCAACTTCAAACACAGTTTTACAGAAAAAATACTATTTTTTTGTTTAACATATCTAATTCAGTTAATTTTTACTCTTTAATATCATTATTGTTATTCTTGGTAAATAAATTTTGTTGTATACATGCAAATTAATCCTTTACTTAAATAGACCACCGATAATATTCTCTCAAAATCGTGAGTATTTTTATATACAATATATAGATTTTTTATGTCAATGTAACCAGTTATTTCATTTTCTTATTTATTTATATGGTTTAATTAATTTTGTTGTCGTTTAAATTATAAATCTGGCATATATACTAAAATCTAGTCCATCATTAGTATAATTATTCCATTTTCATTCAGTAAATAATTTCATGAATTATGGAAAATACTTGGAAAGTTTATTTATAATATTTAATAGCCCATTTGCCTATATTATTGCTATAAATATGTATAATTACAATGTTCATCAATGACTAGAAGATTTTACTGTCTCACAACCTATTAAACAATACTAGATCTTTGATTATTATTATATGATCTCGATGTTTCTTTCCGTGTTTATCGTAGTGCTCCTCATACAGAGAACTGAAAAACTCTTATATACCAGTTTCCTATGACGTTACGACATGTGCAGCTTTCACTTTCTTAATGGTCATGCCATTATCACAATAATTAATGAAAACGGAGCGTCATAAGAAACCAAAGGAATTTCTCTAGAATGCTATTAGTATTTTATCTCACCTCACCCCTAAAAATAATGTAGGTCGCAAGATAATGAATTCTTACTAAATCGATTAAATATATTTTCATTGTATATTAAATTATTAGTGTCTTATTTATAGATATCGTTAGGTAGAAATACGATTAGTTTATTACTACAATAATATTAAAGTCCAGTTTTATGCTTAATTTTTTAGGGACATTGATACATGAATTGTATCGTTTGAAAACCTGATTCGAAAAATTTTAATTATTATTGTAATTCCGTCCATAAACTAAATAAAATATCAAATTAGACAACAATTTTCGGATCTTTCTATTAGCGTTAAAAATTGTTTTATCATACCCAATGTGTCAATCTGAATATTAGTACAGAATTTGAATTCTATACAGAACTTAAGATAAACTACAGTCGTTCATCCAAACTTGCTTCCAAGTAAAATTCAATCCGATATACATTCATAAATATTATAGTTCTTTATAGACACTACTGATTGGGCCAGCAAATAATGAAATTGATTTGAAGCAAGTTGCTTCATATCAAGGAAGGAAAAGGGTAGAAACACACGGTTCTCTAAAAGCTAAAAGCTGATGCATCAATCATGAGCGATGCTCTGAATAAATATTTGCTGTTTGGTTGACTGAAAAATGCTAGAGCAGAGGTATTTCAAAGTAATAATATATATTGCTAACAGGAAAATGAGTTAAATACATTAAGAAAGAAAAATATGAATCTAGCTACTAATGGGTATAAAACAATTCTAAGTTGTGCCGGAGTACCTAACCAGAACTATATGACTCACATACCATGAATTGTCTTGATCCTAATGATTCAGTGAACATGATTCAAGCAATATTTACCCAAAAAATCTGTAAAATAAGAGTGTAAAGTTTAGATATGTGACTAAACTGATTATTGCCACTTTACACCGAGAAACAAGTTAACAAAAAAATCGCACTTATATTTTTTTTGTTGTTTGCTTAAATGATTGCTTAAAGTATGTGAGCCTGCAAACAATACTGTTGGAGGGTAAAATATAGGCTTGTGGGACAATGGTACCCACACCACATAACCTTTCAACCAAACAACTCGATTGGCACATACCTTATCAGAGAATCAGAGTAGATAACGTATTTCACTAAAAAAAATTGAACACAGATATACATGCATAATATGTCAAACTATTATGATCAAACACAATTGGAAATAGTACAATTTAAAGAGAAATGTGAATTTTATTCTTTATTTTTTATTATTTTCTGAAAAGTTCGTCCTGCTTATGGTATATAGAATTCTAAACAAACGGATATTTTCTTAATCTTTTCTGTACCTCAACCTTTTCCAGCTAATAATTATAAATAACATTGTAGTATGTCAACATTTTCTGTTAGAACAGTTTCTTACCAAAATATTATTAAGAAGCATTCGTATACCTTAATGTAATGTAAAAGATGAACTAAATTTAACTTTTACTTGTAATGGCGAGCAATTCTTTATTAAACAATCCGACAATCTGAATGCAACCATTCTTTTTCAAAACATTTAAATACCTTTTCTGTTAAACTTCTTGAACGGGTGGGGTAAAATGTTGTGAACAAGAACAACTGGTTTGTTCAAGTAGCACTAACCACCTTGGAACTTGGAACAAATAAATATAAACCAACATCAAATCATTATAAATAACGACAACTTTAAAGCAAGGCATAACTTTGTTAATTATTAAAGAGTTATATAAATAATATTTCAGTAATGTAGTATTATTTAACAGTCAAAAAGTCACTAAGTAGGTTAAGATAAATAAAGTTTGTATATTTGTTTGTGGCTAATTTTTCCCTTATTTAAATTTATTAAAATAAATTCAAAATAAATTCGATGTTAAATATTTTTTTGCAATAATGTAACTAATTATATTTCAAATTTACTATTCTATTCTTATCCATGGGTTTTAATTTTTTAATGTATCCGAATAATGGAATACAAAAATCTTTGACAAAAACACCGGAAATGTCAAAATGGCCCCAACATTCGAATAGGACTTTCTAGTAAAAATATATAACGACGAAGATGTAAACATGTCAATAAAGAATTATAAAAAATAACTCAAATTGATATGAAGTAGTTAATTATAAATTTAGCATTTTGTTCACGATAAGGTAATTTTAAAAGAAGATAATGAGAAAAAAGTTTGAGAATTCAAAACATTTTTGCTACAATAATAATACTATGTTCAACAATATTTTTAAACATTTATAAAAAAATAAATAATAATAATGTTTTATGGGCTTGAGAAAACTGAATTAATTTTGATGATTTAATTAATAATCGACAATGGGACTTTGTGCAGATTCAAGCTGAGTGATTTCTTCTGATTTAAATCTTATTTCATTGAGACGAAACTACCTATATATAAATACGATATGTTTGATGTGTGTATGTAATATTAACATAATCTTAATTCAATCTCTTAAATGTATAAAAAATACACAAAAGGAAAGTCAACTACGCAATCAATACTATATACAGATAATAGTTTTTTAGAACCTTTTGAATCATCCTTACCGAACTTTGAAATACCAAATCAATTAACCCACTTTTTATTGAAATCTAATCGAAACATGTTTGCAATGCCATAAATAATGCAACTATCAACTTGCTTATGATTCAACAAAAACACTAATGAAAGAATTAAATATAGAATTCGCAGATGTTCTCACTTTCATTCAAGTGCAATAAATATTTTATACTTGTTCAAATATATTAAACTACAAAGAAAAGCAATATTTATGACATTTTAATAGTTTTATGTTATTGTGTACTAAGTAATTTAACAATTGGTCCAAGTTATGAATCGGAGAACATGGGAATCTAGCAAAATTTATAAAAAGTCTTGTAATTTAAATGTTATTTACATTTTTGGATTTTTTCCCAATTTTAGTTCTGACTAGAGATATTCACGCAAAAAATGCAGTTGTGTCTTACTGTTTTTTTGCATCGCAACGTTGCATCATGGTTTTACGATGGCAAAAAAATTGTCCAAATGCTGGTTACACAACTTTCATTATATTTGCATTATCAATAACAAGTACAACAAAGGTTTTAACTATCTTATGTACTATACATCACATATATAAAAATCTCGTGCCACGGTATTTGTAGTTGGACTCCTCCTCGACCAATATTAATGAATTTTTTTGTGTATAATTGGTAGGGATGAGAATAGGTCGTAAAGTATATTTCATACGGCTAGGTAATTAGGGTCTCTCTATCCATTTTTTTTAAATTAATTATTATAAAGCGTAGCCCATATGCAGTTGCACAGATAGGATAGATGAAATATAGGGTGGAGTAAAGTTATAATTAGGATGGTTGCACTATAGGGTGAAGTAGAGTTACAGTTATACAAGGTGATTAAAAATATATGTATATTTGTGATATAGGGTGGACCATAAACACTAGCAGTTTGAACGAAATATGCGGGAATGGTGGGTTTACAGTTATGTAGGGTGGTTCTAAGTTACAAAAAATTGATATATAGGATACCCCATATGTTTCATAAACTTTTTTTTATAATTGTACATCCCATACGCGTGTGAAAAATGAATCCTAAAAAGCTTTCCTTTTCAAGGAATGACCAAATATTAGGTACTAGTTAAAGCGAAAGGTTCAGTATTGGAAAGTTGTGTTTTGAATAATTTTGGCAAGACATCATACTTGTCATCAAGCGGCCCTGTCACAGTAATTCTACTGAGTATTTTGTTTCGAGGAGCAACAAGTTTAACTAGATTATTGAAACCCTGTTTCTCTAACATGGCAAACGACCGGTTGCAACTAATAGAAGAAGTATATGAGTAAACTTCTTTCAAAATTATTATTTACTGGCTTCTTACCCTTATGAGACTTTGTTAGTAACTACTTGTATCGCAATCATTGTTGATAGTTTGATTTGCTCTGGGCGCTAACCCGCTAATTAATGTATATTGCCTTAGATTTGGGTTTGTAGTGCTAACGCATCCAATAACTTCCTCTAATTCCTTTGTTGATGTATTCATTGGGTTTGATTTATTTTTTTAACATAATTAGTTTTTTATCAATTCTGAAGTAAACTGAAAATTTAATACTATTACAATGCGTGATTTCAATTAGTTGAGGGAAGCGCAACTGATGAAAGTTCTCGACTAGAAATAATATATTGTCTTGCGTTCACTGGATAGTATCTTAATTTCATTGATAGGTTTTAGTTAACCTACGATTTCTTTCGTGTCATTTCTATCCTAGGAACCACAGGGAAATGGCGTTAGACCCAGTACGACTCCCGATTTTGAGTCTCTCCGAGCTAGTTGAGGGGAGATGAACTGATGACGGTTCTCAACCAGAAACAATATATTATCTTGCGTTCAGTGTATTGAAAAATCTCGAAAATATAGTATCACTGCTAATATCACGTAAAACAGTTAAGGATCGCACCCTGAAAACCAGACAAAAATGTAAATGACAAAATAACAGAACCATTACATCTTAATAAGAAATTTCGAAATTTGTAAATAATTTACTAGTATTTATACTATGAAACAACAGCAGAGAAAACAAGCAAGGAGGTATCTCCCTGCCCTGTTCATTTGTTAATATTTTCAAATCATGTTTTCCATTTTTTCTAGATACTTATTATAATTTGAATTTAAAACAGTCTACTTGGGTAAAACTTAGAGTCTCTTGATTATTTGTCAATTTAAGATACGCTGTAAGCTTCAAATCCGGAGTCATCGTTAACAATTACTATCTTTTAAATTTTTATTTTTATTTTTCTCTCGACCTAGCTTTTGTTCCCTTCTATAAAACCATGTTCGATGCTCCAATATGGGTATTTATCTCCAAATCTTCTGTCTCTTTCGGCAGTTCTGCGTTGGTTGTGAAATGAAACCTAACAAATATATTATATTCTTTTATTTTCTTTATAAGCTATCCGTCTGAATATATATTTTAGTATGTGCAGGCATTACTCAATAACGATTTAACTGAATTGGATAGTTTAAAATGTCTATTAAAATATATTCTGATTTGGTTTCATGTTTTTTTTTCATTGATATGGCATTCCAGAAAATCGGGATAAATTTATTTTTAAAGAAATTTCACTAATGAGAGTATTTTATGAATGTCATCAGCATTATTCGAAATCTAAGAAAGAATTAATGGGAAATGCAGTGGAATTAATTCATAATAAATTTTAATTAACCCACTTTAAAATAGAGGTTCTGAATTCGTATGTATATATAATGGAAGTTAGAATCATTTGGGAAATATATTAATAATAATTGAAAAAAAAAATTCTTCTTAAACCTAAAATAAAATCATCACATGTTTTCAGTTGTCAAAAAAATATTATTATTGGTTAAAAAACTAGAAATGAATACCACATTTAATTATGCCATTATAATACCTACTAAAAATTGTAAACTAAAAATAAAAAAAAGAGCATTAAAAGAATGTCATTAACCTTATTCTAGTTGTTTCAGACCTTGAAGAGCGGTGTTATTAAACAAAAAAAATATAAAAATTAAGATTTTGTCAGATAATTCAATTGTAAGGAGCGTAAAAATAACGGTATAATCCCATTAGTCAAGTAATAAATAAATAAGAGAGTTATGAATTTGAAAGGCGTGGAATAAATCGTGTGAACACCAAAATTCAAATACTAATTAGCCATTACTCAGTTAGCCGTTAAAATGTATGCTCATCTAAAATAAAAAAGAAAGTAGATATTTACAGAAAAGCAGTAGTTAAAGTTTTATTTCGTCCTCCTAATTATGGCTAAAAAATAAAATGGCTAAAATATCAAACGAACGAACAGTGAATAATACCGGTGAAGCCCACGAGTTTCCCGTTTTGTTTGTATTATTATTAGAAACTCATCACACAATCTTAAATATATTTATAAATGTGGTTTTTCTCAAAACCTACAATTCCATATTTATATTTCTTGCTAGATCTTCTTTGTTAAGGAATGACAACACCTACATATTTTTTATACACATTTTGATGTAACAATAAAATGGGACTGGTTTGGTAAAAAAACTGCAACCACATTGTTTCATTGATCCCTGAACCGGTACATCAGTGACTCAATAAGGTAGGGACCAGCCTTGAACGCTCTGAATTGAAAGCGCAAATTTTGCGGCGGTGATTGAAATTATTTATTTACATTAATAGAAACATTACAATACACTAGTAGGTGGTTCTACGCTAAGCGCTGTCGGTAGGAGGTTTCTATTATGCATGTTTAGAACAATCATCTTACGAATTAAATTTAAAAACCATAGTGGACTTGTGCATTTTAATCTTCAAAGATTAAAATTTGATTATGCAATGAACTATTATGTATAATTTTAGTTGATTATAGAAACAGTTCCTTAATTATAATATACCCTTGTACAAACCTCAAACCCTGGTTTTCTTTGTACATAAACAAAGTGTACACAAAAATGTTCCTCGAAACTAATCGGAAAGAGTTTTTCCAGTTACAAATGTTATCTTTCGAATTTTGTTCATTGGGAAAAATAGTTTCGAAAAATAAAAAAGTATGAAATTACATTAAGTTTAAAGATATTTCACATTCATGACAGTCTTGTTCAAATTAAATGTTCAAATTGGTCTTAATTCGTAAATATCAGTAATGGCTTGTTGGACTTCAATTGAAGAGTTTACTATTTCGGAAATTTTGAAAAGATGCTCGTAAAGAGGGAATAAAATAAACAGTATAAATCTAACGTTCAGAACTGTAAGTTATTTTGCCGGTTCATTTGGGGACAGAAACCCTAAATGAACAAGCAAAATAGTCCTGTATTTCTATTAACTTAATAAATATTATCTAGAAACCCCCTGAAAAAAAGCAATAATTTCTCGTAAACGGAGCTTATGTATTGGAAGTGACTTTTATTTTCATTTTCGACATTAAAATTATTTCGCTCGAAGTAGCCAATTAGCATTGTGGCATTGCTATACTTATGATTGTTTTAGTTTATTAGTTATTAATTATAGGAGCTACCAAGGAACTAAGAAATTGAAAACATATTTCAAATCTTTTTAATTAATTTTATTATCCATTGTTATTAAAAGAATTATTGATATATTTTACTATATGTTTAAACAAATTTTATACATAAATCGATAGTTTCGAAAAAATAGTGCACTTTATTTGTTCGATTTGAAAAAAATCACAAAACAACTTTCAAATGATTTTGTATAATTTTTCATTATTTAAATTAAGTAATCGAATAAATTTTGGTGAACAATAGTCGTATGTGTTATATTTTTAGATGCAAAATACAACTAGATAGGTTTATTATAGCAACTTAGTTAAAAACTCCTTCATATACTCAATTTAAAGATCTCTTATCTTTTTTTATAATAATATAAAAGATGTAGCCGTGAAGAACTAAATTTAAACAACACCAGTCTTTATGTAGAGTAGCGAAATAAAACTGCTATAAAAACTATAATAAATTTTACCTAGACGGTTGCTGTTGTATTTTATAACTTATAAATAATTTTTATGAAACATTATTGTTTCTTAATAATATATATTACCAAGTAACATGATAATTTTTAAAATATTTATAATCAGCCATTTGTCGATAAGATTTGTTGCATTAAATAGTACTAAAATTAAGAAAGTAATGTATTATAATGGTATTTCATAATTAATGTTGTAAAAATATATCTTTGTAACTTTTTAGTTTATTTTAAGTTCTATATAAATTGTAATATAAAATTGTGTATATATGAAGAAGTATTTATCCGGGAGTACATCCGTTCATTATTTTGATTCATGTTTGAATCTTGCAGACGTTTCGCCAAGGTCTCACTTGGCATAATCAGTGCGTTGTCAGGTAATAGACAGCATGAGAATATTCTTAGTCCGCGTCTTATGGTATAAGTAAATAAAACAATTTGATAACAAAGATACTCAGGATAGAAGTTAATTTATATTGTAATATGTCTGATGAAATCTCTGAAAACAGGCAGTACTATTATCATAACAGTTGCCGCAAAACTATTAGCGTTTTGTATTCTTAAGTAACACTCAAAACTACTAAAAAATGGAAAAGACTGCTCGAAAGTAGTTTTAGAAGTAATTGACATAAATTTCCATCAAAATATTAATTTTAAAAATTCGGCTAACCGTACATCAAAGAATATTTAGTACATTAAAGAAACAAATCCATCCTAAAGTTAAAGAACACCAATTGTTTTTCTCCATAAAGTTTGTTGTAAACGTCTGTCGAGGGAACACAAAATAATCTCAGGATATTTAACTTCAGTAAATTGCAGAAAATATTAGCAGAATTCTCCAGATTTATTTATTTATTGACAATAACGAAAACAATAAAGTCCAATCGTTTTCGAAAATTAAGACATTTTCTGAATTACTTGTGTAAATATTCTTAACCGTTACAAAAGTACTGTCCCTTGAGGCCAGGCATCAAACAAACAATTTTTCAATGGTAAAATGATTTAAAATTTAACCAGTTTTTTTAATTGAAAAATTCGCCAGGATTAAATAGGCTTGTACACAAATCATCCCAAGTTTGAATTGTGAAACATTACAGGAATAATACATAAAATTTACTAAAATGTTATGCTAAATTTAATCGTTAATGAAATACAACCAGGCCAAGAAGAAGTGATAATTTGTAAACAACAAAAGGAAATATTTTTCTTTTGTAAATATGACTAACGTACTTTTTATACCACAATGTATGGTTGACATATCTAAAATGAGTTCTCGATATTGAACATAATTATCTTCTGGCATTTAAAAAACAAAGAGCTAAACTATTTATGTCATCTTTTTCTTTGAATAAGTGTTGGTGACAAGTTTAGTACTAGTAATAAACAACGTGGGAATTGCCAAGGTAATATCTATCAAGTGTAATAATTACATATTTATAATTTCTTCTATGATTTATAACTGTTCTATTGCAATTATACGTTAAGTATTTATTTACATATTTCCGTTGTTTTAAACTAAATTATTTATTGAAAATTGGTTATCATTTCTAGACAAATTTAAAAATTCACTATCGTTAATAACTATGTTTTGAATATAACCAAGATAATTTTGATATAATAGATTTATTCTATTTTATGCAAGGTGATAAATAATATTTCTTATTTGCGGTCTCGCCTAGAAAGGACATGTTCAAAAATCTGTAAAGGTTTGAAAAACAACGTGTAATTTCTATTTTAGCAATCACAGGGTAACAGCATATTTTATGACGGCTCTCGATTTTAATCTCTAGTGACTCATTTCCCTAAAACAATTACTGACAACTGAAACTATTATTACGATTAAGATAATTAAGAAAAACTTCTTGAAAATATTCATAAACTTTTTTTTTCATTTTTGGCACCAAAAGTCACTTATCGGCTAACTTATACCAAAATTATTCTTTATTTGTACTTCTAAATTTGTACTAATTTCTTTATAATATTGTGATATCGATAGAAATAGTCAAAGAAATTCTTTACATCATATCACAAGTTTAACTTGAAAGATATTTATGTGTTATAATATCATAAAGTAAAATTTCTTTGCTTGTCAATAGTGTTAATCTCTAAAACTACTGAACCAATTCTAAAAATCTTTTCAATATAAAGTCACACTATGCCTCAGCGTACACTATAATTTATTTTGATAAACATACGTTCGAAATGGTACCGCCTGTCTGCTTTATCGGCGGACTCATTAAGTAGATTTAAAAAAAAGTGGGGACATGCTATTTGTAGAAATTATATTTAACCAACATTAAGGTTTTCTTGTTTTAAATAAAGTAAATATTGTAAGACAAACTTTAAGTTTACCTATTAGGTATAATATATAATGGTATATAATCTTTAAAAAATAAAATCATTTTATGGTGAAGGTATCATTCGCACCATGCTATTTTGTATTTTGTGGCATATTTGATGAGATTACACGAAATTAAAACAATCCACAGTAACTGCCAAGTGTAATTTTTGTAGATTCAAATTTAATATTTTCTAGGAGTTGTAAAAGTTGATTAACAAAAATAAATCAGAAATCTGACGAATTGTTATTAATTTAATATTTTCTGTGTTAATCATATAATATTTTAATCTTTATAATCTGATTTTTTGGTCTTAAGTAGTTTCTCTTGAAAAATTAAAATGAAATGACGTTGCTTATGATAAACAATATTTCCACTTCATACTGATATTTTAAACTAAATATATAACTTTTTAATGAAATTTATTTTATGTAAATATAAAAATATTGTACAGTGACTAAGTAATATGACTAGGCGTTATATTTTGGTTATAATTTTCATATATTTGTCAGTTTTCTTTACTTCGGTAGTTTTAGCTTCAATGTGCGAAATCAGGGCGATCCGACGTTTATGTATTAGTTCTGGTCGTAATCATCTAAGTATTCAATTCTATATCTATTTAAAATGTTGGTCAAACAAAAAAATTCTTACGAAATAAATAAATTTACAATTAATCAAAATGAAAATTTTAAACATTGCTAAACTATAATTATGTTCTAAACAGAATATTAGGAACTAAACTGATACGCATTAAATTGTACGTTCCCATCTACTGGGAATCTAAATTATGTCGAAAATAAGAGCAAATCGTGCAATACCATTAAATTGATATTCCAAGCTAAATATCCAGTGGTATTATTTTCCTACATTGGTGTATAAGATGTATTGAGCAATATGTCATAAGCAACAATATTTGTTTTATAATAAGCTATACCGTTGTTAGTGTAAACAAAAAAATTAGATAAATAGTCCTAATTATTTCTACTTAATTCTATTAGTTTTGGTTTGATTCGTATTAATGACCACAAGAAATATCCATTTTTTAAATGTATTAATATTAGAAAGACAACTAAAATTAGTTCAAAGTGTTCTATTATTTTTAAAATAGTTTCGGAAACAGTTTTATTTATTTAAAATATTTCGGAAACAGCTTCGGCTAACACTTAGATATCCCGTTTGGAACAATGAAATATACCTATAATACAGTCAGTTTAAAAATAAGTATACTTTTTATACCTGCCTGTTGTAGAGTTGATTTAAATCCAGATTTGTTTTTTTAAAGTTCCAATTTTCATATTTAATTTAATCTTGCGCTTTTGTAGTTTTTCAGATTAGTTTAGCAGTTTCAAACAGAATGATTCATGATTATTTGATAATAGTTCCAGTTTTGATTATATTAAGAAAGTGCACTTCGACAGTTTCCTCTTTTTAACTTTTTTCTGAGGGCAAGTTTTTTGTCTTTAAATATAAACTTTCATGGCTACATGTCTTTGAAGGTATGTTTTGTTTTTGGTGTAGGCCTTCGAGAACATGATTATCTTTTTTGTTACTTCCAACTACCTCGAAATTTCACCTATATGTTGGCTCAAAAACATAGTAAATATTACATACAACTTCTTACTTCTATGTATTTGGTAACGAAATATTCATTAAGGTTCGTTTTTAAAGCAAAGTTAAATCAACACCACTGGCAGCTCCAGAGGTGGGCTAAGGGGCTGAAGCTCCCCCCAAAATCATCTGAGTGATTAAAATCATAAGGGAAAACCTTATGATTTTAATGGGATCACTGAGTCAACAAAATTCTTTGGTCGCATTTTTGGCGAATGCACTATCTTATAACAAAGTCGCACCTAGGAGCGCCACATAAACTTTATGATTATATGGTCTTTAGAACTTTATGTGCTACCGTGTATATTACAAATAAAATTCTCTTAGTTATGTCAGAAATCAAATAATACATATTGCCAAATATTTTAATTTTACATCTTAGAATTGTGCCTTTTTTATCGTAGTTTCTTAACCATTGACAACGGGGTCTGACCTGGAGCCCGAAACGTTTGGAATATACAACAATTTTCATCAACTGTGGTGTTATTTCCCAAGAAGTGCTTAAGCCACAAATATCATTCAGAAAACAACTAGATAATTTTTCTTCAAAAAGTTGGAAATCAGCAAACACTAGTTCACGAACAGTATGGTAAGATGCTAATTCAGTTTGTTCTGCTACCAACGAATTGTACGAGTAGAGATATCGATAACATGTAGTTCCATCGAAACGGTGTCACCTGCTACTCAACACGTGAAAAAATGTTTTATTACAAATATAGGTTGTGCAAGCCTCCATTTAGGTGACTAGAATTTCTGTCCGCCAAAATTTAGATTTCTTGCTCTGTATTTTTTGTGACCAATAGTTTACAGCCACAAGTCTAGGTCGATCCAACCTTTAATGGAGAAATTTAGAGAGACTGCATGAGTAAAAGTAAGCCATTGTTATACCAAAACAAAAGCTTTTATTAGATATATTGTAAACATGTTTACTTAACGATTACCTGAAAATCTCAGTAGTTATTCTAAAAAGCTAAGATTAAGGTCAATTTTAATTTTTCACTCTTGGAAAATCTTTTACATACCTATCTGATTTAATATTTATCAACCTGTGTTATAAAAAGAAGAAGTTTACCATTTCGATTGTCTTTTTGTTATGTGTACGGTACCCTTATGTTCCATGATTGTGAATCGATTTTAATTAAACTTCGTATGTTGAATAAGCTATAATACGAAGTTTGTCCCATTTTAATTTGAACGAATAAGGGATGAAATTTTATAATGGATTATACAACTGGGTTGTTTTTCAGTATACTATGCGATATCTTCACTGATTATGGACCGTGCTTGCAGGTTCTTTTTTCATTAAACAGGCTATACCTCGCGACTGGTGCATTTAATATAGAAAATGAAATTGCTTGCCTACGGGTAAATTTTTGTATTGAACTTTATAATCGGGATTTCTCCTACTTGATACCATTGAAATTTTCCCAGTGTTTGACTTACGAGTTTATTGTGAGTTTCTTGAAATCAGTTTTCATTTTGAAGATAAACGTTTTGAATATAATATCTAGCAGCTACATTATTTAAATACTATTAGAGCCTAAAATTTTCAAAATCTTTTGAAAAAAAAAATACAAAAATAAGCGAAGAAAATACATAATTTTAGAACTGATTCAGAATTAACTTTCTCCATATAAGTTTACAAAGAATTTCACAAAATATTTCGGTTTCAGTACCTAATAAAGTAAACGCATATCCGTGTTAACCATACACTTATATCATCGCATTACGAAACACAAAAATTGCCTACACTCATTACGTTTGAATAAGCAACGAAATAAATTAAAAAATCGCAAAGTACTCACCGACATTTTTTTGTGAACTATCCTCTCATTAAAAAATCACCACAATAAAAAATCACACATATCACGGACAGCAGCAAAACTTCAATAAATTAATCCCTTTTACCAGAAGGCGCTATTCTTCACACAGGACCCCACCAAGTCAAACGAAAATTAAAATTCAAAACGAAGAACGGATGAAAGCAATGAATGATGATTATTTTTTTACTTCTTCGGCCGTTCAAACGTGCGTAAGAAAAAAGTATGTTGCACCGGTACAATATCGATACTCCTTCAAGAACTACTAACAGCAAGACTGTCGTGGTTAGTCTTTGGATGGGCTTGGTAAGAAGGTGAAAGGTGTATGAAGCTACATTGTTCGAAGGCGGGGGACGTTCTTGTATTATTCTATAATACATTAAATTTAAAATGCTGAACGAACGAGTATTTAACAACACTCTTTCATTTCCAAAAGGCATTTAAAGAAATATTGTAAAATATTTTATGCCATTTAAAGGTGATCCACCAAAAACTTCCAGTTGTTTTAGTTCAACTAGTATTTTCTTTAACCAGCTCTAATGGCTATGTTTTCCTTAGATCTATATTTTTTAGTGTACCTTTCTCAACCTATAGTTAGTTGGTTCCTGAACGTCATTTGTGGAATCTTCTACTTTCTTATGTTTTTTTTTTGGGTAATAACACCACACATAAGAACAAAAGATATTTAGAAAATCAAGTAAAATTGTATGGTTATACTTTGGAACTTGCCCATTGGTTACACTTAATTATTGTAACACCTCCAGTTTTGTATGTTATCGTATCGAGATAAAATGAAATAAATACAAATACTTAAATATACTCATTAGCTTTTTAACACAAAAACAACTCAAATTAATTTCCAAGAAATCTCGTCTATTCTACTCTATTAAGTAATACTCAGTATACTTAAGTTTGGTTATTAATACCATGTGCTTCCGCCTAGTTGTTGGCAAAAAAAACTTTTTAAAAACAAGGTTTTATTACTTGTTAATAAAAAGAACTAAAAAGTTGAAAATAATTTAAACCTGATAAGAAAAATACCAATATATAGGTACATTGCAACCTGTAACGATAGTGACCGTTCTTCGTATCATATCGTACATACCTAATTATATATTTTTATTAAACCCTAAAACTCTCCACTTTGTATTAAATCTTTGCTTTTTTATCACAGATCCATTTTTTTGTAAATAAAAGCGTGTTACATTGTGACTGGAAAAGAAAAAAAAATGTTCCATCAAAATGTAACAGGCTTTTTAGTATGTTTGATGCGAAATTCACTAAGGCGTAGTTCGGAGCACGGAGCAGTGTTTTTCCTTTATAGCACTTAAAGCTGAATGTACTTTATATTTTAATAACTATACATATATCTATTAGTTATGTAATTACTGGTTATTTGTTTGTAAAATTTCTCTTTGTATCCATTTCACTTAATGCGCCAATATTACAAGGTTTGATCGAAGTCAACTTGAAGCAGTCAAGTTCTTCGATTTGGAGATCCGCTAAAAACAGAATTCGGCTTAAAGCCACATAACCTTGACTTGCAGCAAACAATTTGGAACCAAGATAAATAAAAGTATGATCTACAGTAGTTCCCTGCCGTTTGTGCACAGTTGAAGCCCTAGTTAAGACAATCGGGAGAATTCTTCTTTCAGCTGTACCGTGATTTACCACAGTCTACGGGATGGTATATCGCTATCGTAAAGCTGAGCACGTCTGTAATATGTCCATATAATTTCAGCAATGTGAGACCAAGACGATTAGGGTCAGACATTTACTAATATAACTTTCCCTTTCAGATTTTCTCTTCCAGGATTTTCTTTTCAGGATTCTCTTTCAGGAATCATAGACACACTGCAAACCCGGGTCCTTACCCAAGAGGACCACACACACAAACAAACAACAGACGATAATCCCGCAAAGGAAAGTGCTTATCACAAGCAATCAGAAAGATAATCGTACACCCAGAAGACAATGGCTTTAAAGCCCTAGAAGGCCACAGCCAACAACAAACCAAGCCATAGAAACCACACGAGAGGACGACGCTGTACAGGATGGTAACTGAGTAGCGTGAGGACCTGGACTTTAGTCCAGGAGGTGGTGGAAAGGGGACTGGGGGTGCTCCTCAAATAATTCGAAGGGTAGCCTCAGTTCTTGGGCTCGCGCAAGGGGTGTGTGTGTGTGTGTGTGTGTGTAGCAATGTGACCTATCTCTCCAATCACAAGTCCCTTAGCAACGTCAACGATAAACCTCAGCATGACTAGAACCAAGAAAAATTTCTAGTTCCTATTTTATTAAGCCCCAAATATTATTAATATCAACCTGTTCATTCTTTTTTGTTCTATCAATTAATTGATCTTGGGCTTTTAATTTGCACATTTGTATATATTTTTTTCTTAAACTGTGAGTAATTTTTTGAAGGATTCTAATGTGCCATCTATTGTTTTAATCAAAAATATTCAAGACTTCCAAAATCTTACTTATATGCTATACAAAATGATCCTAGAAAGTACCAGGATGTTTTAAAGCTTGCCAAAGGCTAGACATGTCCGCCATTATGTTTTTAAAACTGAATTTAAAAATGTGAAGGCAGTACCCCGAAATCATCAATTGTCTCTTAAGACAACCCTAATGTATTAACATCGGATCGAACCATAAATAAAAAGTTATGTCCTGAAAATATAATCCCGTTTGTTTTTGGACAACCCTTATACTATTTGACTGACAAGTAAAACATGGTTTAATTTGTCTTCAGTTTGTATTAATCACAAATTGTATTCCCATAACACATAATGTTTTACAAAAACCATGTAAAATGCTAATATCGAATGAAACAAATTCCATAAAGCAAATAATAAAAATTGTTAACATTCACTTGCAAATATTTGCAAATTGATTTCATTAAATTAACATTAATTTTGGAAGTGAACGGTGAAAATGAAGGTATTTATGAATATTAGCGAAAACTGAATTTGTTTAATGAGTTCTCAGAATTGTTAAAATATATTTGTAAATTTTAATTGTTTTTGAATGTGCTTATTTTGTTTATTATAATTTAATCCCAGTTTCTTGCCGGTATGCGGTTAGATAGGTAGGTAAAAGTCATATTGGATTTCAGTTAGCACACTGTTCAAACAAACAGCTATGAGCCTGTCCAGCTTTTGGTTTAGAGGGCGAAAAATGGTAGGTTTTGGCTTTTAAGAGGACAGGTCGCCAGGTTTTTGGTCAAGAGGGTGGGGGAAATTAAGACATTTTTTTAATTAAAAATGATAGAAATATGTGTTTAATACACTCGGTACGAACAAAAACAAATAATCATAGCTTATATTTCAACGATCGGTCCCTGCTTGGCGAGGTTCTTGAAAAGATATTTATAAAAAATAGAACAAATTGGTATGAATAGACATGACAGTACCCAACAATTAGGACTCATGTATTATGAACTCCTAATTATTTTTTTATTTGGAGTGAAATTAATAATTCTTTTGAGAAAATAAAACTACAAATACAGAGATATATGGAAACATAATTTATGTAGTAGTTCATTATTGCCCGCCTACCAATTTTTCGGTAGTTTTGGCAATTTCCAAGATTTTCTACAGATATACCTACTGAACTAGATAGTCTATAAATTTGACATAAACTTTTGGTTGATCTCAATTGCAAGACCACTGGCTATCATATTCAAATGCAAAGCGGAAGATGTCGTGACACAAACCATATCGACAAATACAGTGATGCAAATGCAACCCCATTGCAATGCCTTAATCGACAACACAAGGGTCCATGCTACAAGAACTTCAAAAAATGTCCAAAACACCACATATAGAAACCACCCGGTGGACATTCCTTTCAACTGCTGTAACGGCATGCCAGCCGCTAATGAGATGTCAAACCTAACACCCCTACAGTTACAAGAATTAGATGTACAAGACCTAGATGTTACCAACCATAAGCGCACCCAATATTCTATGGAACTGGAAATAATGATGGAACAACTACCTTTAGAAAAGCATATGTCCTGGCTCACAATCACAACGACCACGTTAGTAGTAATTGCGATTATACTCCTCACAGTGAAGTCAATCTAGAAGAGGTTCAAGAAGACCACTAGGTCCAGCTCCGCTGTCCAGTACACGCCACCTACACCACCATCAAACCCTAAATCCAAAGGACAGCTACACAGCCTCCTGAGTCTAAGCGATGATATGGAACTCCAGAACTTGGATTAAAGGCGATGCTGTACCATCAACTTTTTTATATAGATGGGATATGTTATATAAGCAATCTTTTGGATATTATAGTCTTCTGCATATAATAACCCACTTATGCAGGTTGCTGGAAATGTGACTGGCTGAGAAGCCGACCTTCGCAGATGGCATCTTTGTCTGTTGGATGTGATATGGCTTTGGAACAAAACTTATGAGGTTTAGTTAATGGCTTGCAGGCACCCAGGTTTTCGAAGGATGTATATAATAAGGAATCGTCATCTCTCGCGATAAATTTTGTCTTTATTGACAGTATATGATGGAACCCTGTTCGATCACCCAAAATTGGGATTGGATAAAGGTAATAAAGGGTGTAAATCTCAGGATCAACTAAAGGAATTTTGAGTACAAAAATGATTTCATGAATGATGATTTTGAACTGTAAATAGGAAGGGGTAAATTATTTTCATGTAGTGTAGTGAGAAATCCTTTGAAGGGAATCGACCAATTTACTGGGGTTATGATCTAACTATGTAAAATTTTTAAGCGGGCGAAAAAGACTGCAGTTAAAACATCATCGAGAGTGTTTTCTATAAATATGTAACTCTCCATTTAGCTTTTACACAGATCCAAGATATTGACTAGAAATTCATAAAAATCAAGATAATTTAAAATGTATAAAATTGACTGCCTTATTTTTTCAATGTTATTGGAGAATATTTTCTCCTTGGATTGAAATGTTTGTAAAGTGTTGATGAAGCTGGTAATGACTGATGTTGTTACAGATATTTGTTTTTTACTAAGTCTTCAATTTCGTGTGGATCTCTAGTAATTTTAGTTATACAGTCAATTATGAACTCACCATCAGTTGCGTCTAAGATTCCTGAAATAGCTTTCCAAACTGATCCCAGTCCATTAATAAGTCCGCATTTTCTTCTGTTAGTAGGGTAAGTTTGAGTGTCAGCGAAGATGTCTGTATATTTTGTTTCTATTATTGGTTTAAATGATTTTGTAGTAGTCAAGCAATATAGCGTCATTGTTTGTGATAGCATCTCTGAAATGGCTGAGGTCTTTGTAGACGACACGAAGTGTCTATTTGTCGTTAGAAATTTTAAGTGTGCCGTCTTTATGGAAGAAAACTCCTATTGTATTTTTAACGGGTGTAAGAGGATATTGGTGGAGGTTCATGACTGAAAATAGTTCCCATAATCTGAAAAGAAAGGATTCATTCAAAATAGGGATTTATTCTGCCAAAGTTAATTTTACTGATTTGGTTAGTCTGTAAGTTTATAACGGTGACAAAGTTTTTTTCTTATAGCAGGAATTTTAAAAGGTCCATTGAATTTGTTTTCGGATTTGCTTTTAATCTGAGAATCTTTCACGTAAACTTTGTCCCTAATAGTCAGTGCGTAGACGAGATCAGAAATGTTGGGCAGAGAATATTTATCGTCTACAATTAGTTCGTTTAACTTTCTATAGTCGATAACAACTCGCCACTTTTACTTTTACTAGAAGCATCGAGTTTGTTGGTGACGACCCATACGGGGGACGACCAAGGAGAAAAAGAGTGCCTGATAATGCCCTGGTCAAGCATTTTGGCAATTTGGGTTTTCACTTCCTCCTTATGAACTTGAGGGTATTTGTAAGATTTTGTGTAAATAGGTTTTGGTGGTATCTATAGAGTGTTTGACAGCGTTAGTAAAGGCCAAAAAATCGCCTTCATGATAGAAAATATCGTCGTTAAGATGTTCTGTACAAATTTGTTCCCTGATAAGTAAAGTTTCTGTCTAAGTTTATAGATTCAGAGTGATCGTGTGTATTCAGATTTAAGAGGGTGTGTATGGTCAAAAGGTTCTAAATGAAGATCAAAAAAATTAACAGTTTTGGGCCTTGCGTTCGCGTTTATTATTGAAGTCAGATATTCTCCCTTTGAATTAACATGTACAACTGCGTTGGGGAGTTGTACTTTGTCAATTTCTTAGTAAGTAAAATTGCTTCAGTATTTGTAAGATCGCATTTGAGTTTGAAAATTTATTCGTTTCGTGTCTGGATAGTTACTTGATTGTTAGGAGTACGGGTTTGTTTATTAGTACTGGGTGTGTGTATTGGTTGTATATTAGACTGATCGTGTTCGGGCACTTTATGAAGGTGAATAATTTTAAAGTTGGTAATTAATTGCTTTGATTCAATTCAACATTCGTAATGTTTAAGAAAATCAAGGCCTAGTATCCCATCAAACTCAATATCTAGATTGTAGATAAAACCTTTGTAGGGATTACCTATCGTAAATGGAATAAGAGTAGATTCCGCAATTAGAATTTTCTCTTGCGTGATGCCTTGCCACTTTTACTGTATTTTCTTTGAAAATCGAGATACCCCGGTATCAATGAGGAGTTTAAATTTTTCGGAAGCATCGTGGATGTAATATAGATTTTTGGAGTTAACTGTTACAAGAGGAATGCTTGTTCCGAGAAATTCCCATTCAGGTCGAAATCTGACAGATTTAAATTCTGAACTTGGGTTTGGACTTCGGAGAGTGTGTTGGTTATTCGAGGGGTTGATCTAGACTGGGAAGCGCTAGAAAAATTAAATAAACGATATGACGCTCTAAACTTGCCAAAAACGTGGAAGGCCCTTCCACAAAAAATCGCACCATAAAACTCCTACTAATAAATCTAATCCTAATATCAAAGAATCACAAGGGACAATAAGTCTTAGTAGTATGGATACTAATGTCGAAAGAGTTGTTTTTTTAAATTTAGGGGGAAACCTAAAATCTAGAAAAATATATGAATACAATCAGAGCATGAAAATCATGAACACGTATGGAAAGCAGGTATTAATTAATATCAAATTAGCACGAGCGGGAGATAAATACTTATATCAAAATCACCAACAATTATTAAAGGAAAGTATTAATAATTTATTTTCACATTCGGGTTCAGTCCGGTTCTTGGATTTATTTAAAAACATAGTCCAACTCACTCTAATTTATTTCCACTATTTACAATTTATCTTAACTTAACAATAGGTCCCTCGAATACTGAATACTGAATGAATCCCATCGCTAGCTGTCCGTATTTATATATTTCTCTCGGAATTATTCTAGCAAGTCAACGAACTATCAGGAAACTTCTTTCATGTGTTCTGGAAGCTTCAAGGGAATTCTCAGTAACGGCAGCAGTGGGCCTGTTGAGAGACAAAACATTTTGGATTCCCAGAAGTATCGGAATAATGTCCCTTCAACGAATTGGTTCATGACCGATTTCACCAGCTGTCGGATGAATTCTAGTAACATTGCCTCCTCCTTAAGTGGGTGACGATATTTGCAGGACTCTCCATTCCGACAACGGGAAGTTTGCGAATATTGAGACAGCATACCAGGATGTCGATGCCACTGAATCGAAAGATTGTTTCCATCATACTTCTCACCACCCTCCAATTCAGTCCATCCAACCCGCAGGATATCTGTGGGACCGCCAATTTCATCAGATTCTTCTCCATCATCACATTTCTCAATTCCACCAGAGTCTTCCAAAGATCGCTTTATGTTGGCTTGTCCTGCGAGAATGTTTTCGTTACCAAATAAAGGATGTGTCTGGTACCCATTGGTTGTTTATCTTCGAGATGAAGGACCTGGCAAACACCTTGTGTATTCCTCTGGACATCCAGAGATCTCGACCCACACAATGAGCCAGGGCATATTCTATATGGGCACCTCAAACAGGTCTCGGGGTTCCTCTGTGGTCATGTCGTGCTGCACTTTCTGTCCATTAGAGTACAGTGCCATAAACTGTTCGAAGGTCATCTCGTCTTTAGGTGGTAGGATGCTGCGGACTTGGGCTTGGTTAACTTCACCGTCATGACTTCCGGCATAAGGACATAACCTGTTGTATTGTACCACCTTTAGTTTTCCTCGAGGTAGCTTCTTTATTCTGTAGACAACATCGTTGATCTTCTTTACAATTTGGTAAGGCCACTCCCAAAATATTTGTAGCTTGGGCGAATATCCACGACGACGTTGCGGGTTATACAACCAAACGAGATCATCAGCTTGGAATTCCCCGCCCTCGGCTCTGATGTCATAGCCTTCCTTTATTCGAGCATTGGCATTCTCGATATTTAACCGGACTCGTTGGTGTATGTCGTCCATCTTTCGACGTAACTGGCTGACATAGTCTTCACCTGCAGTCTCTTCTCCTGGGGGACATCCAAACTTCAAATCGCATGGTAGTCTTAATTCTCGTCCCATGATTATACTGGCCGGGGTTTGACCTGTGGACTCATGCACAGACGAACGATATTCCATTAGGAATAAGTGCAGATACGGTCCCAGTCTCTTTGGTGGTCAGAGACTACCTTTGACAAATGGCGATTAATGGTTCTATTTATCCGTTCTACCATTCCATCGGATTGCGGGTGTAGTGCTGTCGTTCGTGTTTTATTGCTCTTCAAGAGCTTGCAGACGTCTTGGAAAAGAGTAGACTCGATAGTTCTACCTTGGTCTGAGTGCAACTCCAAGGGACCACCAAAACGACTGATCCATTCCTTGACAAGCACATCAGAAACGGCCAAGGCTTCTTGATTCGGCAAGGCATACGCTTCGGCCCATATACTAAAATAGTCCAATCACCACCCCAATGTATTTATTTCCGGAGTCAGATTCAGGAAATGGACCGGCAACATCAATGGCTACTCTTTCGAATGGACTACCCACGTTATATTGCCTCATGGGAGCTTTTGGTCGCTTCTGAGGCCCATCACTTGCTGCACAAACCGTACATTTCCGGCACCAATCCTTCACATCTATTTGGCAGTTTACCCAATAGAAGCGTTCCTTCAACTTCTCCAGGGTTTTCGTTACTCCCAGATGTTCTCCAGTTGTACCATCATGTAGTTCTCGTAAAAACTCGGGTCTCCTATTTCCGGGAATTACAATCTGTTTTCTGTCCTTACCTTCCTCTGGAGTTTCCAGGACGCGCTTCAGGAGTCCATTCTCCAGGATGAGGGAGTTCCACTGAGCTCAGTATGACTTAATGGTGGGTGAGAAACGAAAAATCTCCTGCCACATAGATTTGCGGTTTTCTTCCTTAACACCGGATCCATTTTCTGGTCTATCTGGATCTCCTCAGATTGCCAATAGTCATCGATGACGGTAGTTCTACAGAGAAGAGCCCCTTTTTATTCTGCCTTCTGACAATGTTGTGCTGCATGATCAGTCCTCAGGAGGTATCTTTTACCATAGAGGTACTTGTAGAAATGATCTACCCCCTTTACCACAGCCAAGAGTTCCCTGCGAGTAACGCAGTAATTCCGTTCAGGCTTGCTCAAGATCTTGCTGAAATAGCCGATGACTTTCTCCTGACCGTCTTGGATCTGCGAAAGCACCGCACCCATTCCGACATTGCTTGCGTCGGTATCCAAAACAAAGTTTCCATCTGGCAAAGGATAACTTAAGACGGGGGCACTCGTCAATGCTCTTTTCAGTGTCTTGAATGATCGTTGGCATTCCTCGTCCCACTGGTACTGTACCTTCCCCTCTGTGAGTCTAGTAAGTGGCTTGGCGATGTTGGCAAATCCGGCTACATACCGACGATAGTACGTGCATAACCCCAGGAAACTTCTAAACTGGTGGATATCTTTAGGTATCGGCCATTCCTGGACAGCTTTGATTTTCTGTTTATCAACAGCTACTCCCTCTGCGGAAACCACATGTCCAATATATTGCACCTCTTCTTGGAACAGCTGACACTTTTTCGGGCTTAACTTTAGTCCGGAACTTCGAAGTCGCCGAAACACCTCCTCCAGGTTCTTGACGTGGTCTTCAAATTCTCTGCCAACCACGATAATGTCAAGATACACCAGGCACGTTTTCCATGAAAGCCCTTTTAACACTGTTTCCATCAATCTTTCAAAAGTTACTGGAGCATTACACAATCCAAAAGCAGTCTCTTTCGCGGTATTCTTTGGCAAATTCCACCTGCCCATAACCGCTTTTCAATTCCACGGTAGAAAACATCTTCGATCCAGCCAACCTATCTAGGGTATCGTCTATTCTTGGGAGAGGATAGCTATCTTTCTTTGTAGCGTGATTTAATTGTCGATAGTCCACGCACAATCGGGTCGAACCATCTTTCTTTTTAACCAAGACAACTAGAGAAGCCCAAGGGCTATTGTATGGTTCAATTACACCTTCTACCCCCATTTCGCGGACTATTCTGTCGGCTTCTTCTCTTTTAGCTAGAGGTAGTCTTCTCGCCGACTGTCGAGTAGGTTGAGCCTTCCCGGTATTAATTTTATGTTTCACCAGGTCAGTCCGTCCTCTTTTTCCATTTCCTACATCGAAGATATCCTGGTAGTTTCTAACGATGTCCCTCAATTTTGCTTTCTGGTTTGGTTGCAACTTCTTAGATGAATCGGTGATGACTTTTTTCAGTTCCTCAGATAGTTTACCTGGTGTTATTTCTGCATGCTGTGTGCTTCTGACTACAGAGGGAACTGTTGAACAATGGCCCAAAGTTGTTCCTTTCTTTAGCACAACGGAGTAATGATTCAGGTTCATTACCCTTACTGGCACAATCTCCCTGGCACGAAACAGAGTCTTCCCCTGTGGGACTCCTCCGCCTACATTTCCGTCGTGTAGTTCGGGATCAAACATCATTACTGTTCCAACTTTAGCTTTCCCATCTAAGCAAGCATCTATAATGATGTCAGCTCTTTCCGGAACATTGATATCCTCTGCTAAGATGGTTCGAAGCATTATGTCATCTTTTCCATAAAGCACCACTTCTTCGTCATTCACTCGCAGAATTCCATATTTGAAGTTTAACTGGAATCCCTTGGAGCTCATGACATCCATTCCAATGATTACTTCGTCTTCGATGTCTGCCACTAATACCCGATGTAGAAAGGTTGTGTTTCCCAAGGTCATTTTAACCTCTATTTCACCATGGACTTTCGCTGCTTGTCCTGTCGCTGTTCGCAGTTATTTTCGTCGCACCAGTATCCAGCAGCATTGCAAATTGCTTCCTATTAGTTAGACCATCTACAAAGACACTGTTAACGTGGTTACGTAGCGAAGCGACATATGCGTTGGTAGTTGAGACTTGTTGGTTACAAGGTCGACGATGGTCCCTTTATATTGACCTTCTTTAGTTTGCCCGACGAGGAAGTCTGTACTCCGTTGCTCCCCTTGCAACTACTCTGTACATGTCCTACCTTACGACACTTCCGACATCTCAGTAGTCTTTTTTCGGTAAGGTTCTATTATCTTTCTTACAGAGGTTTCATCGTTTCCGCCATCTTCGGATTCTCCGTCAACGATTCGGACTCTGGCTTGACCTCTGCAGATATTTTTCACAGCCTCGAATTCTAGAGCTCGAGCCAGGGCATCCACTAATTGAGTCGGTCGAGCTAGGGTCAATACTTGTCTGGCTTCGTGGTCCCGAAGTCCATCCCAAAAGGCTTTTTCTGCTAACCTTTCTATTACATTTTCCAGTGTGGCTGGATATGCAAGGCGAACCAAACGGGCAATATCAGCTTCAAACTCTTGAAGGGATTCATTCGATTTCTGGTAGCAATTTTTCAGTTGGAAATGATAAACGTGCTCCAAATGGGTTTGTCCATACCTCAGTTCTAAATGTTTGACCAGTTGTTCTTGTCTTCTTGTCCAGAGGCATTGAAGGTTTGAAAAATATATGTAGCATCCCCTCTTAAGGCGAGCTTTAGTGCTATTGCCTTCTCCTCTGCCGACCATTCGTTTAACTTTGCTGAAGCCTCGAATTGACGCCTATAATTAGCCCATGACGATTTTCGATCAAATTGGGGAGGTTTCATTTTGTGTCTTGTACCCCCGAGGCCAATTTTCGAATCCACTACTTCTAGACTGTTTCGGCTTTCGGTTATGGATTGTGTTTCTCCCCTTTGTATTGTGACTACCTGTTCTTTTATTTTGCTGATGTCACCCTCCATTATCTGTTTTAGCTCTTCTATCCAAGCCTCATTCTCGACTATTTTCTCTTCCAGCATTTCTGAATTTTCCTAAACCATGCTTTTCAAATTTTCTTCTAATGATTGAGCATTTTCGTGTAATTTCTGTAGCTTATCTTCCAAAGATTCGGATTTTTTAGTAATTTCTCTTCTATGTTTTTTGAATTTTTTTGTAATTTTTCTACTAATTTATTCTCTAGGGTTTGCGAATTTTCATGCAATTTCTGTAGCTTATCTTCTAACGCATCTTTAATGTTTTAGAATTTTCTAACAATTTGTCTTCTAAAGCCTTAGAATTTTCTTACCAGAAACTTCAAACAAGTAAGTATCGGGATCGTTACCTTCATTTATTAGGGCATCTCGTAGACGTTGTATTAATTCACTTTTCTTCCCACTAATTTCTAAATCCCTTTCCTTAAGTTCTTTTTTTAAGTCTGGCACTTTCAATTGGTCCAAACTCACCGTTTTATACATTGTTAGTTTATTTATTTTCCACTTCTAAAAGTTCCACAAATACACCTCACACCTGATACCACTGTAATGTTTTTATTTTCACACTCGGGTTCTGTTCAGTTCTTGGATTTATTTAAAAACACAGTCCAACTCACTCTAATTTATTACCACTTTAACACAATTTATATTCACATGAACTATTTACAATTTATCTTAACTTAACAATAGGACCGTCGAATACTGAATACCGAATGAATCCCATCCCCAGCTGTCCGTATTTATATATTTCTCTCGGAATTATTCTGGCAAGTCAACGAACTATCGGGAAACTTCTTTCATGTGTTCTGGAAGCTTCAAGGGAATTCCCAGTAACGGCAGCGGTCGGCCTTTTGAGAGACAAAACAGAAGTATCGGAATAATGTCCCTTCCACGAATTGGTTGATGGCCGATTGCACCAGCTGTCCGATGAATTCTCGTAAAAGTAACAATTTAGAGGAGGGGAAACCCTAAAATCCGAGAGAAGCTTCAATTTAGCGGGAGGGTGTTAACCCGAGATGTTTACTAATTTAGCGGAGGATGAATGCCATCAAATTATATCGATTCATCAAATTCCTTTTAACTATATCAACATCACTAGACTATTTGAATGGGTATATTGGTTTTCAGGGTTGTCATATTCGAATATCATAGTTGCTTAATACTCTAGGAAAGTTATTATTTTCAGTTGCAAAAAAAATCCACAGGGGTTTGATTGGCTTTCCTTGAAGAATGTATATAGCATAACACATAAAAACTGTTGTTAACAAATTTTTATTCCTTCATTAATTGTACGGTGTTTAAAACGCAAAAATCGCAATTTTAGCAGTTTTTGTGACTTTTCGGCAACTGAATGAAAAGTTCTCGTGTCGAAAGTAAGTTTGTTTTATACGTAATTTCAATACCCACTAAATGATAGGTTCATATAGCTGATTTACACTAGTTTATAGAGCAAAACTGTACTCATTTTCGGACATAAAATTCAACAGCAATTCACTTATACCATCACGTCAGTAACAGTTTTTAGATAATTTTTTTTAACAGCAAACTCGTAGAAATAAACTATTTAAATAATAAAAACCCACAAGTTCTTTTGTTTTTTGTTTATATAATGAAAAGTAGTGATGGAATCATATCTACAGAAAAGTTACAGAGAATTAGAAATCCTTCTAAACAAGCGTTTATGCATCGTGATTGGATCATTTTTTACCGAGTATACTCTGAAAAACTGGTGAAAAGTGGATTTTTTTTCAAAAATTTATGTTTCTGCTAACTAATACTGAAATATTAATCATCGTTAAAACAAATTGGAATTTAAATAATTTAGAGAGATATTTTGCACATCCCACCGTATTAACGAGACTAATTCAACCGGGATATACTAAAGATATTTTGAAAGATCATAAATTCCACTTCAATTTGTCTATCTTGCATTTTCGCTATAATGCCAAGAAATTGGTTTAAAATAATAATAAATATTGCTTATTTTTATGTGATCTTGGGAAATAACACCACAATCCAAACAAAAACCTCTATATTCAAGGAACCAAACGTTGCCAGATCTATTCTGACTTCGTTTTCAATGGCTTTAACATGTATTGAAAATATAAAATGCAAAATGAAAGTTTGATATATGACATTAAGTTGACATAAGAAAAATTTGTTGTTTCTAGATATACAGATAGCACAAAAAATTCTAAAGATCATTTATTACACTTAAACAGCTTCCAAGTTGGAAGAACTTGAAAGAGTTGTCTTTAGAATTTATAAGTGGCCGTCCTAGGTATGACTTTTATATAAGATAGCGCATTCGCCAAAAATGTGATCAAAGAATTCTTTTATTTCAGTGATCCCATTAATGTTATAAGGCAAAACCTACGAAAAATCTTACGAAGTATCCCGATATTGGGTTGTTCAAAAGGAGATGAATATTACTAATTTCTTCCTTAATTGTCGGTAACCAGATACGATTGAATTCTACAGAAGTAGAAGCGATACAATCGTCTTTATTCAAAAGAATTAAAGTAGACTCTTTTATTTTTCGTTTTGTGTTATGTTATTCTTTGTAAAGTATAGTTGAATTGTCAAATTGTATGTTATGGCCTAGGTTCCAAGCATGTTCACAAATTTTCGATGTTTCAAATTGTCGTTTCTTTATGTAATTCCTGTGTTCATTAATTCGTACGTCTAATGGTCTCGACGTTTCTCCAATATAAAATTTATTGCATTCGCAAGGAATCTTGTATATGCAGTTTTTTGAGTTCTGAGTTTTGTTGGTTGGTTTTGCTTTCGATATTTGTGATTTCAGTGTATTTCTTGTTTTGAATGCTGTTTTGACATTAAATCTTTTGAATAGTTGTAACTACAATGTGGTTGTCCTGAGTAGTAGTTTTACTAAGAGAAGTTCCGTGTTGATTCCGATAGTTTGTTTTCTGTTCAAGTCTGTTTAATTCTTTGTTGATAAATTTTGTAGCGTAATTGTTTCCAGTAAGAACATTTTTTATATATTTTTTTCTTTATTGTATTTGTTATCATTAGAAATGTTGGTCTTTGCTCTATCATATAATGACTTAATAACACCTTTCTTTACTGTATTGGGGTGATTTGAATTGAATTTTAGGTATCTGTTAGTATGAGTTAGTTTCCTATAAATGTCTGTTTCGAATGAAGATTCTGTTTTTGTTATTAATATGTCTATGAAAGGTAGTTTGCTATTTTGTTCAACTTCTAGGGTAAATTTGATAGTTGGTTCCTTGTTATTTATGTAATTTAACAATTTATCTAAATTACGAAAATGTAGTCAATGTAACGCCATCAAACTACAGGTTTATTTTGTTTTGATAAAATTACTTGTTCAAATTTTTCCATAAATATGTTATTTAATATTGGTGACAGACAACAACCCATGGCCATGCCAAAATGTTGTTGGTAAAAGTCATCGTTTAATTGAAAGTATGTAGTCAAAACTTGCTATTGTAAAGGTATTTTTGTATTCTATATGAGACAGTTTTTCCAAAAAATGTGCACTGTTTTTTGATGAGAAACAGAACTTCCTGTAAGAGGAGAAATAATGTTTAAAAGAAGTTCTGAAACTTCATTACAAGAGAATTTATAGAACTGACAGTTGGTTTTAAAGGAATATTAGGTTTGTGAATTTTTGGTAACCCATAGAAATGTGGGGGTTTAGTACAGTGTGGAGTGAGTGCTTTACGTTCTTGTTTTGTGAATTCATGTTTGTGGTTGTACAGTAAAAGGTATATTTTGTTTTCTATTGAGCTTTGGATCTTTTGTTAGTTTAGTTTATTGTTCTTGATTTATTAACCGACTTCCAAAAAGGAGGAGGTTATCAATTCGTCGCGTATTTTTTCGCTTTTTTTTGTATGTATGTTACCTGATTTCTTCTCCTGTGGTGCACCGTTTTGAATGAATATGGTTGTTTAATAGAGTATATATCCGGATTGGTGAAACTTCAAATTTTGGAAAAGAATTCTAGTGATAAAGTGATAAAATTTGTGAATGGAAATCGACCATTAACCCTAATATTTTAGTCGATTTTTCGATAACTCCTTATGGATGTGTATAGTTTTTTAACGTTTTATCTATTATCCTTGGGTGATCTCATATAATTTTCTGCGACGTGCAACTTGCAGTTTTGCAGAAAATCGCCGAAAATTCCAAAATTCTTATCAAAAATTTCATCCAAATGACATAACGGACATTTCCTCATAAATATTTTAATTCCAACGTAATAGTGCGGTAATTTTAGGCACTGGAAGTTTTAATTGCGAATTTGAAAATTTTCTTTGTACATCTCAAGCATATAGATAGTAAAGCATAGTATTTTCGGCTCCTTAAATCAATTAGTACCAAGCTCGTTTTGTTTGTATACCAGGCAAATACCTATTTAAATGCAAATTTTTCCATTTTGCGATGACGGTGCCTAATAGAAAATTCAGTAACAACACATGTCAAACTTTAAACTGCTATTTGGTGGGTTTATAGACATGGTGTTTAGTTATAGCAAACAAAATCACAAAGTAAAGTGGTAGAAGGAGTTGCATTTATATGCAGATTGAAATATAGGTCGGACTAGAATGATAGTGGTCCGTAGGCAGCCGTATATACAGGATGGTTGGAATATAGGTTGGACTGGACGTTTGGTGGTATAAAAATGTTGGAAAAAATGTGAAATTAAAATTATATAGGGTGATTAAAAAACTGTTATATGATGTGGACATAAGCAAATCATATACAGGATGGTTGAAATATATGCTGGAGTTGAATTATATTTATACAGTGTGATTAAAAAATTATTTCTTTTATAGCCCATAAGAAGTTGCATAAAGTGTGGAGAGGAGTTAATGTTACACAGGGCGATAATACAAAATGTTAAAAATGAAATAATTTATGGGGTAGCCCACAAGGAGTTATTATAGTTGAAATATAGGACGGATTTGACTCCGTAAATATGGGATGGATTCTACTCCGTCCTATACTTTACAGAAGGCAGCTAACAAATGTATGCTTGTCCGTGGGCAGTCGTGTGTACAGGATGGTTGGTACATAGGTTGGAGTGGAATTATTATAGTTATAGAGGGTTGTCAAAAAAGTTGGAAAAAGGTTACATGGCGTAGTCCATAAGGCATAAATACATTTTGGGCTTATTAAGTCAACGCGTACTAGTACATTTTGTTCGTAAAGATTTACCTGTCAATTTAAATGAAAAAGTATCATTGTGTAATGTTGAGGCTTTCAATATTACCTGGTTCTGTCTATTAAGTTTATACATACAAAATAAAAAATAAGAATGAAAACTATCTGAGTTCAAAAAAAACTAAAAATTTGAAAATAAAACATTTTTAAAAAATATATAACCGACTTCTACCTAAAACTAAAAAGCTAAAAATAATTATAACAAAATACAACTCTAGCAAATAAATAACACATTCAATGTTGTAAGGTACCTACCCAGGAAGTAAAAAATGTAAACATTAAAAGGTGCTCATTCTGTACAAATTATTTACCTACCAATCTAGTATATTTTTGAAGTCGGTACCAAGCAACAATCAAGTTTGATGAATTAGTAGATAAGTATGCAATGAAGGATTTTAGATTTGCTTGGCATCGGCTTCAAAATATACTAGATTGCTAGGTAATTAATTTGTACAGAATGAGCACTTTTTAATGTTTACATTTTTTACTTCCTGGGTAGGTACCTAACAACATTGAATGTTTGAAGACGCGAGATGTAGGCCGACATCTAGGATTTTCGAGAGAATCAGTACACAGAGGTTCCGAATCCTGGAGCCGTTCCGTGTAATTGCTGTTCTCTCTCAACTCCTAGGACAGAATGTCACGATATTTTTTTTTCAGGTTACTTCACCTGTCAGAGATATTGAATACTCTCTTCGAGGTGTCATTCCTTTGTACGCAAGACAATATATATTATATATCAATATAATACATATTGTTTCTGGTTAGGGAACCTTCATCAGTTGCGCTTCCCACAATTGAATGTCCTCTCGAACACTTCTTTATGCATTTGATGCATTTCGTTAAATTTGAAGACGCGAGATGTAAGACCGACATTTAGGATTTTCGAGAGAATCAGTACACAGAGGTTCCGAATCTGGAGCCGTTCCGTGTAATTGCTGTTCTCTCTCAACTCCTAGGACAGAATGTCACCATAAAAATTTTTCATTGTCATTGTAATCAGTTTTATTTAAAATTACTGTTGCATTTCCTTTGTCAGCAGGTACAATTTTTATAGAATTGTCACTTTTTAAATTTGTAATTGCACATAATTAATTTAGAAGACCAGTAAATATTGCAATAAATGTACGAATATGGGACAGCCAGCCAAAGGTGCACTGACAATAGCTGTCAAGGCACATGAACGGACCTAGAATTTTCTTGAGGTGGGGGCAGGAGATCAAAATTATTGTAAATTGTTTTATTATTCGTTTTTTCCAGCAGTTTATTACGTTCTTATTTACATAACTATTACATGCCCATATTGATCTATTATTCCATTGGTTTACTAAGTTAATGGTTACCTGTATACAGTTTACTGATATTAATTAAATTCTTGTTTTTCCACTAACTGGATCCGCCACGATCAAGACCTCTGAGGAGAAGTGAGGGTTCTTCGTTTAAACCAAATTTCAAAAGCAGTGTTAATATATTATACAGCACTACAACAAAAATCGAAGATATACGAAGTGAAGTGCATTTTATGAGCTTTCACAAGATATTTTGCATATCGCTATCGAACTTTCGTGGTTAATACGATACGTTCGGCAAAATATTCAAACAAATTTAAATTGCAATTGTGCAAGATTTACTTAACATACAATATCGATCTTCAGCGTTATTAATCTCAACGTTACAATCCATCATTAGGAGGCAGCCCAATCCTAGCCTTTCCTACACAGTCCTGCAAGTTCATTTTAGACACCGACACCAGCAACACAGGTTTGGGGGCCGTCCTATCCCAGGTGCAAGATGGTGAAGAGAGGTTGATCGAGTACTACAGCCGTGGATTCTCGAACCGGAAAGAAATTATTGCGTCACCAGAAAAGACTTGCAATAATAAGGTCTGTAGACCATTTCCACAAATACCTCTATGATCGTCCTCAAATGGCTGCTGGACATGAAGACACCGGAAGGACAACTGGCCAGGTGGATGGACAAATTACAGCAATATGATTTCAAGGTGGAACACCGTGCCACCCTTTGCACATTAATGCCAATGCCATATCCAGAAGACACTGTGGAGCAGAATGCGGATATTATCTGACGACGGAAGCGCAAGAGGGTATCTCCATCAGACAGATCCGAGTGCAGGCCAATGAAGACTGGACAACGGAACAGTGCATCCAGGACCAAATGGCTGATCCAGGCATCGAACCAATCTTGTCACTCAAAACGAGAGGGGCACCCAGGCCACGATGGGACGAGGTAGCTAGATACTCGGGCGTGCTGAAATCGTTATGGGCCCATTGGGACTCTCTAAGAGTAGAGAATGGAATGCTCAAGCGAGTTTGGGAAAGCACTGATGTGCGAGCAGTAGTACAATGTGGGCGTCCCATTTGAGAGAATTGCCATTCATGTCGCCGGTCCGTTTCCCGAATCTGAGAGGGGGAACAAATACATTTTGGTCGCAATGGATTACTTCAGTAAATGGCCTGAGGCATATGCGATTCCCAACCAAGAGGCAGCCACGGTAGCGACGGTGCTAGTAGAACAGCTATTCATCAGGTTTGGCGTCCCGATTGAACTACATTCAGGCCAGTGGCGTAACTTCGAATCGAATGTATTCCAGAAGGTCTGAAAGATGTTGGGGATCAAGAAAACGAGAACAACACCATTGCACCCACAGTCAGACGGAATGATGGAAAGAATAACCAGCGCGATTGGGATGAGCATATTCCCCTATTCCTGTTGGCATATCGCTCTGCCGTAAATAATAGTACCGGCCTGACCCCAGCCAGGGTTCTATTCGGAAAGGAGCTGCGATTACCCTGCGATTTGGCATTTGGCTCCCCCGAAGAACCTTCCCAAGACATCGACGATTATGCCGACCAGGTCCGACATAACATGCTGGCAATACACGAATTAGGCCAAACGCAGATGTTGGCCACCAGTGACCGGAAGAAGACGCGATACGACCTCAAGGCCAATTCAGTCGGGTTCCAGGAGAGGGACAAATTCTGGCTGTACAACCCCCAACGGAGCAAGGGTAAATCCCCAAAGCTTACACCCGCCTGGGATGGTCCATACGAGGTGGTCAAGAGGCTTAATGACGTCGTCTACGGGATCCGTCGAAACCCCAAGGCTAAACTGAAGGTGGTTCATTTAGATCGACTCGCTCCCTACCATGGAGAGGATGTTTCTGACTGGGACGATCAGGATTAAAGAGGGGGCAGTGTTACGATATTTACCAAAGCCCTGTTTCATTTCAGTACGACAACAATCGCTTTAGGATAAAAAAAACGGTTCTCGAAAAGACTCGGCAGCGGAAGGAGTGATGATTGATTTTGCGAGAATTTTCTATGCTGGTCTTATAAAGAAACAGCCACGATGGAGAGTTCAGTTATACCGCGACGACTAGTGTATATGGGAATGTTATTGTGATATTTGAATCGGCTGTTTTAATGTAAATAAAGTTCTAGAAAAGTGAAAGTGAATATTAGTTTTATAATTTTAAATTGAACCCACGGAGTTTACAACAGTATGTATGTGCTATAATACTGAAATAACAATACGGTGTTGGATTATGTTTGTATTACAATAAAATTGCATTATTATAGACGTAAGTCCATCTTGATTAATGCGCGACATTTCAAACAACTTCTTAGCGACACGAGTATTTGGCAAACAACTGAAACGTGATGTCACCTATCCCTATCCAAAGTGATGTCACAAATTTGTGCACTGCAGGCTACCTCTAGAGGTATATGCTTTAAGGCATATATGAAGTTCATATCTCGCGCACTCTATCTTAACCTCTACCTATGGTCGAGATACTGTTAGTTCTGTGATCTGTGGTTTTCAGTTGTGATCTGTGGTAAATAGCTTCATTCATTTATTGTATGATCTGTGGCTTCATTTTAATGTTTGTTGTCAATTTTTGGGAAACGCAGTTTAAACGTTGGATTAGAAATAATTAAGACCAAAAATGTTGCAAAAGTGAAGTTCTAAGAGTGCACTATTAATTGAGCAGAAAAACTTTATTTATTTTTTAGGACTAAGTTAATTACACTTAGAAAATTTTCACTGATAACCTAAAACTTTCGGCAAAATGTCGATACCACCCTATTTATTGGGGCCCAATCCTTGGGCTACAATGATGGCCCAACAACATTTAGCTGCAGCTCATGCTCAAGCGCAAGCTGCAGCGGCTGCTCAAGCTCATGCACACGCTCTTCAGCAACAAATGCCACCACCTCATCCTAAACCTGATGTTATGACTGAAGATAAACTGCAGGAAAAAGGTAAGTTGAAATTTTTGTTGACACTTAATTATCCTTGAAATTTTGTAGCACAAAAATGGCATCAGCTTCAGTCAAAACGATTTGCTGATAAGAGAAAATTGGGATTTGTTGAGGCACAGAAAGAAGATATGCCTCCTGAACATATTCGTAAAATCATTAGAGATCATGGTGATATGAGCAGTCGTAAATATAGACATGACAAACGAGTTTACTTGGGGTAAATGACTTTTGGTGAATTCAGTTCATTTAAAAATTAATTCCTGTCTTTTTACAGAGCTTTGAAATATATGCCACATGCTGTAATGAAATTATTGGAAAATATGCCTATGCCTTGGGAACAGATTAGAGATGTAAAAGTTCTATACCATATAACAGGGGCAATCACATTTGTCAATGAAATCCCTTGGGTAATTGAACCAGTATATATTGCACAATGGGGGTAGGTTTTTCAATTTTTTTACAAATACTGCATAAGTTTTGACTTTATTTGTGTATCATTGTATTGTTTTACAAATATTTATATTGCATATAAGGTGAAAGCACTACTACTTGACAGTGAAAAATAGGATAACACTCAAAAGAAACCAATTGTGGGTACCAGATTTTTTTCATTCATAGTTCAAATTTTTTTCAAATGGCTGAAATTGAAATTAGTGTCACTGGAAAATTTCTGTGTGTTCCAAACACTAAGTTTATACCCCAGAAAAATAATTTTTATTTCCACCAAAAATTCACCATATTACACTACTTTTCTTAGACTAACACTTCCATGAAGCAATTGCAAATCAACTGATCCACTACTGTTCATCTCGAAAATTGGTTTTTGATATGCATTTGTTTATTCAGATAAATGATATTAGTTGTAAATGATTAATTTCGAGGGGGTTCCTTTATTAGTAATGTAAAATTATATATTGAGTGGACCATAAACATTTGTATATAACAGTTGGTGAGAAACAGGTGTTATATTTATACAGTGGATAACATGTTATATTTTTATGGTCATAAGTAGTTGCATACACAATGTAGGTGAAATGAGGGTAAAATAGAATTATATTTATACAGAATGGATACAAAATATCTTATATAAGCAGTTAGGATATTTGTATTTTCTTGAGCTATTATTATAGTTATGAAATGGGTTGAAAAAATGTTAGAAGCAGTTGTTTATACAGGGTGGTTGAAACATAAGATGGAGTGCAAATATAGTTTATAGGGTGGTTAAAAAATAGTTTTACATCCACAAGTTCACAATAGGATGGTTGAAATATGTATCAGAGTATAATAACAGCTATACAGGTGGGTTTAAAAAATATTATAAAGGAATGCTATGATCTACAATCTGTTTCATATACCAGATAGATGAAATATAAGGTGGACTAGAATTATAAGTATAAGGGTATATAAGGGTGGTGAAAAAATGTTATATTGGGTGGCCCATAAGTAGTTGCATATACAAGGTTGTTGAAATATAACATGGAGTAAAATAATAATTATACAGTGTGGGTAAACAGTAAAAGAAGTTAAAAACATTGTGTTATATCGGGTAGAGCATGCATGCATACATGGAGTACCTGAAATATGGGGCAAAATCAAATTATTGTTACACAGTGTGATTCCAACAAGGTTAGAAAAAGTTGCAAATGAGGGATGGTTTAAATTAAGTGGAGAGAAATTATATTTTATACTGTGCTTAAAAAATATGAAGAAAAATTGTGAAATAGTGTAGCTCATAATCAGTTGCACAGATATGATATTTGAAATATAGGGAGGAGTAGAGTTAAGTAGTTTGATATTTAAAAATTGTTACATAAGGTGCCCCATAAGCAGCTGCAGTTTTGGTAAAATTTATTGGGAATTGAAGGATTTATATTTGTACAGGGTGGTACAAAAATGTCAAACTGGGTGGCCAATAAGTAGTTGCACATACAAGGTGGTTGAAATAGATTGGGGAGTAGAATTATAGTTAAACAGTGGGGATAAAAAATTTGTTCATAATTTCTGAAACATTATACAATGTGATTAAAACATGTTAGAAAAAGTTGCATATAATGGGTGGTTGAGATATAAGGTATAGACAAATTTATTTTCCAGGATGTATAAAATATATCTCAAAAATGGTTATTTAGTATAATCCATAAGCAGTTGCATAGATAAGATAGTTGAAATATAGAGTGGATCAGAGTTATAGTTAAGTCTTACGGTCCATGTAGTGTCATATGTAGGTTGCATACATGCTGCATATGACAATAGTCATATTTTGCTTTTCACATTCTGTCCATGTAGCATCATACAAGATGCATGCAAGCTACACATATGTTTCATTTCTGTCAAATTTTACAACCCGAATAAACGTCTATTTAGGGAAAATGGCAAATGATAATTCTAGCATACAATTTTCTTAGAACATGACGAGGTTCACACATTGGCTTCATCCATATAGCGAAAATAACATTTATTGTAGTTTGTTTGTTACTGCAAGTGAGTTTAAAGGAATGATTTTATTATTTACATAATGAATAAAATACACGAATTTATACCTATTGTTATTAATATAAAAACATCATATTGTTATGTGATAATATCTTATCACAGAAGAAAGGTTCGGTACTTACCGTTCAGCCCCTTTGAGTAAAAAATAACCAATCAGATTTGTAAATAGTGTTATAAAAATAACCTATTGAGCGTGATATAGAAATATAAAAAATATATCAAAGTAAAATGTACTAAAATGCATTTTATTTATTACCTTTAATAATCATACATACTTGAGTATTATAAAATACAAATTAAAAGTTTTCGAAGACCTACAGTTCAGCTAACTCTGTAGAAAACTTTGTATACGGCTTTATTGGGACAAGTTCGCTGCTGAAGTAGCCATTATAAATAGGCACATGTCATGTTTGCGTCTTGCAATACGTTTGAAGTAATGACATGTTGCCGCTCAAGCTTCATGACGATTGCACACCACTACGCAAATGCGACTTTGCCGCCTCTTGGACACAGATCCATTTATTTCATGTGCAAGATGCAAGCAAGCATACAGCAATGGGAATATGACGAAAGTGTGCGTATGACGCGACACTATGTGGACAGTAGGGCTTAGTGTTTAAAAAAATTATATATTTGGTGGTCCCTAAGCAGATGCATGTACAGCGTAGTTGAAATATTTTGTTGAATAAAATTATGGTTATTCAGGATTCAAAAACTGATAGACAAATAAGTTATAATGGGTGTCTAATTGGCAGCAGTATTTACAAGATAATTTAAATATAGATGGAAGTAAGAGTTATAGCTATAGAAGGCAAAATTCTGTTCTTCTAAAATATAAACTTAAATGAAAATAAAATTGTTATATAAAAGGGTGGCACATCAATAGTTGCGCTTATTTGGGTATAAATGGGTGGGATAGGTGAATTTATTATACAGAGTAAACTACATAAAATGTTATATATGAAAGTGTATTGGCCCTAATAAGAAATAGTTTATTATATCATCATGTAGCATATAAAATAAAAAGTATATATCTTATATAAAATTAAAATATAAAATAAATAAGGTAATATAAGAAAATAATATCTGAAACTAATATTAGAAAAATATATACTTTGATTCACCTACATTGTATCGTTGTTTAGTATGCGAGTTCAACTCGCACTAAATGTATTAGGGGGTTTCCGGGAATTCATCTGCGCTGTATTTACTAATATGTTAAAATAACATGCTATCCCTGCCGAACGTTTTAGTAGATTCCATGTCATGATGTGAAAAAATCTGTACTGTACTATAACAACATATTTGTCAATTTTATTATCCATTTCTTCCTACAATTGATATTTTTTAAATTCATTTGTATTTGTACTTCATATCTCGTTGTACATATTTTTTTAATTTACTTTCCATTTTTGACGATACACATCTCATTTCTCTATTTTCGCCTGCATATTTATCACACCATGTTTTCTGCATACATCTATTCAGAGACTGCTTTTGTTAAAAATTATAATCATATAATTTATTTTATAACTAAATAAAACTAAGTTCAATATTTTTAAATGGATCTAGTTTTAAATACAAGATATTTTTTTAGTACCATGTGGATTATGATGCGTCGTGAGAAGCGAGATCGTAGACATTTCAAACGTATGCGTTTTCCTCCATTTGATGATGAAGAACCTCCTCTAGATTATGCAGACAATGTTTTGGATGTCGAACCTCTAGAAGCAATCCAAATTGAACTTGATGCTGAAGAAGATGCAGCCATTGCTAAATGGTTTTATGATCACAAACCGCTGGTTGGAACGAAATATGTAAATGGTGCAACATATCGCAAATGGAACCTCACTTTACCTATGATGGCTACGTTATACAGATTAGCTAATCAGTTGTTAACTGATTTAGTTGATGATAATTATTTCTACCTGTTTGATACAAAAAGTTTCTTTACTGCTAAAGCATTAAACATGGCAATTCCTGGTGGACCCAAATTTGAGCCTTTGATTAAAGATATGAATCCGGCGTAAGATATTTGATGTTATTATGAAGAAATATCATTTTATTTTAAACATATTTTTCTTTGTAGAGATGAAGATTGGAATGAATTTAATGATATTAACAAGATTATCATCAGGCAACCAATTAGAACTGAATACAGAATTGCTTTTCCTTATTTGTATAATAATATGCCACATTTTGTCCATCTGTCTTGGTAAGTGTGAAATCTAAGGTTTAATTACCACATTAATTTTCCATTTATATTTTTTACATATAATATAAATGTACTGGAAATGTGGAAGAGAAATTGTAAGTGGTATTATCTCCATTGTGGAGTTTAAATGGAGAAGCTGATAACTTACATACAAAGTTTTACCAACTGGCATTATAGAAGTATTATAATCTATCCAAATTTCAGGTATCATGCTCCAAATGTTGTTTATATCAAGACTGAGGATCCTGATTTACCTGCCTTTTATTTTGATCCTTTGATAAATCCCATCTCCCATCGTCATGCAGTAAAAAGTTTAGAACCATTACCTGAGGATGATGAGGAATATCTTTTGCCAGAATTTGTTCAACCATTCTTGCAGGAAACTCCTTTGTATACAGACAATACTGCTAATGGCATAGCACTTTTGTGGGCACCAAGGCCTTTTAATATGAGATCAGGTAAAATGTTTGTATTAAACTCATTTTTTTATACATAAATATTGTTACGGACTGCAAATTGGATATATTATTATTGCAAATGATTAATGATTGCTGAAAACAAAATAATCAGCTCACTCTTTCGTATGCATCTGAAAAATTCCGTTACCAGCTGGATGGATTGTCTTTTCTAGGTTGTAAATTTTTAGTTCTTATTTAACAATTCTTTATTTAGCGTAATTTCGAGGTTAATGTAAATAGAGTCAATTAAAATGCAGCTTTAAGTAGTTTATTAAACAGTCGAACCTAAGTACGTCATATTGCGGTTAACAGAAGTGGAATTTATGGTGATGGTGATCTGAGGAAGAAAACATGGAAAATGTGGAGTTTGTAAAACATTGACGGAAAATTTAGAAAAAAAAACTTTATATATTCTAGAGAAAAGACATTGTTGACTGATCATTTAAAATCGTTTTACGAAAGCAGCAAGTTGAAGTACAAAATGTCACATCATTTAAAGAATAATTTGAAGAAAAACAGCAAAGTTTAAATAAGATAATGTGGAGAAGAGCACATCTTTACTAATATGCTCTGCACTAGACATACTCAAAGTATACACATAGAACAAGAGAGTGATTTTAATAAATTAATTTCAGTCCTCAATAAAAGTATAGCAACCAATCTTTAATAACAGATCACTGCAAGGCGGCAGTGTTAAACTGCCACAGAGATCGACAATTTAGGTTAGGATATCATATGACAACAGGGTAGAATGTTTCCGCTCTGGACACATAGGCTATTTTATGAAGGATTATAGAGCTAGACTGCCACAAACTTCGCTATCCAGCGACAAACAATTCTATCCTAATTATCCACCCTACCCGGGCAGTAAATAGTGAAGGATACTGGAAAGTAGACATGTGTTGATCTTTAATGAAACGATTCACTGTTTCATTTGAATCTCGAATGTCGGTATAAACGTATCATTGGGAATTAAAACTTCTACATCTCAGTTATTCATTTGATCATTGCTGTCAGAGTACGAGAGATAATGATACTGAGTACGATATAATCCGCAACGAAATGATCCAGAAGATGCGGATACAATAAATAATGTGCATGATACGACCTTGTGATCTGATTATAGGTTTGTTCCAACAGAACAAATTACCGATACACAACCGATAATCTTTATGCGCGGTGACGAGTTACCGTTTATAATGATGTTAAGCGCAATAGGATTAGCGGTTGCTTATCGGTTTTACTGCGTGTTGGAACAGACCTCATGTAACTCAACTTTTCTGTTACTCGTGATTTTCAATTATTAACTGTTAGATTTTAATGAAAAGTATGAATATATTTTATCTTCGAAATTGTTTAATGTATCATGCCTAAATATCTTAAGACGCCAGCTGTAGAGATACATATACACACTCATATAGTACTTACAGAGGTAAGTGCTATATGAGTGTGAATTATAAAATGAAATAATATATTTTAAAATGGTGGGAGCACACTAACTACCCATAAGAAAAATTGTGGTAAATAATTACCACTTTAATTTTTAAATTCAAGTGATTATATCAGGTAGAACTGTGTAGCATTGATAATTAATTCGAAACCGCCCAAAACTGATCTGAATAGTGTAATCAGTCGTTTTGAGATGGTGTTCTGAATATTCCAAATGAAACATATCACTGTTCTATATCAGCATAGTGATCCAGATGTTCCAAAATCTGCAGATACATTTTTTTCTACGACTACTGGAAAGACAATTTTAGTTTAGTCATCCAGGGTACCATCAATGGTAAAGGCAGCCACATATTCAACACTGGTCATGTTGTGTTCATTGTCATGCTTAAGGTTTTGAGGCCGTCCAGGAACCATCAGTGGCGAATTCACGCCGAGCAACACCAGTATGGCTTTAGTGGGGCAGTTAGCAAAGTCATAACCCTGGTTCACACTAGAAGAGACAGAAATAGTTTCGGTGACGAATTAACAAAAATTGAAAATTGTAAATAGTTCTGAAGGAGATATGGGTCAAGATGCGGAAGGACTATTTCCCCGGGTAATTTGTGTAAGCAGCATGCTTCAAAGTTGACCCTGTGCCCGGGTTTGATTTTTTCCCGGGGGATACTACCCCTTCTCGGGTGTGAAAAGTATTATATGAAAAAAATGTCCGGGAATGAATAAATTAACTAATTTTACGCAAGTTTTGTTGCATAAAGTTTTTTCTGAAAGTCAATTCTTTTCGAATTAGTCGCAAGTGAAATTATCTCTAATTTCGTTTTTTATGGTAGTCTCTAGCATTCAAATTAAGCGAGTTATAACATAAATAACGTTTTTTTTTTTTGTTTTTTGACAAAAAATGTACAAATTATCCCCTAAATACCACCCCAGTTGAAATTAATTGCTACCACTTCACAAATCACTTAGGCTCAGAAAGTTTGACTGGTTTGAAGTAAGTAGTTTTGAAAAAAATCGAACCTCAAGAGAATAAAGTTAGAAATGACCATTTAAAGTTTGTATATGTTCATAAATAGTGCCATTAGGCCACCCTTTCAGCTCAAGCCCTTTCAAAAGTAAAGGTTAAACACATTTTCAATATGCATGAGCTTTGAGCTTATAAAAAAAACCTACAAATTGGTGATTTGTGAAGTGGTAGCAATAAATTTCAACGGGGGTGGTATTTAGGGGGTAATTTGTACATTTTTTTGTCAAAAAACTGAAAAACTAATCTTATTTATGTCATAACTTGCTTAAATTTCCATGCTAGAGACTTATATAAAAAACAAATTAAAGGATTTTTTAAGCAATTTAAAAAAGTATTTATAAACTTTTCCTGAAAATGCATTGTTTTTCAGTTATTTCACGAGAAACCTTTCAATTTTTGTTTTGACAAATAAAAACAAAATTTCAACAAACTATAACTCCGTTTCTATTGGTTCTACAGAAACCTGCCTTCATTGACTGGACTAATAGCGATTGTGATACAGTCCATTTTACAAATTTAATGCCCCACAGAGTAGAGCATAATAATTTTGGGGCTAGAAAATTCGATGTTAGTCATATTATGCCTTCCATTTTGGATAAGATTTGTTAATCTCAGCGTTTCTCAACCTTTTTTGGTCCGCCGGACCAGCGGTTGAGAATAATCACCTAGAGAATAACCAAAGCTCAAATTAGCTCTACCTGCCAGGCCCATTGAACCTACACCTGTACATTTCAGTGTCTACAGCTGCAATATTCGATATTCAAGTACCTGGACAAAACATTTCCAACGAACACAGTACGGCTGATTCCATATAAACGGGAAGGAAACATTAAAACTTTTAAGAGGCGTTGTAAGTTGACTGGAACGACATAATGGCCGATTTGCAAAAATAAATTAATACTGTTTAATTGCATCCTTGAATAATAATGGACAACAAAAGAAAATGAGTAAAAGGAATTGGGTATATATCTGTTGGGAGAGGACCTAATTATCGAGCTACAATGAGTTTGTATGTTTACATGGTGTAATGTTAAAGCAAGTGCCCTGTCACCCAGTGTACACATACTAGTCAACTCTAAATGCAAATGAGGAATTGGCATAGTGATTAGTTAACTAGGAATTTTTGATTAATTATATGAAAACGAGACTGATTATTCGAATTATATCAGCATTTCTGTAAACACGAGTGCTACAATTGCGGTTGTAATTACCTTACGTTAAAAAATACTCCGGTATAAGTAGAGTTAATGTTCATTTTAATCATATTTTTGTTGACGGTATTATCGTCGTCTCAGTGGAAGTATTCAGACAGCGACAAAAAGACACAAGAATAAAGAAAGCTATTACAAATCATAATGTCTTTGAATGCTTCAGATATGAATGTAAGGGTGTAAAAAATATATTGTAGTATACCCTGAAACTTTGTAAACTGAATTGAAGGTTTCTAACCCAAAAAACAAGTGTAAGAACATAGAACAGATATTATGTTTAAACGTGCATAATTTCTCACCATGCAGTTAGTGTATTTTCTATAATTTCTTTGTAGTATCAAATATTGCATTGTTCTCACCCAAAATTGATAGCCAAACTTCAAAAAAACTGGTGTCAGTACATAAAAAACAGTTTATATTTGCATTGTTAAACGTTTCATTATATATCCATTAAAGTAAAATTTGGTTTTATTATAGGTCGTACCAGAAGAGCAATCGATGTCCCGCTTGTCAAGAACTGGTACATGGAACATTCTCCACCAGGGCAACCCGTCAAAGTCAGAGTGAGCTATCAAAAATTGTTGAAATATTATGTGTTAAATGCTTTAAAACATAGACCACCTAAAGCCCAGAAAAAGCGGTACTTGTTCCGATCTTTCAAATCAACGAAGTTTTTCCAAACCACTACGTTAGATTGGGTAGAAGCTGGACTGCAAGTTTGCAGACAAGGCTACAATATGTTGAACTTATTGATTCACCGTAAAAATTTGAACTATCTTCATTTGGATTACAACTTCAATCTAAAACCAGTGAAAACATTGACCACCAAAGAGAGAAAAAAATCGAGATTCGGAAATGGTAAAAAAATGATGTGATTTTTAAATGTTTCCCTCATGATAATTAATTTTCAGCTTTTCACTTGTGCAGAGAAATACTAAGGTTGACGAAGCTAATAATAGATTCACATGTGCAGTATCGTTTGAACAATGTGGACGCTTTTCAATTGGCGGATGGGTTACAATACATATTTGCACATGTTGGTCAACTTACAGGAATGTACAGATACAAATATAAGCTTATGAGGCAAATTAGAATGTGCAAGGATTTGAAGCACCTTGTTTATTACAGGTTCAATACAGTAAGTGTTTCACTTTAAGATGTTCATTTCCATTAATTTATGTAAGATATTTGAGACGAAAGAAGTGCACAAAATATTAATTGAATGTTGGGATTTTTATACATTTATTAGCTCATTGCCACATTTCAAAACACAGGACCTTTGATAATATTACTAATTTAACTTGTTTCCGAATTTTATATTATCAAGGTAATGTGTGCACACTGTTAATACTGTTTAATGGTGTAGTGATTAATTCAGATTGATTTGTGTATCAAGTGTGTATTACAGTGTTTAAATCTATTCGTTCCAAAAGACTCAAACAAAATAAATTTATGTTATTAGCTTTTTGAGAATTAGCTTGTTTATGATCTTCTTAAAACTGTTAATGTTTAGATATTTAAACACGGTTGAACACCTTAACTGGCTGGGAAACGAACCACTAGCGACTGACAAATTATGTTATTTTGCCGATTCATTTGGTGTGTCTGTCTCTCGTCAAATTTTTCCTTCAATATAAATATGAATTTGAAAAAGAGTAGTAAAGCAATTTCGACAAAAAAAATGTCCAGATTACTGTTTGGCTGTACAGATATTCAGATATTCTGAGACAAACTAGAATATAATCAACCAGTATTCCTGCATTTACTACTAATATTATTTTTATTTTGTGTGATACTAATCTGTGTTTGGGGACGTTTCAATTCCAACTTTAGAGTCACTTTGATACAAATTTTCTTGTTTATCGAAAAATTTGTATCAAAATGAAAACCTAAGAATAAACCTCCAGCTACAACACATATCAATTAACAACTGCGATTCTTAGGTTAGAAATGACGTACAAATGCAAAGGCTAACAATGAACATTTCAAAGCATATTACTAGCCTTGCGATACAATACAGGCGCTTCTTCGCAAGACGACATGTTTTTAGTTGCGCTTCCCTCAAAAGAGTGAATTTTCATAAAATATTTATGTTCTTAAGGCACACGATTATTATGATTAGATATTTAAAATCGATTTAAACAATATGTCTTATGTTTAAATATAACTTCCTAAGGATGCGTTTTAGGGTACATGTTAATAGGGACTTTTTGGTTTATTTTAATGAGTTCCATATACAGCAAAAGTTTGGAACCCCATTTTAGAAACACCCTATTTAATAAAAATCATGTGCATGAAAGCCCACAATTGTATCCACTTTTCTAGCATTTATCATATCAAACGAGCTTTGGAATTCTATCATGAAAGAAGCTTGCCGCCTGATTAGACAACCTTTGCAACTTCGCCGAGCACTTCACAAATCTGTCGGTGAAGTTCAACAAATGTAGGTACACAGTGCGCATCGGCGGAATTTCAAAACCGTTCTTACTTAAAAGTGTCGTATTTGCTTGGAAGGGTTCACTTAACCTTCCAATTTGTATCGCGTAATTTTTAACAGACGAATCCCACCAGTAGCAATTCACTAATACGATACCAGATTTAGTCTAGTGACTCGTTTCCTCAAATTTCTAGATATCGTTCAATTCATCTTTAAGTAGCTAAAATTCAATTTACAGTCAACAACCACTAAATGACATCAATAAATGTTTATCTTCAAAATCCCACTTGATGTGTCACAGAGTCTTTTGAAGGGATTTCTAATAAGACCGTCTATATGTTTTTTAAAAGTAATGCTGAGATTTAACAGTTAATATTTTTGACGTTATATAAGAAAAATATATTTTTGCATACTGTTATCGTGTTTGTGCATCTATTCTAAAAAGTGTTGGCAAACAAATAGTTTGGTTTCCAAATTTCTTGAATGATCATAGTTGCATGCGCTAGCCACAACCAGAAATGATCCAGGCCGCCAATTGTACACTCTCAATAGTAACCAAGAAATCTATGCATCCCTTAAAATTATCTTACTGAAAATATTGATCCTGAAGATGTTTTTTCATTTCAATAGAATTAACTAAAATTGTTTATCAGATTATATTCTATAATCTATAATACATTTTATAGGGCCCTGTTGGTAAAGGTCCCGGTTGTGGTTTCTGGGCACCAGGATGGAGAGTATGGTTATTTTTCATGCGAGGAATAACCCCTTTGTTGGAACGTTGGTTAGGTAACTTGCTCTCCAGACAGTTCGAAGGGCGTCATTCCAAGGGAGTAGCAAAAACTGTAACTAAACAAAGGGTAGAATCGCATTTCGATCTCGAACTACGAGCTTCTGTCATGCACGACATTGTGGACATGATGCCAGAAGGTAAGAGGAGTATTTCTATTAATTTTGAACAATATCTTACCTTATACCACATATTTTTAGGTATAAAACAGAATAAAGCTCGGACAATTCTACAACATTTGTCAGAAGCTTGGAGATGTTGGAAAGCTAACATCCCATGGAAAGTTCCAGGCTTACCAATTCCCATCGAAAATATGATTTTGCGTTATGTCAAAATGAAAGCCGATTGGTGGACGAATACCGCTCACTATAATAGAGAAAGAATACGAAGAGGTGCAACAGTGGATAAAACCGTGTGTAAGAAAAACCTTGGAAGACTTACGAGATTGTATCTAAAAGCGGAACAAGAGAGACAACATAATTATTTGAAAGACGGTCCCTATATTTCTCCTGAAGAAGCTGTAGCTATTTATACTACCACAGTACATTGGTTGGAATCAAGGAGATTTGCACCAATACCTTTCCCTCCACTTTCTTACAAACACGACACAAAATTGCTTATCTTAGCATTGGAACGGTTAAAAGAAGCGTACAGTGTGAAGTCTCGATTAAACCAAAGTCAGCGAGAAGAATTAGGCTTGATAGAACAGGCTTATGATAATCCTCATGAGGCTCTTTCCAGAATTAAACGTCATTTGTTGACTCAGAGAGCTTTCAAGGAAGTTGGAATTGAATTTATGGATCTTTATAGCCATCTTATACCTGTTTATGATGTTGAACCTTTGGAAAAGATTACAGATGCTTATTTAGATCAGTATCTTTGGTAAGTTTTTAATGATTTCGTTTGTAACAAATTTAATAACTTTCGAAAATTATACTACCTACTCGTCTTGTCTAAATAGAAATATTGTATGCCTTCTCTCCCACCTGAATGTTTACATTATTATTAAATTTATTAAATCAATACGTTCTTGTAGTGAACGGAAAGCAAGTACTTTCATTTGAACTATACAGTTTTCACCATTAGGTAGTTTAACCAGCATTATTTTAATCTTTTTTAATAAAATTTGACAGGTGTTTGATTGTTTTTTTTTTCATAAAAGCTTTTTCGACGTTTCGATGATATCTCACTCATATTCTTCGGGTTTGATGTTGTCACTCACTAAGCGTAGTACAAAAAAGATAACACATATTTTATACAAACTTTTATTTCTTCATTAAATATTATGGGTTTTAATAAACTAATCGAATTGGTTCAATTTGGTTATAATTAGTTGCAATTTATCTCCTCGTCACAGCTAGTTTTTCGAACCCGTGATACAGAAAGGGTGATAGGGAGCGAGAGTGTGTGTGAAAGAGGGGGAGAGTGAAAGTGTGTGTGAGAAGGAGGGAGAACGAGAGTGTGTGAGAGAGAGAGGGAGAATGAGAGTGTGTGTGAGAGAGAGAGGAGAATGAGATTGTGTTTGAGAGAGGGGGAGAATGAGAGTGTGTGTGTGAGAGAGGGGAGAATGAGAGTGTGTGTGAGAGAGGGGAATAATGAGAGTGTGTGTGTCAGAGAGAGAGAGAGAGAAGTGGGGGGGACAAGAGTGTGTGTGAGAGAGGGGGAGAATGAGAATGTGTGTGAGAGAGGTTGGAGAATGAGAGTGTGTGCGCGTGTGTGTAATTGAGAGAGAGGGAGAATGAGCAATCAGGTATGTTTAGATTGGTCAAAATCTTGGCCTGTTTTAGCGGAAAAAATTGTCGGAATCTTTTTTGTGTATGCTCGTCGATCATTATTTACCTCGTGCATCGATTTTGATATATTTTTTTGTCACATATAGAGGAATTTTAACGACCCACCCAACTTTCTCGGAAAATTAGCCTTGTACAAAAAAGTTGAAACAAAAGTTATTGAAAACCATCTTCCTTATCCGTATCAGTTTTGACCTTGAGATTAATTTTTAAAGTCAGAGTAATTCAAATGTGAATCACTATTTCTGACCACAAATCTTAAATAGCTGGATATTTAAATCCAGAAATGGTATTTTAATTTTTTTTACTGTGATCTGTAGAAAGCCAATTCAAGTATTTATTTTGGTAGTTAAATATCCCGGGGTCGAAAGTCAGATTTCTCATTAATAATTAACACTAATCATCAAATAAGCTTGACAATTGCCCTCAAGGTCAATACGTTCAACGTTTTAGATTAAACTTAACACTTTAACAACTACTCGCTCACAATCGTTAAAAGCTCGAATAAAACATAATTTGAACGAATTTTCAATATTTAACCTTGAGTTGTCTAAAGGTCTTTCAAAAAAAATAGGCCGTCACTTTGAACGTAAAATTTTCCGGTCTTTTAGGATACGGTGTCAAAAATAGAGGTTCCCATTTAAAAAAAACACTGATCTTCAGATTACCTTGAAAATCAGTTTCAAGGTCAATACATATATGAAAGGAAGTAGGCCACATTGGCCTGAACAACTTTTGTCTCAACATTTTTTTGCATGATGTCAATTTTCCGAGATATTGAAGTGGTTCGATTAAAATGGCTCACCCTGTAGGTATATTGACTTTTGTACAAATGAAAGACACCCCGAGGAGAGTAGGCTTGGATATGATTTTTTAACACCTTGTGCGCACATTGGATTAGAAGTTAACCTAGATAGAACTGTGAGACTAATCAATTAGGTACAAACTATAATAAATAATTATAAATTATATTTCATACTCAATAAAGCACTAGTGTAGGCAACTGCCCTGCCTTTTTTCTATTTGAACTCAGTTCATTATGATAAAATAGATTATCAAAATTGTGCAACAATGTTATGGTCGGAAATTAGTCTTATGTAGTTTTTCTTATCGACCTCTCCAGAATGAGGACTAACGAATGATAGGACTGATTAATTGGTTTATGATATTTGCTAAATACTAAGGTATGTCTGCAAATTCATTTGTTGCAAAATGAAAGCATTGTAAACATTATCTAAAATTAAAAGCTTTTGATTAATTTTGAGAGAAACGATACAAATATAATTTAACCAGTTATTAACGTTATAAAAATGAAAACTTAGCAAGTTTCAAAGCTCGTTCTGGATTTTTTATAAATAAGTCAATAATTAATTAACCAATCGATCCGATCAGCCTCTCATATTGTAGGTTTCAATACTACCTGCAACACAAGGAACTAAGTTTCGACACTAAATTATCTAATAAATCGGTTATTGAATTTTTTCAGAATTGTAGACGTCATCGCTTCTGTTTAGAATGTGTTGTCATTATGCTACCTTCATTCGTTCTCTTAACCACTGTCAATATCTTGGAACTTCTATATTTGCCCATAAGCGTCTATTTTTTATTTTTGTTCAGTTACAATGGTGGTGTGCATGAGATACTTTTCATCTCTTCAGTTGGCATACTCCAAATACGTTGTATGACATTGTACACATGGTGTTTCATAAACTGACTCCAAAGGACTTATGGTTCCCTTTTCAATTTTGAGATCAGAAAATAAGAACAAGAGACAATGATAATTGCACATATCTACAATATTAATGCTGCTCCAACAATTGAATTTATTTAGAATCTCGAATATAGGGGTGTCCGTCGAGAAAAAACATCGATGTTTTCATTCGATGTAAAACATCGGAACCCTGCATCGATGTTTTTCGATACATCGCTAAAAAACATCGATGTTTTTTCACATCGAATACTTTACTTTGTATAATAGTTTGATATTCGCCATTTCCAATTACTTAAATGCGTTAAGTTCCGCTTTTGCGAGGTGAACATAGAGTCAGGGTATCAGAAGTGTAGTGCTAACAGCTGCAATAATGTATTTAGTTTTTTAAGTATTGGTTAGAAGTTCAATTACATGAGCGCCAAGTATTATATAGCTTCATAAGTGAACTAAATAATACAAATAGAATTATTTTACTAAAACAACAATTACAAAAAACATTACTATTAAAGTTTAATTTACTGGTTAATTTTCATTAAATTATGTCAATGTTTCGTCATCTTTGGAATAGTAGAGCCGTCGAATGGTAACAAGAATCGGGGCTCAATAGGGTACTAAAAACATAGGTATTCTTCTTAGCCATTTTTGGTTCGTCTATCACTTTTGCCTTGTACCTATTTACAATGAATGCATTTTGGCTCCCCTTTAAGTATGAATTAATAACTTGTATATAAACATTGAAACCTGAAAAACGAGCAGAACTGTTTCTCGGCCTCTGAATTGTTATTTTACAAAGTTTTCTTTTTAAAACTAAATTTAAAAATTAAAAATTTAAGGTTTTTTCTTTAAAGTATTATTTTCCTAATTTAATTACAGAAAATAATGTACAATTTAATAAGCAAAACAAACGAGAAAAAATATATATAGTTGTTGAATTTTTGGGAGATGATAACAAAGTATTTCTCACAAACGGGATTAGGTAGGCACTTTGATAGCCAATTTCCTTCCCGTTTCATATGTTGATCCCATTTCATACTTTTAAGGTTATCAGTGGGATATAGATACATTTTTCAATCCGTTTAATTTTTGACACATAATAAGTGTTTTTTTTTTCAATTCCTCTGTAAAAAAACATACCGTGATTTATAACAAAATTCATTATCAAAACACTAATTTATTTAAAAAAAATGTAGTTTTAATACAATTTTTTATGAGAACCTTAACATACGTTTACCTACTGCTTCATTCACTGCATAGTTTCATTGATTAGAAGCTGAGGCCTAATAAATTGTGAACCTAGAGAAGTAGTGGCAGCTGGACCCATAATGGCTGACGAGAATGATTATTCTCGTACCTTAGGTCCAATAGCTGTTAACAGATGTCACGCAGTGTTAATTAAACTTATTTAAAAATTAATAATTTGATCTTGAATAAATTAACTAATATTATAATATATTTTTAATGTTCTATTTCATTATTAGTCAGACAGTTAGTTTTTTTTCATTGATTCGATGTTTTTTATAAAAAACATCGATGCATCGAATGGAAAATATCGAATGGATTCGATGCATCGATGTTTTATGAATATCCCTACAGTCGAATATTGTCTTCAAAGTAACCTTTTTAACTCAATTAACGACTAACTTAATCAGCAACTTCGATTGTATTTATATGCTTAATACATGCATGTGAAATAATCGAGTTTCTATCATTCTTCTATTTGCCAATAGAGTTTCAATTTCGCTAATTCTTGTCGGTTCCGCCCAATTCTGTGCGCATAAAAATATATTATTAAAATTTCAGGTACGAAGCAGATAAAAGACGACTATTTCCACCATGGATAAAACCAGCCGACACGGAACCACCACCGTTACTTGTTTATAAATGGTGTCAAGGCATCAATAATTTACAAGATGTTTGGGACGTCAACGAAGGCGAATGTAACGTTTTGTTGGAATCTAAATTCGAAAAGCTTTATGAAAAAATCGATTTGACACTTTTAAACAGATTATTACGTCTAATTGTCGATCACAACATTGCTGACTATATGACTGCGAAAAATAACGTTGTTATCAACTACAAAGATATGAATCATACTAACAGTTACGGAATAATTCGAGGCTTACAGTTTGCTTCATTTGTAACACAATACTATGGATTGGTACTTGATTTATTAGTTCTTGGTTTACAAAGGGCAAGTGAAATGGCAGGACCTCCTCAAATGCCTAATGATTTCCTAACCTTCCAAGATGTTCAGACTGAAACTTGCCATCCAATTAGATTGTACTGCAGATATGTTGACAAAATTCATATGTTCTTCAGGTAAGATGGTATTGATTTAATTCATAATTTAAGAGCAACTAAAGTATTTAAAAATAAATTATACGCGTTTTGATGTAAAAAGTGTTCCTCTTTAATATTTATCAAAGAAACTGTGGAAAACGGCACATTTCTAAACTGTAAAATTAAAATATGTTTCTAAATTGTTCCTTTTACTAACCACAATAACAGAAAAAAAAACCGTCTTAAAAGCCATTGGATAATACAGTTACATTTTAAGTAGATATTACACTCTATGCACAATAAAGAAAAAAAACGTCTTAAAAGCCATTATAATACTTAAATTATAATAAAGAAAAACAAGGATATTACTTCCTACTATATTGTTACGAGAATTAATCCGACAGCTGGTGCAATCGGCCATCAACCAATTCGTGGAAGGGACATTATTCCGATAAATTCTGGGAACCCGAAATGTTTGTCTCTCAACAGGCGGACCGCTGCCGTTACTGGGAATTATCTTAAAGCTTCCAGAACATGAAAGAGTTTCCCGATGGTTCGTGGATGTACCAGACAATTCCAAGATAAATATATAAATAAGAAACAGCTGGCGGAGGAGGTATTCAGTTTTCGACGGTCGTATTGAATAGTTAAGATAAATTGTCTTCTAAACGTTGTTTGTGGCATATTCTTGATTACTTTTATGTTTTTTTTTGGGCAATAACACCACAATAGAAATAAAACGACGCATATTGCAGGAATACCAAACGTTTCAAAGTCTATTCTGACTTCGTTGTCAATGGCTTTATATTTATTGATGTAGATTGCAAAATGAAAATTTTTTATGAATAAAATAAAACGTTTCAAAGTCTATTCTGAATCTTTAATTTATTGATTCATTTTGCAATCTACATCAATAAATATAAAGCCATTGACAACGAAGTCAGAATAGACTTTGAAACGTTTGGTATTCCTGCAATATACGTCGTTTTATTTCTATTGTGGTGTTATTGCCCAAAAAAACATAAAAGTAGTTAAGATAAAATGTAAATAGTAGTTTGTGTGAATATAAATTTGTGTAAAAGTAGTTGAAATAAATTAGAGTGAGTTGGACTGTGTTTTTAAATAAATCCAAGAACTGAACTGAACCCGAGTGTGAAAATAAAAAACATTACAGTGGTGACAGGTGTGCGGTTTATTTGTGGAACTTTTGAAGTGGAAAATAAATAGACTGACAATGTTTAAAAACGTGAATTTGGACCAGTTGAAAGTGACGGACTTAAAAAAAGAACTTGAGGAAAGGAATTTAGAAATTAGTGGAAAGAAAAGTGAATTAGTGCAACGGCTACGAGATGCCCTAATAAATGAAGGTAACGATCCCGATACTTACTTGTTTGAAGTTTCTGGCAATGGAGAGATGAGTATGCTATTAAAAAAATTGGAAGAAAATTTAAAAGAAACCTTACAAGAAAAAATACAAGACAATTCTAAGTCCTTAGAAGATAAATTAGTAGAAAATTCTGAAAACTTGAAAGAGGTTTTAGAATATAAATTACTAGAAAATTCTAAAGTCCTAGAAGACAAACTAATGGAAAATTCTAAAACCTTGAAAGAATACTTAGAAGCCCAATTACTGGAAAATTCTAAATCCCTAGAAGAAAATTTGAAAAACATGGTAGAAAAAAATTCAGAAGTGCTAGAAGAGAAAATAGTTGAAAATGAAACCCGAATTGAAGATCTGAAGCAGACGACGGTCAAATATGAAACCCGGATGGAAGAACTAAAGCAAACAATAGTTGAAGAGCTGAGTCAGACGACAGTTAAAAACGAAAGGCGCATAGAAGAGTTAAAACATAATGGAAGGCGAGATCACCAAAATAAAAGAATAAGTAGTGGCAAAACAAAAGGGAGAAATACCATCAAAGACCGAAAGCAGCAGCAGTCTGGAAGTAGTTGATTGGAAAATTGGCCTCGAGGAAACAAGACACAAAATGAAACCTCCCCAATTTGATGGAAAATCGTCATGGACTAACTATAGGCGCCAATTTGAGGCTGCAGCAAAGTTAAACGGATGGTCGGCAGAGAAGGCAATAGCACTAATACTCGCCTTAAGAGGGGACGCTACAGATATTTTGCAAACCTTAAATGCCTCTGAGCAAGAAGACTACTCTAACAACTGGTCAAACATTTGGAACTGAGGTATGGACAAACGCATTTGGAGCACGATTATCACTCCCAATTGAAAAATCGCTACCAGAAATCGAATGAATCAGTTCAAGAGTTTGAAGCTGATATTGCCCGTCTGGTTCGCCTTGCCTATCCAGCCACACCGGTAAATGTGATAGAAAGGTTAGCAGTACAAGCGTTTTTGGATGGACTGCGGGACAACGAAGCCAGACAAGCTTTAACACTTGCCCGACCGACTCAATTAGTGGATGCACTTGATCGAGCGCTAGAATTCGAGGCTGCGAAAAATACCTGCAGAGGTCAAGCCAGAGTCCGAATCGTGGACAGAGAGTCCAAAGATGGCGGAAACGATGAAGCCTCTGTAAGAAATATAATAGAAGAAGTCCTTACCGAAAAAAGACTAGTGAGATGTCGGAAGTGTCGTAAGGTAGGACATGTCCATCGTCGACCTGTCACCACGTTAACAGTGTCTTCGTAGATGGCCTTATTAATAGGAGGCAATTTGCAATGCTGCTGGACACTGGTGAGACGAAAACAGTAATAAGGCCCAACATTGTTCTAGAGACAATGATAAAACCAACAAAATGGCAACTGCGAACAGCGACAGGAGAAGCAGCGAAAGTCCATGGTGAAATAGAGGTTGAAATGACCTTGGGAAACACAACCTTTCTACATCGAGCATTAGTGGCAGACATCGAAGTCGAAGTAATCATTGGAATGGATGTCATGAGCTCCAAAGGATTCCAGTTAAACTTCAAAGATGGAATTCTGCGAGTGAATGACGAAGAAGTGGTGTTTCATGGAAAAGATGACTTAATGCTGTGAGCCATCTTAGCAGAGGATCTCAATATTCCAGAAAGAGCTGAAATCATTATAGATGCTTACTTAGATGGGAAAGCTAAAACTGGAACAGTAATGATGTTTGATCCCGAACTTAACGACGGAAATGTAGGCAGAGGAGTCGCACTGGGGAAAACTCTGTTTCGGGCCAAGGAGATTGTGCCAGTAAGAGTAATGAACCTGAATCATTACTCAGTTGTGCTAAAGAAAGGAACAACTTTGGGCCATTGTTCATCAGTTTCCTCTGTAGTTAGAAGCACACAGCATGCAGAAATACCACCGGGTAAACTATCTGAGGAACTGGAAAGACTCATCACCGATTCATCTAAGAATTTGAAACCAAACCAGAAAGTAAAGTTGAGGGACATCGTTAGAAACTACCAGGATATCTTCGATGTAGGGAATGGCAAAAGAGGACGAACTGATCTGGTGAAGCATAAAATTAATACTGGGGACGCTCAACCTATTCGATAGTCGGCGAGAAGACTACCCCTTGCTAAAAGAGAAGAAACCGACAGATGGAGGAAGAAGGTGTTATTGAACCATCCAATAGCCCTTGGGCTTCTCCAGTTGTCTTGGTTAAAAAGAAAGATGGTTCGACTCGATTTTGCCTGGACTATCGGCAATTAAACCACGGTACAAAGAAAGACAGCTTCCAAGAATAGACGATAATCCTAGATACCTTGGCTGGATCGAAGATGTTTTTCCACCCTGGACTTGAAGAGCGGTTATTGGCAGGTGGAACTTGCTAAAGAAGACCGAGAAAAGACTGCTTTTACTATCGGCTCAGGACTTTACCAATTCACGGTTATGCCGTTTGGGTTGTGTAATGCTCCAGCGACGTTTCAAAGATTCATGGAAACAGTGTTAAAAGGGCTTTGATGGAAAACGTGCCTGGTGTATCTTGACGACATTATCGTGGTTGGAAAATCATTTGAAGACCACGTCAAGAACCTGGAGGAGGTGTTTCGGCGACTTCGGAGTTCCGGACTAAAGTTAAGCCCGAAGAAGTGTCAGCTGTTCCAAGAAGAGGTGCAATATCTTGGACATGTAGTTTCCGCACAGGGAGTAGCTGTTGACAAACAGAAAATCAAAGCCGTCCAGGAATGGCCGATACCTAAAGGTATCCACCAGTTAAGAAGTTTCCTGGGGTAATGCACGTACGTCGCCGGATTTGCCAACATCGCCAAGCCACTTACTAGACTCACAGAGGGGAAGGTGCAGTACCAGTGGGGCGAGGAATGCCAACGATCATTCGAGACACCGAAAAGAGCCCCCGTCTTAAGTTATCCTTCGCCATATGGGAACTTCGTTTTGGATACCGACGCAAGCAATGTCGGAATAGGTGCGGTCCTTTCGCAGATCCAAGACGGTCAGGAGAAAGTCATCGGCTATTTCAGCAAGACCTTGCGCAAGCCTGAAAGGAATTACTGCGTTACTCGCAGGGAACTCTTGGCTGTGGTAAAGGGTGTAGAACATTTGTACAAATACCTCTATGGTAAAAGATTCCTCCTGAGGACTGATCATGCAGCACTGAAGTGGCTCCTGTAGTTTAAAAACCCCGAAGGACAAGTGGCCAGGTGGATTGAGCGGTTGCAAGAATTCGACTTCCAGACTGAACATCGAGCTGGAACAAGCCATAAGAATGCTGATGCCCTATCGAGGAGACCATGCCCTGATGATTCCAAACATTGTCAGCGAGCAGAAGAAAAAGGGGTGTTCTCTGCAGAGCTACCGCCATCGATGACCATTGGCAATCTGCGGAGATCCAAAAAGACCAGAAATTAGATCCAGATTTGAAAGAGGTTATCCGGTGGAAGGAAGAAGACCGCAAACTTACGTGGCAAGAGATTTCCCGATACTCACCAAACATAAAGTCGTACTGGGCTCAGTGGAACTCTCTCATCCAGGAGAATGGACTTCTATAGCGCGTCCTTGAAACTCCAGAAGAGGGAAACGACAGAAAATAGATTGTAGTTCCCAGAAATAGGAGACCAGAGGTTTTACGAGAACTACATGATGGTACAACTGGAGGACATCTGGGAGTAACAAAAACCCTGGGGAAGTTGAGAGGACGCTTCTATTGGGTAAACTGCCAAGTGGATGTCAAGGACTGGTGCCGGAAATGTACTGTTTGTGCAGCAAGTAATGGGCCTCAGAAGCGTCCAAAAGCTCCCATGAAGCAATATAACGTGGGCAGTCCATTCGAAAGAATAGCCATTGATGTTGCCGGTCCATTTCCTGGATCCGACTGTGGAAATGAATACATTGTGGTGGTGATGGACTATTTTAGTAAATGGGCCGAAGCGTATGCCTTGCCGAATCAAGAAGCCTTGACCGTTGCTGATGTCCTTGTCAAGGAATGGATCAGTCGTTTTGGTGTTCCCTTGGAGTTGCACTCAGACCAAGGTAGAAACTTCGAGCCTACTCTTTTCCAAGACGTCTGCATACTCTTGAAGATCAATAAAACACGGACGACGGCATTACACCCGCAATCAGATGAAATGGTAGAACCGCCATTTGTCAAAGGTAGTCTCTGACCACCAAAGTGACTGGGACCAGTATCTGCACTTGTTTCTAATGGCATATCGTTCGTCTGTGCACGAGTCCACGGGTCAGACCCCGGCCAGTATTATCATGGGACGAGAATTAAGAGTACCATGCGATTTGAAGTTTGGATGTCCCCCAGGAGAAGAGATCGCAGGTGAAGACTATGTCAGCCAGCTACGTCAAAAGATGAACGACATCCATGAACGAGTCCGGTTAAACATCGAGAATGCCAGTGCCCGAATGAAAGAAGCCTACAACATCAAAGCCGAGGGCGGAGAATTCCAAGTTGATGATCTTATTTGGTTGAATAACCCGCAACGTCGTCGTGGATATTCACCCAAACTACAGAGATCTTGGGAGGGGCCGTACCAAATTGTGAAGAAAATCAACGATGTTGTCTACAGAATAAAGAAGCTACCTCGGGGAAAACCAAAGGTCGTACATTTCAACAGGTTAGCCCCTTATGCCGGAAGTCATGAACGGCGAAGATGACCAAGCCCAAGTCCGCAGCATCCAACCACCACTCTGGGCAGAAAGTGCAGCACGACGTAACGAGAGAGGAACCCCGAGACCTGTTTGAGGTGCCCATAGAATATGCCCTGGCTCATTGTGTGGCTCGAGATCTCCGGATGTCCAGAGGAATAGCCAAGGTGTTTGCCAAGAAGTACGGCCAGTTCCAGAAGCTACGGGAGCAAGATCCAGTTGTAGGGAAGGTCCTTCATCTTGAAGATAAACAACCAGTGGGTACCAGAGACATCTTTTATTTGGTAACAAAAACAACTCGCAAGACAAGCCAACATATAGCGATCTTTGGAAGACTCTGGTAGAACTAAGGAATGTGATGATGGAAAAGAATCTGATGTAATTAGCGGTCCCAAAGATAGCCTGCGGATTGGATGGACTGAATTGGAGGGTGGTGAGAAGTATGATGGAAACAATCTTTCGATTCAGTGGCATCAACATCCTGGTATGCTGTCTCAATATTCGCAGCCCAGATTCGAAGACCGTTGACTGTTACTTCCACCAAACTTCTCGATGTCGAAATGGAGAGTCCTGCAAATATCGTCACACCAGGAAGGATTCTAGGACATTCCGGGACGAAATGGTCTTAAGGAGGGGGCAATGTTACGAGAATTCATCCGACAGCTGGTGCAATCGGCCATCAACCAATTCGTGGAAGGGACCCGAAATGTTTGTCTCTCAACAGGCGGACCGCTGCCGTTACTGGGAATTCCCTTAAAGCTTCCAGAACATGAAAGAGTTTCCCGACGGTTCGTGGACGTACTAGACAATTCCAAGATAAATATATAAATAAGAAACAGCTGGCGGAGGAGGTATTCAGTTTTCGATGGTCGTATTGAACAGGATAAAATGTAAATAGTAGTTTCTGTGAATATAAATTTGTGTAAAAGTAGTTGAAATAAATTAGAGTGAGTTGGACTGTCTTTTTAAATAAATCCAAGAACTGAACTGAACCCGAGTGTGAAAATAAAAAACATTACAATATTATTCCTTAGTTTTATCGGAGTGACTATATAAGATAAATCTATTTTAACCAATTCTGATTTTATAAGAACATAAATTCATATTATCACTGGGCTTTGAATATGGGGTGAAGTTTCAGAGTGGTGCCGCCGCCTTTCTTGAAAAGTTTTTAGAAAACTCTTTACATTTTGGGAAATCGCCATTAACTTTATCGAAAAATGTCCAAATTAAACTAGATTTAGGAGGCATTTTCTACAGATACTATTGAGTAACACTTTATTATTTAAGTAATTACGGAACACGGATACATCAGAAGTAATAAAAACTATCTGAACAAGCAAGTAATGCAACTAGTATACTTGCTGGGTCGGTCGAAAACCTGAAATAATATAAGGTTTGTTCCAATTTCCAACCCGATAAATAACTGATAACAATCGCATACAACCCATTATTGTAAACGATAACTCGTCATCGGGCATTTCGATAAAAATCTGTCCCTATCTGAAATTATTCGAAACTTTATCAGATTCGGTTACGGTTTCTAATTAGAAATTTTGCATAATTGTCAAATTTTAATATATTTTACATTTTATTAACAGTGGTAGATAATTAACTCCTAAAAGTTGTTGGATTTGAATTATCTATTCTACATGTTAAAAATACTGTATTTAATTCTGAAACCATATTCACTTCTATCTATTCAAATACTTTTGTCCAATAATTCTTATGGATAAGCCTCATAAATGTTTTACATTTGTTTACTGTTGCTTAATTCTAACATTAGTACCTGAGCGAGTGAGTTACACTCATGAATAGAAATTTTATCTAATAGGTGAGACCTCTCGACCGACCGCTTTGCCATGAAAACGCCCCAAATTAGCAAATTTTGTCAGAATCATTAAAACCGGTTTTGTTAATGCGATTACATGTATACTTATAATACAAGGTAGCCGATAAAGAACTGAGAGGATGTTCTCTCTTTTTTAATGAAATAAAATTCGTCCGATTTTGTAGTTTGTTGAAAACTAGAAATTATGTATGACAAATGTCTCTTAATTGCTTTCTATCACTTTTACGTAGGTTTCGAGAAAAATATTTTTAATTGCTTCCCGAATATCGTTATTTTACTTTCTAAATGTTTGGTTCATTGGCATAAACCTTATTCTTTAGAAATTCCCACATAAAAAATTAGCCGCCGTTGAATTTGGTGATTTAGTTCGGCATCGATATCTTGTTTTTGCGGGGCAATAGTAGTCCTCACTTTATTATTAAATTTGAAAAACATTTTACATTTATATAGGAATAGATAAATATCTAAGAGAAATGAAATGTTTCAACATTTTCAGATTCACTGCTGAAGAGGCAAAAGATCTTATTCAAAGATACCTTACTGAGCATCCCGATCCAAATAACGAGAAATATCGTAGGTTACAACAACAAAAAGTGTTGGCCTCGAGATGCTAGGATGCGTCTAATGAAGCACGACGTTAATTTGTAAGCTGGACTACTATTAAAATGATATATGCTTTAATAAATTCGTTTTCTTCTTACAGAGGAAGAGCAGTCTTCTGGGATATTAAAAATCGGTTACCGAGATCTGTAACTACGATTCAGTGGGAAAACAGTTTCGTTAGTGTTTATTCCAAAGATAACCCCAATCTTCTTTTCAATATGTCTGGGTTTGAGTGCAGAATATTACCAAAGGTAATTTATATCAAGTCCGCATATTTAAAAATACTAAATTAAAATTTAATATGTTAATTTCAGTGTCGAACTCAACATGAGGAATTTACTCACCGAGACGGTGTTTGGAATTTACAACATGAAGGCAGCAAAGAGCGAACGGCACAGTGTTTCCTTAGAGTAGACGATGAATCGATGAGTCGTTTCCATAACAGAGTTCGTCAAATACTCATGGCGTCAGGCTCTACAACGTTTACTAAGGTATGTAAAATCAAATATGGTAATTTCGTATGTAAAATCAAATATTGTAATTTAAACAGTTATATTGAGGCTATTTATCTACATGTCAATGTATCAAAACTTGTAATGTAAGATATCCACTTTCTCACATTGCTCCACATGTTTAAAATTACTTTGAAATAAATACTATGGAGTGACTAACACGAATCATGTTTGTAACATGCCTAGTAGATGCCCAAGGATCTCCCAAACGACCTCATATTAATATAGCCTCTCTTATACTAACTATTTGTCTACAATCATCGCTTTTGCATTCTCGCAAGACAAGCCAACATATAGCGATCTTTGGAAGACTCTGGTAGAACTAAGGAATGTGATGATGGAAAAGAATCTGATGAAATTTGCGGTCCCAAAGATAGCCTTGAATTGTTGAGTGCCTAATTCTTACAGAGTTTTAGACATTTTTTTCTTTTGTTGCCTTTGAATATTATGTATGCTTTTTTATTTTGTTTTGTCATTTTCTAGTTTATCTATTTTAGTCTGTTACTGTTGACGTTTTATTGTCCAACGCCACTTGTTCTGCTTCTTGGATACTTTATTGACATTCATCAGTTTTGTCTACCTTTTTTTGTTTCTAAAATGTGTGTATAACATCTCTGTAGCTTGTTGCATTAAGTGTTTAATCCATTCACCTTTGATTCCATAATTTCCAATGTTTTAATATTATGTGTATATTTTCGAGTATCAGGCAATGACCTGACTATCCTAAAACCAAGGTATTTTTTATAATATTACCAATCACTAAGCTAAGTCCTCTTTTGTGATGTTTAATTATTGTTGTGAAGCTCTTGATAAGCTTCTTAAATGGTGTGTTGCCTATATGTATGTAAGTTCGTCGCCAGGTAGGGGCAAGGGGGACAATTTGCCCCCTAGACCTATCTTGTCGATTGTTAGCGCTTTGTTTTATATGAAGTGAAACCTAAAACCTGCCATTTCTAGCGACGCTCTTGTATATACAGACTTTCAAGTTTATGTGATATTCCCAAAGATCTCAGAAAAAATAAAAAACAGATGACACAATTTTCATTCAGAAAACAGTTTTCCTTAAATATGAAATTAAAGTAACAGGGAAAACGAAATTTAATTGTAATACTTTCCTTGTTGCAGATTGTAAACAAATGGAATACAGCCCTAATTGGTCTTATGACTTACTTCCGTGAAGCTGTCGTAAATACTCAAGAGCTTTTAGACCTACTTGTCAAATGCGAAAATAAAATACAAACTCGTATTAAAATCGGGTTGAATTCCAAAATGCCTAGCAGATTTCCCCCAGTTGTATTCTACACACCTAAAGAACTCGGTGGGCTTGGTATGTTATCAATGGGTCATGTTTTGATTCCTCAGTCAGATTTAAGGTGGTCTAAGCAAACTGACGTGGGAATCACTCATTTCAGATCAGGTATGTGACTCATTTACTTTGTATTTTTCTCTTAACAGAATTGTTTTAGGTATCAGCCACGACGAGGATCAGTTAATTCCTAACTTATATCGTTACATTCAACCGTGGGAATCTGAATTTATAGATTCACAAAGAGTTTGGGCCGAATATGCGTTGAAGAGACAAGAAGCTAATGCCCAGAACAGACGTTTAACTTTAGAAGATTTAGAAGATTCATGGGATAGAGGTATCCCAAGAATAAATACATTGTTCCAAAAAGACAGACATACTTTAGCATATGACAAAGGTTGGAGGATTAGAACAGAATTCAAACAATACCAGGTACGTTTTTACAATACAGAAAAATAGTTAAAGCCTATTTTTGTAATTTAAAACAAAAATTAAATCATTTGAATCTGGTTGAAGTGAAATTTGTATTTTTATTAGCATATAAAAATTTGATTGGTAACATTTTTATCAGAATAATTGTGAAAATTGTTGTTCTAAAATATTGACTCCATAACTACTGCAAGTCAGATTTTTTCATTTAAATTTATTTTTTAACTTACAAGAATGCATAAATAACATTCCTATGATTAACTTTAATGTTTCTTTTAGGTACTAAAACAAAATCCTTTCTGGTGGACTCATCAAAGACATGATGGAAAGTTGTGGAACTTAAATAACTATCGCACAGACATGATCCAAGCTCTTGGAGGTGTGGAAGGCATATTAGAACATACACTCTTCAAGGGGACATACTTTCCTACATGGGAAGGTCTTTTCTGGTGAGTTTTACAAAGTAATAAAATGTTTTATCCATATTTTGTTATTCTCATTATTTTAGGGAAAAGGCGTCAGGTTTTGAAGAATCAATGAAATACAAGAAATTAACAAACGCTCAAAGATCCGGTTTAAATCAGATTCCGAATCGTCGTTTTACGTTATGGTGGTCTCCAACTATTAACAGAGCGAACGTCTACGTTGGTTTCCAAGTTCAACTTGATTTAACTGGTATTTTCATGCACGGAAAAATTCCAACTTTAAAAATTTCCTTAATTCAAATATTTCGAGCTCACTTGTGGCAGAAAGTTCACGAATCTATTGTTATGGATCTTTGCCAGGTAAGTTTTCTAGATTTTGAACAAAATGTTTATTGCTATTATAATTCAATTTTCTTTCAAATTTGGTAAAATATGCTTGAGTTATGTCCTTAAAAAGTTTAATGGGATTAAATTTCTTTATTTTTTTTACCATTCTAGATAATTCAATACTACTTACTGCAGCATGAATTTTTACCCTTTTTCCTAACATGCTTTTATTTTCCAGTAAACTAATTAAGAGACACTAGAAGATGCCACAAATAAGCTTTAGAGAACAAATTCTATTACCCTTATTCATTATTTGAATGCTTCATTTTCCAATTATTGTTTTTTGAAGTTTTGTTTTTAATATGCTGTCACTTAATTTCTCTAATAATTTCTTGTATTTTTAAGACCCCATTTAGTTTTTCTGGTATTCTGTTACAGTTCAAGTTGTTATAATCGTCGCCATTAATTTTATTTATATTAAACAGTTTCCAATTTTATCTGTAATCTGATCTTCCAGATTTTATTGTTATGACTAACTTTTTTAATATCTAATTTGCTATAAATGAATTGAAGGTTAATTTCAGACGTCGTTGAACTACCACCTCTTTATGCTCTGCAGTGTTCTGGTAGTGCTTATTTTAATTCTTAGGTAAGTTGGTGTGATGCCGACTCATGGTTTGAGATCTATGTCAAAAAGTGTTTGAAGATTGTCATAGAAAGTGATTTTTTCTGTACTTTTAGTAGTTTTTTTCTCTATTTTCGTTCCACTTCTAGAGACCTTTAAAGAAATTCTACCGCATTTTCATTTTCCTTGTGCTTGTTCTCTCTAAGTTGCTAGGTGTACTGTAAGTCTGTTGTATTGTAGTTGGCAAACATCTAGCACATTCTTCTATGCATCATCTGGAATCGCACCTGATGGAGACAGGCTAATTCTCTAGCTACCTCCTGACAATAAAAATACCAAAAAAATCAGTTACTAGTATTTGGGGATTAAGACGTTATCCTTTTATCTCCTCGTTTTTAAGAAATAATTTCTTCTGTTCTTTATGACTATAATAATTTCGAATAAAACTAAAACCAACAAAATGTAGTTCCCAGAATAAAAATCAACAATATTAATTTTCGTCTTTTTTAGGTATTTGATCAGGAACTAGATGCCCTTGAAATTGAAACCGTTCAGAAAGAAACTATTCATCCAAGAAAATCTTACAAAATGAATTCATCCTGTGCAGATATTTTACTTTTCTCTGCTTATAAATGGAATGTTTCACGACCTTCTCTTCTGGCAGATACAAAGTGAGTTCTTAATGTGTATAAGATTCCTATTTGAAAAAACGAATGACTTCATTCAAATAATTACTGAGTACAATTATTTGTTTTAGGGACACAATGGATAACACAACAACACAAAAATACTGGATAGACGTGCAGTTGAGATGGGGCGACTACGATTCGCATGATATTGAACGTTATGCCAGGGCAAAATTCTTAGATTATACCACTGATAACATGTCAATATATCCGTCACCAACTGGGGTACTTATTGCTATTGACTTGGCTTACAATTTGCATAGGTAAGTTTTTCAAAATGAGTTTGTGTAGTTTAATGAGTAGTGTGAGTAGTGTAACATACTTACAATAAAAACCGTAGAGTACGCTGCCATTCGTAAACATGTAGAGGGTTCTCCTGTGTCGTTATGTTCTGCCTTCACAGTCGTTATGGCAAATTTAAGGAACAAAGACGGTATTTCCTGCTTGAAAAATCAGCAACGGTAGCATATCAAATGTTTGAACAGGCTTTCAAAGGCCACTCTTCAACATCTTAAAGCCGAGAGTGGGGATTTGTAAATGAGACGTATTGTTACTAAATTTGTTACTCGTCTTCTCAAAAATCAAAAAACAAACATTCCACTGAGTTTGAGAATTGGCATTACGGGTATGACCCAGAAACCAATAAAGCGTCAAGCCAATGGCGTACTGACAACTCCCCCAGAGCAAAAAAATCAAAGCAAGTAATTTCGAATATGTAGATCTTGATCATTGTCTTTTTTATATTCGGGGAATTGTGCATCGAAAATTTTATCTTCATGTATGGACTACACTTCTCTGGAATTTTAGGACATCTGCGAGAGGCTATGCGGAGGAATTTTTGGCGCTTAGGTGACATACATGGCCTTACTAGTGAACTGCTATTTGACCTCTAAGGGGTTTTCTGTTTGCCCACCCTCCGTATTCGCCAGATCTAACCCCATACGACATTTCCTCTTTCCGAGAATGAAGATAATTTTAAAAGGGAAGTGTGTTGACAATGTGGATATATGCATAAAACGAATTTCATTCAGCTATTGTCCTGATTTCTGAATAAATTATAGAGACATTTATTAAGTGGGCTGTGAATGTTTGTTTCTTTTGAGCAAATTACTATTTTTATGTGTATTTTAATTAAAATGTTCTTTTCTAACATATTATTTTCATTCAAACAGTAATGATGTTATTTTTTTAGTGCTTATGGAAATTGGTTCCCAGGTTGCAAACCCTTAATTCAGCAAGCCATGGCGAAAATAATGAAAGCAAATCCCGCCTTGTATGTATTGAGAGAACGTATACGCAAAGCTCTTCAGTTGTACTCCAGTGAACCTACTGAACCCTATTTGTCCAGTCAAAACTATGGTGAACTATTTTCAAATCAAATTATTTGGTTTGTTGATGATACCAATGTATACAGAGTAACCATCCATAAAACTTTTGAAGGAAACTTGACTACTAAGCCCATCAACGGTGCTATATTTATTTTCAATCCTAGAACAGGGCAACTGTTCTTAAAAATTATTCATACTTCGGTATGGGCTGGACAAAAACGTTTAGGTCAGGTAAGTATTTTCTTGATTTTATTGACTGCTAATTAATACTTAAGTTCCCAGATATATTTAGACCACACTTATATTATTAATAATTACTTTTGAATATAATAACTTTATCATTGTGGGAGTTGGAGGGACTATTGTGAGTTAGCAAACAAAGTTGTTTATGTTTATGCATTATAACACAGAGCTTATTTTTTACTGGAATATCATTTTGGATTGTCATTGTAGCCATTTATCCAATATCGTTGGGTATATTCGGCACACGACTTCCTTTTTAAGCAACTAACGCTGATTTTTCCACAACTTAAGTTTCTAGAAAATAATGAGAGATCACATACTTAAAATTATCATTTTACTGGTTGTACACTATAATGTGCCAAAATGGATAGGCAACCCAAATTTCACATAATCTTTTATTTATTTATTTAAGTAAACAACTGGGCAAGCCTCAGTGACAGATTACAATTTATATAATTTACATAAAACATCAAGTTAATTGAAAAAGTAAAAAAGAAACCTTTCAGTAGAAGAAAACTTCAGTTGAGTTATCCGACATATATCAGAAAGTCAGGTAATATACAAATTCAGATTATGAAACCCACTTTAACACTTGTTTTCTTTGTTAATTTTAAGTTTGTAAAACGAGTTTGATTATGAAACCTGTATTACATTACTTTTGGTGACAAAAAAAAGACAAATGATAATAAACTCATTTAATTAATGTTGAAAAAATTGACAAAACAAGGCAAAGAGATTTTGTGTAAAATTAATAACAAATTAGAAGAGAAAGTGAAAAACAAGATCAATCGCATCACATTGCAAAACGATTTGCATAAGAGTTTCAAATGGTCACAGGATAGAGAGAAGGAACTGATCTGTTAAGAAAATAACAATTGGTTACATTTTTTCATTTTTATTACTCGAAAGAATAAAAAGTTAATATTTAGCGAGTACTCCACAAAATTTTTGTGTGTGCATGGCAAATAATATTAAGAGTCCGAATATGGAACTTCAAACGATTTTTTCGTGGTTTTATCATCAACTAAATTAAGTACAATATTACGTTAATAATGTAAGTCATATAGCAAAAATACAGAAAGGAAAACTTGAGCATGACTTTCATATTAAAGACAATTACTTTTTTTAAACAAAGGACTGAAAAAAAAATGTAGATGTGATCACTATTTTGTTTTTACTGCAAATAATTAAAAAACATATAAGTTGCCACAATACGGTATTGAATCAAGATTCAAATGATCATTTAAACAGTAAACAATCTAAACAGAATGTTCCATTATACAAGTTAAGTTTAGATTTTGATAAACTTACATAACAACTGATTTAGAAACATAATTTTATTTTACAGTTTAACAATTCTAGAATAACTGAATTGTTGTAAACATTGTTAAACCATCCTGAATATTAAATAATTTTAAAACAGTTGGTCTTAAGCTGAAAAAGGTATATATTGACAACAAAAATTAAATTAAAAATGTGTGTTCATTTTGAAATTTGTAATTCATTACAATTTCTTCTCACATACCTATTTGCAAATATTTTTGTACTTATTTGTTAATTATATGCATATATTTATGATTTTTTTACTTCATAGTTGGCAAAATGGAAAACAGCCGAAGAAGTTGCCGCACTTATTAGATCATTGCCCGTTGAGGAACAACCAAAACAGATCATTGTAACAAGAAAAGGAATGTTGGATCCTCTTGAAGTCCATTTGCTTGATTTCCCGAACATTGTCATTAAGGGTTCCGAATTGCAATTACCTTTCCAGGCGTGCCTGAAAATTGAAAAATTCGGTGATTTGATTCTAAAGGCCACTGAACCACAGATGGTTTTGTTTAATCTCTATGACGATTGGTTAAAAACCATTTCATCGTATACAGTGAGTTTAACAAATATATTGTAGAATTATATAAGCCGGCGGTTACACTGGATGCGTATTCGTAAGAAATTTGTTCGTAAGAATACGTACAAACAGAGTGGTTACATTAGAGGCAAAAAGTAGTGCAGCATCCTGCATATAGTTCTTAATTTGTGTTGAAGTGCAATGGATTCAGTAACTGAATCTTACACATTGGAAACGCTTTTAATAAAATTTGCTTTACTGAGAAAAGAAAAACGCTTTTGGATATTTGATAATTTCTTAACTACAACTGGAAACGGAGAATTGAGATCATATGAAGAGCATTGGAATAATTTTTTGATGTATTAGAACAATAACAATCTACGTTTAATTACATTTTAAAAGCTGTAGAAAGTAAACTTCATAAATACTGTTACATTTTTCATCCTATAAATACCACCTTACTTCGACAAGTGTAATTAATTTTTCAACATCCACGCTCAATCTCATTGAATTCGTACGAAAACTGACCAAAAAACAAAATATCTTGTTCGCATCAGAACAGTCGTACGAATTTGTGAGACGCCGTACGAATACGGCGTATATACTGTAACCGCCTCTACTTACGAATACGTATTTGGTCACTTTTGATGAATTCGTACGAGTTCGTATGAATTCGTACGAACTAATTTTCGTACGAATTCGATTCCACTGTAACCGCAGCCTTAACTGGTCAAGAACTCGCATTTATCCTTTTGTTTATTTTAGGCTTTCTCAAGACTGATCCTAATTCTAAGAGCTCTACATGTTAACACAGAGAGAACCAAAGTGATCCTTAAACCAGATAAAACTACCATTACTGAACCGCATCATATTTGGCCAACCCTCTCTGATGATGAATGGATTAAAGTAGAAGTGCAGTTGAAAGATCTGATCCTTGCTGATTATGGAAAGAAGAACAAGTAAGTTACTAGAAAAAATTATAGGTTTCTTTAATGTCAATGTTAATATTTTATACATTGAGGACAGTCACGGTGTCGAGCACACACTGCCAATTCGGAGGTGTTCTATGTCATAGCTAAACCTAAAGGTAGAGTAGGTGAGGTATGGGCGCCTGTACAATTGAAGTCGGAACTCTGAATCAGAGAGAAAGGAAACCGAGTGGACGTTTCTGTTAATACGTCACGTCTAGCTATGGCTTGCAAACGAGCACCAGTCAGATACGAGCTTAGACACAGTTAGATATGCCCACTTGGTTTTGTGTTTCTCTCAACTAGGGTTCATTTTTCTTATTGTAACCACCCTGTAAATACTGAAATTATAAATATGCATGGTGGTTAAAAAATATTACAATGAGTGACCATAAGCAAATGCATGTACAGGGTAGTTAAAAACATAAGGTGGTGTAATATTATAGTTATACAGTGATATCAAATATGTTAGCACAAAAATGTTATATTTGGTAGCTTATAAAAAGTTTCACATATAGGGTGAATCGGAATTGTAATTATACGAAGTGTTTAAGAAAATGTTTGAACATAAATATATTATATGGTAGCTTGTTTGTAGACTGGCCTAAAAGCGGTCGCATATACAGGATGGTTGGAATATGGAATCAAGTGGAATTTTAATTATACAGGGTGATTAAAAAATGTTTGAATGGGTTATCCATAAGCAGTTGCATATATAGGGTGGTTGAAATACAGGAGAGAGCAGAATTGTAGGATTACACAATGTAATTTAAAAAATTTAAGAAAAACATATTATATTAGCTAGTTCAAAATAAGTTTACATAGCAAATGTCCGATTATTTTGATATATGTATATTTATGATGGAACATTGAATTTACGAGTGAAGTTCGGTCACCCAGTTACTAGTAATAATAATCATAAGAAATAGGGCCCTCTAGTGAATTCTGGCATGGGCTCTATCGATAATAGTGATTTCACTGATGGGAACATAGATGGCAGAGTGTGACAATTTTAACATTATTTAAGTTTTGATTTAAAGTTAAATCTATAATATATTTTGAGATATTTATGGTTTTACATCCCATTAACATAAAAAAATATTTTAGACCTCAAATTTCGGTAATAATGTGATAGAATAATGATATTCAACAAAAAAAGTTGAAAAAATAGAAAAAAAACTATTTTGCCAAAATTCAAAAATTCATATCTTTGAAACAAAAAAGAACACCCCTCTGAAAATTTCAGAATTTCTTTAGATATGTTAGAGGTATAATATAAAAAATTTTGAGGCCAGAATTTTCCCGCGATGGTTACTTTCCACGATCTTGAAAAATTCAAAATTTTTTAATTTTGAAATTTTTAATTTTTTTTTTCTCATACCTCTAAGTGTCTTCTAAAAATGTACCAGAGTTTTTTTTTAATATTCAGTAGTTTCTGAAATATTAAATAACTAAACTCATAAAATCGGAAAAACAGTGAAATTTTTAATTTTGAATATCTCTTAGGAAAAACTCTCCCAAATTCATCCGAATCGGTGGGGGTCGCGTCCAACTATTTGTCGATTTGACATGGAATGACCCTTATACTAGTGTTAAGTCTCGTTCCATATTTTTTAAATATTTCTTATACATATATACAGTCTAAAGTGGTTAACTAACATTGTATAAATACCAAAAATATAACTAGTAGTAATGTGGAATCTAGAAGACACAGTGAGCACAGGCCAAAATTTGTTTACAAAAAAAATCGTTAGGTTCGATAGATTATCTAATATGGTAGATAACATTTAAGATTATTTTTGATGAGTCCGTTTATCATTACCACCGGGTACACGGGCGAGTAAATAAGTTTGATTCGGCTAGCCAGTCGTTACCTATGGGTGCATACCGAGTTATGCATGAAACGCTTAGACGGCTTCACTAATTTGTATAAAAAAGTACATGTGTATGTATAGTTATTGATTTACAATTTACTTGATAAACACCGCCTAGTTACTTCAAACTTTTGTAAATTGAATTATCCAAATTTCCGTTTTTACCTTGAAATTTGATATGCTTATGCTAAAAATAAAAAAAAATCAAATGTCAAGATAAAAGAATTAAAATGACCTATTAAAGGAGTTATGACTCGATACCTGTTACAAAATTCTGGTTACCCTGAAAGTTGTACATGCCAAGTAAAACATACCACATTAAAATATTTAATGACTAGCTATCCGTCTACCATTAGTGACCTGGTTCGGCTTGGCGTGGGTGCAATATGTTAATGTGGTATTCTAAGTGTCCGAACGATTTAAAGACGTACTATCTTTTCTTTTTTTTTTTTCGTTGCTTTGACATTAACAGTTGGTAATTCCTAAAGGTGCATTTTGCATTCATTTTGAAAATTATTTTACTTTCGTTATTTTAAGTAATAGCATAAGGATTAAAACTATGTCGTTTACAGAAGTTTCGTAAATCTCATATTGCAATTAAATGCTTAAAGCAATTGCATTTTTAAACTGATAAAGACCAATATAATATCAGTTTTAAATATCTCAACATTTGATTTTCATATTCACATATACACCCACTGAGAACGATGTTATGAAAATCCTGTTGAAAAAGTATTTTTCACCTGGTTTAGTGAAATTATTTCTGTAATTTTAGATTTATTCATATGTTTCTGTTATCAACATTTTACGTAACTTAGATTTAACTACTAGAGAATAAAAGTCGGGATTCAAACGATTTTTAAATGAACTCACACACTTTAGCAACAATATGATCTCAAAAATCAGTCGGCAATTTTATTTTTGCTACAAAATTGTTCACATTGTACATTGTATCTGGGTGACTAAACATTTTTATCAAGATTAAACAGTTCATAATATTTATCATTGAAGATTGATTCTCAAAAAAAACTTGCATCTTTAAGGCTAATAATTGATTTTGCAATCTTATTAGCTAGTTACCAGTGCTTATAATTACATAAATTTTACTTCTTATATTAATTCTCTGTTTCACCTTTGGTACGATATAGTTTAAAACCAGAGTGAAAATATTGAAAAAAAAACTGTCTCTTGAAATGAAAATGAAATCCTATTTTTCAAATTAAAAAAATATTATGATCACTTGGATTATGTACAAAATTATATTTACAGGGCGGGGCAGCCTTGGACCTCCGGCTTAACTCGCTATAACTAGCAAAAATAAATCACTTCCTGAGCATCTTTATCATTTTTTAAGCATCTTCAGATCCACTGAAGACGAGCGAGAATTCTTATCGGGTATTAGTGTAGATGATATTGCAAAATTATTTTACTTTCCTAACCCTAACAGGCACATACACATTCGGCTGCCTGGCCATCTTAGCCGCAAGTCGAGGGTGACCTAATGTAAGAATAGACTAATCGCCCTATATGTATTATACAAAACCTTTAATTTGTTTCCATTACCGTGCCATCAAGAGTGAGATGGCGCTGTATGAGTGAACACGAGTTTAAGCAGCTGAAATAAATTCGCGTTTTTTAACTTCGAATCAAATTCTTTGGTGCCTTAAATCGATAAAATACAAGTTTAAGTGTATCGATTTAGTGCTATTCGAAAATAACTTGCTCTAGTGCATATTGAACGTTTTATTAGTTTTTTCCAAGTCTATTAAATGTGAGGTTAAAATGGTACTATCAAGATCTGACCTCGAAAATATTAAGGGAATATTTTCCGACAACTTTCTTCAGGAAATCATAGATAAGGTCTCACAAAATATTGTAATAAAAATTGAGGAGAGACTAAAAAAGCAGGATGAAACAATCCGAGAACTAGAAAAAGAAATTGCAGATCTAAAAATTGCCAATAATAAAATGTTTCAAACTTTAGATAATCTAGAACAATCATCTAGATCCCTTAACATTAGGGTGTTTGGTATTCCCAAGACGGAAAATGAGAATATACATAGCAAAATGCTCGATTTATTCAAGAAAATGCAGGTGAATAATATGCATGACAGTCAAATTATATCTTGCCGTCGAGTGTCTTCAAAAAATCCAAGTGACAAGCCGCCTGCGGTTATTATCAAATTTTCAAATGATTTGGTACGTTCAGAGGTTTTGAAAAACCGAAAAAACCTTAAGTCAACAAACATACACATCAAGGAAGATCTAACTCAGTTCCGTGTCAGGCTGCTAACAGCAGCCGTGAAAAAATTTTCGAACAAAATCGCATGGTGTTTTAATGGTTCTGTTTACGTTAAAATCAATAGTGTGGTGCATATCATTAGAAATCAAGAGGATATTGATAAATTGTTTAACTAAAATGTACGTACACTACTTGCTTTTACTAAAAATCAGTTTTCTAACTTATATTTATATTTTCTCTTCACATATTTTTTGCTTTTGTAAGTGATGATTAATTAATACAGCTTTGTAAACAACATAATCATTTTAAATTTCTATTAGGTTTCTGAGTTAATAATACCACACAATTTAGTTTTTGAGTTATATCGATTTTCAAATACTATAAATTAAAATTTTAAATGACCATATGTTTGGACGACAATAACATTAATCCCTTTATTATTTACTGGTAATGATACTCTTTCGTCCTTCAAAAATTATTATACTAAAATTAAATTTTTCATTTCTTTAATAAATATTGGGGTAGGCATGGTTACAATGTTTATTTATTATTTTTTTTTTTAGCATTCTATGTTAAAAGTTATGTATATGTTATCTGTAACATTAAGCTGCTTAAGCAATGTGTGTATCTTCTATTATTACTTTCATTTTTTATAAGTAAACACCTCTTATAAATCACTTTTCTGGAAGGCGGGCTCCTTAAATTACTTTTGCAGGTTATTTTTATTGGATTTTAGCCTATAATATTTACTGGCTTGTTTAGCATTTAGTACTGTATATTAATTTATGTTTGGTGATGCTCTGTGACTTGGACTAACCATAATGCGTTTTGCTCACATTAATTTGCGCTCTATTCATACTGGCTTTAATGATTTTAAAACTTTAGTAATTGACAACTTTGATGTAATCATGGTTACAGAAACCTGGTTAACTAATAATCAAGATCCTAGTGTTTTTTCAATACCTGGTTATAACTTTTATACTGTGAATAGGAACGACAGAGGTGGTGGTGTGGGAGCTTATGTTAAGAATATTTTTCACTCTGAACTAATTACCTTTGACTTTGATTTATCAAGTAACCTGGAAATGATTATCTTAAGTATTAAAATAAATCCATTACAATGGCAGTTGCAAATTTTTATAGACCACCAAAAAGTAATCTTAATTTGGCTATTAATGATTTTGATAACATTTTAAGTGATATTACTACAAAATTTGCTCACATCATATGTTTGGGTGACTTCAATGTAAACTTTTTTGAAATAAGTAATCCTGTCATGAGTTGCTTTGAATCTTATAACCTTAAGCAAATTCTTAACGAACCTACACGAATCACACAAAAAACCAGCAGGCTTATAGATCCTATATTTGTTAGTGACCCAAACTTGGTTGTAGTGTGTGGCACGCAGTCGGCTGACACTTTCTCTGACCATAGGCTCGTATTTGCTGAATTAAATTTAAAATATACAAAAATGGAACCCAAATGGGTTACATACCGATGTTTTAAGAACTTTGTTTTAAGTGATTTTTTTGCGTGATCTGAAATTATTACCTTGGATGAATCTTGTTATGAAAATAATATAGACAAAAAAGTCAAAATTTTTAATGACTTAATAAATGCAGCCTTTGATACACATGCGCCGATTAAAGTGATCCGAGTAACTAAGCCCATAACTCCTTGGCTGACGCAGAATCTTAAAATGATCATGAAAGAAAGGGACAAAGCCTTACAAAAATTTAAACGTACTAAGGCTGGCACTGACTGGGAGAGATATAAAGAGCTGCGTAACTTCACAGTAGCTACGGTCAGGGCTGAAAAGAGGGCCTATCTTAGCTTTATTTCCAGGCACAATAATCCAAGATTAACTTGGAAAGCACTTGACCTATTAAATGTGCGTCCTACTCTTAGTACTCATTTACCTCTAAATCTGTCTGATCCCAATAAAATAAATAAATATTTTGCTCAGTTTTTCCAAAATGTCTCATATAAATGTATTAATAAAACTAATTATTATGAGGTTAACCATTATGATTCTACCAAGACCTTTTCTTTTAGTATGTGTACTGTGGATACAATTAATAAATCTCTACACAGTATTAAGACTAACTCTCGGGGCTCTGACGGAATTACTTCTGAAATGCTCAAAATTTGTAGTCCTTTTATCGACCCTTTCATAACAAATATCATAAATAGCTGTATCGAAAATAATTACTTTCCCGACTCATGGAAAAGTAGCATTGGAAAACCGTTACCAAAGTTAAAAAAACCTGAATCATTTAATGACCTTCGAATTATATCAATCCTACCTACAATGTCAAAAATTATGGAAAAGGTTTTATACTCTCAGCTCTACACTTATTTTAATACTAACAATATACTTCCGGACAACCAAAACGGTTTTCGTGAAAAACATAGTACAGTTGCCGCTCTTACGTCAGTATTCGACGACATAACAGAAGCGTATGACCATGGCCTGGAAAGTGCTCTTGTGTTACTTGACTTTTCTAAAGCGTTTGATACGATTGACCATCGTCTTCTTTGAGTAAACTTAAATATTATGGATGTGATACTAACTCATTAGGTCTAATTAAATCATATTTTTCTAACAGAACTCAGAAAGTTCAGGTAAGTGACAATTTTTCAGATGTCTGTCAGGTTCTGTCAGGTGTACCACAGGGGTCAATTTTGGGTCCCTTATTGTTTATTATATATACATCTGATCTGCTCAAATCTACGAAATATTGTAAACTACAAGCCTTTGCTGATGACACACAACTCTATTGTCATTTTCATATCGACAATTATCAGGAAACAGCGCTTGCTATTAATCAAGACCTAGAAGTCATCAAAACTCTTTCTGAAGACCATGCGCTGAGTCTCAATCCACTTAAATCTAAACTATTGTTATTTGGTAAGAAGACAAGTAAGGAAACTTTAAAAGCTAACTTCAACATTAAAATATCAGATCAAACCCTTCAGGTTAGTGACTCAGCAAGTAATCTTGGTATTCTAATAGATTCCGATTTAAAATTTATTGATCACGTAAAAAACCTGGTGCAAAAGTCATATATTTCTATGAAACAAATTTATTCCAATAGACACATTTTGAGTTTTAAGCTCAAAAAGATGTTGTGTGAGTCTCTAGTTCTTTCTAAGTTTAATTACGCTGACTTTCTTTATGGTCCTTACCTAAGACAAACTGAACAATATAGAATTCAAAAAATACAGAATACCTGTTGTCGTCTTATTTTTTGTTTAAGAAAGTATGACAGAATATCTCATAAAATTAATGAAATACGTTGGTTAAACATGGAGAACAGAAGACTTAGTCACCCTGGTAATTTTGTGCATGGTTTATTAAATGATTACGTTGAAGTATCAACTAACATTAAAAATAAATTTCAATCAAATACTTATATCCATAACCTTAATACCAGAAATAAACACAAATTTTCTATTCCTAAACATAAAACAGCTATGTTCAAAAAAAGTTTTATCTATAATGCCATTACGCTATACAATTCACTTCCAGACAAATTAAAAGATTACAGCCGCTCTAATTTCAAAGCTAAATTTAAAACCTTCTTATTGAATAGACAGTCCAGTTCACATTAGCTATATTGCTGAACGTATTTTATTTTCCCGCCTTTCCCGTTACTTTAAGCCTTATCATATTATAATAGTTTATAGAAATTTATTTTAAGCCATTTAATTAATTCATTTAGTTCCTAAATAATGAGGGTTAAGTATGAGTAGCCTATGGCTAGACTTCGCCCTCTGATTATCCAATTCAGTGAGTCTAAAATTGATGTATGTATTATGTTTACAAAACCTTTAATTTGTTTCCATTACCGTGCCATTTTTAAAGAGCTATGTTAATTATTCTGTATATTTAAATATAATTATGTGTAGTATAAATTGACAAAACTCCTCAGTTCATATTATTTGTAAATGTAAGTAATTGATATTTATATTTATTTGTAGAAAAATAGCATCAATATTCTGTGTTCTTCAGTCCTCAATATATATATATTTTTTTCCAGCGTAAATGTTGCGTCTCTTACACAGTCGGAAATTCGAGATATCATCCTCGGAATGGAAATAAGTGCACCTTCGGCCCAAAGGCAGCAGATAGCGGAAATTGAGAAACAAACCAAGGAACAATCTCAACTCACAGCAACAACAACGAGAACTGTTAACAAGCATGGCGATGAAATTATCACAAGTACCACAAGTAATTATGAAACACAGACGTTCAGTTCGAAAACCGAATGGAGAGTTCGAGCTATTTCTGCAACAAACCTACATCTTAGAACGAACCACATTTATGTCAGCTCCGATGACATTAAGGAAACTGGATACACTTACATTTTACCAAAAAATGTTTTGAAGAAGTTTGTTACTATTTCGGATCTTCGCGCACAGGTACAGTTAAAAAATATATTCCAATACTATTGTAGACACTATTGCAGACAAAATAGAATTTAATTCACTTCTTCCACTAAACTGAAAGACTCTCTCTACTTCAATTGTCTGTCTCCTTCCCACTGATCCATTTATATACAATTGTCTTGTTTCTGAAATACAACGATTATTCTATCAGTATTTGTCTTGATGAACATCCCAGACTGTGTTTTAAGAAACACCTCTAGGAAATTGATTTGTTTTGTGTCAAGTTTTTGTGTTGTGTACTACACTAATGAAATTCTGGGTGATTTCAGCAATCCAGTGGTGTATTGCTTACTCAGTAATAGTATAACAGGGAGAGCTAATCTTAGAGTAACTATTATATGACTTGTTCTAGAAAAAATATAGAGAAATAACCCTATAAAATTATTAAAGATAATTATTCAAAAGAGACTAATTTTAACCCAGCTGGGACCTCCTATTGAAGTGTCAAGTCAAACAAAATCAATTTTTTATTGATTGCATTTATTACCTTATCCACTTTGTTCTCTTTCGATCTCTACTTGTAATTTTCTGAAGGGTTGGAGTATTTTCACTTTTCAGAAATCAGGTTTAACAACAGTATGTCACCATTCTCATAACACATTGAGCAAATACGTTTTTCTTGCGCTAGACTGGCATCCTAGTATTGGAAGATTATTGAGTTCTTTCAGATTGCCATATATGCACGTTCGATCCTCTGTACATTTCTGGTAGAAGTGAGCCAGTTATGTGTAGTTATTGACCCAGATATATGTACTATTTTCAGAGTCTATTATTTATTGTAATTATTTGATTGTTTCATGGTTTGTTGTACATTATCTGCGTTTTTTTTAATTTGCTGTGAGCCAACAGGTTTACTGCTTTCAGTTACTTGTTCTTCTGGTTTGGGAACTTATAACTATATTATTTAAATTATGTATATTTAGCTTTGAAAGTGACAATATTAAATTAGCAATTCTGATTTACCTGTAATGCCAGTCTTTTATGCCTCTATATTTCATGGATGCAGAATTTTACTGCTCTAATTCTAAAAAAATGAAGTAAAACTAACATTTTTATTAACATATTATTTTTATTTCATGTGTTCATATGCCAACCTATCATAAATGTTTTGGATAAACACCAGATCATCATCATAATTGAATGTTACTTGCTTCCACACTATCCGTGTTTTCAGTAGATTGGAATTGATATGTTTTAAATAAATCAATTCAGTGCATATACCTTTTAATATGAGATTGATGATGACACATTTGATGAACATTGTTTGGCAATCACTAACATTAAACAAATTAAAATCTAAAAATGCTAATATATCCACAGTTAAATTATGAAACAGTATTTCATGTAACAACTGAGAAATAGTTAATTTTTGAAAATTGTATTTTATATATTTTTAATTTTTAACCTCTTTTAGATTTGTGCTTTCTTATATGGAGTTAGCCCGTCAGACAACCCTCAAGTAAAGGAACTTAGGTGTTTGGTTTTACCTCCTCAATGGGGTACTCATCAAACCGTTCACATTCCAAATACTCCTCCAAATCACCCGTTCTTGAAGGATATGGAACCATTGGGATGGATTCATACCCAGCCAAATGAATTACCACAATTGTCCCCACAAGACATTACCACTCATGCGAAGTTGATGGCTGACAACCCGGCATGGGATGGAGAGAAAACAGTAATAATAACATGTTCATTTACACCAGGTTCGTGCTCGCTAACGGCATACAAACTCACTCCATCTGGTTATGAATGGGGTAGACAGAATACGGACAAAGGTAACAATCCTAAAGGTTATTTGCCAAGTCATTATGAGAAAGTACAAATGTTGCTTTCTGATCGGTTTCTGGGATTTTTCATGGTACCAGCACAAGGCTCTTGGAACTACAACTTTATGGGTGAGTATTTTATTTTCTATAACAAATTGTTGAATTTTTTTCGTCCTATAAAAAATAGCGAAAAAAAAACTAATTAGCAAAGAGATGGATTCAGAAATCTGTTGGAAGGTAAACATCCATATAATTCAAAGTTATGTTTTGAACAATATTTCTTGTATATGGAACTGGCAATTGTGGTGATATAATATTTTGATCAACTCCAGCATTTTCAAACTGTTCTCGTTAATGTTTTTTCAGAGTATGTATGTAGTTAAGTAATGAGTAAGTGGCTTCATGGAGTGACATGTTCCGTCAATTAAAAATATCTATTTGACTAAATATGGATTCCAATTAATCACCTGCCAAAATTGATTCAAAATAACATTTCCAAAGTTGATTAAAGAAACAAATTCTAAGACTCCGATTCTGCTGAACATTGTTTAAGAGAGAATCATAATTTTAGCGAATATTTCACAATTATGTTAACATAAAGTGGAAGACATTTTAGAATTAATTTAAAATTCATAAATTTGCGTAAAAATCAAATAGATTAGAGTATCTCTATATATATAGTATAATGTTCATTTTGCTTATTTTACATTTTGATTTATTAATATGTTAAAAAATGTTGCTTGATATAAACACATTAAAATGATTACTTAAAGTTTTCTGAAAACTAGTCGATTTTTTATGAAGGTATGGAGTCTCAAATAAAATTGAAGAGCCCGTTTGTGATTTTCATATAACTGCGTTTATCATATGTTGATTTAAATTGTACATAGGCTACACTTATTTTGAAGAGATTCTTTTCTCAATTTCCATATGGACGAATCGCGAGTAACCGCTAATATAGAATGGAGTTGAACAGTTTTTTAAAGTTAAATTGTGGAAATATCTATTTAAAATTCTGTTATTATGTATATCATAATGTCTTTCCCCCAAGAATTTCTCGCGACAGTTCCCTATATTGTTTGTATTCAGTGACGGTCCGAGAGGAATATTAAATCAAAAGTAGATAAGTAATTTTGGAGAGATTGTTTAGGGGGTCTTTGAATATTTTATCTCTAATAGAATAATCAAAGATAGGTATTCAAAATAATTTTGCATGCACCCTCAAAATTTTTGGCTGCGGCAGCTCCTGTCTGTATTACCTGGAATAAATTGACTGTATTTTGCCGATATATATATATATAATATGTATGGCTTCAGGTGGGAACCTTCATCAGTTGGGCTTCCCACAAGAGAATGTCTTAGGTGTTGATCCTTACATCTCGCGTCTACATATTTCGCATATTTTTAATTTTTTTGTATTTCACAGGCTCAATTTCAGACAAGTAAAAAATCCTGAAATTATTTACAAAAACTATGAAATCATTAGATTCACTATAAAATCATGAATCTGTCAGCCATACATAAGGGTATATATTTGGTGTCCATTGTACCCACATAATAGTTAGTATACTGATATCGATCATAAGTGGAAGGGTCACCGACTAAGAGATACAACAAATTATACCGATTTACGGTTGTGCACAAACGTTGGGACTCTGTTGAGAGAATGTAAATGTGATGGAACATGCGCATAAGGCACGAAGTACAGTAAAACACACCTAACACATTTAGTGCCCGCGAAAACTTAAAAACATATATATATGTTATATCACACTTCTCAATATTAACTTTTTAAAAAAGATTTTATTAATAACAATACAAAAATTATAACTTTAAAAATGTAAATGAAAATAACAATATAAAGTGACAGAGTAACTGAGTAATAATGAATAAAGTAGAAGAGAAATTTTACAATATATAAGTTTAAAGATGCTGAATAGGCATAGTTGACATGGCGATTCTCACGGATGTCGGCGCCGTAATATGACACCGCACGTGTCGCTGTGTCAGCAGGAATGTTGAATTGTCGCTGCGATATAAGTTCGTGCTAAGTTCATAGTATAAACTTATATAACAACTCCCATCCATATAAAAAAGTTGATGGTACAGCATCAACTTTTACGTCAAGTTCTGGAGTTCTGTATCGTCGGTTGGATTCAGGAGGCTGTGTAGCTTTCCTTTGGGCTTAGGGTTTGATGGTGCTGTCGGTGGCGTGTGCTGGACAGCGGAGCTTGGTGTAGTGGTATTCTTGAATTTTACCATCGAGCCCGGCAGGGATCAGTTATCAACTACGCGGATGATATATATATATATATATATATATATATATATATATGCATCGTGATGTTTGCACCTTTCTCTAGACTCCGCTAGTAGTATATTAGTATATAAGTATATGATTGTTCCTTTGTAATGCATTGGTGCCACCATGCGGTTTAGCTGTCACAGAATCTTCCTCACAGCTGCAAGTCCATAAGACACAGGGTCGGATCCTGAAAAGAATTTTGGGGGAAGTGATCTAGTACCCTAGAAAACGGAGGAATTCTCTATGGTTTTGGACACTGTATTTTTCCAGTTATTATATTAAAAATATCGATCGAACTTTTTAAACTTATAATTTTATTTCTCCATAATCTAGGTTTTAAGATTTCTTTATTTCCTCTATATTTTTTTAACTCACTGACAAACACTCGGATGGTACGATCGCCCTCCCCCTTTGGATCTGCCTCTGATGGGGCATAACTTTCAAAACCATATGTCTTACTTTGGAAAGGACTGATACATACAAAATTATAATCTTTTTTTCTAAAAATGGTATAAAATGTTACTTGTAATAACCAAGTATTCCTTTTGTTGTAATTAAGAAAATATCTATTTTGTCACTAAAATTTTCGTTATGAATTTTGACTAAACATAAAACGAATGGTCTACACCTTATTCTCTGCAATTTTTATCAATTTCTTAAAGAGTACAAATTGCCAACAATGGTGATTTGATTAAATATTCTTGAAACTGATCTAATGCAGATCCTATTTATTGTCACTATATTTTCTGAGAGCTTTCGAGTATGTTTTTTGATTATAATTTAAATAGTATATTCAATAATCTTTTCTGGTATTTAAATTTAATTGCACCGTTCATATTGAATGATTACTTTATACACTCATAGTTTAAGTTGACAACAACAATAACTTTTCATTTTCAGGTGTACGCCACGATCCCAGTATGAAGTATGAGTTGCAACTTGCAAACCCAAAAGAATTTTATCACGAAGTTCACAGACCTGCTCATTTCTTAAATTTTTCATCTTTAGAGGATGGAGATGGAGCTGGAGCTGATAGAGAAGATGCGTTTGCTTAATTTGTTGTGTGCTTTCAAGTTTGTACATATAATTTGTTTAGGTAATAAAATTTAGAATGTGTATTCGTTTTTTTTTACATTTATGCAAATTAATGACAAATTGGTAAACGTATTTATTCTGCCAGGTCAGGTCAGTGGTGTGGTTCTTCAAATGATTAATAATACCGGAACCCTGAAGAGACTGTTCTTTTATAGGAGTACATTGCTTTATTTGGTCTTAAGTAATTTATGATTAAAAGTTTAGAAATCCTCCTACAAACATACTAATTGCTTTTTAATAATTGCAAAGTTGATAATTGTTAAACTACTGTTTAAATTAACTAAGAGACCTGAAAGTGAAAAGAGAAAATACTTCATTATAAAATCTAATTGGACAACTGCTAAGTGCAAATACTCTTCCAAAGAATCAAAAAGGTGCGGCAATACTTAAATCAGCCTTACAACGGAAGTGTTCAACCATAAAGACGGGTAGAGACCAACTGAGCGGCCAATCGTACCTTACTCTTGCTCCCTCTAGCTCGTTCAATTGATCTGGACCCGTCTCAATAATTGCAAATGAGATAAGATACAAATTATGTTTTGAAACTTTTAGTAAGGTAGCGTGAGTTAGTCGGGGGAAGGTTAGGTTTCCGCCACTAATATAACTGTTGAAAAATTGCAAAACTATTTAGGTTAACTGTTCTTTTCAATGAAAACTTTGAAATTAGTTCTTTTAACATTGCTTGGGCTTCATCGACAGAAAAAAAACACTGCGGAGTACCTTTCAATTAAGATAAAAAATATTTGCTACGGACCACGGACCTAGCTTAGACCAGCTAGGGACAATAATATTAAAGGAAGTGGCAAAAATATTAAATCCAATAGAAAACTCAGCAAAAATGAGCAGGGGGAAGTATGTGAATGTACAAATGATTATGAATGTTGAAGAATATTTAGAGTCCGTAATCTCAACGAATATTCTGACGATCAACATTTTAAAAATTGCTCTTAAACGAAGTTTAAAAAATTGTGCCATGCAAACGATTGATTTATTTTTGATACCCATTTAAAAAATCATGAAGGGGCCACAATGTCAAAAACGACAATAAAACTATTTAAATGAAAACGGAGTTTCTGTGGATCAAACTGCAAGCTTGAGCACTGATGTATCGCAGGCTCAACGTCAAAAGATAATGACAGAAAATAGTGTGAGAGACCAATATACAGCTATCTCTTGCTATATTTGAATTGCTTAGAGATACAAATTTTGGATGTTCATCTGGAGTTTTCTCTCACAATGGTTTCTGAAAAATATAGATAAATTGAAAAGGAAGGTGTATCTAAGAGCAGTTTTTGGAAACTGCCCGGAACACTAGTTGCCTTCGGATAGACCGGGAATAACATTTATAATTGTAGAGTTAATATCAGTTTGGGTGTTGTTATTTAAAATAGTACAAAAAACAACAAACTACACAAATAATACAAAGTACTCCTAATTTAAATAACGCACAAACTGATATTAACTCTACAATTATAAATGTTTCTGGTCTATGAGACAAAATTAAACGTATTGGAGATAAATAGGTACCAAGTAAAAACGATTTTCAAAACAAATAATATACTAGGATCAAATTTGACAAAACACCTGAAAACGCTATTCAAAGTTCCAAAATTTGTGTATACAGTGTACCTTGTGCCTGTGGAAAAACATATACCGGTGAAACCTGAAGACCTCTACAAATTAGAACAAAGGAACACCAATACAGCATCTCAAGAAGACAGACAGATCAAGATTGGCAAACCATGTACTCACGGATAATGGTATACACAAAATGGACAGGAATAAGACAAAAATATTACTTGAAGGAGAGCACACCACAAAAAGGAAAATCAAAGAAAGTGTCTGCATGTTGTTAAATAATGGAGAAATTGGGACACCCTCTGCAAAGATCCCGGTATCAGGGGAACAGCTGTTGGCAAATGAACATCAAAAAGGAAACTTCAAAGTCAATTAATCAATCTATTGATATTGCCAGAAATATTAAGGCTATGATTATTGTATAAATTACTTCAAAAATAACAACACAAAATACATCCTAACATATTATACTGGAAAACTAGTTGACAAATCCGTAGACCTACTTTCTCACAGTTAATCTTGCGGGAGAGTTTTTTCTATAAGAAAACAACTAGTCTTACGGGCAGTTTCTACAAACTACTCTTAAATACAACACCTTGATTTTCAATTACTTATCTGTATTTTTACGAAACCATTGTGAGGAGTGAAAAACCCAAATGAACATTCAAAATAACTATTTGCCTCCTCAATCATTCTGAAACATACAAATACGATTAAATGGAGAAATAGTTATGAGAGCCTATTCGACTACTGAAAGAAAATACGCTCTCTTGCCGTTCTCAAATTATACAAGGAAAATCTTCTTTTTGTTTTTTCCCTCTACCACTTTTATCTTAAAAAACCGCAAAAATGATAGTTTTTCCACACATACGTTTATATAAAACGACGCCATCAAAATCTTCACTGCTGGGTTTCGTTTTTCAACTATTTTTTTTAATGTGTGGTAAAGCGATGTGAAGGAAAAAATCTATATAAAAAAAATTACTTTTTGAAAATTAGTAAAAATTGGTGAAATCAGGAAAATCAAAGTTTCTGATTGATGAGTTCTAAAATGCATGTTATAGTAAAAATTATGCTTATGAAAGCTGTAGGTAGGTAAAAGTAATATTTATCGAATGACAGCATCAAATTTGTAAAATATTGTTACGAAATGTACCCAAAGCCGACCCTGTTTCATTTCAGTACGACAACAATCGCTTTGAGATAAAGAAATGGTTCTCGAAATGACTCGACACCTGTAGGAGTGATGATTGATTTTACTGGAGAATTCGACGCTGGTTTTATAAAGGAAGCAGACCACGATCGCGAGTTCAGTTGATGGAGCGAAGAGCTTACATGTAAAATTGTTATTGTGATATTTGAATCAGCTGTTGTATATTCGATGTAAATAAAAGTGAATATTAGTTTTATAATTTTAAATTTAACCCACGGACTTTACAACAAATTTGGTGATCAGAAGTAAAGGATTAAGAAAAAAGACAATTTCAATTTGAACAATAATGCAAATAGTATCGCAAGTTAATGAAACAGTTAATGACAGAATGCAAATATTTGAGTCAGACATAAAAGAAATAAATGATGACATTAAGACCATAAAAAATACGGTGGACACTCTTGAAACCAAAGTAGATGACCTCGATTCCATCCAAAGCCAGGTAAAGTTTGAAATCAGTTCTATTCAAAACACAGTTCAAGATAAAATCAGTGCCATCCAGAACAAGGTAGAAACAGAAATCAAAAAAATGCAACAGGACTTACAGCGAGGAAAATACCAGCACACCGTGAGTACCAAAGGTCCCGTTAGCAAACCACCCACATTTGATGGCAGCTCATCTTGGCCCATGTATAAACGGCAATTTGAGGCAGTGGCTACAGATAATGGATGGGATAATCAAGAAAAATCTGCCTCTCTGGTAATTTCGTTAAGAGGTCCGGTCCTAGAACTCCTCCAAAGCATTCCAGTCGAGCAACAAGGCAATTTCGACAAGATCATCGCCATAAGCGATACGACAATCAATCCTTGAGTCAGGTATACCAAGTCCAACGGAAAAACTCAAAAATCCGGAGAAAACCTCCAAGAATTGGAAGCAGAGATTAGACGGTTAGTACACTTGTCCTACCCAGACCTGCCAGAGGAAACGAAAGACCAGTTGGCCACATAAACGGCATCAGAGATGTGGAAGTACAGCGAAATCTAAGACAAAGTGGCGTCAAGAAAAGTAATGAAGCTCTACTTCGGGCTTTGGAAGTAGAAGCCGTCATGAACATGTCCAAGCCGAGGGTCCGAGCAGTTTCCTTAAACCAGGAAGAGTCAGAATCACCATTTCAAGCGCTGCTGGCTGGTCTGAACAAAATATTAGAACGGTCACAAAGAACTGGCACCAGAGGGGCATGTTACCGCTGCGGACGGACAAGACACTTCCAACGTGACTGCCGAGTAAGGCTACCGGAACGATCACCAACCAGGGGTAGCCAACAAACCGAACTTACCAACCAGGGAAACTCCAACCAGTCAGCATAAGAGGGCGAATGCTGACTCACCTTCCACCAGCCTCCAGGACAGTATCCATCCGGAGATTTTGCCGAGATAGTGGCAGCCTAGTCATCAGAGGCACCATCAATGGGCGAACAGTTACCATCACCATCGATACCGGCGCCGATGTGTCCATTGCCAAGTCCAGGGTTTTGAGAGCATCAGAAATTCGGCCAGTTACCAATAACATCCAGCTCAGAACAGTCACCGGCGAGTCCATGTCAATACAGGGTGAGACAGATGTCGTGCTACAGATAGGGGACAACATGATCCGGCATAAGGTCCTGGTAGCGAATATTGAGGACGATTTTATACTAATTAGCAGCATGGATTTATGTTCGGCCCGAGATATGATGTTCTTCGGTTCCTAAATGAGGAATTTGTATTGACACGGCCCGTCAACAGTTCAGTCACTTCCATAAAAATTGTGGCAAAGTCTTCAGCTAGAATTCCTGGTCGAACGGAACAGATTATTCATGGGCAGCTAGACAGCAATCCTGCGTTGGAATGGTGGAGCCCGTACACTCAGCTCACGACTACTTAATAGGAGGGGCTAACGTTAAAACCGGACGAGATATACCCATTAGAGTCCTGAATTTGTCCAACAACGACATCAGAATTACCAATGGTCAAGAGATAGCTTGTTTCGAACCAGTAGAGACCATCATCAATTGCGAAGAAGAGTACCAGACGTCGGTGAAGGAGACAGGGCCCGATAAAGTGTTCCTACAACAGTTTGCTGACCATTTGACACACTTGACACCAGAGAACCAGAAGAAAGCCAAGCAATTTATCACAAAGCACTGGCAAATTTTTAACAGTAAAAATGGAACCACCGGTCGCACCAACATCATCCAGCATCGAATAGATACCGGAAAGGCTCAACCCATCAGAATACCACCTAGACGACTACCATTGGGGCAACAACAGGCAGTTGAGGAAAACATCGAGTCCATGTTACAAAATGGAGTTGTGCTATCAGCCTATGGTCTGCTCCCGTCGTGCTAGTTAAAAAGAAGGATGGAACCACCCGATTTTGCGTGGATTACAGAAAGCTGAATGACGTCACGAAGAAAGACAGCTATCCACTACCCCGAATCGATGACACTTTGACCACACTAGCAGGCTCCCGTTGGTTCTCCACACTATACCTCGACGACATTCTAGTCATGGGTCAGACATTGGACGACCATCTGAAGAACCTGGACGAAGTATTCTCCAGAATTAATAATGCCAACCTGAGACTCAAATCGAAGAAGTGTTCCTTGTTCCAAAAAGAAGTAGAGTTTTTGGGCCAAGTAGTGTCCGAGTCAGGAAGGAATCCGCACCAACGAAGACAAAATAGAAGCCATCCGTGATTAGCAGTTCCAAGAGACAAACATTAACTCCGAAGCTTCTTGGGCCTCTGTTCATACTACCAGCGTTTTGTTGAGGGATTTGCCACCATCGCCGCCCCTCTACATCGGCAGAGTACTAAGAAAGAGACCTTGCATAGGAATCAGGATTGCGAAACATCATTCAGGCGACTGAAGGCAGCACTATGTTCCAGCCCAATCCTAGCCTTTCCTACACAGTCCGGCAAGTTCATCTTAGACACCGACGCCAGCAATACAGGTTTGGGGGCCGTCCTATCCCAGGTGCAAGATGGTGAAGAGAGAGTGATCGAGTATTACAGCCGTGGATTCTCGAAACCGGAAAGAAATTATTGCGTCACCAGAAAAGGACTTCTTGCAATAATAAGGGCTGTAGACCATTTCCACAAATACCTCTATGGTCGTCATTTCTTAATCCGAACAGATCATGCCGCACTCAAATGGCTGCTGGACATGAAGACAGCGGAAGGACAACTGGCCAGATGGATGGAGAAATTACAGCAATACGACTTCAAGGTGGAACACCGTGCCGGCCGTTTGCACAATAATGCCGATGCCCTATCCAGGAGACCCTGTAGAGCGGAATGCGGACATTGTCTGAAGACGGAACAGCGAGAGGGTATCTCCATCAGGCAGATCCGAGTGCAGGCCAATGAAGATTGGACAACGGAACAGTGCGTCCAGGACCAAATGGCTGATCCAGACATAGAACCAATCCTGTCACTCAAAACGAGAGGGGCACCTAGGCCACGATGGGACGAGGTAGCTAGATACTCCGGCATACTGAAATCGTTATGGGCTCAGTGGGACTCTCTAAGAGTAGACAATGGAATGCTCAAGCGGGTTTGGGAAAGCGCTGATCGACGAGAAACCAAGTCCCAACTGGTAGTTCCGAAGAAAAAGGTACCAGCCATCCTGAACGAAGTACATGATGGAATTACCGGAAGCCACCTGGGCATGAATATAACCCTTGACAAAGTTCGCCAGCGGTACTACTGGGTGAATTACTTCGAAGACGTCAGAGCTTGGTGCCGCAAATGTGCCATCTGTGCAGCCAGTAAGGGCCCGAAGACCCGGACCAAGGGCAGAATGCAGCAGTACAATGTGGGCGTCCCATTTGAAAGAATTGCCATCGATGTCGCCGGTCCGTTTCCCGAGTCTGAGAGAGGGAACAAATACATTCTGGTCACAATGGATTACTTCAGCAAATGGCCTGAGGCATATGCGATACCCAACCAAGAGGCAACCACGGTAGCGACGGTGCTAGTAGAACAACTATTCAGCAGGTTTGGCGTCCCGATGGAATTACATTCAGACCAGGGGCGTAACTTCGAATCGAATGTATTCCAGAAGGTTTGCACGATGTTGGGGATCAGGAAAACGAGAACAACACCATTACACCTACAGTCAGACGAAATGGTGGAAAGATTCAACAGGACCTTGGAACAACACCTATCCAAGGTCGTCAGCAATAACCAGCGTGATTGGGATGAGCATATTCCCCTATTCCTGTTGGCATATCGCTCTGCCTTACATTAATAGTACAGGCCTGACACCAGCCAGGGTCCCATTCGGAAAAGAGCTGCGATTTGGCTAACATGCTGGCAACACACGAATTAGCCCGAACGCAGAGGTTTGCCACCAGTGACGGGATGAAGACGCGATACGACCTCAAGGCCAATTCAGTCGGGTTCCAGGAGAGGGACAAAGTCTGGCTGTACAACCCCCAATGGAGCAAGGGTAAATCCCCAAAGCTTACACCCGCCTGGGATGGTCCATACGAGGTGGTCAAGAAACCCCAAGGCTAAGTTGAAGGTGATTTAGATCGACTTGCTCCCTACCATGGAGAGGATGTTTCTGATCGGGACGATCAGAATTAAAGGGGGGGCAGTGTTAAGAAATTTACCAAGGCCGACCCTGTTTCATTTCAGTACGACAACGATCGCTGGGATATAAAAAAAGCTAGAAGGTTCGGACGGGAGAAAAACTTATCTCGATCATAACTCGACAACTGTAAAATTTACACTAGATTATACTAGAGAATTCGATGCTGATTTTAAAAGGAGTACCCATCCTCGCAGCAGTTAATTAGTGGAGCGAAGAGCTTATATGTAAAATTGTTGTTGTAATATTTGAATCAGCTGTTGTATATTCGATGTAAATAAGAGTTCTAGAAAAGTGAAAGTGAATATTAGTTTTATAATTTTAAATTGAACCCACGGACTATATTGCAATATAAATATCAAGCAGACTGAGAAAATAACCAAATATAGAGATTTGGAATTTCAAATTGAGACTCGGTGGAACATGAACAACACACGAACTGTACCAATTGTTATGTCAACGACAGGACTAGTCCCAAAACATCTATTAAACAATTTAAAATACCTCGGTCTGGACGAACATCTTTACAAACAAATGCAAAAAGCCGTCCTGTTGGGAACAGCCCGGACGGTCAGGAAATTCATGGGAAACTGCCGCCACGACTCCAACCACGGGCCTGATAACCTGGCAAGGGCTCCCACAGAGCTAAACCCTTTTAACATCTAGGATATCTGGGGTTTAGTGAATTTTCCCCTAAAGGCACTCATAGCGTGCCTTAGAGGGAGTGTGATGCCATACATTGTATGGTTAAGTCGATGTAAATATAATGTAAATAATAACTATTTTAATTTGAAAGTTTAAACTGGCATTAGTTTGTAAAAAATAATCTGATTTTAAAAAATAATGTGTCAAAAGATTGGCAAGAAAGAGACCTTTAAAAATAGGTATCATATGATACTCCTTTGTGTTTAAACTTGCAGAAGTGATATTCTCCCCCGCTTAGGGGTTGAAACTGCAGGGTGACCGATACGTGTAAATATAAATTAACGTGTTTTTTGTCTTTTTGTTCTAAAGATATTTTAAGTTATGTTGGGAGGCTAGTTTTGCAATGAAAGCCCTGTATATTTATATATAAGACAAATTATCTACACTAAGAATTGTATAGATAGGAAGGCTTCTCTGAAAGCAAGGTTCGATTAAATTGTTTATCTTATATCAACTATACCAGATTTGTCTACCTATGACAAATAGGAAAACGATATTGCATGCAATGTAATCCTGTCTAATGCTGAGGGCCCAAGAATTTGTATAGAAATATGGTGCTCCGAATGAGCTTTGGCATAAACAATATGCCAATATTCCAAGCTTTTTCTGTAGTATGTATCATAATCTCCATTTCAGAGAATTGTACATATGAAGCGTTACCTTTTTTGTACTAAATTTTTAAACAAGTTTTCTCTGTTTAGTAATATTCAACGTCAAAGTAGGTAACATGAATCTCAATGCTGAAGTGGCATTAGAATCGGAAGTTCAAATCGTTAAAAACTATGTATTTAACCATATGTTCCCCAATGTAGGATTTATCTACTTCCAATAATAAAATATTTACTAATGTCCGATCCATCTAATGTTTGGAAGCTTCTCCAATTTGTTAACCCAATTGTTCGATTTCAGTGTTCTTATTTGTAAGAAAGCACATTACAAACAAATGGTGACTGTTTTGTGCGGCTGAAAACCTGGAGATTTTTTTGAGGGGTTGAGTTTTGCCCTAATTAAATGATATCGATATATTCGTAGGATTACTTTAATTTGGAACAAATATGACTACAACCTGGTACCACAAGTACCAGATGCAGTATGAAAAAAAGCAATTCCTATACTAAGAACCATAAATAAATTGTGTACTTTGCTAATAGTGACCAGTTGAACGCAGAGGTTAAAATCTTTTCTAATATCTCTAAATCAAAAACGTTAACCTTATTATATCAATCGAAATATTTCTTACCATTTTAATTTTCTAAAAATTTCATAATATTAAAAAATAAGACTGTTACTTACTTAACTGTCATAATATATTTGTGACACAGCTTATACATAACTTTCAAACTAGAAAATTTCACATAATAAAATAAGTAATACATCAGAGAGCTTTTACAGTATATACTTAACAAATGAATACTTAATATATTTTTTATAAAACCAGTGCTTGGAATACTTATAAACGGGCTGTTATAATTACTATTTAATTAAATTAGTAATTATTTAAATACTACTTTTTGCACTGTCTAAATTTTGAAATTATATGTAGCAGAAATTCAGCTTGAACATTGTTAGAGATAACTTACTGACAATTTTTAAATATGTTAAACTATGTATAATCTTATCTAGAATCTTTGGTTTTAATCTTCGAAAATATATTTGAAATAAAAGGAGTTTTTCTCAATCTATAAAGCACTTAATAATTATTCTACACGTAAAGAGCAAAATACAAATTTGTTATAGTTTCAGTTTTGTACTATAAAATAAGAATACTGTCCTTTAAATCAACAAGTAATAACTTTGTGAACATATATACCTAAGCGCTTTAAAATATCAAAAAAATATTCGAAAAAACAATCAGGAGTAAAAATACCTATATAGTAAATATGGCACGTTTCTAATTGTGAGATTTTTTATATTTAATGACTTGTATTGTGCAAACATTTCCATTACAACTTAAGATTTTTCATATTCGCTTTATTGTTACTATCCACTTAAAGGTTTTTCTTCCACTCTTCCATTCTTTAAATCGTTCAGACGGTAATCTGTACCAACTACTGTATTCTCCGTCGTAGAAATTGCCGAACGTGTAGTGTTTGTACCGCTTAAAGTATGAGCCAGATGGGGTTTTCCTCTCATTACATAGTATCTACAAAAGATGATTTTGGTTATGAGCTGTAAGATAAAACAAAATACAACAATGACAAAAAAAATATATGGTAGTGTCCAATTAAAGATATTTGTACTTTCTATTTTATTCCAAATAACACAAAAATACTCCCATGCGGTCTTGGCCTAAGATCACAGAAACAACAATTTTGTTTTCTGTGTCGAACTGATAGCACTTTAGTAACATTAAATAATTAACATGCGATTATATGATTTTTGTGGCTGATTATATTTTACAGTTCATTATCTGTTTTTGGCACTTTAAAGAATGTTTTTTAGGATTAACTCATGAAGCTTTAAAATTATATTTTTTTAATTACACAATCACACAGTATATATATATATATATATATATATATATATATATATATATATATATATACGTAGCAATTAACGGCTAAGAATCTGGATAGAATTTTGGAATTTCCCATTATTTTTTGGAAATTCCAAAATTCTATATATATATATATATATATATATATATATATATATAATTTTATATACATTTAACCAAACCAAGCTATTCTGATTTTAGGACGCTGAAACCGAATCCGAGGTCAAAAACTCGTACACCCTCAAAAATTTTGCAAAAGCCAAAATGACGTAAAATGGACAATATTATTCCAGTCTAGTTGTTAAAACTAATGAATCCAATTTAAATGAATTTTCAAGTGTACCTACTGATTTTGAGTTGAGAGTAAATACTCGAGTCTATCGAATAAATTTGAAACACACTCTTATTTGGGGGTGAAAACTTCCCCAAATCTAGAAACATAATAATAGTTTAAATCACCAGAAAAGGTTATAAGATCAAAAACCATTAGGGGTCGTTCATAAAATACTTTCGCATTCAAGGGGGTGGGCTGGGGATCTCAGTGGCCCGGGTCTATATTTATTTTTTCTATAGACTCTTTTTGTTTAATTTTTCTGTCACGATAGAAAGTCTTATGTTTAATCTTAGTAAATATATCAACATTTTTACGTACATAAGTTAGTCAACATGGCATATTATATTTAAATATGTTTTTCTTTTGACGCTAGCTTTTAAGTCAGTCACAATCGGTTACATCCAATCAATTCAGGGGATGCGCTAAGGGGCTGAATCCCCCCAAATCCTCTGAGTGGTTTGCTTTTTTAGTGTTTATTGTGCTAAAATCAACTTTCAGTGACGTCAAGCCCCCCAAATGACAATCCTGGATTCGCCCCTGCATCCAATATCATTAAAAAAAACGCTGCCACGAATTCTGCGCTCTCTGTTCAATATCAAATGAAAGTAAGACTTTACACGGCCGACGATAAAATAAAGTTGCATATATAATATTTTTATTACAGACACATAATTTCTGGTATTTCTTGTGTACAATGGAACCTAGTTAATTCATTTCAATGGAAATGCTAAAAATCTCGAATAAATGGTTTTACAATTTTATGTTACAAAAGCACATATCTTAAAGGTTTTAGTAATTTTATATTTATATATTTATCTCATGTTCACTTAGAAGTCAACAAATATCGACTCTTTAAATTTCTTAATTTCATACTCGTATATTACGCATACCACTCAATCTACGTTAGTATTTCTTAGAGTTAACATTTTCGAAAAAATGACATCTGTGAAAAGTGAGTTGTACCAAAATTAATACCCATAATTGAAGAAAAAGATATGGTGGTTCTTTGTTGAGCTGGAGATCTACTATGCGTATTGGGGTATGAAAGTAGAAAGGGTAGACGAAGAATGCTAGTGTCGAAAACAAGGAAGAAGATACTGCAAGATCGTTATTATACATGCTTATTTATTATCCCGACTTGACCATACAATGTATGGCAGCATACTTCCTCCAAAAATGCTATGCATGCCTTTAGGGGAAAATTTACTAAACCCCAGATATCCACAGTGTTTAGCTCTGTGGGAGCCCTTGCCAGGTTTTCAGGCCCGTGGTTAGAGTCGTGGAGGCAGTTTCCCATGAATTTCATGACCGTCCAGGCTGTTCCCAACAGGACGGCTTTTTGCATTTGTTTGTAAAGATGTTCGTCCAGACCGAGGTATTTTAAATTGTTTAATAGATGTTTTGGGACTAGTTCTGTCGTTGACATAACAATTGGTAGAGTTCGTGTGTTGTTCATGTTCCACCGAGTCTCAATTTGAAATTCGAAATCTCTATATTTGGTTATTTTCTCAGCCTGCTTGATATTTTTATTATTGTTGTTAGGAATTGCTATGTCAATTAAAGTTGTTTTCCGAGAGACTTTATCTACCAAAACTATATCTGGTCTATTGTGAGCAACAGGCCGACCTGTTAGTATCGTGCGGCCCCAGTACAGCTTGAATTTGTTATTTTCTAAAACAGATTCTGGTTTATATTTATAGCATGGTAATCTTACCGACTGTGATAATTCAAGTTTCAGTGCTAGTTCCTGGTGAAGTATTTTTGCCACAGCATCGTGTCGTTCTTTGTATTTTTCAGTTGCAGCGAACGCTTGACAACCTCCTGTGATATGCTGGATAGATTCAGATGTTTGGCAACCGTACCTGCATCAGTCGTTGTTAATAGAAGATTCTTTAATGATGTATTTTAGATAGTTCTTAGTTGAAATTACTTTCTCTTTCCATTTCAGCAGTTTCTGATCAGTGGTCTGGCGGTATAATTGAACGTGTTGTTGTGTCAGCCGCAGTGGTGTTGAGTCATCAACCTGGCACATGAATCTGTGTAGATCAGAAAATTCTGAGAATCTGCCAATCCTCTTCCTCCTTCATACCGTGACAAAGTTGTACATTCGACAGAGCTCTTTGGATGGTGATTTTGAGCTTTTGTTAGTAAAACTAGAACTTTTCGGTAAGTGTTCAATGTCAGTCTTGCACCAATTAATTATACCGAAAGAGTAACTGAGCACTGAACACGCATAGGTGTTAATAGCCTGAAACTGATTTTTACTGTTTAGTTTGGTTTTCAACAGTCGCCTTACCCTTCTATACAACTCTGCTGTTAGGTCCTTTTTCATAGTCAAGTGAATTCACAGAAAATATGGAAGTTGAAGTTTAATCAAGATCTAATAGTCAAGAAGCATTTGGTTGTTGGAAAGCTCGAATTAAGATCATGAAAGGCGGTTTTTACATTTTGGAATACCTAGGATGGGAAACTACTTACACGGAAATTGTTAGTAATGATCGCCTTAGGTTGAAAAACACCAATCCACCAATTGAAAGAAAATGTTCATACATACATTTGAAATTGAGGTTCCTGAAGATGTTCGTGAATATGCCAAGATAGAACATATCTACAAGGATCTTGCTATCGATGCAGGCCACATTAGCTACAACAGTGAGAAAGGTGTTTTATCTGTCATTTCTCGTGGCGAATCTGGCAAACAACGTGCAGCGCTTCTGCAAGACATGCACTTTAGAGGCCTCCGGCAAAAAGTGCTCTTTTTGAAACGTACTGAGGAAGCGGCTCGACAATTAGAGAGTACAAAACTGGCTACAATTGGAGGGTATTCAGATGAATTTAATGTGAGGGAAGATCTGTATTTACTATTAATTTTTTATCCAAATTTGAATTTAGCGGTAGTTTCTCTTCAAACACAGGGGTTGTTTCTTAGTTTCTAAATGAGACATTATAACCCTTTCTGACAATTAAAACTGTTTTATTATCTTTCTAGAATTTGGGGTAGTTGAGAGCGCGTTTCAAATTTATTCGATAAACTCGAGTATTTACTCCCAACTTAAAATCAGTACAAACGAAAATTCATTTAAATGTGGTTCATTGAGTTTCAATAACTGTACTGGGATACTATTCGGCATTTCACCCCAATTCGGGGCGTTTTTTGGCTGCAACAAAATTTTAGAGAATGTACGAGTTTTTTGAGCTCGGCTTCAGATTCAGTGTCCAAAAATATACCAAAATAGTAGGTTTGGTATATAAAATTATTTTTATTTTGTGAAACTGTGTTTTCCATGAGTTTAGAAAATGAATATGTTGGTGTTTAACATGTTTGAAAAGAGCTGTCCAATAATAGCCTTCTTACAGAAGAAGAGTTTTTTTAGTACCTAAACTTGAGGAAGGGTCTAAAATTCCATTTAGAACTTATTGGAAACATTGGAAAAAAAATAATTTTGATTCTGGGACTGAGATTCGAGAAGAAATTCAACAAAAAATGGCAAATTTTGATGAATGAAAAACTAGAAAATCTTATAACCACTATGACTGATAAACAACAAAACTTGAAGGTTGAAGGTTTATTTTCCAAACTAGAAGAAAAAAGACAGACTGAAAAATTAAAGAGACAAGATGAATTAAAAATGCAAAACAAACAAGTTGAGTAACTAGTACTACTTGTAGTGTAAAACAACGAGATAATAAAATAACAGAAATAGCTGTAGAAACTAATATCAAGGAAACAAATCAGGAAATTCAGTCCAAAGCAAAGTAGAATGTGAACTTAGGACTATCCATAATCAAGTAGAAATGGTGATTAAAAATATCCAACACGACTTGCAAAGAGAAAGGTCTCAGAACACCCTGAGTATCAAAAGTTCCTTTTGATCGTGGACAATGTACAAACACCAATTCGAAGCAGTGGCCTTAGCTAGCGGATGGAGTAACCAAGAAAAGTGCACCTTTTTGTAATTTCTTTAAGAGGTCCAGCAATGGCACTTTTCCGACACTATCATTTCAGTCCTACAATTGAGTGGAAAAACACAAAAATCTGGTGAACATCTACAATAATTCGAAGCATAAATTAGCCGTATAACACAGTTAGTTTATTCATACCTACCAGAGGACGTTAAAGACCAATTGGTTCCAAAAAGTACAAAATAGTTTGAGAGATGTCGAAATCTAACAAAATTTAAAACTTAGTAGGTAGTATAAAGAATAGTAGAAGTAGAAACTCTCATAAACATGTCCAAACCAAAGGTATATATTTTATGTCAGTCAGGAAGAATCAGTGCTACCCCTTTATAAAGTACGATCCGGAATAAACAAAATAATTGAGCACCAACCAGCCTAATTAGATGTTGGCGACTAGCGTCGGAATGAATTGACATTACAATCTCAAGGCAAAACCAGTCGGGTTCCAATAGGGAGATACGGTCTGTTTATACAAACCCAAAGGACCAAAGAGAAGCCTCCAAAGCTCACAGCAGCTTGGAATGATCCATACGAAGTAGTTAAAAGGATTAGCGACGTTGTCTATGACATTCGCCGGAATCCGAAGGCTAAGATGAAGGTGGTTTATTTGGAACGACGTCATCCGTACGTAAAAAAGAAAATAAATTTAAAGACAAATCAATTTAGCGCAGATAACTGGGACATTTTCAACACCAATATTGAAATTACCAGCAGAACCAACCCATATGGCCATCATCTAGACGAGTGCCACTAGGGCAGTAACAAGAGGTCGTTAGCTGGAGGTATGCACCTCATGAATGGATACACTTACGACTTTAGTGGGATCTAGTTGGTACTCATCATTGGACTTGAAAATTTGATATTGGCAAGTTGAGTTTCAAAAAGACGATGTTTCCTTTACTGTTACCCCTTTTATGTTATGCAATGCTCCTGCCAAATTCGAACGACTCATGCAATTTGTTTTCAGTGGATTCACCTGGAGCACATGCCTTATTTATTTTAATTATGGGTCACACATTTGACGAACATCTAAAAAATCTGAGGGAAGTATACGGCAGGATCAAAAATACTAACCCTCGGCTCAATCCCTAAAATTGTTTCCTTTCCCGAAAGGAAATATTTGGGCCACATCATATCAGAGATAGGAATACCAACAAATGTCAAGATGTAAGCTATTCGTAATTGGCCCGTTCCGAAAGATAAGCAAGAACTACGGAGCTTCTTGGGACTTGGGACTTGGCTCTTATTCCAGTAAGATGATCTATCTAGGAGATTAAAAGCAGCCCTATGTTCGAGCCCCATTGTATCGTTGCCAATAGAATACAGCAATAACACGACTGGCTTGGTTTTATCCCAGGTGCAGGATGGAGAAGAAGGTGTAATAGAGTACAACAATCGAGGATTTTCTAAACCAGAGAAGAACTACTACGTTACTAGGAAAGAATTATTGGCAATAATCCTAGCACTTGACCATTTCCACAAATATTTTTACGTTCGTGAAATTCTCATAAGACTGACCATGCCGTCCTCAAATGGCTCCTGAACATGAAGGCACTAGAAGGACAGTTCTCTGTGTGGATGGATAAATTACAGCAGTATCATTTTAATGTTCAGTAGTACCGTCCCGGCCATAATCAGAACAATGCCGACACTTTGTCGATAACCTTACCGCGAAGCCTGAGGGCAGTGTAGAAAAATTGAATGAAGTGAAAGCATTTCCTCCAGACAAGTTAGAGCCATCGCGAATGACACTGGACTACGCAACAGTGCAAAGCGGATCAGATGTAAGAGTCAGACATCGCACCAATTTCACAGAACGATAGAGTAGGCAAACCTCGATGGGAAGAAATATCGACCCAATGAAACGACCCTAAAAGGATTATCGGGCCAATGAGATAAATCATCTACAATTTAGGAGCAAATTCCATCTGATTTCAGCAAGCCCATGAGGTCTCATTTTAAAATCTACAAATGGCGAAAGGCAAATCGCCAAAGTAGATGAGAGAACCCTATGAGGTTATCAAGAGGATTGCTTGGTGCAGTCGTGTACAGCACTCAATGAATGTCCAAAGACGAAGATGATAATTGTCTACGTGAATAGGCATTTCATCGACGTGAAGGTGTCTAATCGGGACGATCAGGACTAAAAGGAGGCAGTGTCACAGAAGGTTATTTTTGCTCTCGAGGGAACAGCCTCTATATGAGAATTTAATGACACCGACAGAACTAAGTGACAGAAAATGGTAATCGACAGTCTAATGTTTTTTATATTAGTCACATAGAACATAGTGGAAAACTCAAGAAAGTCCAATCATAATTAACGAACTGTTCCGAGATGAAAGAGTTAATTCAGTATACCTACAGTGTGTACATAAAGTATGGAACAAACCAAATAAAATCTATCCAGATAAAAGAAGAAAAAGATGCTCAGACACGTCACCCTTAATTTAATGCGTAAATTTGGATATAAATAGATTTCTCATGACGTCATTAATGTGGTCTTCAGTATGACGTCATACACCATTTTTTTCAATGGCAACTACAATATTCGATATATCGATTTGAAGGATCTAGTATTTTTATTTTCTTCGTTTAAACCAAAAAAAAATCAAGTGAAAATATTACTAGCTGACAATGAGCTATGCGATTTTAAAATCTTTTTAACACTTAAAAACTGATTTGTCTGAATTCTTCCATTATTGTTAAATAATTTTTTTCACATTTAAAAATACGAACTGACAAAGAACTCACAACACCCAGAAGGAGATGTTTAAATTTTATATTGTAGTTAAAGTAATTTGGTAAAGTTTGATAAACGTTTTTTCATGTAAACTTTTTTTTCAATTATTTTCGTAGTCGTTTTTTTGCATTTTTTTCAATTTACCAAAATTGATGTTTAGTAATGTTAAAATGCCTAGAATAAAGTGAATTTGAAAGAAGTCGAATTATTGGTTTATGGGAGGCGGGTTTTTCATTTCGAGAAAGCGCTAACCGCACGAACAGAAATCCAACTACTGTTATGGGATGTTGCCAAGCGTGGTTTGATAATACCCAAAATTGGAGAAGATTAGGCGCCGGATGTCGAAGTGATATAAATGAAGTTCAAGATCGACGTCTAAGACTTATGGTCTTTAGAGACCGATTTTCCACAACTCGAAATTTGGCTGATGAGTTGTTAGGAGAATAAGACGATCTTGTAAGTGACTGTACGGTTTACGGCCGTATAAGATCTGGACCGAAGCATTATCGACAACAGTGGTGCAGAAAACGACATTACAATGTGGACACGCATCAGATCGTTTTCTCTGATGAATTTCGCCGAAGAAGGGTTAGACGATGTCGATGAGAAAGACGTCAACCTTAATTTGATGTTGAGAGAGATGTATGCCGAACAGTAGGCGTTATACTGTGGGATGCTATTGCACACGGAAGCAGGTCAGCCATATGTATTCCTTAATCGGTTTATGGATCCCATATTGCAACAAGATAGTGCTTGGCCTCATGTTGCTCGAGTTATTTTAAACTTGTTTGAAGTAAATCTGTTGCCATGGCTGCCCAGATTTCCCGATCTTTTGCCCATATAACATGTGTGGGATAAGATAGGTAGAAGGCTCGGAAATTTACCCCAGCCCTCACGGACTTTGGAGGTTCTAAGACATGAAATACAGGTATGTATTCCTCAAGAAGAAATAGGCCACCTTATTGAATCAGTGCCAAGACGTGTTGAAAAGTGTATAGATAACCGCGGTGGACAAAAATATTTTAAACACAAATAATAAAAAATACTCCTTGGGATTTTTTATTTAAAATTTAATCATTTACTCCTTACTATAGCATATATGGTTTACCAAAACAATATTAAATTTTAACATTTCCTTCAGGGTGTTGCGATTTCTTTGTCAGTGAGTATATTTTACTTAATAAAATGGAGAAGAAAGGTCTTTCCCAGACCTTTAATGTCTGTTTTCGAAAATCCATTTTGTAGTATTAAATAATGTTATAAATTGACCTATAAACTTAAAGTTGTTTATAGGGATCTTATTTAAACAAAAAAAAAACGTTAAAATAAAGAAATAAATATACACAAAAAAAAATCTTTTATTAATTATTTTAGATTTGTCAGTTGCCACAATTATCAATTTTTTTAAAATCAAGTAATTACTGCTCTAGTAGTGTACTGATAAAGGCCCATTCGCGGGAGGATGTACTACTTTCAAGAATATGTTTTTTTCAGAATTAGTACAAATTTGGAATAAAGATTCTATACCAAGCGTTTGGTTGTTTGTTTGGTACAAAATTTCACCATTATGCAAAAAATCCATTAATTTATTCTAATCCATTCCGAGTTAATGAAACAGTATATTAATTTTATGATCTGTGGTAAGTAAACGCCATATTGGAACATGAGAACCCGTGCTGTTTGAAAATAAGCAAAAAAATCCAACTAATTAATAGCACATTTATTATTTCCCAAATATTTCACACCGTTTAGGGGAATCATATTATATTGCTTACTTACCTTAAACATTTAGTTAACTACAAATTAGATTAAAGATTCATGCAATTATTATATATTTGTTAATGTTTCTGTTAGAAAATTCAAAGTTTTCGAAGTTCTTTGTTTTGAACACATTTTTGAAATTGCTAAAATTTGAACTAATCGGGTGAATTTATTTTGGGTGAATTTATTTTGGGTAAAATTGCTATGAGCCCTATGTCAAGTACCAGATATCAATATACAAAGAATTCTGAAATAATAATTTTCCAGGCATATATAATTCCACTTCTTTAAGATTAATGTCTATACTAATACGAAAGTTATTCGAATTTATGTAAAGTAATCAACGTTGCCATAAAGAAAATCCAACATTTTAGAGACTCCACGCCATTACCTATTAAATTTTGGGTAGTTTTTTATGAAACATTTACTGGTAAATTCATTGGGAGAAGAGCCTTACCCGATCTGCCTCCTCTTTGTTTTGAGAGGATATCTGAAGTCGAACATTTTGCAACTAGGCCTAAATCCTCGAAATAAATTCAACAAGATGTTCTTAATAACGCCAGAAAACACGTTGAATAGTTGCTGTAATTTTGCATGTAGGTAAGTGGCAGACATTTTCAAACAGTTAATAAGAGAACTCATTATAATTAACAAGTAAATTATATCCATTTAGCGGATAGTGTAACCAAATTAGAAAAACGACACGCTATTTTAAAGAGACTTTAATCTCATTTGAAGAGGTATCGGCGGATACCCCCCCCCCATTAATGGTTGAAATTACAGCTATGGAATTAATACGCAAACATGTCTTCCTCAAAATGAAAATATTCGACTTTGTGTTTTATTTATTTCTCATACAAAACTGTAAACTTTGCTGTACTGTTTCCTATATAGGCCAAAATGTGGACTTTGGCACAACCTCTACACATAGGTAATAATATATTAGATGGACCTTGTGTTGAGCCAGTGTTTTACCCAAAAAAAAAACATTAAGTTTTATATTGAATAAGATCTCTTAAATTCTTACGTATATTAGCCTATAGAGATTTGTTGTTATTAACACAGATTCATGATAACCTTTCAAAAAACATACTCTGTATGAGTTTTATTTATCTGTTTATAATAACAATTTTATATTTATAGAAATTTAACAACTTCAAAAATGTGTTCTATAGAAAGCCCATTTTTATCGTATGGTATAAGGGTTAAAAATAGCTGTAATAGTTATTACATAAGAAAAGCCCCATAAGATATCCTTTTGCAAATGTACTAATCGGTTATAATTAAAGAATTTGTTCAGCTGAATGCATGAGAGCTACTACCACCGATTTTAAGTTTACAACTTACTAATTTCAAAGGAATTATTCCTTATCTTTTTATAATATTCAGCTGGGGTGTAGACAGTCTCAAGGTTATAGTATCACGTGGTGATTTCCAAGAAAATCTAAAAAGAGATGGTTTTCTTCAACTGCAAGATAATTATTAATTTTAATTATATCATGCTTAGTTGTTAGCTTTTATATAAGCAACGCTTAGATTCAATTATATAAAAAAATCTGTTGCTGAATAGCTCAAATAGCAAAACTGGTGCCAAAAGAAACATAACTATTAAATTAACAAGCTACTCTACATAAATAGAAATTAATTAAAATGTTTCAACAAAAGTTTGCCATTTTATTAATTATAAAATATTTTAAGATGAAATGCTATCAACAAAGAAAGGGTGTCATTGGTGATATACACCTACAACTAGAATATAAAATGTAATTACAGTTTATACTACAATTTTATAAAGTTGTTGTTATTTTCGAACAAAGACAACTCGATATGATCAGTTAAACCAAATAAAAATCGCTTTTATAAAGTAACTTATATTATATTCGAAATTCAAATGTGAATTCAAAGCTGATGCTAGATTTTTCAAGTGTGGTGGATTACCTAGGATATAAAAAGTATATAACTCATTAAAACTGATTCGGTAAACACAAAACCCCAAAATTCTGGGGTTTGAACGCCCTCCTACACTGGCTACGACCTTGCGCGAATATGTATTCTTTTCATAAAGATATATGCATTGTATATCGTCTCGTGGCACAGAGTAAAAATCAAGAACTAATTGAAAAGCCATAGTACACCACAAACAGAAAAGCTCACAAAACATCATGGAGCTTGCTAATATATAAAAAGGTTCCAAATATTTCAGAAATAACGTTAAAATGTGATGCTGATACCCTACAGAAAGTAAAGAGGATAAAGTCATACAAATTTTATTTTTTGCAACAGAAAAGATAAATATTATACTGACATGCCTTTAGAAATAATTAAATATATATGTGGTTCATGAATCTAAAAAAAGCCTTAAATGGGTTGAAATGAAGCGATATTATAATAAAATTTTAAGAAAAATAGAAAATGAAACACCATTAATCACAGAAATTAGCATGGGTAATCGAAATTTATAATTGGAGCAAAAGAAACAGTAGATACATGCGGTGGGGGATGGATACAGTCCATGTATTGTATTCTGTAATACAATCACAAAAATTACTGTATTATGAACATATTATATTAATTTTTCAGGCAGTTTGGCACTGACTTTGGAATTATTTTCAAACTTTTTATTTGGAACTGGACAAACATCTTCAGTGGCACGAGAGTAGGTAATACCTAGTGTGCTAGTATTTAAGCCAGACAGGCCGGTGGAAAACGAGTGGGAAGTGTCTACGAGTCGCTTCGTTGGCTTTGGTCTCACGCGTAGTGGGGTATAATCGGTGAGTTGATAATGTATGATGTGATATTCCGAGAGTAATGCATTTTCCGTGGCAGCCTATCTTTAAGGTTTTATACAGTTTCTTCTATTCCAACCGGTTGCGACCCAATTTGTATATATTCATCTGATATTGGGTTCTATAACAATGGACAATTTCGCTTATGTTAAGTAACCCTAGTGTTAACATTACGTCAAGTTAAACCGATCTGTAGTAATGTGGCATACGTCGAAGCAGTACTGCCATGTCGTTCGGGAAGTAAAAACTCGATAACATGTCATTTGGATACATTGCGAGTTTTATGCTTCTCTATGAAGTTCCTGCCAATATTGTAGGTTGGAGACTCGATAGTCCTAATGATGGTTTCGTAAATCATGAATCTTCTTGCTGTAATCTGCTGTCATGATTATGACCTCTGTTCTTTTCTCAGACTGTTTAACGTTAACTTTTCTCTGTTCGTGTTTTAACTCTTTGAAAAATTTTTGAAAACTCTATAAATTTCCTTATATATACTATCCTGTCGTATGCATATTCATTCTTTATACGTATTTCCACTATAAAATATCCTTGGTATTCACAAAGAAGCAATTCAGTTTTAACCACTTTTCAAAAGCCGTTAACTGTCTCCATTTTTAATTATACATCATCAATATTATCTCCATGGACTGTATCGTCTGCAAATAAAAAGGAACGGGCCCAGAACAGATCCTGCGTCACACCAAACTTAACTTTACGTTTACCTAATACAGAATCATTTAACTTGGTCTGTTTCCACCTAATCATCAAAGCAGTTTAAAGACTTTGCAATTTACACAACATACGTATGGGATAAGAAAACATTCATGTCACTATTGTTTTGCATCATCATCATCAGTTCCATTCAAGTGATATCTGGGCGGGAATTATTGGCAATTTTGTTAATTGGACCATTCACATTGACGAAACTTTTGAATGGACAATTTTATTTGCAGTTCCTACAGACAGCTTTTGATGATTTAACAGAGTACTTACCACTTGAAACGCAGTCAAACATGTACTTCTTGCAGGATGGGTAAACACCTCATGTTAGTCTTGGAGTGAGAGAGCACCAAAATAACGTCTGTATAAACCGATGTATTGGTTGAGGAGGACCTATAGGCTGGAATCGACGATCTCCAGATCTAACGCCAATGGATTTTTATAGGTAGGTATACCCCAGAAGCTTGGTGTATTCCACTCCAGTTCACAATAGGGAGAAACTTCGACACCGGATCACCCTTCATTATGATATTATGAGGAACAAGACTGGGTTATAGTGGCGTGTACAGTGCATCCCATTTTGGTTGAGATTGCCAGGTTACTCGGTTGTTATTGATACAGTCTTGCAGTTTTCACATACCTGTTCTACTTTTTTGTGAAACTCAGGATGGCCATAGCAGATTTTGCATAAGTGTTTCCATTTATAAGATACAGGGCGATTTTTATAATTTATACTTTTTGGACCCCTTCTATATCTACGAAGTTATTAGAAATACTCTTGCGCTAAGAACTACGTCTAATAGAAAATTGTGCATAGAATCCAGTGGAGTACTCAATTTTTTTTCCGAGTATGGTTTTGAAGATACTACACAACATTATATATTTTTAAATGGAACACCCTGTATTTTATTATTTCATTGAATTCGTTATTTTGTTCCCTTTAAAATAATGTATAATACAATACACATTGTATTATTAGAAATACTAAACAACACTAAAAAGCTGAGTTTTTTGCTAGTAGGCCATGTATTTTCCATTTAAAAGGAGAATCAAACAAATAATTCCATTTGAAATTTTTTATAGGAGTTTATCAGCAAAGAAAAATAATGTTAACAATAATTCAATAACATGAAACACGAAATTTAGGTACCTAAAAGCAACTAATAAATAGTTATAGGTACATCGTTCATTATGTATAACAAACAGAACAAGTATTACAAATCAAATATCTATCTTAAAATTAATTTTGGACATTATTTATTACCTTATTGATTTAACTGTTCAAATTGTTGTCCATTTTCCCTAACACATAATTGGCAAACCTTTCCATCTTGCATGAATCCATTTAAAATTATTATAGAATTCCGCCTTTCGGAACAATATTTTATCTAGTGAGCGCTGGAGAGAAAAACGCAAATCTGATCAAGCTGTCATTGTTAGTAACTATTGTGTTTTATCGTGTTTGAGTTTACAAGATCATTACATAAATAATTATTCGTGAGTTTGCTGGTTGATAATTGATAATGGCTGGAAGAGAATTCGTTTTTCAAAATAATAAAATAATAATAATACAATGTTTAAATCAATGTTATGAGAATGTTGAAGAAGCTTTAGAACTATATTTCCACAGGTATAAAGTACGAGTATTTTACCATAAGATATTTCATGAAATTGCGTTTTTAAAACTTTCAGATATCCAGAGAGGCATCAACCTAGTCGAGCAACTATATTTAGACTAGAGAATAATTTACTAAGTTTTGGTGCATATTCTAAACCTCGATCAAAGGTGTATAACAAAGAAAATCGAGAAATGAATGAAATAAATGTGTTAGCTAGCGTTCATGCCTATCCCCAGACTTCTTTTGCGAAATTAGAAAATTACACTGGAGTTTCTCAATCACGGGTCCAAAGAATTTAAAAAATATATAAATTTAAACCTTACAAAGTCAATATTGCCCAGCACTTATATTCTGGTGATGCAGCAAGACGGTTAAATTTTTGCAATTGGTTTTTAGACCAAACCCGAAGGGACAATGATTTTGTAAGGAAAGTTATTTGGTCAGACGAATCTCATATAAGCAGTGCCGGTATATTTAACAGGCAGAATACAAGATACTGGTATGATGAGAACCCGCACTTAATTTTTGAGCGACAACAGCAGGGTCGATTTGGTTTTAATATAGCCTGTTTCATACTGGGGACAAAAATAAAGTACCGCATTTTTGAAGGAACCCTTACCGCCAATAGGTATTGACAATCCTAGAACACTTATTACCCGAAATATTGGAAGATATTCCCCTCGCCTTTCGCAATTCTATACACTTTCAACAAGATGGCGCCCCTGCCCACAATTCTAGATTAATTGGGCGCTTTTTAGAAAATAATTTTCAAGGATGTTGGATAGGAACACATGGACCAATTAGGTGGCCTCCAAGATCACCCGATTTATCTATATTGGACTTTTTTGTGGGGTTATTTGAAAAATAAAATATATACCAACAGACACAACAGTCGCGAAGAACTTCGTGCCGCAACGGAGGCAGCTTTTCGGGATTTACAAAGGCGACCTGTTATAATTTTAAATGCACTCAGGCGTATTGAAAAGGTTTGCCAATTATGTGTTAGGGAAAATGGACAACAATTTGAACAGTTAAATCATTAAATAATTTAAGATAGATATTTGATTTGTAATACTTGTTCTGTTTGTTATACATAATGAACGATGTATAACTATTTATTAGTTGCTTTTAGGTACCTAAATTTCGTGTTTCATGTTATTGAATTATTTTTAACATTATTTTTCTTTGCTGATAAACTCCTATAAAAAATCTCAAATGGAATTATTTGTTTGATTCTCCTTTTAAATGGAAAATACATGGCCTACTAAGAAAAAACTCAGCTTTTTAGTGTTTTTTAGCATTTCTAATAATACCATGTGTATTGTATTATACATTATTTTAAAGGGAACAAAATAACGAATTCAATGAAATAATAAAATACAGGGTGTTCCATTTAAAAATATATAATGTTGTGTAGTATCTTCAAAACCATACTCGGAAAAAAAATTGAGTACTCCACTAGATTCTATGCACAATTTTCTATTAGACGTAGTTCTTAGCGCAAGAGTATTTCTAATAATTTCGTAGATATAGAAGGGGTCCAAAAAGTATAAATTATCAAAATCGCCCTGTATCTTATAAATGGAAACACTTATGCAAAATCTGATATGGCCATCCTGAGTTTCACAAAAAAGTAGAACAGGTATGTGAAAACCGCAAGACTCTATCTTCAATAACAACCGAGTAACCTAGCAATCTCAACCAAAATGGGATGCACTGTACAGCAGTTTGTAATTGGTCAAACCCGCAAGTATATAAGTCCATGTTGAACTCTCCTATGAACTTTTTCAATAATTTCGGCAAGATGTCTCATGGGACACACAACACTGTGTTTTATTTAAGTTTTGTATTTGTTCTGATTAAACAACTAAAAATGAAATTTTTTGTTGTTTAAAGACGAAATTTCGTTTCGCACTTTGTTTTTGAGAAAAAAAGAAATAGTATTCATGAACCTTTTTATTGAAAATAAAACATGAATTGGTTTATTATTCTTTGTCACTTAACCACTTCACTTTACCGACAATAAATACGATTAGCTACCTTTTTTAATCTAAGAATCAAAGTATCCAGATTTATTTTGTAAAAGCCCCAGGTAAGTAATAAACCAAATTACGTTACAGGGACATTATTTTAAGAAGTGCTTAGGTACTCACATTAATTTTTTATTAAATTATAATGCTTTCAGAGTTCCAGATTTCCAGCGGAGTCCTTTATGGGAACGAATAACTCCGTACAGATGGCCTGTAGGAAGTCTCGAACACCCTCTAAGTATATACGTAAAGCATCTTAACTAAGGCATGTTTTTTTGTTGAAACATAATAATACGACGTAATCGTCGCAAACACTGATGCAGGAAAAAAGGAAGTAAATTTGGGGCTGATTCCATATACATTTACATTATATGTACAATAAATATATCTGGCAAGGTTACCTACCGTTTTTTCAATTGATACCATACATTTTTCTTGCAAACAAATATGAGGAATATAAAGATACCATAAGCAGCATTTATAAAGTCTGTAATATACCACAAATACTTAGGAGCAGATTGGTACTTCCAAAGAACCACCCAAGATATAACCTCCATACTCCAGTTGACTCCCATGGCAAAAATTAATTTAAGGTATAATTTAAATCTGGAAATATAAATAAGAAAATGTAAAAATCGACAAGAATTCAAAATTGACAATAATAATAAATCGAATATAAACTTAAACTTAGTCCTATGGTTGTTTTTTCTGAAGTTTTAAATCAAAGATGAGTTGTTAAAAACTTGTAGATTACTGTATGCTGCCCTTGATGCTACTTTTTTTATAGCAAAATATAAGTATTTATTTCTTGTTGCACTATGGTTGTTAATTAATTTATATTTGAGTTCAATATAGTGATATCGTATAAATTCAAAATTGGAAATTTGTTGTATGTCCATAGGATTTGTTTTTCCAGTGAAAAGATTCCTGTTGACTAGTTTAACGATTCAATTTTAAATACTTTGCAATAGTTTAAAAGAAAGTTTGTATATGCTCCATTCCATCCCAAAATAGCTATTTGTCGTACACATTCACGTATCATTTTCTATAATTTTTAAATTGTAATTAAAGAATGTAAAACCTAAACAATTGATATAATATAATAAATACATATATTCACGTTTTTACCAAGACACCAGTTACCCCTAAAATAATTATAGCATCGAAAATACTTTTCTTAATTCAGTGAAAATACAGCCAAAATACTTACTTCTGTTTGTCATTTTCATAATTATGTCTCTTACTGTCTCCACGTTTTAGCATTGAAGTTTCCTTTTTAACTCTTTGAATCTTTATGGTTGTAAGGATACACAGTATGACGTTAACTGTTATCAAAATAGCCATGGGCAAATAAAAATAAAAAAGATTAGGATATCCATCTGGAAAAAAATCAATAATATATGTTAGAGCTTCATATATAAACTGATCAACGAAATTCTTACCTTCCAAGAAGCACCGCGCAGCTCCAAGCTGTGGGTAATAAATTGCGTCTGTATCGGCATACGTGTTCATACATAATACCAGTAGTATCAATAATGACGGCATACCCCAGGCATAAACGCAGAATAGAATGAATTTCTTCTTTTCAGCATCCTTTCTTCCACTAAATCCTCTTAAACCACTAAAACGAAAATGAGAAATATTACTACTCACATATATGCAAATGGAATACAGTAGAACTAATAAATTATTTTGAAAACAGTCAAAAGTTCTGTTTTTGGCTCGGTTTTTTGTCATTTTTATCGTCCCCCCTCAATCATCAACTTTGAATAGAACAAGATATCGATTTCGAACAAAAACCACACAAAATGTTTACTGCAGGACCTGTTATACTTAGAATCTGTTTGTTTTAGTGATGAATTTACGTTTTTCTAACATAAATAGACCGAATGTGAGGTATTGGTCTGATGTAAACCCATATGAGTCACATTAAGTAGAACTAATTTTTCTGGATGAAAATTTATCAAGACCTCCGTAACTTAACATGTTATAAAATAGTAAATGACAATCCTGACGAGTTTAATATGAAAGTCATATTTCAACAAACGAAACTTTTATACGGTTTTAATTTGTGCGGATATTTGAGGTCGGAGGTACAATCGGACGAATGACAAGTCGGCCAAGTAGTCATCCTCATGGGTGGCCAATAAGGATGTCATCAAGAGAATTAATCATTTTGTGTACCGCATCCAATACAACCCAAGGACAATGACAAAAGTTGTCCACCTGGATCATCTGATATAGTGTCGGGGTGAAGATGTATCTAATCGGGACGATCAGAACTAACGGAGAGGCAGCGTCACGGAAAGTCCTTTATATGGAAATTAATTTGAATTTATAAGTTGACTTGTATTGGAAATTACGAATTTGTTATGGTCATTAAATAAAGTTTTAATTAATTGGAAGACCAATGCAGTGTGAAACGAGAGTAATCTATAACAGTACCTTTTAAAAATGCCAAATAAAATTTGGCCAAATACAAAAAAATATTCAACAGAATCAACCAAAAGAACCATGTACACCGGCATAAAATGTTAACCATGTATTTAAGAACAAGAAGCGGTAGGGGATCAGCCTGGTGATGGCAGAGAGACGCCAGGGGCACCAATTCCCTCCACTATAGGAGAAAGGGCGCTAAATCTGATAATGTAATAATAATATTTTTTATTACAGGAATAAAATTTTAAAAATTCAACCGTTTTTGGCATAAACATTTGGGTAAGTAAATTAACAACATTATGAATTTGGAAATAAAACGACGAATATAACTAAGTTCTAATACTTCCGCAAACAGGTTTATTAATATTTTTCAGTCATGCTGTTGTTGACGCCGTAAACTGGATCAAGGTTGAATGAGTGAAAAATACTCTTTGTAAAAGTCGCATACTTTAGAAACAATGTTATAAAAACACGAAACATCCAGTTTATCAATTATTTTTTAAGGTCTGTATATAAATAATAAAAATTCGAAGATGCATTTTGAAGCAGTTTTCTCATTACAAAATTCCATGCTGAGCTCATTCGATTTTTAATTCCCATTTACCTAATTAATAACTATCTTATTCTCTATTGTACCAGTATGTATCTTACGTTATGGCACTTAATTGGATCTGTTCACACCCATGGGATACCATTGCCTTATTTTTTATTGTCGGGCTATTATCATGTCGTCTTAACAAATGTCCTGGTTATTGCCATCAAGGCATTTTACTTTGAGGATTATTTCTTATTCTTATTCCGATTATTAATTTGTAATTTTCGTATTTTTGTATAATTTCAGAGTTTAGAATACAGTTTACATACCCATATAACAGTAATAGTCTAAAACTGTTTTCATGAGTTGTATCGACATTCTAGATTTGAAGCATTGATTTCTTTCCGAAAATCTTCCATGCAATTTTAATTCTGGGAACAGCGCAGAGTCTGTAGCAAACACTCATGACTATGAGAAAGAGCCCAATTAGTTTTTACCAATACGCATGAAGGCAGAGTGGTAAGGTACTCCTGAAAACATCACCTCTATATGGAAATAATATCCCGGTAGACAAACAGGAGCAGATTCGAGTACTCTGGGTTAGGTCAACATATAACTACCAAATTATATCAAAGACTCCTTTGTCTAGAAGGGAATCCAATAAGAAGTGCGAGGCTCCAAATGAAATTGTCTTTGTCTCGACAAATAACATCGCTTTACATTATCAAAACCAGAAATACATTCAGAACAAAAAGCGATTTTAGGACTGTCGGGGCAAGAATTGTCCTTAATACAGTGAAAGATTGAAACTCACTGGCAAATTACCGATAAACTGCATAAACACAAGAAAATAATACGTAATTACTGAACACTATACTGACCTGCGCGAATGAAATACGATGAACGCAATAACCACCAGATCTGCAAAAAGCCCTGTGGTAGTACTAATCCACAAGAAAGGTAGTACAAAAGGATATCCGGACATACAAAGTCATAATTCCGGTCGGTAATGTACAACGTATTTACTAAGCTTAATACAAAGTATTCTAGATTCCACTCAACTACGAGAACTATCCTGACTTTGCCGTGGCATCAGCAAAATTGATCACGTCCATAGTCTAAAGGGAATTATCAATTGAAATAAAGAATATCAAATATCACTTTCATTGACCTTCACACACAACATGTTACCGAAGGTCATAATAAATGCCCTTAGGAGCAAAATGTAGAAAAGCCACATGAAGTAACGCTGGCCAAACCCAAAGTTAAAATTAGAACATTTGAAGGCAGCCCAGAATTTAGCACAAACGTTCATCATCTCGCCAAAACTGTTTACAGCAGCATTAGAAAGCATCTGTCGAAAGTAAGACTGGAACAAAAATAACTTAATGTAGACGACTAAATCTGAGATTTGCGGATAATATTGACTTAACTGTAAAGTATTCATAGGTATTGCAAAAACAAGTAACTAAACTATATGCAGTTAGTAGTGAAATAGGTCTAAAAATAACTATCAAGAAAAATGAGGATGATGTACATCGAACTAGTAGATATTCAGGGCATAAATGTAACTAATACAACCCTGGAAGTAGTGGAAGCATATATAGGTAATTTAATACACGTATTAGGTTCGCAACTACCAAAAATAAACAGAAGGATCAAATTCACACTATGGCATTTGGAACGAACGAACTAGTCTTTAAGTTTAGAATCATTGACTAATGAAAAAAGTAATCATAGAACAAACAGATAGTAGCGATTGTTTACCGATGATTGTTTGGCAATAACATCTTGTAATCTATGGGAAATAATATGATTTTGGTTTACATGTTACATACGTTAGGGAGGTTTGAGATATCTTGCCTTCAACCCCATCCAAAAATAACCAGCTATCCTTACCATATATAACTTCTCAAAGGTTGAATCCACAAGAGAAGTTCCGACATCCAGGTACTTAATATTTAAACCTTATAAGAATATGTTCTAGCATTTTCATTCAAAACTATTTATTTAGTTATTAGTAAATATAATTCTACATATGTTATAACTTACCTAAAGGCTAACCACATATCTATGCACATCACATTCATCCAAAAAAATGATACAATGAAGAAGAAAATTATGGAATAACCTAAAACAAATAAATATGCTTTTAGTTTCATGTAAAGTGATCTTTTGAAAATGAAAGTTCAATTTTGAATAAAAAGATATCTTATTATTTTCAGTAAAAAATGAACATACTTAAATTCGACGAGTTTAGGGCTTGAGTTTCGATTTATTCCATGAAAATGTTAGCAAGCACTAGACAAAAAAGTGAGCCCATGGGTCTCCCATTGTTTGAACAGAGTAATTTGAAATGAAAAATTCGTGTTAGGAGAACAGTGTTGTACAAGTTTGATGATGTCAGAAGATTTGTTTTTAAAATAATTAAGGTTTCTAAAATAGAGACTAGGATATAATTTTATAAAATTCTATAACGAAGAAGATTTCTTTACATACGAGGATGCTTGCTCGGCTAGAGGTTGAAGGGTTTTGGCTAAGTACCGGACTAATTCTAAGGTAGGAGATTGTACCGAACTGACAATGGGCCTAAGAGGAAAGTCCGGCTTATGAATTTTGGGTAGTCCGCAAATTTTGGGAATTGTACAAGAGGAGTGATGATATTTTTGACGTCAAGAGGAAGATGTGTTCTGTCGATGAGTTCCTTGGTCTTTTTCTCTAAGTAAGGATTACTATTATTTATTTCGTAATCTGCAGTGTAGAGTAGGAAATTCATCTTGTGAACATAGTCCTTAGTGTTGAGAAGGACGGTCGCGTTACCTTTGTCGGCAGGAAGAATAGATGTCATCGCTGTGATTTAATTGTTTTAATGCACGTCTTTCTTTGGACGTTAGGTTTGATTTTGGTTAGCTTTGATGTGCGTAGTACTCTAGGAATGTCCTGACGAGTATCTTCAACCTCAATATGTGATAGTTCAACCTCAACGCATAGCTACCTCAGCTGGAGAAATGATTCTTTCGGTTGGGATAGTTTTTGGAGTTACTGCGACATTGAAACCTTTGGATATGACAATATTCTCTTTGAAGAGTTTCTCCACAACTTTTCCATTGACATAATACTTCACACGATTTATTAGACAAAAAATTTGTAAATTCTCTGACGCCAATAATAATATCCGCAAATGTGAGTGAGATGCTTTGATATAATATTTTAGAACCTTCAAAACGTATTGAAGAAATATTCTTGACTTAAGGAAAAGTTAAAGAAAGCAGAATCTACATCTTTATCTTTTGATTTATTGTAGTTGATAAGGCACGATACAAAAGAAGTTTTCGCTTTGAGGAACTGTAATAGATTTAATACTACGAATATTTTGAACATTTGAAGAAAAGAACAGATAGTTTCAAAATAATGTTGATTGCTTTGAGTTAATTGCTTACTATTAAACGGTAATGGGTGTTGATCATAAATTGGCCTTTATGACAAAAAGACTAATGATAGAAAAATTATTGTATACTTTACTAAATATGGCAGCTATAAATGCTTTGATAATGTAAGACGGGATTTTTTTTATTTTGGTGATATTAGCAGAAGAGCTACTTACAGAAGGAAATAACAATCCGAGCAGGCACTATATAACAGAACTATAATGGAAAAACACAAAGAAAACGATGTGATCAAATCTCATTAGGTTTACCATTTAAAGGAAAACCTGGATGATATTTTAGATACAAGCAAACAACAAAAGCCAACCAGAACAACGTCAATTTGACATCAATGCAATAAAAGTTAGTATAAAAATTGTGTTTGCATTGGCCCATGCAATTATCTCTTCACTTATATTTATTCATTCAAGTGGTTGGTACAAAAAGTACCAGTAAAACCCGATAATATATATATATATATATATATATATATATATATATATATATATATATATATATGAAGAAATATTTATCGGGGAATACATCCGTTCCATATTGATTCATGTTTGAATCCTGCAGACGTTTCGCCAAGGTCTCACTTGGTATTCTCAATGCGTTGTTATGGTGAACTGAGACGTGATCTACCTGAACTGTTTATTTTATATGCCTCCGTCGGAGGTTATATCGCGCCTGATTGGTCGGTGTTGACTCCGCCTCCTTTGCTGCCGTGTCGGGTGTCTCACTTGGTGACGGGTTTGTATTTTGGGTGGCTAATTCTGTTTTATTTTGATGTTGAATAATTGTCTTCCATGTGTTAGAAAGGTGCAGGGCGTCATCTCTTTTGTTTAGATGTCCACTTTTCTCGATTTCAATGGCTTCTCGTATTAGTCTGGTTTTGTAATGAGTTGTTTGTGCGATCTGTTTGCAACTATCGAAATTGATTTTATGGCCCGATTATTGTTGGTGTTGGAACAGAGCCGATGTTGTCTGTTTATTTTTGACAGCTAATCTGTGCTCATCTAAACGGGCTGAAATTCTCCTGTTCGTTTGTCCGACGTATACGTTGTCGCACGTTCCACAAGTTATACTATATACCCCTTGGTTTTCAAGTTTAACTTTTGGTTTGGGATTTCCTAAATTTGTGCCTATGGTCTGGTGCGGTTTGTATACTGTCGCTATGTCATGCCTTCGAAGAATTCGGCCAATTCTGTCCGTTGTCCCTTTGATGTATGGTAAGACTGCTTTTGGTTTTTCGGTGAGGACATCATTTGGTTTTGGCTCAAGGTGTTGTTGTGCTATTGCCTTTTTGATTGTGTGGTTTGTGTATCCATTTTGTCATAGAGCGTTAGTTATCTGTTTTAATTCGTGCGTTTTGTTATTGTCGTCGGTCAGTCGTATGGTTCTGGAAACTAGCGTGTTGGCAACTCCCTGTATTTGAGAAGGGTGGTGATGGGATTTGTACTTTAAGTATCTGTTCGTGTGTGTTGGCTTTAAAAAAATTTGTAAATGGATATCAAAGCATATTTAGGCAATTTCATAGATATTCTGGGATGTATGCAATACAATTAACCGGTATCCCTTTATATACAAATTTCAAATACTTCTCTGTTACAGGAAAAAAACGGTGGAGAAAATACCCAAATATACAGGCAAAATGATCAAAGACCTCCTCAAGAATCATTACGAAATTACTAAACACTCAACGCCGTTTCAACAACTCTAAGTTGTTATCATCAAGGAGTAAACCAACAACTTAGAGTTGAAACGGTTTTGAGTGTTTAAAAGAAAGGTTTGGTGTTAGGGTGCAAACCTGTGTTTTTACATTTGTGACACACCAAAGGTTCCATTTTCATAAATTAATATAATAATATCCAAAATTATTTTTTGCATTCCAACGGTTAAAAGCCAAAGGTATAGTATTTTAACTTCACAACTACTTCAGTAAAAAAATATTCACCACTATTAAAACTCACTAAGAGTTACAACACCAGAAACAAAAATATAAACACTAATCTAATGATAAGTTTTAACCTCAGCAATACTTCCAATGATAGAAGTCATTTTTATGGAAACCATACTGATTTTATTCTAAATTCGTAAAAAACATTATTTTGTGAATAATATGTAGTAATTTTAAGCTTATATCAAATTTTTATTACTCACCTAACAGATGACATGGTACTGTAGGCAATTTGTTTGTTGCATTGACTAATTGTACGGTAACTAATGAAATGTAACCAAACAATAGAGACAATACATAGTTCATCAGAGCTCTGCGGTGTACGTTCCGTTCCGGCAATATGAAGTAAACCAAAAAAGTAACCAGTAGGAAGGGCATAGATATTATCATTCCTGAAAGAAAGAAAAACATCGTAGATATCATAGAAACGCTTACCAAATAGCTTAAAATAGCATATGTGGATAAATATGGATATGTTTTTTGACATTTCAAACTGCTAAATGAGTTTAATTTAGATATTTATTTTGATTTTAATTATGCCTATAGCTTCAGGATATTAATTATCAGTGGTGGTTTTTGGTTTTTGCTCTGGATTGAATGTCGGCACTGATAGTATGTCTCGTTTTCGTGGTAATATAGGACTGACAACGAAAAACGGTCGTACTATTAATATGCGGACTGACTCCAGTAGGTACGACACACAAAAGGAAAAACTGATGTCAGGCAACTTTCTTCACACTACACTATGTCGGTTTTGTGTAAGGTGCCACAGCGTTTGGAGTTGAAAAATATTATTTACATTCAGCATGTGAATAGTAATGAAACAAATTCTTTGTGTTTAATGATTCACCAAATTTTTCGGGATACCAGACCAGCTGGTGCAATCGGCCCTCAACCAATTCATGGAAGGGACATTATTCCGATAAATTCGTGGAACCCGAAATGCTTGTCTCTCAACCGGCGGACCGCTGCCGTTACTGGGAATTCCTTTAAAGCTTCCCGAACGTGATGGAATTTCCCGATGGTTCGTGGACGTACCAGATAATTCCAAGACAAATGTATAAATATAAAGCAGCTGGCGATAGGAGTTTCAGTTTTCGGTCGTTTGTACAGTTAAGATAAAATGTAAATTAGTTTTCTGTGAATATAAATTTGTGTAAAAGTAGTGGAAATAAATTAGAGTGAGTTAGACTGTGTTTTTAAATAAATCCAAGAACTGAACTGAACCCGAGTGTGAAAATAAAAACATTACAGTGGTGACAGGTGTGCGGTGTATTTGTGGAACTTTGAAGTGAAAAATAAATAGACAGACAATGTTTAAAACAGTGAGTTTGGACCAATTGAAAGTGGCGGACTTAAAAAAAGAACTTGAGGAAAGGGATTTAGAAATTAGTGGGAAGAAAAGTGAGTTAATACAACGCCTACGAGATGCCCTAATAAATGAAGGTAACGATCCCGATACTTATTTGTTTGAAGTTTCTGGCAATGGAGACATGAGTATGCTATTAAAAAAAATGGAAGACAAATTGCTAGAAAATTCTAAATCCCTAGAAGAAAATGTGAGAGGCATGGTACAGAAAAATTCAGCAATGCTGGAAGAAAAATTATCCGAGAATGAGGCTCAAATGGCGGAGCTAAAGCAGACAATAGTCGAAAATGAAACGCGGATAGAGGAGCTAAAACAAATAATGGAGGGTGAGATCAACAAAATAAAAGAACAAGTAGTCTCGAAACAAAGGGGAGAAACACCATCAAAGACCGAAAGCAGAAGCAGTTTGGAGGTAGTGGATTCAAAAATTGGCCTCGAGGGACAAGACAGAAAATGAAACCTCCCCAATTTGATGGAAAATCATCATGGACTAATTATCGTCGCCAATTCGAGGCTGCAGCTAAGCTAAACGGATGGTCGGCAGAGGAGAAGGCAATCGCATTAACCCTAGCCTTAAGAGGGGATGCTACAGATATCTTACAAACATTGAATACCTCGGAGCAAGAAGACTACGAACAACTGGTCAAACATTTAGAACTGAGGTATGGGCAAACCCATTTGGAGCACGTTTACCACTCCCAATTGAAAAATCGCCACCAGAAATCAAATGAATCACTCCAAGAGTTTGAAGCTGATATTGCCCGTCTGGTTCGCCTTGCCTATCCAGCCACACCGGAAAATGTTATAGAAAGGTTAGCAGTCCAGGCGTTTTTGGATGGACTTCGGGACAACGAAGCCAGACAAGCATTGACGCTAGCTCGACCCACTCAATTAGTAGATGCACTGGCTCGAGCTTTAGAATTCGAGGCTGCGAAAAATACCTGCAGAGGTCAAGCCAGAGTCCGAATCGTTGATGGAGAATCCGAAGATGGCGGAAACGATGAAGCCTCTGTAAGAAAGATATAGAGAAAGTCCTTACCGAGAAAAGACAACTGAGATGTTGGAAGTGTGGTAAGGTAGGGCACATTAGGAGTCGTTGCAAGGAGAGCAACGTAGGCCCGACTTCCTCGTCGGAAAACTAAAGAGGGTCGATGTGAAGGGCCATCGTCGACCTGTAGCCAACAAGCCCCAACTATCTACGCATATGTCGCTTCGCTACGCAACCACGTTAACAGTGTCTTTGTAGATGGCTTTATTAATAAGAAGCAATGTGCAATGCTGCTGGATACAGGTGCGACAAACAGTTATAAGGCCCAACATTGTTTTAGACAAGGCAATGATAAAACCAACAAAATGGCAACTGCGAACAGCGACAGGAGAAGCAGCGAAAGTCCATGGTGAAATAGTGATTGAAATGACCTTGGGAAACACAACCTTCTAACATCGGGCATTAGTGGCAGACATCGAAGACGAAGTCATCATTGGAATGGATGTCATGAGCTCCAAGGGATTCCAGTTAAACTTCAAAGATGGAATTCTGCGAGTGAATGACGAAGAAGTGGTGCTTCATGGGAAAGATGACATAATGCTTCGAGCCATCTTAGCAGAGGATGTCAATGTTCCGGAAAGAACTGAAATCATTGTAGATGCTTGCCTGGATGGGAAAGCTAAAGCTGGAACAGTGATGATGTTTGATCCCGAACTTAACGACGGAAATGTAGGCAGAGGAGTCGCACTGGGGAAGACTTTGTTTCGTGCCAAGGAGATTGTGCCAGTAAGAGTAATGAACCTGTTGTGCTAATGAAAGGAACAACTTTGGGCCATTGCTCAACAGTTTCCTCTGTAGTAAGAAGCACACAGCATGCAGAAATGCCACCGGGTAAACTATCTGAGGAACTGGAAAGACTCATCACCGATTCATCTAAGAATTTGAAACCAAACCAGAAAGCAAAATTGAGGTACATCGTTAGAAACTACCAGGATATCTTCGATGTAGGGAATGGCAAAAGAGGACGAACTGATCTGGTGAAACATAAAATTAATACTGGGGACGCTCAACCTATTCGACAGTCGGCGAGAAGACTACCTCTAGCTAAAAGAGAAGAAGCCGACAGGATAGTCCGCGAGATGGAGGAAGAAGGTATTATTGAACCATCCAATAGCCCTTGGGCTTCTCCAGTTGTGTTGGTTAAAAAGAAAGATGGTTCGACCCGATTTTGCGTGGACTATCGGCAATTAAACCACGCTACAAAGAAAGACAGCTATCCCCTTCCAAGAATAGACGATACCCTAGACACGTTGGCTGGATCGAAGATGTTTTCCACCCTGGACTTGAAGAGCGGTTATTGGCAGGTGGAACTTGCTAAAGAAGACCGAGAAAAGACTGCTTTTACCATCGGCTCAGGACTTTATCAATTCACGGTGATGCCGTTTGGACTGTGTAATGCTCCAGCAACGTTTGAAAGATTGATGGAAACAGTGTTAAAGGGCTTTCATGGAAAACGTGCCTGGTGTATCTTGATGACATTATCGTGGTTGGAAAATCTTTTGAAGACCACGTGAGGAACCTGGAGGAGGTATTTCGGCGACTCCGAAGTTCCGGACTAAAGTTAAGCCCGAAGAAGTGTCAGCTGTTCCAAGAAGAGGTGCAATATCTTGGACATGTAGTTTCCGCACAGGGAGTAGCTGTTGACAAACAAAATCAAAGCTGTCCAGGAATGGCCGATACCTAAAGATATCCACCAGTTAAGAAGTTTCCTGGGGTTATGCACGTACTATCGTCGGTACGTAGCCGGATTTGCCAACATCGCCAAGCCACTTACTGACTGACAGAAGGGAAGGTGCAGTACCAATGGGACGAGGAATGTCAGCGATCATTCGAGACATTGAAGAGAGCTTTGACGAGTGCTCCCATATTAAGTTATCCTTTGCCAGATGGAAACTTCGTATTGGATACCGACGCAAGCAATGTCGGAATTGGTGCTGTGCTTTCCCAGATCCAGGAGGGCCAGGAGAGAGTCATCGGATACTTCAGCAAGACCTTGAGCAAGCCTGAACGAAATTACTGTGTTACTCGCAGGGAACTCCTGGCTGTGATAAAGGAGGTAGAACATTTCTACAAGTACCTCTATGGTAAAAGATTCCTCCTGAGGACTGATCATGCAGCACTAAAGTGGCTTCTGCAGTTTAAAAATCCTGAAGGACAGGTAGCAAGGTGGATTGAGCGATTGCAAGAATTCGACTTCGAGACTGAACATCGAGCTGGAACAAGCCATAAGAATGCTGATGCCCTATCGAGGAGACCATGCCCTGATGATTGCAAACATTGTCAGCGAGCAGAAGAAAAAGGGGCTGTTCTCGGTAGAACTACCGCCATCGATGACCATTAGCAATCTGCGGAGATCCAAAAAGACCAGAAATTAGATCCAGATCTAAAAGAGGTTATCCGGTGGAAGGAAGAAGACCGCAAACCTACGTGGCAAGAGATTTCCCGATACTCACCAACCATAAAGTCGTACTGGGCTCAGTGGAACTCTCTCATCCTGGAGAATGGACTTCTGAAGCGCGTCCTGGAAATCCCAGAGGAAGGCAAGGACAGAAAGCAGATTGTAGTCCCTAAAAATAGGAGACCAGAGGTTTTGCGAGAACTACATGACGGTACAACTGGAGGACATCTGGGAGTAACGAAAACCCTGGGGAAATTGAGAGAACGCTTCTATTGGGTAAACTGCCAAGTAGATGTTAAGGAGTGGTGCCAGAAATGTACGGTTTGTGCAGCAAGTAATGGGCCTCAGAAGCGACCAAAAGCTCCTATGAAGCAATATAACGTGGGCAGTCCATTCGAAAGAATAGCCATTGATGTTGCCGGTCCATTTCCTGAATCCGACTGTGGAAATAAATACATTGTGGTGGTGATGGACTATTTTAGTAAATGGGCCGAAGCGTATGCCTTGCCGAATCAAGAAGCCTTGACCGTTGCTGATGTCCTTGTCAAGGAATGGATCAGTCGTTTTGGTGTTCCCTTGGAGTTCCACTCAGACCAAGGTAGAAACTTCGAGTCTACTCTTTTCCAAGACGTCTGCAAACTCTTGAAGATCAATAAAACACGGACGACGGCATTACACCCGCAATCCGATGGAATGGTAGAACGGATGAATAGAACCATTAACCGCCATTTGTCAAAGGTAGTCTCTGACCACCAAAGAGACTGGGACCAGTATCTGCACTTGTTTCTAATGGCATATCGTTCGTCTGTGCACGAGTCCACGGGTCAGACCCCGGCCAGTATTATCATGGGACGAGAATAAACTACCATGCGATTTGAAGTTTAGATGTCCCCCAGGAGAAGAGACCGCAGATGAAGACTATGTCAGCCAACTACGTCAAAAGATGAACGACATCCATGAACGAGTCCGTTTAAACATCGAGAATGCCAGTGCCCGAATGAAGGAAGCCTACGACATCAAAGCCGAGGGCGGAGGGTTCCAAGTTGATGATCTTGTTTGGTTGTATAACCCGCAACGTCGTCGTGGATATTCGCCCAAGCTACAGAGATCTTGGGAGGGGCCGTACCAAATTGTGAAGAAAATCAACGATGTTGTCTACAGAATAAAGAAGCTGCCTCGGGGAAAACCAAAGGTCGTACATTTCAACAGGTTAGCCCCTTATGCCGGAAGTCATGACAGCGAAGATGACCAAGCCCAAGTCCGCAGCATCCAACTACCCGATGACGAGATGACCTTCGAACATTTTATGGCACTGTACTCTAATGGGCAGAAGGTGCAGCACGACGTGACCACAGAGGAACCCCGAGACCTGTTTGAGGTGCCCATAGAATATGCCCTAGCTCATTGTGTGGCTCGAGATCTCCGGATGTCCAGAGGAATAGCCAAGGTGTTTGCCAAGAAGTACGGCCAGTTCCAGAAGCTACGGGAACAAGATCCAGTGGTAGGGAAGGTCCTTCATCTCGAAGATAAACAACCAGTCGGTACCAGAGACATCTTTTATTTGGTAACGAAAACATTCTCGCTGGACAAGCCAACATACAGCGATCTTTGGAAGACTCTGGTAGAATTGAGGAATGTGATGATGGAGAAAAATTTGATGAAATTGGCGGTCCCAAAGATAGCCTGCGGTTGGATGGACTGAATTGGAGGGTGTGAGAAGTATGATGGAAACAATCTTTCGATTCAGTGGCGTCGACATCCTGGTATGCTGTCTCAGTACTCGCAGTCCAGATTCGAAGACCGTTGACTGTTATTTCCACAAACTTCTCCTTGTCGAAATGGAGAGTCCTGCAAATCGTCATACCAGGAACGATTCTGGGACATTCCGGGACGAAATGGCCTTAAGGAGGGGGCAATGTTACGAGAATTCATCAGACAGCTGGTGCAATCGGCCCTCAACCAATTCATGGAAGGGACATTATTCCGATAAATTCGTGGAACCCGAAATGCTTGTCTCTCAACCGGCGGACCGCTGCCGTTACTGGGAATTCCTTTAAGCTTCCCGAACGTGATGGAATTTCCCGATGGTTCGTGGACGTACCAGATAATTCCAAGACAAATGTATAAATATAAAGCAGCTGGCGATAGGAGTTTCAGTTTTCGTCGGTCGTTTGTACAGTTAAGATAAATGTAAATAGTAGTTTCTGTGAATATAAATTTGTGTAAAAGTAGTGGAAATAAATTAGAGTGAGTTAGACTGTGTTTTTAAATAAATCCAAGAACTGAACTGAACCCGAGTGTGAAAATAAAAACATTACAAATGAAACAAATTCTTTGTGTTTAATGATTCACCAAATTTTTCGGGATACCAGACCACATTAACATCCTAATACTGGACAACCTCCATATCCAGACTAAAATTACAGTTTTCCCACTAACCACTATCAACTCCACAACAACCATGGTTCCTTCACTGACTTCTCATAAGCTAAGATTATTCGATACAAATAGATTTTGAAAAAGTATTTGACAACCTCTTATAGAAAATGATGATCGAAAAAGTTATCCAAAACACTTAACAAAAGTAAGTCAGAGCGTATATAGGACTACTAACAAAATAAATGTGAAAGGTAAGACCACAGAAACGGTTATTATACTGTAACATAAGGCTACTGTCTGTCCCTCACTTTACTTAACATACACATTAATAACGTTTTATGTATGATTTGGGAGAAACAATTTTGAAAATACTGAACTCACTGCTATTATTACAAGAACTGTTAGAGATTCCGAACAATACTTTTTAACAGTTCTAACTACTAGAATTTTCTACTGCTTCCAAATAAAAAGCAACTTTTTTCAGAGCTACAAACTCAGATTCAGATTTGTTCGGTGTCAATCCACATGCAAAATTACCGGAGCAAATAATTCTTTAGTATTTCTTCTCACAGTGAACTACATTCTCAATTCTTATACATATAAAAAAAATAATTATCATTTATACCTGACCTGTTGTCTACATTTAGAAAGACAACAATGTGACAAGTTTAATAAAATATTCACTCCAAGAGACGAAGACAACACGAATCATAAGGACAATTTAGTTAATGGAAATGTTAAGAGAAAAATAAAATCTTTCTCTTGAAATACTGTCATGTTTGTTAAAAATATATTGACTGGCAACACTTAACCAAAATGAGGGGTTCTCTTGTTAATTACAGAAATATATTACATTGTGGAAAGTTTTCGAAAGAAAAAGTGAAATCCAAGTAACATTAATTATCAAGATTGCATATGATGAAGAACAATATTCGACCAATACTCATGGTCTAGCCTCCCGAAGGAACTTAACGACCTGAAAAATTGGAGATATTGACGTTCAGACAAGAAGTGACGAAGAAGAGCTAAAGGTTAGCTAGAAGAACTGACGGACTGTGTTAAAGAGACCTGAGAATCTATGAACAAATTGTATTTGACTAACGGAAATCAAGAAGAAAGAAAACTACAGAACTAAATAAATGAACAACAGGTTCGAAGGACTGAGAAGAAGAACATATTTTTAACAGTTTTTATCGAAAAGTCATGCCTAGGATTAAATAATTGACCGTGAAGAACTAAAGGGACAAAGAGATGTGCTAAACGAGACAAAAACTGAAGAGAGAACAGTTGTTGAGAAACTTAAGATGTTTTACGAGAAGAAATGGTCACGAAAGACGAAGAGATAAGGAATATTTTTAGAATGCGTTATAGTGGATATAAGGTAGACCGTATTACTCTAGCTTAGTGTAGGTTGGTAAAGGCCAAGTGTCCATTCGATCCCGAATGTAGACATGTCATCAGGTCCCAAGAATATCCCCCATTCAAAGATATTACTTTTGTGTTTGAAAATGTTGAAGTTTATTGTTTATCACTTTCTAGACATTGTGGCCATAGAAGAATTAATAAAATCCACATCTTAAAAGCAGGACTACTATCTTTCAGTGACCCGGTTCTACTCACATCCATTGCCGGATTCACCCATAAGCAAATTAAGCAATTGCTTGGGGCATCACGTCTTGTGGGCATCAGACAAAGCACAAAATGTAGTTTACTTATGGATAGAAGGCCCACAAGCGTGGATTGCTTAGGACATCACGTAGTCTTAATGAACGCATAAAGAAGAAGCTCGTGAGACATAACATGAGTGATAACCCGAGACAAGCGAAAGTAAAATAAATGAAGTTTTTTAATAAACAAAAAATGAATACATACCAACGGAATTGGCCTTTACACGCTCTGAAGGAAAACACAATAAAGGTGTAAAACCTTTTTCCTCATCAATGCAATATTCGTCATTATAAAAATATTGATTAAAGATAGGCACCCAAACTGTACCGTCTATTTGAACGTAAAATTCTTCGTCGGGATAATTTAAAGCCAAAAATTCACAAAAAATTGGTCCCACAACAAAATTGTTGACTTCTTTAACATTTTTTACGTATGTAGTCTCGTCCGTATAAACAGGCACGGTAAATGCATATTCTGTTGCATTTTTAACAACACATAGTTTGGTCCCCAGTTTCCTATAATATCCCGGTTTGCAACATTTTCTTATGCAATTTTGACAGCCACAATTGGTTGAACTATGATTCTTCCATACGTAAAAAGCAGCATCTGTTGTATTATCCGCGGAAATTGAGCACAAGTCTATTGGATTTACATCAGTAATCAAACATAACATTAAAATGAAGAAATAAAATCCAGTTATCGCTACCATCGCAAGTGAAAGCCTTTTAGATTTACGTAATTATTGTTTTCATGCCGATTCACGACAGTAAACTGGTGTTATGTGCACACTGTGCGAAACTAAAATATTTGATCAACGTCAAGAATATTACATATTCGAAAAAAATGTTAAATTCAATAATTCATTTAGATAGTGTTTAATGTCGTATGGTATTATGTTACCCTGGATAATAACTATTAATTAATCGAATGCAGTCGTGCAAGCAATCACACGTTTTATCTTACTTTGTAATTTAACAATAATTTTTAGTATAATTGTAATTGCTTGATACAACTTGTTGTTCAAGTTTCATACAAAAGAATATCTATGAGCTTATAAGCACAGGATAAAAACGAAACATATGGCCACATCCAAAAGGACTATTAAATTTAAGATGTTTTATTTTATTTAAACTTTGAGAACGAGCGCGGTCTTTTGTAACTTACAGGATTGAATAGAACAGCGAACAGCGCAAATTGGCATCAAAATGCTGAGAAGCACTACTCGCGTCTACATTTAAAAGCTATAATTGAAAAACCTTCTCCTTTAGTTATTTCAAAAATGTTTCATAAAAATCGAACTGCAGATTCCATTGAATTTGGTGAATAATTTACTTATAAAGAATGTTTTATTTTCAACTTTTTAGTTCTTTTTTGAAACCGGTTACTTTTATTCTTTATTTTTTATTTTGTTTACATAATCTTAATAAACAGGGAGCAGGTAACACGGAAAGCCCTGTCATCCTCAAACGATAAATTTTCATTTAAATCGACTTTAACAGTTATACAAACAAAATGAATTTATTACGACTTGATTTATGAGCCAAAAACTTAAACTAACTATTTTTGCTATTGCTTTTGTCGCCTTACTTTATAATTTCATGCAACGAATAGCAATTTTGAGCCTGTGTATTTTCTCTTAGGCGGGTCTGAGTGACACTTATAGCCCCGTTATTATTTAATTTAATGAGCCGAAAATATGTTTAATAAAATTAATTATACTATACCTATAGGTAAGCTTGCAATGCATGTTGAAAATTTTCAAAGTCGCGATTGAAACTTTCAGTTGTGTCAACAGTTTCCGGACTATTACGTCAATTAAAACAGTTCGACGGTGTTTTTTATATATTAGCATTCTCGATAATTTTCTGAGAAACTACAAATTACAAGTCATATAAAAATATATGAGACAACCTGGGGATCTTCCTTAACAGAATGCAATTTACAAATCGGCAAGGGGTTTGGAGAAATCAACCAATATACCTAAAACCATGAGTGTATGTGTTCAATCCCAAACTTCATCTCTTTATGAATAGAATTCTTTTTCAAAATTGAATTTTCACTAATCCGGATGTACACTCTATTAAACAAAGAAATCATTGTTCACATAGGTTCACAACCAAAGAAGAAATCAGGTATCATTCATACAAAGAAAAATCAGTTCGAATTAAGAACCTCCTCGTTTTTGAAAGTTAGTTAAAAAAGAACACCAATACAACATCTCGAGAAGACCTACAGACCGATGATACTAGGAAAAGATAAAGATATTACTTAACAACGAACACACTAAGAAAACAAATCCAAACACAGTGCCTGTCTATTTTTTAATAATGGGGAAATTTGGATACCCTCTATAGAGACAGATGTAGGATGACAGCAGATGCTGTTGAACTAATATAAAAAGGAAACTTTAGATCGGCGCCGCATGACCGGTTAAATCATTCACCTGATGACGATAGCAGATACCAGGCTATTGAAAGGTGAGATCAACCATTTCTAGACGATGGAAGTCCAAAGAAACTTGGAAGATTGTTTGCCATTGTTTGTTAGTAATAGGTAACTAATAGTTTCGTTATTTGTTTTTCAGTAAGGTACAACCAATCTTTTCTCATTTCAATGAAAAATTTGATTGTATGTCAGGTAAGCAACTCTGTTTATTTTTTTAATTGTTAGTATTTAATGTAGTAAACACAATTTTTAAATATGTTGGTATTTCACAACAGGCAATTTCTGTTTTGCCCCACCCTCAGACCAAAAACCTGTGTCACCCCTCAAGCCAAAGCTGAGTAAAGTTTATTTCATCTCACAACTGCCAGAAAAAGCAAGATAACTTATTAAAATAATTTGGTAAAATGCGAGTTGGACTCTCATACTAAGGGTTCCGTACCACCTTCAAGTTTCTAATATTCCAGTTTCAGACAAGCAGGGAATGAGTGCCTTTTCTTATATGTATCCTAATATCTTTTGAAGGAAGCGTTTTAAATTTATAAAGACTATGCACTTTCATTTTCCACACAAAGACTTTTTATTTTATCTGCTTCAGGATTCGTTTGATTTTTATAAGAATACATATGTATTTATTTTATAATTTGGCCCCCAAAAATTAACATAAGACTTTTATTTTACTAATAAACTTTCAAGGAAGCCTTTAATAATCTACTGTCTGAATTTGAAGCTCTGTAGATTGGAAGATAAAGGGCAAAATAGGTCAAGTTTTAAATTATAAATTATTAAATATGTTATTCAAATTATTTAAGAAAATCAAATAAAATATATTTTTCAAAATTTTAAATAGGTAGTTCTAAAGTGGGAATTAAGTTCGATGTTTAATATTGTTAATACTTTTAAACAATGATTTTAAAAATATGATATATTTGAAAACTGAATTTTTATTTTCCATTTAATTGTACAATTTCTCCCTAAAAGTACTATGGGGGTTTTCTAATAATTTTTGTTATAAATTTCAAGTTAGCCCCAGTACCCCTAATTATTTTCAAAATTTTAGGTAGTATGGTTTCGGAAATAAAGCGATAAATGAGAATTTTTTATATTTTATGTTAATATCTTGTAAACAATTAATTAAATTTTGGTACATTTTCGTTAATATATTTTTAACTTTTTTTTTAATATTAAAAAAAATATATTGGTGTCCTCAGAATGGGACCTTTCATTTGATGTATTACATGATCCGTTTGAAAAAAAAATTATTTTTAAATTTTCATTTCATTCTAAAATTTGCCCCCAAAATTAATTTAATGGTTTCTCGTTATTTTTCCTGTAAAGTTCGGGCAACGTTCTATATTTCCTATTTTTCAAAATTTTGGGCTCAGTAGTTTCGGAGATCAGGAGGGGGAACGGTCGATTTTTTTAGTTTTCCCCCCAAAAGTACCCTAAAATCAAAATTTCTTCTTTTAGGTATGTACTCCTGATCGGGTCACCAAACTATACCTTCATACCAAATTTCAACCTATTCCGTCCAGAAGTTTAGGAGAAAATTGCTGTGATGTGACAGAGGCGGAAATCCGGAGTGCTATTATAAGGGTATCCGTATATTGTATACAGGGTCAGTTTTTTTTGATGATCAGTATGGGGAACGCGGAAACTAGCGGAGATAGAGCAGTGGTTAAATTGGGAAAGATTTGGAGTTTTACTGGTCCAATTTAATGACACTTTCGGATTTTTGTAAAAAGTCATGGCTTACTAGATATTTTGAAAAAACGAAATTTTGTCGATTTAGTCAAATCCCTCAGCTCCTTTGTTTTTGATTTTATAAAAAATGTAAATATCAAATTGGAAGGGAATTGTATCCCGAATATGACTGTCATGTCCTCTTTTGCATGACAGCTCTCGTTTTCGAGATATGACACAAACTTATCTTTTTTTGAATGGAAACCATAGTTGGCTATGACCTCAAAAAATCAGACATTTTTAGAACTTTTCAACGATATAATACTCGATATAGTTATTCATAAAAATATTTTTGTAAAAAGTCATGGCTTACTAGATATTTTGAAAAAAAGAAATTTTGTCCATTTAGTCAAATCCCTCAGCTCCTTTGTTTTGATTTTATAAAAAAGTGTAAATATCAGATTGAAGGGAATTGTATCCCGAATGTGTGAAGATTTTAGGGAGGTGAATAGGGGTATTTGTTTAATGGATGAATTTCACAACTTTACTATTTTGCATTATAATATTAGGAGTCTCAGAGCTAATTTTGATGAGCTATGTATAACTATTAATGAAATAACAAAAAAAAATAATATCGCCATTATAGTACTATCGGAACCTGATGTATAGAAAATTATATCAGATTTTAACATTGATGGATTCTCAATTTTTTACAATGAAGGTTCCTTTTAATAAATGTGAGGAGTTGTATGTATGGTTAAGAAAATCTCGTTACAGAAGTTAAGAAAATTCCATTAACAGAGGTCTGCTTGCTTGAGTGCAAATTAGTGTTTAATAACACAAAAAAAAGTATAATAGGTATATATGGCCAAACCCAACAAATGAACGTATCTTTGTTCAGGACTTGATGACTACCTGTCCGCACTATCTAGGATGAAATAACAATTGCGGTTGGGGATGTGAATATTGACATCAACCCAAAAATGTACTAACTTTGTCTTCGATTATCTATTTAAATATGTTGGCTCTAGAAATGGATTTGTCCCACAAATAAATATAACCACAGGGTTAAGGTGATAACAACTCTTCTACAATAATAGGTCAGATATCCACATACATAAATAAACAACAAAACATAAAGTGCAAGTTAATGCTCTAGTTCTTAATAATAGTTTAACTGATCACTATCCCCTAATTTATTAATATTAGATTTCAAAAAGAAAAGCGTCAAGAAATTCAAAAACCGAAACTGATCAAAAGCTGAATGAACGATTTATTGGATAAAATAAAAAATGCAAATGGGAATCAGGTATACGCTGCACAAGAACCTCAATCCGCCGTAAATATATTTTACGAGCAGTTTACTGCCATTATTAGCCAATCAACACAGGAAATAAAATAATTGCAAGGGAACAAAATTAAAACCATGGATGACATGTGTGAATACTAACGGCCATTAGAAAAGCGAGATATGCTTAAACAGAAACTCTTAAAAAATAACACAAATAACACATTAGAAGAAGAATATAAGAAGTATAGAAACTTCCTAGGTACATTAATAAAAACTTTAAAACATGACTATTATTAAAATAAATTACAGCAATGTAACTCAAACTATAAGAAAACTTGGGAAGTCATAAATGATGTCACAAAGTTCCATCAACAAAAGCACTATAAAACAAAATCAGTATCGATACAAAATAATTAACAACCCAAAACAAATAGCAAATCATTTCAATGACTTCTTTGTAGAAATGGGGAGAAAATAGCAAACAAAATTAGTAAAAACAATATAGAAATAAAACAATGAAGACTAAGCAAATAACCAACGCGAATGTTTTTGACTCCAACCGACTATTTAGAAATTGAAGACATAATATCGACGCTAAAACTTTGCATCTCCAGGGCCTGACAAATTGAGTATAAAAATAATTAAAATTAACAAAACTGAATATCTCTAAACCGCTTACTCACATAATTAACCTAATTTTTCAGACATCAAGCATTTCATATCAATTTAAAGAAGTCTTGTAGTGCCTATATATAAATCAAATAGAAAAGATCTAATGACAAACTACCGACCCATTTCCCTAATTAACACTTTGGAAAATCTTTGAAAAATGCCTGAACAAAAGAATATGGTCTTCCTAGACAAAAATAAAAATAATATCCACAAATCAATATGGATTTCAAAAAAAGGTGTAGGGATAGAGCAACCTTTAAAAAACTAACGACAAGTATATGAAGAATTTTAATGAAAAATAAAAAAAACAATTGCAGTATTTCTGATCTCCAAAAACCCTTCGATACGGTATCACCATAAAATTTTATAAGCAAACTAAAATGAGATTGGCATACGGGGACCCATACTGCAACTTTTTAATAATTATTGTCAGAAAGATCGCAACAAGTACGAATAGGAGATGACATTAGTAATAAAAGATTGTGAAAACGGAATCCCACAAGGCACAGTCTTAGGTCCTACATTATTTTTAATTTTTGTTAATAATTTGCTATCTTATGAAAGATGTAGTATAGTCTATTATGCCGATGATACTGTACTAATATGTATGGGACAACATGGGAAGAAGCCTGGAATAAAGCGCAAAATGCATCTCAGATGTCAAAAATTGGTTAGATGTAAACAGCCTGAATTTTTAAACGTATCTAAAACTAAATATGTAGGATTTACACCAACAAAGGTAAGGAAGAGCGGCTCTATCACCTCTAACAATTAATGGAGCCCTGGAAAGCGTTTAAACAAGTATCATCAATAAAATACTTAGGTATGTTGATGAAAACTTAAAGTGGAAAAACACATATCGAACACCTTGTCAAAAGAGTTAAAAAGCTTACCTAAAATTTACACTCTCCGTAATTTACTAAATAAAAAGCTTTTACTTATAGTGTATAATAGTCTAGTCGATTCCATAATAAGGTATGGTATATGCGTTTGGGGTGCGGATATAACACGCACTTAATTAAAAAAATAGAAGTATGTCAAAATTACATACTTAGAATAATCTTTAGGTTAAACAATCGCCCAAGTGTCAAGCATATTATATTACACAACAAAGACGATACATTCAGGGAATAACCTCATTAAAACAAACCATCACATAACACCAGATAAAAGGATAAACAGTTGCTCAAATCTGAGCGAATGAATTAAAACTGTATGTCAAAAATGCATACTATATAACGGTATAAAAAGTATACAATGTGATTCCATTAATTTTCAAAAAACTAACCAAGAAAACAGTTCAATAAAAAAATTAAATTATACATAGCCAGAACTATGATAGTTATTAGCCTTCTGTATAATCAAAACACTAAAAATAAATTACTTATTTATACTTTATATTTGTTGTTTTGTATTATTGTAATTATTTTATTCTCAGTGACTAGTAAAGGAATATTATAAATATATATTAATTAAGGGTATGTATGGGTTAGTATGAGTATATCTGTCTGTGTGTATATATGAGTATATGTTTATGGATATAGGTACGGGTATATATGAATGTCTTGGTTAGTAAAGTAGCAGATTTTAATTGTAATGAATTTAGCACTACTTAAACATCTTGAATGTTCTCTCTGGACACAACACAAGCTTATGCTTAGGTGTTCATTTTTTCTCTCTTATTACCATTCTAACATTAATGTTTGATTATTTTTACTTATTACTGTTACCTTGGTAATAATGTTAGTGACAATCTTATTGTAACAACTATAATTGTTTTTTTTTTGCTAATAAATAAAATTGAATTGAATATGACTGTCAAGTCCTCTTTTGCATGACAGCTCTTGTTTTCGAGATATGACACAAACTTATCTTTTTTTGACTGGAAACCATAGTTGGCTATGACCTCAAAAAATCAGACATTTTTAGAACTTTTCAACGTATAATACTCGATATAGTTATTCATAAAAATAACCGAGTTATGGATGATTTTCTCTCTTATTTTCAGTTTTAACGTAGGTAGCCATGAAATAGATTGATTTATTAATAACTATTCCAAAAAACATTGAACGATTTTTTTATTAGGTATATCAGATATAACGAAAAAACTAAATAAGTAGGTACTTACTAAAAACTTAAGATAATAATGGTTACAATGTATGTTCGAAAAGTCCACTATTGTTATTTAGACAAAAATTGCATCTTTTTAAGATTGACATTACCGCTTTCCTCACAGACCGCCTATTAATTTCTTCAATTGCTTGTAATACCGCCTCGTTTAGGTCACCAACTGTCTCATACTTTCTTTTGTATACTTTGTTTTTTAGCGCACCCCATAAATAGAACTCCGAAATCGGGAGACCGGGATGGTCATTCGCGTGTGCCATTTCTTCCTATCCAAGACTTTGGATAGATATTATCTAAGTGTTGTCTTACTAATAACGAGTTATGAGCAGGTGCTCCATCATTTCTAAACGAATTCTCAAATTCAAATTATGCAACATGTCTTGACAAGTGTATTGCAAGAAATGCAAGTAGCACTCCCCAGTAAGTGATTCGTCATAGATAAAAGGCCCCAGAATAGTAGACCCTATGATACCACACCAAACATTAAAACCAAATTTTATCTGGGGTCGTCTTTGTTGTACATGGAAAGGGTTTTCTTTAGCCCAGATATGCTCATTGTGTCTTTTGAACATACCGCAGTTCGTAAATCTAGTTTCATCTGACCACAACACCTTTAATGGAAACTGTGGATTGTCAAGGCACATGTCTCTAAACCATGTACAAAACAAAATACGTCGATGTTCGTCACCAGCATCCAAAGTTTGGGAAACTGAAAGTTTGTACGGGTGGAACTTGTGCGCTTTCAGTACCTTAACTACAGTTCGTTGAGATGTGCCAGCTTCTGCCGTAATCTCACGAGTTGATGTAAATGGATTTTGATTTACTATTGCCAAAACAGTTATTTGTGCTGCTTCGTTAATTTGATTACGTTCCTTTGGTGGTTTAGTAAAAGATCCATATCTGCGTAAACTATCGTAAAGCCTTTTAAATTTACATAGAGCAGGTTGAAGACTATTAAAATATCTATGAAAGTATTCCTCAGCTGCACGAACTGAATTTTTATGGCAGATATTTTATAACGAAAACTTGCGAAAATAAGAGAGAAAATCATCCATAACTCCGTTATTTTTATGAATAACTATATCGAGTATTATATCGTTGAAAAGCTCTAAAAATGTTCGATTTTTTGAGGTCATAGCCAACTATGGTTTCCATTCAAAAAAATATAACATATCTCGAAAACGAGAGCTGTCACGCAAACGAGGACATGGCAATCATATTCGGGATACAATTCCCTTCAATTTTGATATTTACACTTTTATTATAAAATCAAAAACAAAGGAGCTAGAGGGATTTGACTAAATCGACAGAATTTCGTTTTTTCAAAATATCTAGTAAGCCATGACTTTTTACAAAAATCTGTGTCCTGAACTATTGGAGTTAATTAAATTTAATACAAGCGTTACTAGAACACGTTGTCCTGATCTGTTCTTTACCGATTTTCATCATACCAATTACGATAAAAACGAAGTTATAACTAGACTTCTTCGTACCGCAAATAACTATCATGGGAGATTAGAATTTTTTGATTCTTCTTGTTCTTCTTTTAAAAGTATGGTTAGAAGATTACAATAGTTTTATATTAATAATAGCTTTTAAGTAATATTTTGTACCTTGACTATTTCATCATCTGTTTTCATTATTATAATGGTTTTCATTTCTTGTAAAAGGGTTTTTAACCCGTTAATAAATAAATAAATAAATAAAACTGCAAATCTTTCCCAATTTAACAATTGCTCTATCTCCGCTAGTTTTCGAGATCCCCATACTGATCATCAAAAAAAACTCACCCTATATCCGGAACCCTAAAAAGGTTTGATTATACTTATCAAAGATTATTTTGTAGTTGTAGTTGATTGTAGTTAATTTAAAAAAATAGAAGGTTAAAAGATGTTACTGAAATAACCGGTTATTTTATGTAGATTACACTGATGCTCAAAAAAAACTCATAACCTTTTTTGGTAACCCCTAAACGCCCCTATCCATGCAAATAATAAACAAGTCTACTCTGTGGGTGTTGAACATTAAAAATTGTCTCATGGGAATTAATAGAAAATATTGTCTGAGGCCATGTTATGTTAATCGAGGTAAAATATACCAATCTGTTCATTCCTTAGATATTATTTTGAGCTCTTATCTGATGAAATATTAAATTTAAATAATATTTTTTAGAAATAAAAATTGAAAACGAATTTATTTTAGTACATACCAGTGGTATAAAATGTATGAATACTTTGTTCATTAGGTGGAGGTTCGGTTGTGGTTGGTTGTTCAGGAAAACAAAGTAAAGGAGTAAAGCCGTTTTGTTCATCCACACAATATCGGTTACTGTTGTAGAATTTTTTGTATTTAGGCACCCACACATCTTTGGAGTTTTCCTGTATATAAAATTGTTCTTGCGGAAACTTCAACTTGAACATAATACACTTTGGAGGTCCAACTATGTAATGTTTGGCATTGTTGTCCAAAACTTTTACAAAAACATCCTTATTAGTATACACTGATAGTTTTAAGGTAAAACTCGAATTTCCGAAACAATTTCTCTGTTTATAAATGAATCCCGGTTTACAACATCTCCTTATGCACGAAACACACCCGCAATTTTGTTCCGTTTGATTTTCTACGGCATACGACAAGTTAAGCATATCTGTAACATTTTCTTGAATACAAAAATCTACGGACATCGTCTTTAATAAATATTGCAGCACAAAGAAAACTCCTGTGTAATAATAGCGCATTATTGAACCGCTAGATTAATGTTTGTTTGCGGCCACAAACACATTGGATGATTGTCGTAAATGAATTGGAAAACATGGGTAAGGGTATATAATATTTAGTTAAATAAGTTAATTGCCAACTGTTCAAACATATGGTGGATTAGTTTAGATAATTACTTGGATTTGCACTACAAATGTGAACAAGGACGGATTTCGCCGGAAATGTATTGATCTGATAAGTGAATTTTAAATACTGAAACCGAAATCAACCAGATCTTTTAATGATAGAAAAAATCTGAAAGAAATACATAGTTAAAATAGTAATATTAAAATAATTTGCAAAACACCACAAGACACCATAACTAGTTCTGTAGGTAGACACCTACTAAGTATTTATTCACAAAATTACTTTAAAGATGGGTATTGATTTGACTAAATTAACTCAGGCGAACAGTGTACGCAAATATATTTGTTTGAAAAAATTGATTCCAAGTTCTATCTTCCTACTATTACCTGACGCAGAGAACCAGATAAAACAACCTAAGCGATGGCGGATTACAGAATTATACGAAACCCACCCAACAATTTCGCCACATTTCTGATCTCCTCAAGATCCCAGTGACCGTCTGTGTACCTCAGGAGTTTTGGGAACACCTTTCTCCTACGGTGCTGTATAAATCGGTCCCACCCAGCAGAAAATTCACTACCAACACACTGATGTTAACCACATCCCACGAAAATTACTCATTTCAAGAAATCTTTGAAAAAATATGAAAACAAACAGACTTCAATGCTTAATAACAATAATGGGGATGTCAAGTGATGAAGAGGCTGAGTGTTGGTGGGCGTGTCTGGTTTGTTAAATATGGCAATTAGACAGAAGGACGGTTTCTCCATTTCTATAGCTTTGCGAATAGGGCATTCACTAGTCTAATCGACCGATAATTATAAATAAAAGAAGCAGAGCAGATTCACATCCAGTTCACTTACCCAGTGACTCTTGGGGAGTAAGCAGATTGAGGCCCCAAGTTCGATCTAGACTAAAACTCCTTTACACTTTTATCCCTTGATAATGGCTCCAAAGCAGGAGTTGAAACTTCGAATATTCAATACATTCAGACTCAGTTCTCATCCGAAACCTAGCCCGGTTAACATATATATTAAAAATTAATATAATTAAAAACAAATATATATATATATATATATATATATATATATATATAAGTTTTCGCGGGCACTAAATGTGTTAGGTGGTTTCAGGAAATTCATCCACGTAGTTGATAACTAATCGTTGCCGGGATCGATGGTAAAATGCCGACGTTCCGGCAGAATCACATCTGCCCTCTTCAGGTGGGTTCGCATAATTCTCGTAGCCTTCTCTGCTTAGCCTTCTAGTAACTAAAATACTAAGATGTTCAGTAGCGTGCGTGCTATTATATAGTCGCAGTTCGGCGCTTTTCGGTTGCTACCGTGAACAGCTGCGTGTGATTGGCCCTTGGCGCTCAGTCGATACGCCTCCCGCTTGCTGATTGGTTATTTCTGGTTGAGTTGTTTAACAGAATTTTCCAAGAATTCGATAAATTCTGGATTTCATTGCGTGCCTTTAGACTGTGATTTCAATTGCCTCTCTTACGAGTTTCGATTGCGGGTGTTGTAAATTTGCCAATACTCTGGTATTCTCAAAGTCTATTCGGTGTGAAGTCGTAGTGATGTGTTCCGCAGTGGATGTTGTTTTTTCTTGATTTTTATGGCGTTGTGGTGTTCATCACGTCTAGCTTGAATTCTTCTGTTTGTCCAACATAGGTTTTATGACAGTGTGCACATGGAATCTCGTATACTCCCTGTTTTTCTAAACGAATCCTCGTCTTCGGAGACTTCAACACCGTGCTTATTTTTCTGTTTGCATTGAAAATAGTATTATGTCTCCGTAGAATTCTCGTAATATTGTCCGTGGTGCCCTTTACATACGATAAGTAACCCTTATTTATTAGTGTCTCATGTTCCTCGTCTGCTTGTCTCGGTTTTGACTTTATATTTCAGTCTGTAAATTCATTTTGTCTCAGAGCTGTTTTTAAACTGTCCATTTCCTGTCTGATGTTATCCTGTATACGGTATGGCCAAGGACCCTTGGCCATACAGTATATAGGAAGGCAACTCACACCAACAGATACCTTTATGCTAATTCTCATCACCACCCAGCCCAACTACAAGCCATCGTCAAGACTTTAGTTACCAGATCACAAAAACTAACTTATCGAATTCTTGGAATAATCCATTAAACACCGTGCCGGCCCGGCCCCGCCCTATAACAACTCAACCGGAAATAACCAATCAGCAAGCGGGAGGTGTGGCCAATGGGCCAGTCACACGCAGCCGTTCACGGTACCAACCGATAAGCGCCGAACCGCGGCTATATAATAGCGCCCATGTTACTGAAAGTCTTGTCTTAGTATTCGAGTAACTAGAAGCGTATGCAGAAGGCTACGATAATTTGCGAACCGACCTCAAGAGGGCAGATGTGACTCTGCCGAAACGTCGTCATTTTACCATCGATCCTGGCAGGGATCATTTATCAAGTAGGCGGATGAATTTATATGCAGGCAAATTGAAAATATTTATCTGGACAAGCGCATAATTTACATATATTCTGATGAAATTCCAAGTTATTTCCAATTAATTTCATCCTAGATTTCGAATAAGGCGACTTATCTTCCTTCATATTTTAATACTACCGCATTTGTCATATGTTATGATCCATCAACGAGATTTTTACCATTTTTTGAAAAAATATTTGACCAATCTGGTCTATTCAATCAAATGAAAGAAGAATATTCGAAATCGGTTCATAGTTGCCGGAATACTGAGATAACAAAGTTTAAAAAACGAATTGAGACACTCCTCCTTTTTTGTCGGTTAAATAAACATATCCTCGAATATACTCCTCTTTTGGATGGAGATAAAAAAAATTAACTAACAATTAAATAGACGGACGGGATTCATATAAAGACACTTTCCAAACATTATAGCTGAAATACGAATGCAAAAAACATTCATGATAAACTCATATTTTTGTAATAAATTAAAACACCCAGAGTTGATTTGCAGTTTCTTACAAGCATAATAACTTTAATAGTTTGAATTACCTTTACGAGAAATCAACATTGCACGCATGGTTTTCCCCAAATATAATTGTTCCTAACAAATCGTAGTATTCTTATTACAATTTAAAAATAATTTCAATATACAGTTTTAATATATGGTTGAATATACAATAATGATGTAATAAGATATTTATTATATAATTATTGTCAGTGACTGTGAATATTGGATGCGATAGGTTTACATCTTTTTAAATAATATATTCTAAATACCAACTGAATGAATAATATTATCCGTTTAATAGCTTTTATTTCATTAATATTACCAAATGGACCCTGGCACTTTTTAACTGAATGGTTACACTGGTGACAGTGTGTTTCGTGTGTTTCCGATCAATTAACTTTAAATCATTGAAATTAAATTGTTGTTTTTTGTGATTGGTGTATGGAATCCATTCTGATAACGTTTGTTATATTTGGGGTAAGCTTATTGCTAAAAGTCGACGTCTTAGTTTGACGCCATTAGATAAAATTAATTACTTTGGCTTTCCGCTGCAAAATTGAATAAAACCTGGACCCCTAATGTTTGCTATGCAAAGTATGTGAGTTTAGAAACATTATGGACTAAAGGATCTCGACCTATGACCGCAATGAAAGACAATGCATGAGATTGATATTTCTGCCAAGCTTCTCCTATCGAACGTTCGCATCACATATTATATATAGATGACTCAACCTCCATGTCTTCACTGAGACGTCAGCTAATACGTTTTACCTCTTAAGTAAAAAAAAAGTGGCTTTATCACAACGTTATTATATGTATTGAGAATTTAAGTGAGAATGGTTGCTAACCAAATTTAACATTAATGGTCATTTGAAATGAAAAATGCTAAAAGAAACTTAAAAATAATTTTCAAATACCCAATGATACCCTACCTAACACAGTTGGTCGACTATTATTTTTTTTAGCAACGGTTGTCGTGTTATATTGTATTTTGATTACTTTGATTCTTGGTGAAAGATTAAGACAAATCTATTGGTATAAAATTCATCAAAATCGGCATTCTCATATAGGCTTCATCTAGAGCGCAACAAAGGAAAAACCTACATAGGTATATATGCTGATAAACGCAGGTCAACGAAATGTTCTTCACCCTTCTTTAATAAATTCTGAAGATGTATTGCTATCTTGATTGGATATCAAATTTGGACCTATGAAAACTTTGACAAAGTTATAGACAGAAATCTCAATTTATGTCTATAACTTTTTGTTTCTTGAAACAGAAATTTCCAAAAATCAGTAAAGCCAAAATAAATGAGAAAATATTTCTACGGCCGCACATTAGAAACATCTTGTCTGAACAAGAGTTTGTACAAAAATTTAAACCGACAGCAAAATCCACATTGAGATGTTATTTATTGGTCAAATCCACATTGAGATGTTATTTATTGGTCATATTTTTTTGGAAGCCAGGGCTGAAAACTATAGAGTTGGTCAACAACTCTTAATAGCTTACAAGGAAACAAAATGTCATCCTAATTATGTGTGTTAAGCTAACATAGCCATTTCATAACGCCCAAGTGGGACCAGAATTTATTGCTAATTTATTCCTAATTTATTACGCAAAAATTAAATTTATTCCTCCAACCCCTCCCGAGAAACAGTGGCTATGCTAACTTTAGACTAAACTTATCTCCGAAACGAACAGCACTACCGGGTGATCTTGGGGGCGTATTTTATTGCTATTTAATTGCTATCGAATAGCACCAAGGCGAATACCCAAAAACTACCCCTTTATCCCCTACTGAATTTCTCACCCCCCTGACAATTAACAAAAATATTTATTTCAATGTTTTCTGTTGTTAAAATCAGTAGACTTTTAATTGCTAATTAATTGCTGAAGTTCTACCCTCATTACGATTTCATTCGTACAACCCCTTCCGAGAAACTAAGGCTATGCCAACTTTAGACTAACATTGGAATATTCAGTAATTAATTAGTAACAGTATACTGATTTTAACGAAAAACTTGAAATATTTTCAACATACATTTTTCAACATACTTGAATGTTCTCTTGGACACAACACAAGCTTATGCTTAGGTGTTCATTTTTTTTCTCTCTCTTATTTACCATTCTAACATTAATGTTTGATATTTTTACTTATTACTGTTACCTTGGTAATAATGTTAGTAACAATCTTATTGTAACAACTATAATTGTATTTTTTTTTGCTAATAAATTGAATTGAATTGAATTGAATTTACCAAGTGGTGAGTAATTCACTAGCAGGTAAAATGGTATTTTTTGGATAATTACTATGGTACCATTTGAAAGCAATTAATTAACAATAAAATACGCCCCCACTAGCATGCCGATAGCGCTGTTCGTTATAGCTATGGCTGTGCTAACTTTAGTCCAAAGCTACGACTACGAGGTACGACTCCAGCAATTAATTAGCAATCAAAATTCAATTGATTTCGACAACGAAAATATTGAAATAAATATTTTTGTTAATTTTCAACGGGTGAGAAATTCACTAGGTGATAAAGGTGTAGTTTCGGGGTATTTACTTTGTTATCCTTTGATATCAATTATTTAGCACTAAAATACGCTCCCAAGATTACCCCGGTAGCGCTGTTCGTTCCGGAGATATAGATATTGCTATGCTAACTTTAGTCTAAAGCTGGTATAGCCACAGTTTCTCGGAAGAGGTTGGACGAATGAAATCGTAACGAGGGTAGAACTTCAGCAATTAATTAGCAATTAAAAGTCTACTGATTTAAATAAAACAAGGAAATAAATATTTTTGATAATTGTTAGGGGGTGAGAAATTCAGTAGGGGATGAAGGGGTACTTTTTGGTTATTTGCTCAAGGGCCATTCGAAAGCAATTAATTAGCAATAAAATACGCCCCCAAGATCACTTCGGTAGCGCCCTTCGTTCTGGAGATATATAATCTGGCTATGCCAACTTTAGTCTAAATTTAGCATAGGCACTATTTCTCGGGAGGGGTGGGAGCAATAAATTTAATATTTTCATAATAATAATAAATAAATAAGCAATAAATTCTGGAGTAGGTCCCACTTGGGCGTTATGAAATGGCTATTCTAGCTTAACACACATATCCTAATTCGCTTAAATACACTTTTACACTTACATGTGGATTTTGGGACGGTGAGATATCCAACATTGAAAAATGGTACGAAGGCTAGAGAAATTCAAACATGTTAGCTGTCTAGTGTGGGAAATTCAAAAGATATATATGTAATGATAAATATTCAGGAAAATCTGAATAAAAGTAAAATATAAATTATTTATCTTGTTTACCGTAATTAGGAGTACCTTACCTTCTAGTCTATAAGCGGTAATCTAATGCATAATACAGTAAAATATTTTATCGCCTCCAGCTGATCTTCTCAAATTTTGTTAATGTAAAAGTAAATAGAAAGAGATCAAAGTATAGATTCAGTGTTTACATAATTATTTTCTAAACTTCCATCTCTTGTGTGAAGAAAAGGGAGATACAAAAGAGCATCTTCGGTTAATTAATGCGTTGATAGAAAATATTCACCATTTGTTGAGTTTCATTGTGTGTAATAGTCTGAATTTTATGGACGCACTTAGTAGCCAAGAATTTGGTTGGGCTTATATTTAATGACATACAATAGTCACAGTGGTCAATATGAGTCTCATATGGCGCTCAACTAAGTATTCGTTATAAATGTATTTAGAAAAGTATTCCAGTTCATTTTTTTCCTTTGGATTGAATTGAAACTTATTGTATTGCGGGGCCGTGTTACAGATTATTTTTTTGACATACCAAGTGTTTTGTTGAAGTAAGGTTTAAGGAGCACGAATCAGTATGAAAATCTTTTCATACTGTCTTCCTTTCCTTTAGTAAGATTTCAACAGAAAACTGGGCGAATATTAAAAACGAAGGTTCGCCATTACCAAAAATAACCGAAAGTCAGTCTTAGGCAGTTTTTAAGGCAAAAGCGCAACTGTGAAAAAACGTTTGGATATGTTAGCTTATTCTGCTATTTGAAATGAATGAAATGAATATTCGTGATCTTTCTGGTAAGCTTTTCGCTAATTGTAATTAACTTAATATGCGACAAAGAGTAATCAGAAGGGAAACATCATTTTTAATAAAAACATTAAAATATTAATTAAAAATTAGATGGAAGACGATAAGACGGACAGAAATTATTTGAGCATAAACAAGAAAATTTCACAACACTTCAATAAAATCAATTACAGTAAATATTCCAGTTAAGAAAACAAGGTACCGAAACAGTACGTATTAAATTAATCATAGAATAATCGAACTGTGGTCAGACACAGATGTATTTGGTAAAGACTTCAAAATCGACTGTTGATAATATCTTGCATAAAATCAACAATACCGAAGGCAAAATGCATGGATTAGTCCAAGGTCAAGTCCAAATTAAAATGAGAGAAGAAATCTTCAAGTACAGCAGTTACAAAAGATTCTTCAGTAACACCACCCGCGTTCAATATGAGTTCTACCTATTCCCCTTTATATTTTTAAGCCTTTATGTAGATGCCTAGACGTCTAGGGTAAGCGTAATTTCCTTGGAACATCCTGATCTAAGGGTAACCAGATATACATCCCAAACATGTTGAACATGCGAATGGATCAGCGTGTGTAGCTGGAATATCCGGTAAAGAACAGAGACATAGAGTAACCGGAAAATTGACAGTCGTCGTTCTTACATGAAATAACCTCTATAAAGCAATCTCCAGAAAGAATTCATGCTAGGAAGCACTTTCCCTAGAAGATAACCTACCCAAGAACTACCAGTGGTACAAACCGACTAGGCCGCTGGCCGATTGCGCTCCAAACGTCTGAAAGAGAACAACGAACGCTAAGTGTAGTCTCTAAGTACGGAATCGACCAAAATATTCAGACTCGAACATTCCACAAGAAAATGTAATATTCGTGGTCAGTCGTAGATGGATTGAGTGAAAGAACCTTGATGTTTGATATTTTGTATTTTAAACGAGGTTGGTATGATATGTATTAAGAAATTGACAAGGGTATTTTAATATACAGTAAGATTACCAGACTTATAAAAAGTAATGAAAACCGTGAAATATTTTATCAAAATTTTCAAACATTATATTCTCGTTCAGATTCTGTGCGTTTATTATAAAATCGTAAATATAATCATAATACTTTCAAATTGTATTATTAATAAATTATCTACAATTTCAATTCCTAAAACATATCGCCCCTAGAATCACATATCATATATTCGAAAAGATTCTGACCTAAATACGGGTGTTATACCTTTCATTCATATTGAATCCTTTTTAATTTACCAAAGTTTAACAAAAACAATAATAATAATCAAGGTGTGTTTGTTGAGCTCTTTAAAACTTGATAATTAGTTTTTTGTGTTTTTAGGTTACCTAATTACTTGTTTTCATATAATAATACTTACCAGCGATATGCAAATTTAATTAGATAGTTATTTCTCTATGAGGTGATATTTGACGTGAATATAATTTATTTGCATTGCTTTGCCTATACGTGCACCATATGCGTGACTTTTTTATCAGACATCAAAACATTTTTTTCAAAAGTGGCGGAACGTTAATTTTCAACTCTTAAGAATATTTACACAGCAATCCACAAGTATCATTATTAAAATCTTCCCCGAGAGATAATTTATCTTTAATAATTTAATGTTATAAGACTGACTAGCTTAAGCTCAATAATTAACTGGTCATAAACATAAACAAAAGTAACTTTAAAATTCTTCAAACCTAACTATGTAGATGCAGAAGTATAACTACATTCGCTTTCGGAACAAATCAGTTACCAAACATCAACGTCCACCACTCTACAGAAAATGTCGATTTATGTATTTCTACAGAAGATATTTTATCCATTGGTTTCTCAACCAGAGTCTAGATTCTCAAGATAATAAAACTGTGTTCCAGTTACTATAGCAATTCATTTGGTCTCAGCAACATTTCAGATCCTTTGGGTTAGCCAGTTGGAAGAGGCACCAAACGCAGGTTAAAAAAAACTGCTGCCGACTGTCAAATCTTCCATTTCAAAAACCTCAGATCATATATATAAACTCTTTACCAGAGTAATAGCAACACCATTGGAGAATAAACTCAACGTTTACCAGCCACAAGAAATCCTTAGCCTTGTCTTTGTTTCCAGTCAAAAATCAATTAACTTCATTAAAATAGACAGTATAATAGAAGAAACCAAAGCAAGCGGTCGCATTTTACACAACATCTATATAAATATGGAACTAAAAATTAAACTGAACCACAAGTTTTACACCAAGTTCCCAAAACTGTTTAGATCTGTGCCAGAATATTCCTTTAAGAGTTTCAGTTGGATTAAAAACAATAGAACACAGAAATAACAATTAAATGAACTTGGACTTAAGATGACATGGTACTAATAACCAACGACTTAGACAGAAAAGAGAAATGTTGTCCGAACTTAGTTCCTTTGGTTTAAAAGTAATGCAAAGAATATAAATTATAAAACAAAGCTACAACTACGTAAACAATTGACGATAGAAGAACATGAAGTAGAAGAGGACAAAGGTATTCAATCAGTATATCCTTACAGTATTCACAAATGCATAGGTGACAATTACTATCAATAAAAGAAATATTTTGAAATTAAGTACTATCAAAAGGCGTGACGAAAAGTCAATATTTAGGGCTGCCCACACTAAGAGATAAAATAACAAACTCAATACAGAATAAAAAACGCTACATGGATCTCTAATCTGATGAACTTGAGACTAAGGACAGATAAGTGCAGCAGATGAACCGAAACCTGAACTGACAAGATGAGTTCATGACATGGTGATGACAAGGAAGATGAACTTATTCAATGATTCATGTTAAACTGTAATAGATAATAAAATTTAATTGGGAAGCATAAATGTTGTAAAAGCTGAATAATATGTTAACTAAAGGGTGTTCCAATTTGAGGTTAATTTTTAAATTTTTAATAAAACGATAGTACAATTGTTTCGGTTTAGTAATGGAAAAAATATAAAAAATATAAGTGACCACCTGCTGCTGTACGACAAGCTTCGAATCTTTTGCCAAAATTGTCAATAACTCGCTGGCATAACTACGGTTCAGTTACTTGAAAACAGTCAATAATGTTCTCCATTAGGTCATCAATTGTTTATGGATCGTTGGCATAGACCTTTTCTTTCAAATAGCTGCATAGGAAAAAATCTGGAGGTGTTAGATCGCAAGATCTAGGGGGCCAATTAATGTTTCTTCTTCGAGGAATTATTGGCTTAGCAAATTTCTGTTTCAAAAGATTGATTGTTTCTGCTGCTGAATGACATGTTGCACCGTTCGGTTGGAACCACATATTCTGCACATCAATATGCTCCAATTCACAATACAAAAAGTTAGTAATCATCGTTCGATATCGATCACCATTCACAGTAACAGCATTTCCATTGTCATCTTCAAAAAAGTATGGACCTATCACTCCACCAGCCCAAAAACCACACCAAACAGTTACGTTTTGTGGATGCATCGGTCTTTCCATTATTTGTCGTGGATTTGCTTCACCCCAGATTCGACAATTTTGCTTGTTAACAAATCCATTAAAATGTGCTTCATCGCTGAAGATGATTTTGTTGAAAAAATTCACATTTTTTCACAAGTTTCTGTTGTAAGGCCCAGTTAACGAATTGACGAAGTAACCAAAGTCTGTTGGCTTTATTTCTTGCGTTATCTGAATCTTGTAAGCCTTTAAATGAAGATCTTTGTGCAAAATTCTGAACAAAGTGGTTTTTGGAATGTGCAATTGCTGTGCACGATGACGAATTTTGATATTTTGGTTGTCCAACAACACTAGCAGTAACAGGTGTAATATTTTCTTCTGAACGTCCACTACGATTATATGTTTTGCTTTTTTCATCTTTTACTGAACCAGATTCCACAAATTTTTTAACAATATTTCCAATGGTAACATTTGACGGACAATTTCTCTTCCATATTCTGTACGAAATGTTCTTCCAACTTCTGCACAACTTTCACCAAATTTAAAATATTTTTTAATAATAAACACGCGTTGCTCAATTGTATATCTCTCCGTTTTAAAAAACCGGAATATTCCTACTTGTCATCTGTCAAATAACATGATATTCTAGTACAAAAAATATAAATGGCGGCAAATTTAAAAATTAACCTCAAATTCGAACACCCTTTATAAAGTTCAACGGTAAGATCTGTTATTGTAAGTATTCATATTTGAGAGATAAAATTCAAATGAATAATGTCTCTCCAACGTACATTATGTTAATAGATCTTAGAGGTTTAGAAACAAAGAAAGAACATTGATCATTTTCTTGCGTTTTAATTTAAACTGAGATACAACATTACACTTCTATCGACATATTATTTAGGCAAATATATCTTAAAAAATATATGAGTGTGGTTACAAAATAATGCTATCGCGGACGAACTAAGATTGCGTCCAAATTGTACAACTAGAACTGGAAGTTACGCAACGTGAAGCCTTTCTTTCTCCCGTAACGATGAAAATATTTTTCTGGCTATGCCATTCGTTTATGCATGGTATTATTAGCAAAGAGGTAAGTGTTTAAATTTAACAAAAATATATTGTGAAATTCCATATGACACCTAGAAAAACTCCATTAAAACGAAACTTTTATTCAAAGGAGGATATTGCAATGAATGTTTATCATGTTTATCCACAAGTTTTTAGGTGAATTATACGTTTCGAAGATGGACTAGAAGACACTGAAATAACGCATACCCAGGAGCTCTTCTACATAAAAAAAACGGACAAATCATTGGAAAAGTTGTATATCCAAAGCGATCTGATCATCGGTTAGTGTTATGGAAATTGACAAAAAAAAATTAGTGTGCTAAATACTTATGGTTAAACAGTGTGGAACAGCCTGATAAATTCGATAACAAATAAAGGAGGGCTTGTGGTGAAAAATGCTTGGACACGTCAATTTGTATTTTAAACGTGCATTTTTCAACAAAAAAAAATTGTATAGGTTGTGTCATGTGACAGTGGCCATTACCAACTTTCTTATTTTAAATGCCGCTGTATATAATTATTTTTTGGATTCTTCGATATTTTCTAGACATAATTCATGTACAATGTCCTACACCTATCTTCAACTGTTTGAAATATTAAGTATTTTTAGAGAAAATTATTTTATTTCACAAATTCGCTACATTACACTCAATACTTAATTCCCATTTAGCTCTTGATATTGAGATAGTAACCAAGTACCATTCCTGTGTTTCTTTTACTGATTTGAAAAAAAAAACAGTTTTGTTTATTTTCGTCAAAACTCATAGCCTTAGTCTCTTGTTGTCTACCTGCATGACAGTGGTGATCAGTATTAGTTCAATTGTCGTTTGAATTTCGTTAACTGTACGTAATAATATTAGAAAAATGGTACATTTAACAGAAATGCACAAAATAACACAAATGGAATTTCTCGCTTATTTCACGAAAATTTTCCAGATTGCCGCCTCTATCCCAAGGAACAATTAGCAAAATAGAAAAGCAGTTTTGCGAGCTTGGTCATGTAAAAAAAGTAGCTGCTAACGAAATTGGATATTACGCTTGAGTTTCAAGAAAACCACTGTTCAACGTTAGCCACACAGAAATTTTTCGAGTTTGATGCATCCCTATAAAACGATGCCGACTCAGGAGCTCAGGGAAGGAGGTCAGTAAAGTTAGCACCGCCATTTTACAGAAACTCAAATTAAAACATATGGGAATTACGAGCTATTTAGGAGCTCTTGATTTTTACCTAAATTGATTTTTGAGCTCAATATTTACTATGGAAAAAGTGCAAAAAACTATTGGCGGTGCTAACTTTACGTAAAGTTAGCACCGCCATCTCAGAAAAACAAACAAAAAAATTTTGTGAGGCGTATCAAATTAGGAGCTATTTACGAGCTTTTAATTGACGTATTGAACGTCAACCCCTAAATTTGTCTAAGGGGTAAAAACCACCCCCGAAAAAATATTGAATTTTAATTTTAAGTTTAAAATATATTAAAATTATCTACGATTTACGAGCTCTTTCCTGGTGTAATGCACATAAACATCTAAAAATGTCTAAGGGGTGAAAACAACCCCCCAAGTATGCAGTTTTTTCGAATTTTATGATTATTAAATTTTGAAAAATACCAGCATGATCTACGATTTACGAGCTTTCCAACGGTATATTACACAACAACATTCAAATTAATGGAAGGGGTGCAAACCACCCCCCAATTATGCAGTTTTTTCAAATTTTATGATTTATAAATTTTGAAAAACATCAGCATGATCTACGATTTACGAGCTTTCCAACGATAAATTACACAACAACATTCAAATTACTGGAAGTGGTGCAAACCACCCCCCAATTATGCAGTTTTTTCAAATTTTATGATTTATAAATTTTAAAAAATACCAGCATGATCTACGATTTACGAGCTTTCCAACGGTATATTACACGACAACATTCAAGTTACTGGAAGTGATGCAAACCACCCCCAAATTATACAGTTTTTTCAAATTTTATGATTTCTAAATTTTAAAAAATACCAGCATGATCTACGATTTACGAGCTTTCCAACGGTATATTACACGACAAACATTCAAGTTACTGGAAGGGATGCAAACCACCCCCCAATTATGCAGTTTTTTCAAATTTTATGATTTATAAATTTTCAAAAATACCAGCATGATCTACGATTTACGAGCTTTCCAACTGTATATTACACGACTGCATTCAAATTACTGGAAGGGGTGCAAACCACCCTCCAATTATGCAGTTTTTTCAAATTTTATGATTTATAAATTTTAAAAAATACCAGCATGATCTACGATTTACGAGCTTTCCAACGGTATATTACACGACAACATTCAAGTTACTGGAAGGGATGCAAACCACCCTCCAATTAAGCAGTTTTTTCAAATTTTATGATTATTAAATTTTGAAAAATACCAGCATGATCTACGATTTACGAGCTTTCCAACGGTATATTACACAACAACATTCGAATTACTGGAAGGGGTGCAAACCACCCCCCAATTATGCAGTTTTTTCAAATTTTATGATTTATAAATATTAAAAAATACCAGCTTGATCTACGATTTACGAGCTTTCCAACGGTATATTACACGACTGCATTCAAATTACTGGAAGGGGTGCAAACCACCCTCCAATTATGCAGTTTTTTCAAATTTTATGATTTATAAATTTAAAAAAATACCAGCATGATCTACGATTTGCGAGTTTTCCAACGGTATGTTACCCGACAACATTCAAATTACTGGAAGGGATGCAAACCACCCTCCAATTATGCAGTTTTTTCAAATTTTATGATTTATACATTTTAAAAAATACCAGCTTGATCTACGATTTACGAGCTTTCCAACGGTATATTACACGACTGCATTCAAATTACTGGAAGGGGTGCAAACCACCCTCCAATTATGCAGTTTTTTCAAATTTTATGATTTATAAATTTTAAAAAATACCAGCATGATCTACGATTTACGAGCTTTCCAACGGTATATTACACGACAACATTCAAGTTACTGGAAGGGATGCAAACCACCCTCCAATTATGCAGTTTTTTCAAATTTTATGATTATTAAATTTTGAAAAATACCAGCATGATCAACGAATTACGAGCTTTCCAACGGTATATTACACAACAACATTCGAATTACTGGAAGGGGTGCAAACCACCCCCCAATTATGCAGTTTTTTCAAATTTTATGATTTATAAATTTTAAAAAATACCAACTTGATCTACGATTTACGAGCTTTCCAACGGTATATTACACAACTGCATTCAAATTACTGGAAGGGGTGCAAACCACCCTCCAATTATGCAGTTTTTTCAAATTTTATGATTTATAAATTTAAAAAAATACCAGCATGATCTACGATTTACGAGTTTTCCAACAGTATGTTACCCGACAACATTCAAATTACTGGAAGGGATGCAAACCACCCTCCAATTATGCAGTTTTTTCAAATTTTATGATTTATAAATTTTAAAAAATACCAGCTTGATCTACGATTTACGAGCTTTTCCAACGGTATATTACACGACAAATGCATTCAAATTACTGGAAGGGGTGCAAACCACCCTCCAATTATGCAGTTTTTTCAAATTTTATGATTTATAAATTTAAAAAAATACCAGCATGATCTACGATTTACGAGTTTTCCAACGGTATGTTACACGACAACATTCAAATTACTGGAAGGGATGCAAACCACCCTCCAATTATGCAGTTTTTTCAAATTTTATGATTTATAAATTTTAAAAAATACCAGCATGATCTACGATTTACGAGTTTTCCAACGGTATGTTACCCGACAACATTCAAATTACTGGAAGGGATGCAAACCACCCTCCAATTATGCAGTTTTTTCAAATTTTATGATTTATAAATTTAAAAAAATACCAGCATGATCTACGATTTACGAGTTTTCCAACGGTATGTTACACGACTGCATTCAAATTACTGGAAGGGATGCAAACCACCCTCCAATTATGCAGTTTTTTCAAATTTTATGATTTATAAATTTAAAAAATACCAGCATGATCTACGATTTACGAGTTTTCCAACGGTATGTTACACCGACAACATTCAAATTACTGGAAGGGATGCAAACCACCCTCCAATTATGCAGTTTTTTCAAATTTTATGATTTATAAATTTTAAAAAATACCAGCATGATCTACGATTTACGAGCTTTTCCAACGGTATATTACACGACAACATTCAAGTTACTGGAAGGGATGCAAACCACCCCCCAATTATGCAGTTTTTTCAAATTTTATGATTTATAAATTTTAAAAAAATACCAGCATGATCTACGATTTACGAGTTTTCCAACGGTATGTTACCCGACAACATTCAAATTACTGGAAGGGGTGCAAACCACCCTCCAATTATGCAGTTTTTTCAAATTTTATGATTTATAAATTTTAAAAAATACCAGCATGATCTACGATTTACGAGCTTTCCAACGGTATATTACACGACAACATTCAAGTTACTGGAAGGGATGCAAACCACCCCCCAATTATGCAGTTTTTTCAAATTTTATGATTTATAAATTTTGAAAAACACCAGCATGATCTACGATTTACGAGCTTTCCAACGATATATTACACAACAACATTCAAATTACTGGAAGGGGTGCAAACCACCCCCCAATTATGCAGTTTTTTCAAATTTTATGATTTATAAATTTTAAAAAATACCAGCATGATCTACGATTTACGAGCTTTCCAACGGTATATTACACGACTGCATTCAAATTACTGGAAGGGGTGCAAACCACCCTCCAATTATGCAGTTTTTTCAAATTTTATGATTTATAAATTTAAAAAAATACCAGCATGATCTACGATTTACGAGTTTTCCAACGGTATGTTACCCGACAACATTCAAGTTACTGGAAGGGATGCAAACCACCCCCCAATTATGCAGTTTTTTCAAATTTTTTGATTATTAAATTTTGAAAAATACCAGCATGATCTACGATTTACGAGCTTTCCAACGGTATATTACACAACAACATTCAAATTAATGGAAGGGGTGCAAACCACTCCCCAATTATGCAGTTTTTTCAAATTTTATGATTTATAAATTTTGAAAAATACCAGCATGATCTATGATTTACGAGCTTTCCAACGGTATATTACACGACTACATTCAAATTACTGGAACGGGTGCAAACCACCCCCCAATTGTGCGGTTTTTTTCAAATTATAATAAGATTGTAAGTTCCTATACTTAAGAAAAAAAACAAGAACTTGAGGAAACTAAATTTTTCAGTGCTGGATTAACTCACAAAATATTTTTTCTCAATTAATTCATTCATTATGCGGTTTGTACACTAGTAATGTAGTTTTGCCAACAAGGATACTCAGTAATGAAAACTATATTACCATCTTATTAGTCTATCCACAATATTTTTGCATAATTATTTTAGTCCATTTTCAAATATCTAAATTTAGAACGTTATTTTTGGCCTATTAAAAAATTTTCATTTTAGATTTTGATGAAACATTCGAAAAAGCCTTCTTGTCGCTGTTTGTAATGGCCTCTTCTGTAGAATGAAAAAATAAATTTGAATACACTGATTATGTGAATATATTGAAAACAGTTCTCTGATAATTGTTATCTAATATTTGATTGGTGTCACTGGTTCTAGTCGAGGCAATATATTTTATTAAAGCAGTAAAAAAATTGTAATGTGGTATTTTCTGATTGTCTTCTAAACGTTGTTTGTGGCATATTCTTGATTACTTTTTCATTTTGCAATCACATCAATAAATATAAAGCCATTGACAACGAAGTCAGAATAGACTATGAAACGTTTGGTATTCCTGTAATATACGTAGTTTTATTTCTATTGTGGTGTTATTCCCCAAAAAAACATAAAAGTAATCAAGTGGTATTTTCTATTGCAGGGTTTAGTTAAATTCTTGAATCACATAAGTAATATACGCCACTCTGTACTCATCCTTTACGTTCAAACTCATATATAATATACTTCATTATACAATTAATCGCTATCATTTGATTTAAGAACATTTCTTTTTGAAATTCAAGTACGTTGAATTTCTCTCAATAAGTAGGTATATTGAAGTAGTTATTTATATATTTATTATCAATAAACATTTTAACAAAAAAATCTAATATATTTTATGGCATTAACCAGTAATTTCAAATGTGAAATCGTCCATCTATGGAAATTTTACTAAGTTATTAGTTACAGGTAGGAATATTGGCACCTAGTTGGCGAGACAACACATTTGTTTAATTCATTCAAGTACCTTTGATCTTTTATGTCTTCCTATTTGTATTTTTGGTTTGCTATGAATAATCTGATTATTGTGGGTACAAAAATAATAGTTGAAAGAATAAGAACGAAATACATTGCCCTCTCAGATACCAAACTACTGTTTTATATTTCTTGTATAGATTATAGATTCAGCCCCCAAAAATAAGAATATTATTTGACTTATATTTTCTGAAGGTTAGTTGAAAAATGCCGACTGGAATTAATCTGTGCATTTCGTAATATATAAATATTGCTATTTCTATTTGAAACAACTGTTTTAATATGTTAATTAGAAACAAAAAACTTTGAGGTAAATATTAAAACTTTAAGCAACAGATTTTGAAGAAGAAGCGAGTTGAATACAAAACCAGAAGAAACGGTAACACGTGGTCCATAAAGATGGTTACAATTTTTCGTTAGATTCAATACTTAATTAAAAGATCATAATTCATAATACAATTATTTATCCGAACAATGACTACCAACAGTAGTCGTTTTTTAACATATTGTTGGAAAGCTTGTACATGGTAGATAATTACACCTTACACCATTTTCAAAATTTGTAAAATCTAGATTTCTAAACCTTTGCCGTAGTAAGGATAATATTTAATATTTTCATCTATTTCAAAACTCTGACGGTTTGAAATAATTAGTCATTTAGGTAGTTACTTGCACCATTTAGGTGATTTTGAAGTGGTCCTGCAATGTATCATTGAAGAGGTACTAAATCATAATTTATGTTGCTAGTTTTCTAAATTTAAGAACTACAAATTTGGAAAAAATTGCATAATTTGGGGGTTGTTTGCATTCGTTACAATAATTTGAAAGTAAGTGTTATATATCCTTGAAGAGCTTCTAAATCGTAGATTAGGCTGTCAGTTTTGAAAATGAACAAAATCACATAATGTAGACAAACTGGGAAATTAAGGGGGTTGTTTGCACCCTTTCCAAAAATTTGAATGTAGTATTTTAAATCTCGTAAATCGTAGATCATGCTGATATTTTTCAAAATTTATAAATCATAAAATTTGAAAAAACTGCATATAATTGGAGGGTGGTTTGCATCCCTTCCAGTAACTTGAATGTTGTCGTGTAATATACCGTTGGAAAGCTCGTAAATCGTAGATCATGCTGGTATTTTTTAAAATTTATAAATCATAAAATTTGAAAAAACTGCATAATTGGGGGGTGGTTTGCACCCTTCCAGTAATTTGAATGCAGTCGTGTAATATACCGTTGGAAAGCTCGTAAATCGTAGATCATGCTGGTATTTTGAAAATTTATAAATCATAAAATTTGAAAAAACTGCATAATTGGGGGGTGGTTTGCATCCCTTCCAGTAACTTGAATGTTGTCGTGTAATATACCGTTGGAAAGCTCGTAAATCGTAGATCATGCTGGTATTTTTTAAAATTTAGAAATCATAAAATTTGAAAAAACTGTATAATTTGGGGGTGGTTTGCATCACTTCCAGTAACTTGAATGTTGTCGTGTAATATACCGTTGGAAAGCTCGTAAATCGTAGATCATGCTGGTATTTTTTAAAATTTATAAATCATAAAATTTGAAAAAACTGCATAATTGGAGGGTGGTTTGCACCCCTTCCAGTAATTTGAATACAATCGTGTAATATACCGTTGGAAAGCTCGTAAATCGTAGATCATGCTGGTATTTTTGAAAATTTATAAATCATAAAATTTGAAAAAACTGCATAATTGGGGGGTGGTTTGCACCCCTTCCATTAATTTGAATGTTGTTGTGTAATATACCGTTGGAAAGCTCGTAAATCGTAGATCATGCTGGTATTTTTCAAAATTTAATAATCATAAAATTCGAAAAAACTGCATACTTGGGGGGTTGTTTTCACCCCTTAGACATTTTTAGATGTTTATGTGCATTACACCAGGAAAGAGCTCGTAAATCGTAGATAATTTTAATATATTTTAAATTTAAAATTAAAATTCAATATTTTTTCGGGGGTGGTTTTTACCCCTTAGACAAATTTAGGGGTTGACGTTCAATACGTCAATTAAAAGCTCGTAAATAGCTCCTAATTTGAGACGCCTCACAAAATTTTTTTGTTTGTTTTTCTGAGATGGCGGTGCTAACTTTACGTAAAGTTAGCACCGCCAATAGTTTTTTGCACTTTTTCCATAGTAAATATTGAGCTCAAAAATCAATTTAGGTAAAAATCAAGAGCTCCTAAATAGCTCGTAATTCCCATATGTTTTAATTTGAGTTTCTGTAAAATGGCGGTGCTAACTTTACTGACCTCAGGGAAGACGATTTCGATAGGAGAATGCATTTCTGTGAACAAATGATGGTAAGGTTAGATAACAATGTAAACCAATTAGGAGATGTTTTGTTTTCTGATGAGAGCACATTTTGAACATTTCCTACTTTTTGTTTTTTTTATATTATTAAGAAATAATCAGTATTACTGATTAGGTTTTTAGTGTAATGTAGCGAAATTGTGAAATAAAATAATTTTCTTTTTTTGTTAATTTTTGTAATAAATCTGAAAACACTTAATATCTCCGAAATAGTTGAAGGTAGATGTAGGATACTGTACATGAATTTTGTCTAGAATTTTCTTGAGAATCCAAAAATAAATAATATACAGGGGCTTGCATTTAAAATAAGAAAGTGGTTTTGGCCACTGTCACATGACTCACCCTATATAATTTTTTTTTTGTTGAAAAAATGCGCATTTTAAAATACAAATCGACGTGTCCAAGCTTTTTTCCCAACACGCCCTCATTTATTCCATTTGGCTGTTCCACACTGTATACTAATTAACATGCAAAATGTTTATGAGAAATTTTGCACAAACAAAATATAGTAAAATATCATATTAAATGAGTCAAACTTCTTGGGACAACAATCAATTCAAAATTACTTATATTCAAAAATTAATTCTATATCAGAAATAAAATTTAACCGTACCTGTACTGTTCACAAGCCTTGAAAAACGTTTCTGAGATGTTTCTGGAGTGTAACACATATAAACCGAAATACCATCCTCTTCATCAACACAATACCTGTCGTTGCTATAAAACCTCATAACTTTGGGAAAATAGAGAGATCCATTAGTTTGTAAAAAATATGTTTCATCGGGATCAAATTTATTTAATTTAAAATACTGATCTTCCATGCTAGTGTTGTTACAATTCAACATTCCTATAATGAAAACATTATTTCTTTCCTTCTTCGTTCTACCTTCGTACAGAGTTACTGTAAAGTTGTTGAAGATCCCAGCAGCATTCCTTACACATCGAGCGTCTTTATTATCATCTCTTGTAAAATTATGAATGAATCCAAACTGACAGCATTTTCTTATGCAACGTTGATGATTTGAACAGTTACAAGAGCTGCTATTTAGCGTATTATATTCAAAGTAATTAATATTGTCATAATTTTTGTTACACAAATTCACTTCAAAATAATTTGCTGTTGACTCACTGTGAACATATTGTAATGATAATAAAGCGAATGCTAAAAAACCGAAAACTTTTACTTTCACCATATTTTGTCGGAGTTAATAAAAAAACATTCATATTAATCTTTGTTTGAGTTCACATGTTTTATCGAATTCATTTACTGTGTATCCAGCCAGGCGTTCAAGTGGTCGCAATAAATAAGCCAGTCTCTGGAGATTTGAGATTTAATGATATAATTTAATATGTATCGTAAAATAACAACACAATTATACAGGGTACAGTATAAATAATTGCTTTAGTATATGAATATTGTAACTTAAATTATGAGACAGAAGTATGTCGGAAATTCTTATAGAGAGCATTATAAATTATCCCTGAAGAGTAGCATAAACTCTAATTCGTATTAAGACCTACTGTTATTTATGTATACTACTAATCCAGAAAATTTATTGATCAACATTTTTTGCGCGTTTTATATTTATGGAAGATAATCGAATTAATTGATTGAAACAAGTTTAAAATTGATTTCAGTGAATTTCTTTTCAGTCTTTCTGAAATACCCTGTATTTTATCAAAAACTAAACCAAATAACGTAACTCAAAACTCAAAAAATTGCATTTATAAGATTCCTTAAGAATGTTAAAAATGTTATACTGGAGAAACTTCTAGACCTATAAATGTTCGAATAAATTAACACAAAAATTATGTAAAGAAACGAAAAGTCAAAAATTTGTGGACATGCCTGGAACCTTGGTCATAACATACAATTTCAAAATTCAACCATATTACACAAAGAAGAACACAACACAAGACGAAAGCTGAAAGGATTTGCTTTAATTTCATTAAATGAAAGCGATTATAGAGCTAGTACTTCTATAGAATTCAGCCGTTGCTGGTTACCAATAATCAAGGATGACATGTCCTTTTGAACCACCCTATATCGGAATAGTTCATAAGGTTTTTCCAAGGTTTTCCCTTATGACATTAATGAGATCTCTGGAACATCAGAATTTCTTTGGTCTCATTTTTAGCGAATGCCCTATCTTATAACAAAGTCGTACCTTCGAACACCACATGAAATTCTAACGAAAACTCTTTCAAATTCTTCTGATTTGATAGAAGCTTTGTTATTTCACATGTTCTTTAGAATTATTAGTGCTAGCCTGTATATATCAAATTTGCAGTAAATTCCCTTAGTTACATCAGTTTTATTGTCAAACATTAACGTCAAATTGTGATTTACGAAATTTGTCATTACAAATCCTTTTAATTTCTTAATTTTTTAATTTATTGTTTATTTGTGTTAATACCATTGAAAACGGGATCTGATTTAGACCATGAAATCATTTGGACTTTTTGAAATATACAGACTTTCAAGTTTATGTCGTGTTATTCCTAAAGGACTCAGAAAAAATTACCAGAGATGCCCAATTATTGTTCAGAAAACAATCAGTTAGTTATGTAATTAGTGGTTCGTATTAGAGTTATATTTTAAAAATTGCGCAAATTTAAAGCACTATTTACCATGTTAGTAATATTTGTGTTTCTAAGAAACTAACCCAGATCATTAATTTCTCAGCTTTGGATGCGAGTCGGTCCGTCCGCCTTGGTATCTTAATCGAGTCACAGACTTTATAATACTAAACTAGTCCCGAGTGCTATGCGTTTAAAATACCGATCTTCAAGTGTTTCGAGGTGCGATATTCAAATAATACAAAATGAATTTATCAATTATGATTTGAATGAATGAATTAGTTAACTAACTTTATTTTAATTTACCGTTATGTTATAAGCTGATTAAATAATTAAGAATCAAAATCAAAAGTTTTAAATAAAAAAATATAGGGTTAAAAAAATCTGTATTTTTTTTAAATTTGCTTGACGCGAGGCCCCTGCAAGAGCGAGGCCCCGGGCGATTGCCCTGTTCGCCACCCCCTAAGGCCGCCGCTGCCTTCAAGTACGAATAAGAATATTTAAGTTCAATATACAAGATATGAAATCAGCATGATTAAATTATAGAGGCATTAATGTGATACCTTCTGTTTGGGGGCATAATAACAAAAAGATTGAAAGAGAGTAACCTGACTAAATAAAACATTTTTAAAAAATATATAACCGACTTCCACCTATAACTAAAAACTTAAAAATAATTATAACAAAATACAACTCTAGCAAATAAATAACACATTCAATGATGTTAGGTACGTACCCAGGAAGTAAAAAATGTAAACATTAAAAGTTGCTCATTCTGTACAAATTAATTACCTACCAATCTAGTATATTTTTGAAGTCGGTGCCAAGTAAATGCAAAATTTCGCATTGCCTACTTATGTAGTACTTCATCAAGCTTGATTGTTGCTAAATAGACAGAACCAGGTAACATCGAAAGCCTCAACATTACACAATGATACTTTCTCATTTAAATTGACAGGCAAATCTTTACGAACAAAATGTACTAGTAGGCGTTGACTTAATAACCCCAAAATATATTTATGCCTTATGGACTACGCCAAGTAACCTTTTTTCAACTTTTTTTGACAACCCTGTATAACTATAGATAATTCCACTCCAACCTATGTACCAACCATCCTATACATACGACTGCCCACGAGCATAAATTTGTTAGCTGCCTTTTGTAAAATATAGGACGAAGTAGAATCCATCCCATATTTACGGAGTCAAATCCGTCCTATATTTCAACCATAGTATATAACTCCTTGTGGGCTACCCTATAAATTATTTCATTTTTAACATTTTATATTATCGCCGTGTGTAACATTAATTTCTCCACACTTTATGCAACTTCTTATGGGCTATAAAAGAAATAATTTTTTAATCACACTGTATAAATATAATGCAACTCCAGCATATATTTCAACCATCCTATGATCCTATGATTTGCTTATGTCCACATCATATAACATTTTTTTAATCACCCTATATAATTTTAATTTCACATTTTTTCCAACATTTTTATACCACCAAACGTCCACTCCACCCTATATTCCAACCATCCTGTATATAAGGCTACACGGCCTTACCTATATTTCAATCATCCTATAAATGCAACTCCTATCACTTTACTTAGTAATTTTGTTTCCTATAACTAAACATCCTGTGTATAAACGCACCGAATGCAGTTAAAAGTTTGACATGTGTTGTCACTGAATTTTCTATTAGGCCGGGAGAATGTGACAATCAAAAGAACCGTCTTCGCAAAATGGAAAAATTCTAATTTAAATAGGTATTTGCTTGGTATACAAACAAATGGAGCTTGGTACTCATTGATTTAAGGAACCGAAAATACTATGCTTTACTACCTATATGCTTGAGATGTACATAGAAAATTTTCAAATTCGCAATTAAAACTTCCAGTGCCTAAACTTACCGCACTATTACGTTGTAATTAAAATATTTATGAGGAAATGTCCGTTATGTCATTTCGATGAAATTTTTGATAAGAATTTTGGAATTTTCAGCGATTTTCTGCAAAACTGCAAGTTGCACGTTGCAGAAAAGAATATGAGATCACCTAAAGATCTTCCTTAATAGATTAAACGTTAAAAAACTATACATATCCATAAGGAGTTATCGAAAAATCGACTAAAATATTAGGGATATTGGTCGATTTCCATGCACGCATGTGTTCATTCACAAATTTTATCACTTTAGCAATAGAATTCTTTTCCAAAATTTGAAGTTTCACCAATCCGGATATATACTCTATTAAACAAGACCATATTCGTTCAAAACGGTGCACCACAGGAGCACGCGACGAATTGATAACCTCCTCCTTTTTGGAAGTCGGTTAATAATCAAGACCTGCATAGAATAATCGTTGACTGAAAGAAGGCTTATGACAGTACTTCATGCAAACATGAGAGTAATCCTTGATGAGAGTTTAGGGAAAACGAATTATCTTTAAAATTAAGAGAGTCACTTTCAAAAACCCTTTAAAGCTACTAAAGAGCTGAGGTAAGTTTGCCCACTATCCTCAGCCATGTTTAAGATATACATGCATGTCGTCTTAATAACCTTTTTTTTGCTGACGATTAATTAATACTAGCTGAAGATAAAGAGGATGCGACTTATAGGGTTAGCAAAATAATTGAGGAATTCCACAAATGGGTTCTTGAATTAAATATGATTGGATATGTAGTATATGGTAATAGGAAATGTTCAGCAGATATTGAAACTGAATACGGAAACATATAATACGTGGAAGAATGTAATTATCAAGGTGTGACACCAAACAACCAACAAAATAGCCTAAAGTAATCGAACCACAGGAACCTTATATGCAATATTTTGTAATAAACAAATAAAGACAAAAACTAAAACGATAAAACATATCACGATCCTTAAAAGCTGGGTAACGTATGAGTGATTAAAAAAACTTCAGGCATCAGGAAAATGGGGAAAGGGATGCGAAGAAAATCCAGGAACAAAACATTTATTAATTTATTAAAGATATTTTTTCCTTAATTATATTAAAACACTAACCACTGTGGTAATTTTCACAAATTTATTATTTTCTTGACAATTGTTTCGCTCTGATGACAGGCATCGTCAGAATTAAATATTAAACTAAATACTAAACATCTGAATATATTATATAGTGTTATAAGATAATAATGAGTATATAGGTAGAAAGCACAATATGTTTACTGTATAATATTAGTGAAGGTAAATATTATTAATATAATTTGGAATTTTGTATTATGTAAGTATATTAAGATTAAGTAAAGGAGACATATTTGTATCAGTTTGGTCATTTAAAAAATGTGGTGAATTTTTATTTTTATTGATCTCAAGTGATTCTAACAGAGTTCATTTTTTACTTTTTTGTTCTAGATGTAAAATTTCGAAAGTAGTTTGTGGAATATGATTTTCATTTAATAAATGGTCGGCAAACGTAGATAGATATGTTGTATTTCTGATTTTCATAGGCTTTTAAATGTCCAGACCATCTTGTTTTAAATGACCTTCCTGTGTGACCGATGTAAAATTTTGGGCAACTACCACATGTTAACTTATAGACTCCAGAGTTTTCATACAATAATTTAGCCAAACACAGAAAAAATAATAAAGATAAAATGAATAAGTATGAAAACTCTGGAGTCTATAAGTTAACATGTGGTAGTTGCCCAAAATTTTACATCGGTCACACAGGAAGGTCATTTAAAACAAGATGGTCTGGACATTTAAAAGCCTATGAAAATCAGAAATACAACATATCTATCTACGTTTGCCGACCATTTATTAAATGAAAATCATATTCCACAAACTACTTTCGAAATTTTACATCTAGAACAAAAAAGTAAAAAATGAACTCTGTTAGAATCACTTGAGATCAATAAAAATAAAAATTCACCACATTTTTTAAATGACCAAACTGATACAAATATGTCTCCTTTACTTAATCTTAATATACTTACATAATACAAAATTCCAAATTATATTAATAATATTTACCTTCACTAATATTATACAGTAAACATATTGTGCTTTCTACCTATATACTCATTATTATCTTACAACTCTATATAATATATTCAGATGTTTAGTATTTAGTTTAATATTTCATTCTGACGAAGCTTGTCATGAGAGCGAAACAATTGTCAAGAAAATACTAAATTTGTGAAAATTACCATTGTGGTTAGTGTTTTAATATAATTAAAATATGAATTTTCACCAAGGAATGACCGAAATAATCATCATATTTTTTCCTCTTAAATTCATTGCTCATAGTGCAAGACATGCCCTATTGCATTGTGCGAATTTATTGCCTGAAATATTCCTCCCATTACAATCCTGCAAATATTTTTCAATGTGTTCGACAATTATTTACCATTACTCAAGGAATGTTTTATGAAAATGATTCGTGAATTATATTAAATATATAATCAACGCTAATATAACTCACTTTTTCCTTCATATACATATCAACTGATTTATTGAAAGAATGAGATATCTGAAAGTTTATTTATAATAACACTGTTTACATTTTTAAAATATTGTGTTTAGAATCCACTTTGTCGATTTATATTTTAAACAAAAAACAGATGATTTGAGAACTAATAGGGATTTTGTTTGCAATTATTGTGAACTTATATTGTATGGATTCCGGAATAATTGAGCTTTAAAGATAGTAATGACTTTAACAAAGCTAGCATGTTTATACTATTGACAGCATTCAAGAATAGCGTGTATTACTAACCTAAATTTCCTAAGGCTTGTTCTTCAATTTCTGCTTCATTTCTAAAACAGGCAATAGCGACAGTCTTGTTTTTACTTGGTATTAAACAAAAATTTTCCCAATCAATCGTGAACTCACTCCAAACAAGACTTCCATTACTAATGAAAAAATCTTCACTAATTTTTACTTTAAATTTTCCTTCATTGCAGATCTGATCTTCGGGAATATGAAGGATATTATCCAAATTTGAATTAAACACGAAAATTTCCGATGATGGAATGCATCGCTTTGTAGTCAAATTTAAAGTTTCTCCATTATCACAGCACTTTCGCAAATTAAGGAGATGTTCATTTTCATCAAAAATATCTTCATCAAAAGCCAAAGATTTATTAACGAGGTTATAATTTTCATTCAGTTCTTCAGTTAAAACCAATGAAATGTATAAAAACACTTTCACGAGAAACATACCGAATTACTAAAAATGAACTTGCATGTGAAATACCTACTATAACTGTTTATAAACAGTTCAGCCTTAAGTAAATATTTAAATTAGTCTGAGAAATAAGTAACTGGGATTAATTGGTTTTCCTATAAAGAAACAATTAATTAAAGTTGTAATTGAATTTGTGAATTTGATGGATAATCCCATATGATCAGAAATTCGAAATAGAAAAATGTTATTTATAAAAACCTTATTCATCTGTTAGCCTTTTAGAAAAATGTTTTAAATGGAAATGATAAATTATTAGGAAAATACACATGACCCTAAATTTACTGACAAAGTCATCGGAACACCCAGAAGGAAATGTTTAAATTAAATATAGTTTTGGTGGAACATAGATGCTATAGTAAGGAGTAAATTGATTAAAATTTGGTAAGTTTGGTGAATGTCTTTTCATGCAAACTTTTATCAGTAGTTTTTGGACTTTTTATTTACCACAAACTGTTTGATGGGATCCAAAATCGTTGTGTAGTAATGTGAAAGGCCTAGAGTACGTGTACGCCGAATGTATCGCCAGCTAAGTGACTTTGAAAGAGGTCGAATTATTAGTTTACGGGACGTGGGTTTTTCATTTCGAGAAATCGTTAAACGCACGAACAGAAAAACAACTACTGTTATGGGATATTGTCAAGTATGGTTTAATAATACCCAAAATCGGTAGAGTAGGCACCAGACGTTGACGTAGCACAAATGAAGTTCAAGATCGGCGTCTAAGACTTATGGTCTTTAGAAACCGATTATCGACAACCGAAATTTGGCTGATGAGTGTTTAGGAGAACAAGGCCATCTTGTAAGTGTCGGAACGGTTTATCGCCGTATAAGGGGTCGTTTGAACTGCAGCATTATCGACCCTGCTACCTGTAACCGCTGAACATCGACGGCAACAACAACAGTGGTGCAGAAAACGACAACATTCGAATGTGGAATGGTATCAGGTCGACTTCTCTGATGAATTTCGATTCTGCTAAGGGGACATGATGGCCGATGAAGGGTTAGATGACGTCGAGGCAAAATACGTCAACCTTAATTTGATGTTGAGCGACGTATACACCGAACAGTAGGCGTTATGGTATGGGGTTCTATTGAACATTTCCTTTAATCTTTGTTCGGGGCAACATGACAGCCCAACGTTATCTTGAGGAAGTAGTGGAGCCGTATATAATCCCTTATTAAACCTCTTTATTCAGTAATGAGCTACAAGTTTACAAGTCATTTCAGCCCTGTTGTTCCCCGACTGTAAGGGTTACAAATTATTAGAGCACCCAGTTTAACTGGGGCAAAGGGTCGCCTAACTAAGCCTTAATTACCTTAAAATTAAATACAGGGTCATAGAATATAATAAAAGCGACAGCGTAAAGAGAAGTAACAGATTAAATACCATAAAATCTTATCAAAAATTCACCTAAGTAAGATAATATAAACTTGAACAATCAAAAAAAAAACGTATAAAATATTAATAAAACCACACTGAGTAAAAAACAATAGAACTTGCTTGAACAGATAATACACAGACAACTATCTAAAATAACTAACAAAATTCTCCGAATAACAGTCGATTAATCTTATACTAAAGCGCGAGAGGATCGATTGTCAGCGCCGGTTGAGCAAGATTCGTTTCGAATACGATTGCCTTATGGGAGATAGACGACTAATGATGCTAATTTGATAGATATATATGATATGATATGGGTCAAGGGGGTACGTGTGGATTATTTACGTGTAATACTGAAGGTAGAATATACGAATAAGAAGGCAGTAATGGCGAGGTAATGAAGTGAGTAAAATGATACAAAAGTGGGGGTTTTAATTCAAGATTAAAAGTAAGGGTAAACTTATCGCCAGATCGCTCAATTGAAGAAAGAATGGGCATATAGAGAACCGATAATGACGCTGTTGATTAGTTGCCTTTTGATCATAAGGCTATTAATATTCAGTGCTTCTAGTAAGTGATCATTGTTGCCGCACCAAAATCCACGAGCGCCGATGATAACGGGTAGAACAGATATATCGGTAGAGTTACGCGTAGATTGAACTGTTCTGAGAAAATAAGGGCCCTCCTAGTAATCCCAATGTACTTCAACATCGCTGATGATTGTCTTAAGCCCTTTGGTGAACACAAGGTCGGGAATTTTCAGAATTCCGCAGCTAGTTCTTATTCTAGGCTGCACCACCCTTGCTTAATTGCTTCGTTTTTAATTATATTAACTAGGTTGTTGTATCTGGCAATACAAGGTGCATGAGTTATATAGCAGCTTTGAAGGATGTGATAATTGGATTCCCTCTTGTCACATCCCCCTCGGCAGCGTCTGTGCGCAACATCAAGTAGTAGGTTTCCACGAAATTGGATGGCTCTGATAAAGGTGATCGAAGTCCCATGTTGTTGGTTGGTTAAGAATCCAATTATTCGAGGCGGAAGAGGCAGCACATTGTCGTAGTCCGTTCTCGGACCGCGAAGATTCTAGTCCCGATATTAAACAGTTGTCAGCGTGTTTGGATTGATTGTTCCAAAGTTGTTAAAAGCAGCGATTTTAGCGATGGACTTTCAGTATATTGTTTGGGTATCATGGGAAGGTATTGCTGGATATTACTAAGCCTTTTTACTAGAATTGCCGGTATTTTGGTAATGAAGGAGAAAATTCCTAGGCCACCACCCCGCTTGAGAGCATGAATAAGATGATTACTGGTGAAGGGTGGGAGATGCAGTATTGTTTTGGTACAACGACGGATTAGGCGGTCTACCTCTTTAAGAAGTGTCCTGTAGAGGACTAATCTATCGAGGAATTAGGAAGTTTGAGAGGACATTAAATTTCTGATAGGGTTTAAGAGGAGCCTGAAGGATATTATTAAGTTGGGAACGAAGGACTGTAAGGAATGGGTAGTTCAGCTCCCAAGCGGTTATACCGAAGCCCAAGATAACTCATGGAATCCATTCCTACTTGTGGCAGAGGTCGGCCATTTATAAAGAATACTCTTGGTTGTAGAGTATAATTTTTTCTTACGTGGACCTACACGAAGTGAGAGGGGAAGCGATTTCTCGGTGTTGAGAGAGATGGCTGAGTTGTTGAAAAATTCACAAGTCGTTTTTAGTAAGGCATTAGATTCTTTACTGGATCCCGAGATTATTATTAAACAATCAGCGTAAGCTAAACTATTTCGCTCGATATAGTAGCACGTGGTGGATGTTTTTGACCAAGAAGATTTAACAGTTCATCGAAAAATAGATTAAATAATATCGGAGGTAGGGGATCACCTTGTTTAACATCGTTGTTTAGTTTGACTAAGATAGTAGATGTAGTTAGTAATATTCGGCTTATGGATCCCATATTTCAACTTCACTGCCTCATGTTGCTCGAGTTAGTTTAAACTTTTTGAAGAGACCCATGTGAATCTGTTGCTATGGCTGCTGAGATCCCGCGATCTTTCGCCCATAGAACATGTTTGTGATATGATGGGTAGAAGGCTCTGAAATTTACCCCAGCCCCTACGAACTTTGGAAGATCTAAAGGTGCAGTTACATGGCTCGAAGCTCGGCTCGTGACCCTTTTTTTACAACCCACCTTTGTGATTACCGACTAGTAGGCACCTTTGAAGTTTTCATTTCATTCGTTCAGATTCGATATTTGGGTATCCAAACATCTGGGTCGTCTCTTTGTCGCAAATCTGCCTTGCGACAAAAAAGATTGTTGCCGCTGCCGCATTTGTAGTGTTAAGTTGTTATTATTTATATCGCAAGTTTGAAAAAATATTTTTAGAATGGTAATTAAAATTCAATTAAATTAATCTATCATTATTATTTAAGTTATAGAGATCTTTTTAAAATTAGACGCGTTCTAGTATGGCTATTAGTAAGTTAATAATTACAGTTATGTCATAATCTGTACGTCCTTATAAAGTGAACCTATAAAATCATGAAATAGAGTAGGTTTCTAAAACACAATTCTTAGGGTTTGACACCTCATATTAAATAATTTTATCAAGCAAAATTGAAATTAGATAATGTTTTGTAAAATGTGATTCTGCTGTTTCTCGGCAAAATAAAAAACAAAAAAACTGTACTCTTTAATAGGTTTGAATCAGATTACATGGCTTTATCAGAAGCTGTTTATTTAAGAAAGTGATTACATTTTAACCAAACTTTTAGATGTTCAGAACATATTTGCGATATAATTTCATTCAGAAGGTTATTAATGATTGTAGTGACATGCCAGCTGACTTAGTGACTCAAGGGAAAAAATTACTGTCAAGAATTATTATAATTTTTTAATATAAAAGATTAACATTTAGATTTAATGTTTGTAACCCATAAAACAAATATTAGTGAATAAAGAACCAAATGAAACAAAGCCATAAAATATTTTATAATTTAAAAGTTTATAAAAAACTACATTTTTATTTTATTGTAGTGGAGCATGATGCCCTCATTAAGATAAGTAGCCCAGGTCATTTACGAAAATATGTGCCAAACTAATAGTAAACCAAAACCGACATCAACCTGTTCTAATGATAAAACTTGTCTAATTAACATAAAATTGAAATTTTTTTATCGATGCGTTTTACAAAAAAACCGCGAAAAATTGGTAACAATTTAGTTTTTTACCTTTTACACAAAATCCATCAATAAAACCGTGTTTGTTACTATGAGCAATGTTGAAGAGAAATGAAAAACCTACAAAATGAGCTACTGTACGCTCAATTTTGTTAACTGTTTTTTTAGATAATGGAACATTTACCCAAAATTCAAAAAAAAAGTATATTTTTTAATTTTATAGCTAAAACATTCTTATTAATTCAAGCGATAGATCGTCTCATACCCAGGTTGATGTTGGTTTTGTTCTACTATTAATTTTGTCACCTTAAAGTCATTTTCTCCGTAAATGACCTGAGCTAAAGGTGTACTCAACAGAAATACATAAACAAGGCAACCCTTTGTGTGCTTTACTAATTGAACAATTTTTATAAATTAGAAACGTACACAGGTTAAATTTGAAGCTTGCAAAATCATTGAACCGTTTACGTAATGAAAATATGTATGTAATTAGCTGTCAATGTATCTTATTATATTAAAATTGAAAATATTTAAATTGAAGTTTCAGAGACGTCAGTAGATATCTCTTTATAAGAGGTTTTTCCTATTTTCTGGAATCCGACGAAATGATGGAAATTGGTTAATTGAACAAATTGATACTTGTATATATATGGGAATTAGTATTAAAATAAACATAACTAAAATACTGTGTAAAATATATTTGAAAGTAAAACTAAATTACAAATGTATTAATTAGTTAAACTCAGTAGATGTATTAATGCAAAATATGTATATCAGAATCCATGGTAGTTCTTGGTTTATACACATCATCTAAAAATATTGACATGGTGTCATAAAACTAACCTATCCTACCCCATGCGTCTTGCTGCTCATTTCGGTTTTTGTAATTAACATTTTTCGGGTTCCACAGCTTAGGTTCGTTTCGTAAAAACTTAAGAATGCAAAAATTAAATCATTGGACCACTCCATCTTTCACTATCGACTAACGCGCACTAGATATTGACAATAACTTTGAACAAATAAGTGATAAACGTACAGAGCAACCCTGTTTCGTACTGAATAATATTCAGTTTCAGTTTCATGTCTTTATTGTCAGAGTTAAATTTTTACAAATTTCTTACTCCTAGTCCATATTTTTATACTTATTTCCCTAATTTGTTTACTGAATAATATTTAATATTTCCTAAGATTTATAATGCATTACTCAGATAAGATTATATTGCCCTGCCCAAAGTGTTTTATGAAGGTTCGATACCTGCATTAAATTCAATATTATTCTTTTTTGTTCTGGGTTGGTATAGATTTGTAAAATTTATTTATTATGGGTATTAAAATCATTTTATGGGAATTAGTTCAGTATAAATACCATGTCATTAAAATATTCTAAGTAAGTAATTTGATGTTGCTGACCCTTATGTGATTATCCTCCATTCGGGATACAATTTTTGCATAAATACCTTTATTTTAAGTGTATAACTTAAAGTATATTATTGGGGTCTTTTTAAATAACTGTATAGTAATTCAGTAGAAGTATTACTTCAATTTAATGAATCAAAAACAGATTCCGGTATGGTTTATTTCTGTAATAAATTGTTAAATTCATATTTAAATATCATAATTTTGTTTTAGCACGTGCCCAACGATTTATTTGCTACCATTTGACCATTTTTTATTGATACCATCACGGGACAAAGAAGGCCGACGAGCCTTTCATGTGGACCGACATTTGTTGGTTTCCACGCGCCTAGCCAATCTACCTGTCGAAATACAATAAAAATAAACTCACCCTTGCTATCCGCATAAATTATGAATTTTTTGTCCTATAAATCGGTAAGCGGTATTGCTCTTCAAATGAAATTTTTGTCGGCACCGGAGAATATACAAAGGATATATCCCGGATAAGGGTCACGAGCCGAGCTTCGCGCCATGTAATGGAGCCGGTACACGCGTCCCTCGTCCGTAGTATGACAGGTATAATTCGGGGATACTTTACAACCTTCCACTTACATAAAAAATGTATCGCGAGCACCATCTTTAACACACTCAAACAGATCTCTATACGTCCGTCGTCCGAAAAGACGATTAGGATTCAATTACCAGTGACAAGAGAAAATTTAAGGGCATTTCAATATACAAATTTTAACAGTTGTTAAGTGTTTTATCACTTAAAAACCTCCAGTAACTGTACTATGTCGTAAGCTTTCTTTCTTTCGGCATTTGCAGATTTACATTTTATTACTTTTTATGGCACTCTGAATATTTTGGCCTGGCAGTTATTGAAATTTCCTACTAGGAAACGACCCGAAACCATCGATCCCTTGCATCGAGCCGCGCATTTGTAGTTACCGACCTTTGGCGGATAGGACTGACGGATCGAAAAACACCTGCATGAATAAAATTAACACCGAAGGCAAACAAAAAAGAGTACAAATGGGTCGAAATATCTTTCATCCTCGCAAAATGTTTGGGTAGTTGAGGGAATAGAAACAATATATCCATTCATAAAAAAAGGCATTTTAAGGAAGGGTACGAACCCAACGTGGGTGGTCATATCTGGCGGACGAGGGACGTATGTATCGGCACCTTAAAAAGGTGCAGTTACATGGCTCGAAGCTCGGCTTGTGGACCCTTTCTAGAAATGCAAAAAAATCCAGGATATATCCTTTGTATATTCTCCGGTGCCGACAAAAATTTCATTTGAAGAGCAATACCGCTTACCGATTTATAGGACAAAAAATTCATAATTTATGCAGATAGCAAGGGTGAGTTTATTTTTATTGCATTTCGACAGGTAGATTGGCTCGGCGCGTGGAAACAACAAATGTCGGTCCACATGAAAGGCTCGTCGGCCTTCTTTGTCCCGTGATGGTATCAATAAAAAATGGTCAAATGGTAGCAAATAAATCGTTGGGCACGTGCTAAAACAAAATTATGATATTTAAATATGAATTTAACAATTTATTACAGAAATAAACCATACCGGAATCTGTTTTTGATTCATTAAATTGAAGTAATACTTCTACTGAATTACTATACAGTTATTTAAAAAGACCCCAATAATATACTTTAAGTTATACACTTAAAATAAAGGTATTTATGAAAAGATTGTATCCCGAATGGAGGATAATCACATAAGGGTCAGCAACATCAAATTATTTACTTAGAATATTTTAATGACATGGTAATTATACTGAACTAATTCCCATAAAATGATTTTAATACCCATAATAAATAAATTTTACAAATCTATACCAACCCAGAACAAAAAAGAATAATATTGAATTTAATGCAGGTATCGAACCTTCATAAAACACTTTGGGCAGGGCAATATAATCCTATCTGAGTAATGCATTACAAATCTTAGGAAATATTAAATATTATTCAGTAAACAAATTAGGGAAATAAGTATAAAAATATGGACTAGGTGTAAGAAATTTGTAAAAATTTAACTCTGACAATAAAGACATGAAACTGAAACTGTACGTTTATCACTTATTTGTTCAAAGTTATTGTGAATATCTAGTGCGCGTTAGTCGATAGTGAAAGATGGAGTGGTCCAATGATTTAATTTTTGAACTATTAAGTTTTTACGAAACGAACCTAAGCTGTGGAACCCCAAAAATGTTAATTACAAAAACCGAAATGAGCAGCAAGACGCATGGGGTAGGATAGGTTAGTTTTATGACACCATGTCAATATTTTTAGATGATGTGTATAAACCAAGAACTACCATGGATTCTGATATACATATTTTGCATTAATACATCTACTGATAACCTAACAACTGAAAATAAATGGTGGAGTTTAACTAATTAATAAATTTGTAATTTAGTTTTACTTTCAAATATTTTTTACACAGTATTTTAGTTATGTTTATTTTAATACTAATTCCCATATCCAAGTATAAATTTGTTCAATTAACCAATTTCCATCATTTCGTCGGATTCCAGAAAATAGGAAAAACCTCTTATAAAGAGATATCTACTGACGTCTCTGAAACTTAATCAATTTAAATATTTTCAATTTTAATATAATAAGATACATTGACAGCTAATTACATACATGTTTTCATTACGTAAACGGTTCAATGATTTTGCAAGCTAAAATTTAACTTGTGTACGTTTCTAATTTATAAAAATTGTTCAATTAGTAAAGCACACAAAGGGTTGCCTTGTTTCTGTATTTCTGTTGAGTACACCTTTAGCTCAGGTCATTTACGGAGAAAATGACTTTAAGGTGACAAAATTAATAGTAGAACAAAACCAACATCAAACTGGGTATGACACGATCTATCGCTTGAATTAATAAGAATGTTTTAGCTATAAAATTAAAAAATATATAAACGACTTTTTTTTGAATTTTGGGTAAATGTTTCATTTTCTAAAAAAACAGTTAACAAAATTGAGCGTACAGTAGCTCATTTTGTAGGTTTTTTATTTCTCTTCAACATTGCTCATAGCAACAAACACGGTTTTATTGATGGATTTTGTGTAAAAGGTAAAAAACTAAATTGTTACCGATTTTTCGCGGTTTTTTTGTAAAACGCATCAATGAAAAAATTTCAATTTTATGTTAATTAGACAAGTTTTATCATTAGAACAGGTTGATGTCGGTTTTGGTTTACTATTAGTTTTGTCACATATTTTGGTAATGACCTGGACTACTTATCTTAATGAGGGCATCATGCTCCACTACAATAAAATAAAAATGTAATTTTTTATAAACTTTTAAATTATAAAATATTTTATGGCTTTGTTTCATTTGGTTCTTTATTCACTAATATTTGTTTTATGGGTTACAAACATTAAATCTAAATGTTAATCTTTTATATTAAAAAATTATAATAATTCTTGACAGTAATTTTTTCCCTTGAGTCACTAAGTCAGCTGGCATGTCACTACAATCATTAATAACCTTCTGAATGAAATTATATCGCAAATATGTTCTGAACATCTAAAAGTTTGGTTAAAATGTAATCACTTTCTTAAATAAACAGCTTCTGATAAAGCTATGAATCAGAATTCAAACCTATTAAAGGGTACAGTTTTTTTGTTTTTTATTTTGCCGAGAAACAGCAGAATCACATTTTACAAAACATCTATCTAATTTCGATTTTGCTTGATACAATTATTTAATATGAGGTGTCGAACCCTAAGAATTGTGTTTTAGAAACCTACTCTATTTCATGATTTTATAGGTTCACTTTATAAGGACGTACAGATTATGACATAACTGTAATTATTAACTTACTAATAGCCATACTAGAACGCGTCTAATTTTAAAAACTTAAATAATAGTGATAGATTAATTTAATTGAATTTTCATTACCATTCTAAAAATATTTTTTCAAACTTGCGATATAAATAATAACTTAACACTTCAGAATGCGGCAGCGGCAACAATCCTTTTTGTCGCAAGGCAGATTTGCGCAAAGAACGTAAGATTGGTTTACTGATACCCCATATCGAACTGACAACGAAGAAACTACCCAAATAAACTTCAGAAACGAAGCCTATGAGATGTGGTAATCAAAGGTGCATATACTACATAAAAAAGAATGGGTACACAATAGGAGCTTGAACGGAATCAAAAAAAATAATTTAGCCAATTAATTTAGATACGATAATATTGCTCCAAAACTTTTTGTGTAAGATTTACAATTGAAGAACAGTGTAACTAGTACCTACTTTCAGTCTAACTGTGTTAAAAAACAGTAATATATGAACCTGCAACTGTTTGTTGCAATATTGAGCCAAAGAAAAACTCTGTTTTCTTAACGGCTATTGAAGTTGTGTGAATAAAGTACACGAATTTACTTTAACTACTTACTACTTTATATAAATCTGCACCGTTGCATACTGGCCTAGTATCCGTCTATAAACACATATAACGACATTACTCCTGTGAACAGTTACATATCGAAACCGTAAGCATATGCTCGATAACCAAAACCCACGGTTTGGGTTCGTACAAAGAGACGACTGTCTTCGAATCTGAAAATGACTTTGCCTACTTGGGTAATCATGAAAAAAAAGGGTGAGCCGAGCTATATGCACCTTAACTGCACCTTCCGATACTCCCTCGTCCGCAACTACCCAAAATACATGAATGGATATGGGAAGATGAAAGATATTTCGACCAATTTGTACCCTTTTTTGCTTGCCTTCGGTGTTAATTTTATTCATGCAGGTGTTTTTCAATCCGTCAGTCCTATCCGCCAAAGGTCGGTAACTACAAATGCACGGCTCGATGCAAGGGATCGATAGTAGGAAATTTCAATAACTGCCAGGCCAAAATATTCAGAGTGCAATAAAAAGTAATAAAATGTAAATCTGCAAATGCCGAAAGAAAGAAAGCTTACGACATAGTTCAGTTACTGGAGGTTTTTAAGTGATATAACACTTAACAACTGTTAAAATTTGTATATTGAAATGCCCTTAAATTTTCTCTTGTCACTGGTAGATTGAATCCTAATCATCTTTTCGTACGACGGACGTATAGAGACCTGTTTGAGTGTGTTAAAGATACATTTTTTATCTAAGTGGAAGGTTGTATATTATCCCCGAATTATACCTGGCATCTTACGGACAAGGGACGTGTGTATCGGCACCAAATGCTGCTGGTACACACGTCTCTCGTCCGCAAGATATGACCACCCACGTTGGGTTCGTACCCTTCCTTAAAATGCCTTTTTTTATGAATGGATATATTGTTTCTATTCCCTCAACTACCCAAACATTTTGCGAGGATGAAAGATATTTCGACCCATTTGTACTCTTTTTTGCTTGCCTTCGGTGTTAATTTTATTCATGCAGGTGTTTTTCAATCCGTCAGCCCTATCCGCCAAAGGTCGGTAACTACAAAAGGGCGACTCGATGCAAGGGATCGATGGTTTCGGGTCGTTTCCTAGTAGAAAATTTCAATAACTGCCAGGCTAAAATATTCAGAGTGCAATAAAAAGTAATAAAACATAAATCTGCAAATGCCGAAAGAAAGGAAGCTTACCACATAGTTTAGTTACTGTAGGTTTTTAAGTGATATAACACTTAACAACCGTTAAAATGTGTATATTGAAATGCCCTTGAATTTGCTCTTTTCACTGGTAGATTGAATCCTAATAATTTTCAACGTTGGTGGTAGTCTTCTCGGACGACGGACGTATAGGGACGTGTTTGTGTGTGTTAAAAAATAGTGCTCGCGATACATTTTTTATACAAGTGGAAGGTTGTACAGTATCCCCGAATTATACCTGGCATCTTGCGGACGAGAGACGTGTGTACCGGCAGCATTAGACATGAAATACAGGTAGCTTGGGATAGTATTCCTCAAGAAGAAATAGACCACCTTATTGAATCAATGCCAAGACGTGTTGGGGAGTGAATAGATAACACTGGTAGACAAACAAATTTTAATCATTTACTCCTTAATATAGCATCTATGTTTTACCAAAAATATATTAAATTTAAACATCTCATTCTGGATATTGCCATTTCTTTGTCAGTGGGTAAACATTAATCAGTTTTATAATACATGCAATAAAGATAACTTTATAATTTTTCACTATGATGTAAAATTTGAATTATTTTCTTTGCCATAGTAGTTTTAACAAAATAATCAATTTTTATGCACCCTGTAAGAAAAAAAAGTATTTTTAGGTACCTTGTACTACAAAAAAGCAGGTGTACTATATTAACAAAATAAACATTTTTACAGAAAAATTTTGTTTTTATTTACATTATTTCAACATGTAAATGGTGGGCATAATTCGATGTTTAGGTAGGTATATAGGACAACTCTGTAACTAAATTAAAAACACACAAAAATGGAAGATACATTCTCAATCTCTTTTTTTAGATTTCTAACGATGCAATCAGGTAGTTACTGTCGTCATTTGTTTTGAGTTTTATGAACAAAAGTTCAGATTTTCAAGTTTTGGTTATCTGTCCATATCTGGGTTATTTGTAAAGTTAGCAATTTTACATTGTGAAGGTACTTTTTGTCGTATACTACCGTGACGCAGGAAAAATTTGTAATAATAAGATTTATAAACAAAATTACCTTTTTGTAATTTACGTTTTACATTTGTTGTTATCTGACATAATATATGACAAATATCTTAATTAAGCTGTCAGTTATTAACCTGCATCTTTTCCCCATTCCAAACAAAATCTCCTATGAAAATTACAAGAAATACGATATATTAGAATGCATAGTCCTTTTTTTGACTTGGCTTGTTAAATGTTCCATAATCGATCAAGATTTTTCTATTCTCGCAAATATATATTTATGAGGTTGTGGCCTGTATTTTCTTAAAAATATAATCAGTCTCTTATAGAGGATAGGCTCAAAAAGCCCCTAATACGGTTCTTCATTAGTATATGCTGCCTCTGATGTTTTTACTTTTCTTCCAAGTGTGTTCTCTTTTTCTACATCAGGCCTTGGCAATAGTAAATATAGCTTTATTCTTTTCATTACTTTGTCCAGAAATCTTAGACATTGTTCCTTCTTTCCAATATTATTGTACACTCCTCATCAAACCAGGTATTTATTGGCCTGTTTTGTCTTTTAAGACGTTTCCCAGAACGTTTTATAGGGAGTCTGCCCCCCCCCCCAAATGTCTCACAGGGCTGCAGATAAAATATTATCGAATATATTAACGATATAATTGTATTGCTACCAATATAGGGTACAAGCTGGCTTCAAAAAAATAAAATAAAAACGACCATGAAAATCCGTATAGAACTAGTCTGTTTATTGGGGTTTTCACTCCTGACTTTTCTGTAATAGATGAATATTTGAAATTTGTAATGGAGTCTAGTGCTGAAACTCTTCCTCAGAGTTGTCCTAAGACAGAGAGAGGGGCGGATCCAGACACCTGCTTCCGGGGGGGGGGGGGGAGAGATTTCATGCTTGGGGGAGATCCTGTACTCACTTTACCAAAATATAATTTTAAACAAAGATTTCTTGGTTTATTACATTAAAAATAGTCGTTATGTGGTTTAAACCACTCTTGGAGTTAAGATTACTTCGTGTTAATATTAAATTTACTAATTTTGAGGCTCTCGGTGGGGGCGATTGACCAAGAAAAAACGTTTAATACCTATTTATATACAGAAAGACTGGATGATCATAATGTAGAGTTTCCTTTCTCTAGAACATGTGTGAGGAAGAGTTTCTGTAAAGAATAACCAGTGATCTGGGCAATTTTTCGAAATTAACACCACTACACTTCGTATCAAGGACTTAGTTTTCGGTTACGGAAAAGAAGTGAGGAGAGAACGTCCCAATGCACAGAAAGAAGAATTAAGTATTCCGTAACAATGCTTTCGAAATTATCAAGGAATATGAGATGCCACACTTTATTGCATTTATCGATTTTAAGAAAGAAATCCCTAAACATGAATATGATGGACACAAAACCAATCACCAACATATACAGGGTGTCTCACATTACTATGTAAGAAACGGTAAGAGATACAAACACGACTAAATGGAGAAAAATTTGCGCATTTCAGAGTCCTGTCGACTACTTAAATCAAAAATCCACTATCTCTTACCGTTCTCAAGTTATACAAGGAAACACAAAAATGTCATTTTTTGTTTTTTGCCTCTACTACTTAAGGAATATCAGAAAATGTTAAAGGAAAAAGTTTTTTGACACATGTTTCTACACAACAGCGCGTCATCAAATCTTTACTGCTACGTTTCGTTTCTTCTGGGCCATCATCAAGAATTTTTTTTAAATACGGTCCTGAATTTTTTTGTAAGATATCGATAAAGAATTAAAAGAGTAATACTTTGAGATATCGTATGTTAACTTTTATACAACGTTATGAGACAAAAAATAATCATCAGCCTTATAGCCTAAAAAATCAATAAAAATTTTTGCATGACAAGAAAGCGAATTTGCCATTGTCAAGACATCTGAGGAAAACTAAGGATGGGTTGTTTAAGCCAAATTGAAAGTGAAGTGCATTTTATAAGCTTTCAAAATATATTTGAATATCCCTATCGAACTATTGTGGTTAATACGATGCGTTCTGCTAAATATTTCTACAAATTATTTAAATTGCAATTCTGCAAGTTCTACTTAACGGACAATATTGAACTTCAGCTTTATTAATTTCAACGTTATAAGCTATCATTAGGAGGCAGATTATTTTGAAGATTTTCTGTTAAAATTATGTCAGTAATTGCTTATAAACTATTATTTACCTGATGGTGTATGCGATTTGCTGTTGAATTTTATGCCATTTAAAAATCTCTTATTGACTGGCGTAATTGAACAGAATGTGACAGAATTAAAAATTGTAACTTTTGACTTTGTACTCATGTTTAGTTTTGTTTTTCAATAATATTTTTTTACTTTATATTAATGTAAACACTACTTGTTGCAATAAATCTCAATTTCATGACTTATTTATTTTTATAAAGAACTGTTTAAAACTTCAATAGTTTTCTTTAGTGAGAATTGCGATTTACGAAGTCGTTGTCATTTTGCACTAAAATGAGAAATTACTACCTTTATTAATGAAAGAATTTTAATTATAATTTAAGAGATTAATAATTGATTATAGATCGATTACTGTTTTATGCATAATCGATTAATCGATTATTGAAATAATCGAATCAGCACATCACTAGTTTAAATACCAATGGAAGTAGAGTTATAGTTATACAAGGCGGTTCAATAAAAAAATAATAAAATTGTTATATAGGGTGGCCATAAGCAGTTGCAGTTTGTGTGCAATATGTTGGCGATTGCTGGATTTATTGTGATACAGGGTTGAGCAACAATGTTATTTGGGTGGCCCTTAAGTAGTTTTATACATAAGGTAGTTTTGAACTCGAGCGCAGAGTAGAATTATAGTTTTACATGGTGGATCAAAACATGTTTAAATGTGAGAAAAAATTGCTTGCAAATCGTGGCTAAAATATAAGGTATAAAGAATTTATACTTTACAAGGTGGTTCAAAAACTACTAAAAATAATTCTTATATAGCGTAGACCATAAACAGTTGAATAGATTAAATATAGGGTGGAGTAGAGTTAGGTGTTTCAAAAATGTTATGACAAAAAACAGCAGCAGCAACAGGATGGATGTACTATAGGATGTAGAGTTGCAGTTATACAAGGTGGTTCAAAAATATGTTGAATAAAATTGTTATATGTGGAACCCCTTAAGCACTTGCGGTTTGGGTGAAATATATACGGGATTGGTCGATTTACAGTTATGAAGGGTGGTTCAACAAAGTTAGGCAAAATTGTTACATAGGATACTCTATATGTTTCATAAGCTACTTCTTTTTGAAAATAATTGTACGTTCCATACGCGGGTGAATCCGCGAGTAACGGCTAGTTTTGATATATTCTGGTGACACTATTTTAAGATTACTACCAAAAATTTCGATATATCGATAAATATATATATATATTTTTTTATTAGCTCATCTCTGAAACCGGTCTGGCAGTCGGCTAGTACTTGAGACATCTAAAGGGATTCCCCACAAATGTAGGTAATACCATATAGTATGCCAGCAAGCAATTTTAAATGACGACAAAATGATTCGCGTTGTTCTTGTTGCCTCTCTATAGCTTAATCGAATATTACATTAAGGATCTTTCCAAAAGAAAGAGAATGAACTGTAAAGTGCGTAAGCAAGACAGAGAACGAATGACGAGAGTAAACATGGTGTCGTTACTTGAATACATTAACCAGTCAGTCTATGATAATGAATAAGTCTTCTGTCGATATGTTTTCAGTTTTATAAAAATATAAATGAAAACATCATAATTGAAAGAAACAATCAATCGACTCTAAAAATTACCCATTGAAATAATGCAACATATTGAAAATTAACAATAAAATTGCAAAACTGCTAATAATGTCAACCAATTGCAGGTTAGCTAGAGAGATTATAAAAATAATATCAAAAATTACAGATTTTTTCCTATCACTCTTGTCCGTATACACTTTCTTCAGATTGTTTCCGTTGGTCCCGTCCAGTACAAGATTATTGCTATCTTTTGAACAATACATAAATATAAATAATGATAATAACTTAAATAGAACCACATGTCATTAATGTGTATATTTTCCAAAAGTTTGTAACCAAACTTCGCCCTGTACATTTTCACGAACATTCACTACTACATAAAAATAAATTACGTAATGTACTATATGGCAGTCAGTTTTTTGATTTTTCATTCTTGTAAACAAAAATTAATATTATAAAAATATACATATGAATGCTTACAAAATATATACGATGAATATTAATTTCAAGATTCTAAAATATAAGATTCATGTATTAATGTGGGGTGTATAATAAAAATGAGTTAAAAATTGAATACTATAACGATATCAATCATTCAATTAGAATATTGACTATTTGATTCAGTCATTCATCGATTTTTAAGAATACAATTTGTATATTGGTTTTGTATACATACAAAATCCATAGAAAAAGCATATTTCAAAAAAAATTGTTAATAATTCACTCAACATTTCAAGAGTAAAGAGTTAGGAACAAAGTTTGAAAAGGTCAATAAATTCCAAGAAATGATTTAGCATAATAAAATAGCCTGATCACCATGTTAACACAATTTCAGATGCATACGTTTTGGTGAACTGGGTTGTAAAACTCACAAACCATAATTTTTTCAAGTTTTCTTCTCTTCATTTGCAGGTCACTGCAGGGATTATTCTCAACAGTGATTCATTCAGAAAAAAAGGAAAACAGTAAGCTGAGAAAAGCTGAAGTTGTTTGTGATGAAGATATGGAATAAACATAATTATTAACCATCCCGGCGCTTTGAGCAACCGTCCTAATTTTAGGCGAGCTGTCAAAATATTTTTTTTTATTAAAAAAGGGCGCAGACAGTGCAACTAACTAATGGAAACGAAAGTTCGTTACAAAAACTACTCTACTCTCCCGTTTTAATAAAGACAAATATGAGTTTGAGGAACACCAATATATTCATTAGCGCTTTACCATGAAGTTTGTTGTCATTCTATATTCGTTTGCTATTATCCTTGATTATTTACTATGTATATGTAGAAATTTACACAATTTACCCTCCACGGTAAGTGTCAGCGTTCAACCTTAGTGTTTATTTAGTGAAAATCCTCGTTTAACAAAGCATCTAGCCTATTTTCGTATGTATATGTGAGAACATCAGTTAACAATCCTTCAATATAGTTTCCGGAGTTCGGACTTTTTCAGATGAATACACTTTCCGCAAAATGTTTTAAACCATATATTAAATTTTGGTACATTTTTCTGGACCTCATTTTAATTCACTTTAGTTTTTATTAATAGGTTTTTGAAGATGTTTAAATTACTATCTAAATAAACAGACCTACTAAAAGTTAATATTTTCTGCGATACGAGTATGTGATAATTACTCAGGAGGTTTTTTAAATAATTACTAAAAATCTATTAACAGCATTTTCTTGGAAAAACAATATGTGATGAGTGATCTCATCGTTTACACATTTTGTTTTAAGATTGCTTATTGAATTTCTTATGATCTTGAATCCCGAAAAAGAATCTTAAAAATATTTACTTTAGAAAAATCCGAGTAAACTGACATGTGTGTAATCCTAACAAAGAGAACAGATTAAGCGAACTACGAATGTCGAATTTACAGCGTAAATAATTTTTTAAACATTTCAAATTTGTCAAAAAAGAATATAAACATATATAATATTTAGAAACAATCTTTAGCGGTTTATGTTTTTATATATACCACAGGTCCCCAGGTAATTTACAAAACAGCCTGACCAATTTAATAGAACGCAATTAATAATAACTTATTCTAGGGATGAATGTTTATCATCATCAACTTCAAAAAACATAAAAAATATGTTTTGCTTTTTGGCTGAATTCTACCATAAAACAGTGTTTCTTCCTATGGGCACCGGGGTAAAGATAAATACATTAAAAAAAATAACTTAACCAAAAAACATGAAATAGTTTTTTGCTACAACAATTAAATACTTTTTATGAAGTAGGTTCCTGTTCAAATTGGCACGGGCTTCAGAAAAAGTATTTAATTGTTGTACAAAAAATGATTTCATGCTTTTTAGTTTTTTTTTGATTTTGTTTTTTTAAATATATTTATTTTACAATTTTTAGTGATGCAAGGGCTTAATTGCATGCAGTTTTTAAATATTATTAATTTTATTTTTATTAACAGTTTTAAGTGATGTAGCATAATGGGACGTAGTTTTCAATTCTAATAAACTTTGTCTGATAACAATTTGAGAGTTATTTTTAAAAATAAATGTAATTAACAAAATTTATATTCCTTATCCAACCTGGTACACAATTTGGAAAAGTGACATGATGATGTATTATAAAATTTTTAGTGATATAGCATAATTAGATGCATTTTATAATTTTTGTTGCTCCTGTTTGATAAGAATTTTTATATATTGTGACAAATATTTTTAAGCAAAATTTATATTTGCTGACAGACCTCGTATACAGTTGAAAAAGTGACATGTAATGATTACAGTATACGTTTCTGGCTATGCCAATATTTTTATGAAGAATAACTTTTTCTCTAAATAATATTCATACGAACGTTTTCCGTTTGAATCCAACTTATGAAGACACACTGTATATAGAAACCAACTGAGAACCTCCATCTTGAAGTTGATTAACTGAGATTTATTTCGATTTATTTTCAATCAACTTTCAGTTTATTACAATTTTTAATAATACAACACAATTGGATGCAGTTTTCAATTCTAATGAACTTTATTTGATTACACTTTTAAACAAAATTTATATATTTTTTGAAACCTAGTATATAGTTGGAAAAGTTACATAAATACTTATTATACATTTTTTAGTACAATGACATAAGTACATGCAGTTTTTAATTCTAATTATTAAATAAAGATACTTCACTTTTAATCAAAATTCGTCTACAGTAAAAAAGTGACATGGAATCTTTACAGTATACGTTTTAGACCATGCAAATCTGTTTATGAAGAATAATTTTTCTCTTAAAATTATTAATAAAGAAAAAAATACGTGGCGAATTTGAAGTCGGTTAAAAATATGTTTATATACACACATATATACAGACTAATCGAAATTAGTCACTTTAAAGTTGATTAGCTGACATTTATTTTGATTAATTCAATTTATTTACAATTTACCCCAAGTTCCGAACAGAAACATATTCATATTTTTAATACCAGCAACTCCACCAAAGCTTACTCTATAAGAAAGTCGTTAAAAAAGTTTTTCCCAATTTTCTAAAAAACGGTACAAGCTATGTTATTGAAAAAATATATAAGGGACCACTTAGGGATCCCCCAGAAATAATCCAATTACTTTTTAATTTATTATACCCCATGTTCCGAACTGAATTTTTTTCCATATATTTAATACCGGCGACTCCACCAAAGTTTACTGTTCAAGAAACTCTGCAAAAAAAGATTTTCCCGATTTTCTAAGAAACGGTTCAAGCTACGTTATTGAAAAAAACATGCGATCACTTCGCTATCGCCCAGAACAGGATCCAGTAAAAACGGTCTAAATTCCTTGAGCCGTTTGCGAGTAATCGCTAAACAAATATAAAAAACATAATACAGACGAATTGAGAACCTCCTTCTTTTTGAAGTCGGTTAAAAAACCTATTTAATTCTTGTCTGATATGGGTTTAGAAAATGCTCAATGAATCATGTTTTTATACGCGGATAATTTATGACTTGGGGGACTAAAAGATAAATAGTGAATCGTAGTGTCAGTGAACGTACTTTTTCTATTTATATTAAAACTTATAGATGAATAATTCACATGGTTGAGTAAATCCAGTGATAGAAAACAAAGAAATTAATTTAATTTGATCATCATTCAGTTTTAGTCATCATTTGCGTACATTACACACACACACACACACACACACACACAGTCCTGTATTTTACAAAGATCGTTAATACATAGTAGAAAAAAAGGACAAATTGACTCCTTGTGGTACTCTAATGGTGCATTACGAAGCGAACTTTATTAGGATTAGGATTTATTCTATTATACAGAAAGACTCTTGCATAATTATTCACAGTTGAAATTGCTCAATAGTTATATGAATATTCTTGTTATTGCCAAGCACGGACTTGTAACTGACTGGCAGAAATTCATGAAAGAATTGCAGAGACTGAACGAGAAATTTCTAAATCGAACTATTGCATGAATTAATGGAATTGAATTTTGCAGTTTGGTGGATTTAGTGATGAGAAGCTAATGGTGAACGCTCAATCTAACAACATCTAAGTAACAGAATCACATTACGCCCAGAAGGCAAACAAAAAAAATTGCATAAGCTTCAACAGGACGTATTCCAGCTAATCAAACAAGACAACGAAACAGTTAATAATAAATACTGAAATTCAATTCGTAAAACAGATTACTCTCTTCGAGGTGTCAGTCTCTATATATGATATATATTGATTCTGATTATTGAAAGAAAAAACTATATTGAAATGCTGATTTTTTTAATCAATTTACATTTAGAAATAAAGTCTATAAATCCCAAATCTGTCAAATAGCTATATTTGAGATAGATGAATCAGCCCTTTTCAATTAAAAGTACCACATAAAATGGTCACGGATCGGCCAGATCTAAAGAAAAAAAAATGATATAGACTATATCATGTCAAAGGGAAACAACCTCGAATTCATTCAATGAGAATAGTGATAATATTTTAAATGGACACAAAAAAGAAAAGAGGACTGGTAAATAAACAATCAGTAAAGATTAAGGTGATGTAATGAAAAAAGGTAACCAAACAGCCGAAGAAGGAGGAATTAAATTCAAACAACGTAGATAAAACGAACGATATACAGTGAGGACGTGTGGGTTGGAACAAATTCATTTAAAATTCAGATGTTGTTTTTTTGGAAAAACGCTGGGACACATAAGTTTTTTTGGACTGCGGTTTTTGTGATGATAAACTCATGTATTTAGGGTGGGCCAGAAATAAATTGCGACCATCAACTTCATTTTTTGAAATGGAAACATTTATTCTTTATTTTACATTTGAATTCTGCATTAAATTAAAGTATTTTTCATGTACAATGTCCTATACCGAAAATTAACAGTTATTACAAAAAATACATTTCTTTCTAAAGTTACGGAAACAACGGTAAAAATAAGGTTGTTTGTTGGTTTGAACCCATTTATTTAAGTCTGGTTTTTATAATTGTTGGCGGTATTTTAGTCGCATGAGTGGAAACCCTTTTTTTAATGCTGGAGTTTTTAACACTTGTTTATTTCCATAGAAACCGTACTATAATTTTACTTCAAACAAGCAGTTGTCAAGTGCAGTTGCAAAGTTTCAAAGTATGGCGCGTTTAACTGAAAAGCAGCGAATAGAAATTTTGACGATGGTAGGATATGGCGACAGAACTCGAACACAAGCTGAAGTTTGCGAATTGTTTAATATGAAGTACCCGGAGCGGCCTATTACACGATCGGTAGTTAGTACAATAGAGAAAAAGTTTCTAGAATTTGGACACCTAAGAGACAATTACAAAACCAAACATCTTCCAGAAGATACACTATTAAATGTTTTGCTCAATTTACAAGAAAATCCTTACAAATCCATTAGACAGATAGCCGCAGAACAGTCAAGACGTAAATCTTCTGTTCTAAAATGCCTTTATAAAAACATATAAAAATAAATGGCACCCATACAAAGTTCATTTAGTACAGGAACTTACTGAAGATGATTTGGACCGGAGAGTAGATTTTTGCGAAATAATATGGATAGATGCAATGCCAACCCGCACTTTTCAAGTAAGATAGTTTTTTCCGACGAGGCAACATTTTGTTTAAATGGTTCAGTAAACAGGCAAAATTTTCGATATTGGGCATGAGAAAACCCACATTGGATTATGGAAAATCATAAACAGTTTTCCAAGAAAGTTAAAGTATGGGCCGGAATTGTGGGTCCTTTTTTTATTGAGGGAACACTTAACTCGGAAAAGTATTTAGATCTATTACAAAATGACATAATACCCTATTTAACAGAACTTTACCCGAATGGTAAAAACCCCAATATAATGGCAGATTCGGTATGGTTTCAACAGGATGGAGCCCCTCCGCAGTATTCGCAAACAGTGCAAGATTATCTTGATAATATTCCCAAATAGATGGATCGGAAGGAGAGGTAATATCGAATGAACCAGCAAGGTCTCCAGATCTAAGCTCTTTAGCTTTTGTCTTTGGAGTTACGTAAAATCGAAAGTCTACTTCAATAAGCCGGAAAATATTGAGGAATTAAGGAATACAATGAAACCTGCCACAAACGCTAAATGAAGTGTTACGAGAATTTCAAAACTGTCTTAAATATTGTCAGGAAGTTAATGGACAACAATTTGAACATTTAATTTGATTGTTGATGTTTTTTTTTTCATCAATTTTGAAATATTTTTTTACTTTTAATTTTCGGTATAGAACATTGTACATGAAAAATACTTAAAATTCAATGCAGAATACAAAAATAAAATGAAAAAACAAATGTTTCCATTTGAAAAAATGAAGTTGATGGTCGCAATTTATTTCTTGCCCACCCTGTATAAATGAGTTTAACATCACCACAACCGCAGTTCAAAAAAAAACGACGGGTCCGAGCCTTTTTCCAAAAAACAACACCTGAATTTTAAATGAATTTGTTCCAATCTACGCGTCCTCACTGTATGTACAAACATAATGAAGCAAACTGGAGAAGTGGTGGTTTAAATTAGAAGCGCTACGATATAAAAAATGATCTTATATGGCAAAAATGAAATAAAGAAAAACAGTCCACTATTTAAGGTAGGTAAATTACTATGAAATTTAAGTGCAAAGATTAACAGAGGAAAACAAGGGAACAAATTGTCTTGACAGAAACCGAAGAATTAATAAATCGATTGAGATGGAATAGTGATCGAAAGAATCAAGGAAAACAAGGAGACATTTCAATATAATATGCGATCATTTTAACGCCTGCTTGGCAAACGGAAAACTCCTAATGACCTGGAAAAATGAAATATAATAATACTACACAGAAAAAACCTTGAAAACTATAGACCAAAAATCGTTCGAACTCAACTGTACAAATCAAACACTAAATTATTTCAAATAGTATATTTAAGAAGGTGGAAGTGTACCAAGTTAACGTGCAAGCTAGCTTTAGAAGATAAGCGCATACATTGTAATAATGAGAATGATAATCGAAAAATAACTGGATCACAGTTCTAGCTATACCTAGCACTCGTCGATTTTCAAAAATCCTTCGATTCAGTTAAACACTTTAAAGCTCCAAAATTGATGAACTAACTAGGAGTGACATAAAGAGCAATAGAGCGGCAAACTTTGGTTATAACACTTAAAGATCACAAAACAAGCACCTAGATAAATACATAACAAAAATAAAAATAGTTACCGAAACGGTAAGGGAGCTGAAATGAAACTACGCCGGCCGTGTGTCAAGACACAGAGAAAAGAAATAGACCAGCGCATTCCCTAGATGGCCACCCTCTCGTAATGTTATGGACAAACGGTATAAAGAAAGCTCTCCGTCTGATGGGGTTTCGAGATGCACAAACTGAAATGTCTGTCAAGCTGGAATATTAATTTCTTATGGCCGAAATCTAACGTGTACCATAATTTATTGCTAATTTATTACGCTGCTAGAAAATGAATTGCTCCCCCCCCTTTGGAGAAAAGGTGACTATTCCAACTTGACCGACAAGCTAGCATAGCTACCCCCATATCTCGGAAACCAAGGGGGCTAAGGGGGTGCTCCTTGCGCCAAAAGTAATTCCGTTAATAACCATATACGAGACAAAGCGGGCATGGTGGTATTAATTGCTAATTTATTGCTGGCATTTGGGCAGCTTGACCGTTTAGCTAGCATAACCAGACATATTTCTCTGAAACCAAGGAGGCTACGGGAGTTTTCCTTGCGCCAAAATTAATTGCTGAAACCTAGGCTATGAGAAAACACCTCGCTATCGTCCCCCTCGCCCGCGCACCAGTCGAATATGGTTATTAACGGAGTTTGGATTTGGGGGCGAGGGGGATGATGGCGGGGTAGTCTCTCATAGCCTAGGTTCAACAATGAATTAGCAATTAATTTGGGCGCAAGGAGCACCCACGTAGCACCCTTGGTTTTCAAAATATCGGTCAAGCTGGAATAGACACCTTTTCTCGGAAGTGGGGTGGGGGACAATTAATTTTCTGGCAGCGCAATAAATTAGCAAAAAATTAGCAATAAATTATGGTACAAGTTAGATTTTGGCCCTACGAAATGAATATTCCAGCTTGACAGACCTCAAAATGAAGACAAATACCCCAGGCAAAAGAATCTTGTAGTGACATAAAATTCAACAAAGAAACATTCATGTCATAAATTGGAACATTAAAAAATATTGTGGATTCTTTTGTTTTTTGCTTGTAATGTGATTAGTGGCCAAGTAATCATAATGCCGTCAAGGGAACTGTTGTAGAGAATCTGAAACCCTAGAAACGATGGCTTAAGCAAATTTCTGTTAAGTTTAATATCAAAACATGCCTTCAATAAGTATATGATATGCTGAGCGCCATAAAATCTGAAAAATTTAATTAATGAACATAGTATGGATTCATCTGGAGTGTTTTGAAATTTAACATTGTTGTTCTTACGAGATTTTATTTGTCTCTGGAAAGAATGCGTGAAATCTTAATTAAAAAGTAAAATATGAACTATAGTTCGACGTACCAATGTTTGTATGTTGTTGCGTCTCTTCTCCGTCCATACAGATCAGAACACTAATAGTATCATAAGTAGTGGAATTAACACAATAATCATTTGGCCCTCTTGTGAAAGTTCCATTAGAAGTAACGAAATATCCGTCATTGGTTAGATTAAAACTGTTTACCACAAGTGGTACAAACTTCTTCCCCTTAGGGCATTGATATTCGTAAATTATTTCATAATTAGCAGCATTTCTTATTTCTACCGGGAATTCATATTCTTGACATACATATCTGGAAGAATTTGGCAATAACGCTGAACCTTCTGGACAACATTTTCGAATACAAGGTTTTTCACCACACTTGGACAATGCAACTTGTAACACTGATAAAACAATTAAATATTTCAAAACAAAAATCAAACTGATATTCATATCGTGCTAATCACGAAATGGTTCGCGGTACACTGAAGCGTATATGGAATTATTATCCTTCCGCTTCCAATAATATGATATTTATTTGTTCAAACTTTTGGAATGTTGAATCGCATCCGGGATCATCATCTCGAATGTGCTCTACGTCTTTGAATAATTGTTATTGAAAACATTGTTGAAGCCGACATAAATTGGAAATTATATTCTAAACAATCGGAGTTATATCATTGTGTGCATATAAGTATGTCGTTAAGATTTCTGTTCAAATATCTATAATAAAATGAAGTTTAAACAAAAGGCAGTTTATTTCCTTTACATTCGAATAACATGAAATTCATTTATTTATTTAACAAAAGTTATTATTCGTTGTTGAAGGCCAAATTGGGATATACATTAATACAGAATGGCTTATATCAAAGACTTGAAATGTATATTACATTAAAATAAATAATAAGCTTAGCAGGAAAGAAAAGTTTAAAACGTTAGATAGGGTGTAAAATTTGGAAATGCGGATTACGTCTAAGTCTTACAAAGCAGTTACAGCACTGGTTCACGGCAAATTTTAAAGGGGCCAGCCAACATTTGAAAAACGACTACAATCGATTGTTCAGCTACTCTATATGCATTACTAACCGTGCCCTTCACCTTATAGTCTAGCCTACAAGTTCAGAATTGTGTTAATACAACATACTATGACTAAAAATATGTGGATGGGCTCATTCGATCCAGAATGATGTCTATATCATTGTGACAAAAAATTAAATTAGCCCATAAAAAAGTCCAAAGGTTATAAACAATTAAAGAACATAAAAAATAGTGTTTTTCGCTTATAATTTGTAAACTTTTAATATTCTTGAATTTTGAAAAAACGATCATTAAAGTGGAGGACATTTACTGAAAAAAAGTTCCGACTCCCTAAACGGTATCTCCATTATTTATAATTTTAATTTAGTGCTGAAAATAACCTTCCACGCGCTATTGTTAGGTTGCGCGCACTGCCTCTAAAGTCAGTACGTCCTTAAACATTTTTTAAGGTGCTTATAGTAAATTGAAAAATCTAAAAAATGTATGGTATAATCTAAACACTAAAAGAATTGAGTTCCGTTGAATTTTTTTATTTAAGTTTCAATAAATTAGGTGATTGTTCTTAACAAAAAAATGTTTAAATAATTGCCGAAAAATTTTGTCGCCTCGTAGAGCCCTTCTTATATACATACAAAACAAGACTGCCTCATAAAAGTTTTAAAAATTTTAATACTTTTGTTTTTATGAATTTTTGTAAGCTAACAAAAAAAGAAAAAACACAATGTTTTTAAAAAATTTTGTTTTTATTTATTAGTATATTACCGTTGTTATGTCAATTAAAGACATTTATTAACTAATCGACTTGACCATACAATGTATGGCATCACACTCCCTCTAAGGCCTTTAGGGAGAAATTCACTAAACCCCAGATATCCTAGATATCAAAAGGGTTTAGCTCTGTGGGAGCCCTTGCCAGGTTTTCAGGCCCGTGGTTGGAATCGTGGCGGCAGTTTCCCATAAATTTCCTGACCGTCCGGGCTGTCCCTAACAAGACGGCTTTTTGCATTTGTTTGTAAAGATGTTCGTCCAGACCGAGGTATTTTAGATTCTTTAATAGATGTTTTGGGACTAGTCCTGTCGTTGACATAACAATTGGTACAGTTCGTGTGTTGTTCATATTCCACTGAGTCTTTATTTGAAATTCCATATCTCTATATTTGGTTATTTTATCAGCCTGCTTGATATTTATATTATTGTTGTTAGGAATTGCTATGTCAATTAAAGTTGTTTTCCGAGAGACGTTATCCACCAAAACTATATCTGGTCTATTGTGAGCAACAGACCGATCGGTCAGTATCGTACGGTCCCAGTACAGCTTGTAGTTGATATTTTCTAAAACAGATTCTGGTCTATATTTATAGTATGGTAATCTTACCGACTGTGATAATTCATGTTTCAGTGCTAGTTCCTGGTGAAGTATTTTTGCCGCAGCATCGTGTCGTTCTTTGTATTCAGTTGCCGCGAACGCTTAACAACCTCCTGTGATATGCTGGATAGATTCAGATGTTTGGCAACCGTACCTGCATCTATCGTTGTTAAAATCTTGGTTGACATCATTTATATGTCTTCCATGAAGGGGCTTCTCTTTCTATTTCAGCAGTTTATGATCTGTGGTCTGGTGGTGTAATTGGACATGTTGTTGTGTCAGTCGCAGTGGTGTTGAGTCATCAGTCATAACTAATTATTATTTAAGTATTATTGTTTTAATATTTAAAGATAAAAATTAATTTTGTAGAGAACTGTAAATGAATGATTTTTGAAAAAAAAGTGTTTTTCGTAATAATTTTTAATTGTTTTTTTGATAGGTATCTATCGTTTAAATTATTAGTTGAGAAATTTTATTTTTTAATCATAACTGACTTTTCTCTACAAAATTACGAAAAAAAAATTATAAACAAATTCATTGTTTATTAAGTTAACAATTTGTTATAAACTAATTCTCAACTGTGTTATATTTTGTTCCTGAAAGTATTAAAAATTACAAAAACCACTTCGTTCAGTAAAACAACGGAAAAAAAATTATTGGATTTTTTTATGATTTTTTGAAAATTACGTGCTACAAACGTTGCAGCAGCTGATCCATTTCTTAACTTTAAAGCTAATATAACTATTAGAGATAAGGCAATAAACATCCAGGTCATTTTTGCAGACAATTAAATGATATTTCAAATGCCTTCGTTCATATATTATTTAACTAATGTTAATTTTTTGGGGTTTTCCGAACTTTTGCGGCCTCTAGCTCAGTAAATAATGCGAATTCGATTATTGCACTTCAAGGCAATTAAGCTTTAAATTATGTTACAGTTGCAGTTGTTTATTTATTTTTTATTAGATTTTTTATAAGCTATTCATATTTTTAGCTAGTTAATTACTACTCTCCAGTTATAATCCAGTTTGTAACATAAAAAATGATTTTTCGTCAATAAAACATGCAGGAGTTTTATCAAACAATAAAATTATAAGAGGACTATATTGTTGAGTTGATCAGTTATTTCAATGTCTGGAAAGAGTTTATTTATGGATCTGGAAGTGAATGAGCCATTCTTTTTCTTTTGGTTTCTTCTCCTTCTTCTTGTTAGTTAATTTTCTAATTTGGCCCCCAAAATTATAATTAGGATTTCTGCTTTATTAAACCAATAAAGTTTCTGTGAAGCCCTATACAGTGTGTTTCTAAAATAGGGTTCCAAACTTCTGCAGTGTATAGAACTCATTAAAATAAGCCAAAAAGTCTGTCGATGGGTCTCACATAACTTTTTACGTTAAATAGCATGTGCTACTCCGTTTTTCGACATGCAAATCATAAGTGTCCTATTTAGGTTGGTGAAGGGGGTTATCGGCCTGTATTTTTTTATGTAATTTTTTTTACAATTTTCTCTACAGATTTATAAAGTTTTAAGCAAAAGATATTATCTCGAGTAAATTGAATTTGAAAGTTACCCTGCCCTTTAAGCTATTAGGCCAAAAATTCCAAAAATCTTTTTACTATGGCATGCGGTTGGAAATACGCCAGAAGCGAGGTGTTTGTAGGCGGCAGCATACCCGAATAGAAGACTTTCTTCTCGACAGGTATTTCAGAGAATCCATTAACATTTAAGAGAAAATCGTTCGTTCCAACCAAGAGTATATGATCGTGGCAGAGGCAGATTTGTAAGAACACCGGTGATGGAAGAAAATGTATTGAGGGTTGTGCAGGACACCCCTAAGGTTAGTGTAAGAAGTGTCGCACGTCCTATAGCATTATTACAATTTTTTAGTTAACGACTTACCAGGACTTTTGGAAGATGTCCCTTTAATTGAACGCCAAAGCATATGGTTCATGCAGGACGGGGCACCACGTCATTACCTACATAATGTAAGACAACACTTAAATGAGTTGTATGGGGAAAAACTTTAACCCCCTGGACTAATTTTTATAGGGTCATCTTAAAGCAAAGGTTTATAAAAATCCAAGTGCATGGGAATAAGGCAAACACAGAATTTTTCAGAGTTCGCAAATCATTGAAGCGTCGAGCTAGATTATGCATCGAAATTGCAAGGTGTCACTTCGAGCAGTTCTTGTAATTTAACTTATTTTTAGTAATTTTAATCTCACTATTTGCTATTTCACATTTAGCTATTGTCTAATTCAGTAATTAGTTCTTAACTAGTTTCTCTAAATGTAAGTAGTCTTTATTAAATGATCAGATCCTTCTCAACTGCAATTTATTTAAATAATGTTACTGAATTTGAAATATAGATTTGGACAAACAACTTTTTTAAAGTAAAATTGTTAAGATTTTATAAATCTGTGGAGCAAATTAAAAAAAATGAAATAAAAAAAATTACGGGCTCAAACCCTCTTCACCAAAATAAGGACGCTTATGAATTGCATGTCGAAAAACGGAGTACCACATGTTATTTAACGTTTAACCGTTTTGTCAATAGCAGAAAAAAAGTTTGTTTTAAGGGATATAACTTTTGGCTTAATGAGTTCTGTACATAGCCGAAGTTTGGAACACTATTTTAGTAACACCCTGTAGAATCTTTTGTCTGAATTCAGCAGTTTGAGAAGAATGGGTCAAATTTTAAATAGTAAATTATTAATCCTTTACAAAAAATTATTTTAAAAATGTAAATAAAATATATTTGTTTTTTCTGGCCATTAAATATATTAGGGATTCTCTTTAATAAAATAATGTTTTATTTTTCAGTTAAGTTTATAAATTAATATAGAAACTGTGTTTTACTTTATTTTGAATGAGGCTATATTCTATTTTTTTCCAAAGTTTAGACTCAGTGAATGTGAATTTTGTATATTTTTTAATAACTTTTTAACAAATAATTTAAAAATAAATATTTGTATTCCTCATAAGAATCCCTTCATTTTATGTATTACGTGATTCGTTTGACAAAAATTAATTCTGTGTTTTGTCCCCCAAAACTAACATTAGGGTGTTCTCCGTATTTGAAGCCCTATATTGCTATTTTTTTCAAAATTTTAGGTGCTATACTTTCGGAAATAAAGGAAAGGGGGGATAGTTCTTAAATACTTATTGTAAATATAGTTTTATCTTTTCATTCTTAATTTAGTGGCTGGAGAGTCGTGAAGTTGTCTATTGCTTCTAGTTTATTAATGTTTGACTCTCCCTCAAAACATTGACTGTAATCATCACTAAAGTACACACCTTTTAAATTATCGTGCCGCATTTAACCTGTGACGGAAATTCTATTATTTGAAAGCTTTCTCTTGCTTTTTTGTAATATGTAATGGAAACAAACCAGAGGGATTCTAATTCTGCTGATTAAAGCTTGTTGAATAACTCTTGCATAAAAACTGTCATACTTATAATATGTTGGAAGCGATGACTTAATTAAGAAAAACATTATTAGGGTCTCGTACATTCAATATACGGAACTCTTATAAAATCACCCGTGATCGTCAGTTTGTCACAATACAACCAATTCTTTCCAAAACTACTGGACGGAAACGGTTGAAATTTGGTTTCAGCGTAGAATTTTGTGACCCGATCAGTAGTACATGTCGTAAATGAAAAAATTCTGATTTTAGGGGTGCTATTGAGGGAAAATTTAAAAAAAATGGACCAGCCCCCCCCCCTTATCTCCGAAACAGTTGAGCCCAAAATTATGAAAAAAATAGGGAATATAAGACCTTGCCCAAAGTTTACAGGAAAAACAAGAAGAAATCCCTAATAGTAATTTTAGTGGTTAAATTATAGAATTAAATGAAAAATAAAAAATATATATATTTTTTCTCAAACGCATCATGTGATTATCTTTATGAGGAATACAAATACATATTTTTCATAATTTAAATTAATTGATTTAAAAGATCAAAAATAAATTATTTAAAAATATATACACAATACCCATTACCCCCCTTATACTATACGACTTAAAATTTGAAAAAAATTAGAGATATAGGGCCTCACTTGAACTTTATAGGAGAAATAAGAAAAAAAAACGCTAATACTAATTCGAGTAGCTAGAAGCGAAAGCAGAAGGCTACGAGAATTATGCGAACCGACTTGAAGAGGGCAGATGTGAGTCTGCCGAAACGTCGTCATTTTACCTTCGATCCCGGCAGGGATCAGTTATCAACTACGCGGATGAATTCCCGGAAACCACCTAAAACATTTAGTGCCCGCGGAAACTTAAAAACAAATATATATATATCTTCCACTTCAGACGCCACGGAGAGCAGACCAAGCGGAGAACGACCTAGCCGACGATCTCGGATACGAAGTAGTCCGGAGAGGTCCGAACCTGCAGCCACCCTTCGTGTTGGAAGAAGAGGAAAAAACTTATGAAAATGCCAAGTGAGATTTTGGCGAAACGTCAGGCGACCGTTCCTTTACAGGGACAAAACTTTCAACGGGCGAACACCCGGACCATCAAGAGAGCTACATATATATAGGAAACTTAGTGCGGAGTAGAATGAAATGGATTTAAAAAATATAAAAAACAGTGATATTAGGTGTAGCATAAGCAGCTACATATATACAATGTGGTTGAAATAAAGGACAGTGGAATTAGTACTACGGAGTGGAATTAGTACTACGGAGTGGTACAAAAAAGTTATATTGAGGAGTAGAATTATATTTATATAGGGTGGATAACAAAATGATATATTGTTTGGCTCATAAGTAGTTGCATTTACAATATGGTTGAAATAAGGATAGAATATTTATATAGGGTCAATAATATATATTTTTTTTTGAAACAAATGTGTTATGTAATTTTTGAATTATGGCCGTGAGTTATTATTGTTATGAAATGGGTTGAAAAAATGTTAGAGGAAGGTCTTTTGTACGTACAAAAGAATGACACCTTGAAGAGAGTATTCAATATCTCTGACAGGTGAAGTTAATCAAAATTTAATCTGTTGCAAACATCTTGTGCAATCTTGGAACTTATTTTCTGATGTAACTTAACAATTAAATTTAGAAAATGTGTAACATTTTTTTTGACGTTTATCGTTACATTAGTTATTAGTGATTTTTATCTGACAAAAAATTCGACAGCAAACCGCATAAGCCATCACGTAAATAATAGTTTATAAGTCATAACTGATATAATTTTAACAGCAAACTCGCAGAAGTAAATTATTTTAGCCTTAAAAACCCCAAAAAATATGGGGTATTTTCGTTTTTTGCTTATAGTGTAAAAAGTATTGATCAGTTCATAATGCCTTCGATATAAAAATTGTAGATAATTAGAAAATCTTCAAGTGTTTATAAGTTGTGATCGCAGCATTTTTCATAAAGAATAGCTGGAAAAACCGATGTAAATTGAGTGATTTAAAAAAAATCATAACTTGGTTGTAATAACAGCTGGATCCTTAATTGGCCTCCTAGTTGTAGCTTATAACGTTGAGATTAATAATGCTGAAAATCTATATTGAACTTTGCAGGACATATGGCATTAACCACTATAGTTTGATAGCGATATGCAAAATATATTTCGAAAGCTAATAAAATACACTTCACTTCGTATATCTTGGATTTTTGTCATAGTGCCGTAAGATTGTATTAATACTGCTTTTGAAATTTGGCTTAAACGATGGATGGATGTTTTAACAGAGGCGGATCCAGTCAGTGGAAAAAAGTCATTTAATTAATATCAGTAAAATGTATACAGGTACCATTAACTTAATAAACCAAAGAAAAAATAGAACAATATTAGCAGCCAATAGTTATGTAATTTAAAACGTAATAAACTGCTGAGAAAAATCATATAATAACACAATTTACCATAATTTTCATCCCGAGGCCCCACCTTAAGAAAATTCTAGACACGTCCATATACCTTGACAGCTATTGTCAGTGCACCGATGGTTGGCTGTCGCATATTCGTCCATTTAATACAATATTTACTATTATTTTAAACCAACTCTCGGCATTATAGCGAAAAACCAAGATAGAAAAATTGAAGTGGAATTTATGAACTTTCAAAATGTCTTTAGTATGTCCCGGTCGGACTAGTCTCGTTAATTAATAATTATTAAAATTCGAATTTTTCAAAAACTACTTATTGAATAGTATCGTGAGCCTATATAAACTATCACAAACTATCGTTTTGACGATAACTAATATTCCAGTATTAGTTACCAGAAAATTATATATTTTTGAAAAAAAAATCACTTTTGACCAGTTTTTCTGAGCTTAAGGTGTGTTTTCCTAGCGTCAGGATTTTTGCGCCGTCGAAGACGTGATGCGCTCAGCGTCTCTCACTCGTTCTGTGGAATTAAATAAAAGTGTACAGAGCGCATTGCGTTAGGGTGGAACGTGTTGCGTCAACGCGACAGACCCGACTGCTTCTGAAGAAGTCAAATTGCGTAGTGCACTGCATTTTTTGAAATGAGTTCTCCAAAAATCTCCTTTTAATAGAATTTGTACAAAATCATATAATTCTCTATGGCTTGAAAGGCCCAGAAAATAAAAACATAACAAAAAAAGACATGCATTGGACTTTTTATTTAAATATAATTATTACATTGTTATAAAGCAATATTTATTTTCAAAGTGGGTGCTTCAGCATTATTATGTTGCTTAGTTATTTTAGAAGATAGATATTTATTAACTCACATATTTGAATAGCGAATTTTTCACTCTGGGGGAATGTATCTGTGTGTACTAAAGTAGTCAGTGAACCTTACTTATTTTCTGAATTTCGCCTATTCCACCAGTATAAATTCTTCTTCCTGATCATCATCCATAATTTTATTCATTAACAGCGCGACCATTAACTTATTCTTCTTGAACATTGAACAAGCTGTCCTTACGTCGACTGAATAGATGATCACGTCTGCTCTAGGAAAACACTATCACGCCGCGTAATATAGTTCGCTTTCCTGCTGACGTTTTTTGGAAAACTCGGTTTCTGCTGCGCAAAAAATACTCGGCTAGGAAAACCCACATTAACTCGGTAAAAAATAATCCATAAACACTTCTTAAGAAGGATTTCTGATTCTCTACAACTTTCCTGTAGACGGCATTACAATTCCTCCATTACTTTTTAACCGACTTCAAAAAGAAGGAAGTTCTCAATTCGTCTGTATCTATGTTTTTTTTTATGTTGGTTCACCGATTACTCGCAAACGGCCCAAGGAATTTCGACCGTTTATATTGGATCCGGAAAATCGCGAAGTGTTCCCATATTTTTTTCCTTAACATAGCTTGTACCGTTTCTTAGAAAATGGGGAAAAACTATTTTATACCTATTCTATTATACTCTATGCCGCTAATACAAATAAGGAAAAAAAATATTTTGAACATGGGACAAATTGAAAAGAAATTGGATTTTTTTCCGGAATATCCCGATGTGGTACCACATTTTTTTCAATAACATAGTTTCTATCGTTTCCCAGAAAATGGGGAAAAAAATTTGTACCTATTTTTATCTTATAGTCTAAGGAGTCGCCGGTATTAAAACTAAGGGAAATAAATTATTCGGAACATGGGACAAATTGAACAGAAATTGGATTAGTTCCGGGATATCCCGAAGTGGTCCCATATTTTTTAATCAACTTCAAAAAGAAGGAGGTGGTCAATTCGTCTGTATCTATGTTTTTTATGTTTGATCACCGATTACTAGCAAACAGCTCCACCGTTTATACTGGATCCTGTTCCGGGGGATCGCGAAGGGGTCCCTTATTTATTTCATCAACTTAGCTTGTACCGTTTCTTAGAAAATCGGGAAAAACTATTTTATACATATTCTCTTATACTCTATATCTTGGTGGAGTCGCCAGTATTACAAATATGGGGAAAAAATTATTCGGAACAACGGACAAATTGAAAAGAAATTGGATTAGTTCCGGGACATTCCAAAGTGGTCCCATATTTTTTCAATAACATAGCTTGTATCGTTTCTTAGCAAATGGGGAACAACTTTATACCTATTTTTTTATCATATACTCTATGCCTTGGTGGAGTCGCCAATATTAAAATTATGGAAAAAATTTATTCAGAACATGGGACAAATTGAAAAGAAATTGGATTAGTTCCGAGATATCCCGAAGTGGTCGCATATTTTTTTCAATAACATAGCTTGTACCGTTTCTAAGAAAGTCGGCAAAAACTTTTTTACCGACTTTCTTATACAGTAAACTTTGGTGGAGTCGCGGATATTAAAAATAAAGCAAAGTTTTCTGTTCGGAACATGAGGTATAACGAATTAAAAAGGAATTGGATTAATTCCAGGGATCTCGAAGTGGTCCCATATTGTTTTTCAATAACATAGCTTATACCGTCTATTAGAAAATCGGGGAAAACTTTTAACGACATTTTAATACAGTAAACTTCGATGGAGTTCCTGGTATTAACTGTTCGGAACTTTGGGTACATTGTAAATAAGATGACTTAATCAAAATAAATATCAGTTAATACGTATATACAGTGTGTATTCATAAATCAAACGATTTCTTTTTATTAATAATTTTAAGAGAAAAAGTTATTCTTCACAAACAGATTACTAGATCTAAAACGTAAACTGTATCCCATGCTACTTTTTTAACTGTAGATAAGATTTAACATAAAAGAAGATTTTTGAATACAATTTAAAGTGTCTTCACATTTGTTAAGATCTAAAGTTGTTATCTAATAGAAGTAATTATAATTAAAAACTGCATTTACTTATGCCATTGCACTAAAAATTGTATAAAAAGTATTTCTGTAACTTTTCCAACTATATACCACGTTTCAAAATATAAATCAATTTTGTTTAAGTAAGCTAACTTTATTTTTTATATCTCCAATTGTAATCAAGCAAAGTTTATAGGAATTGAAAACTGCATCCAATTGTGCTGTATTATTAAAAATTGTAACAAATTGAAAGATGTTTGGAAATAAATCCAAATAAATGTCAGTTAATCAACTTCAAGGTGAAGGTTCTCAGTTGGTTTCTATATACAGTGTGTCTTCATAAGTTGAGTTCAAAGGGAAAACGTTCTTATGAATATTATTTAGAGAGAAAAATATTCTTCATAAAATATTTACTTGGTCGGAAACATATACTGTAATCATTACATGTCACTTTTCAACTGTATACAAAGTTTGTCAGCAAATATGAATTTTGCTTAAAAGTAAAATGCCTTTATTTTTCATAATATATAAAAATCTTATCAAACAGGATTAACAAGAATTATAAAATGCATCTAATTATGCCACATCACTGAAAATTGTATAATAGATCTTCATGTCAATTTTCCAAAGTGTGTACTAGGTTTGATAAAGAATATAAATTATGTTTAAGTTAAGTACCTTTATTTTTAATAAAAACTCAAATTGTTATCTGACAAAGTTAATTATAATTAAAAATTAGTCTTTTTATGTTATATCAATTAAAACTGTATAACGATTTTTTAAATAAGATTCCGCGGAGGGGAGACTATTAAATGAATGTCACTATAATTAACAGACGTAAAAAATGATGATACTCTGATCGTCTGCAATATAGTGGATCCACCTAAATTAGAATAATATAGAAAATTTTCTTAATACATATACATATATCTACAAATCAGATTGTTCTATTCAACAGTAAACGAGGTTGGTCAAGCTAATAAATGAATGTAAAATACCTTATGTTCAGTAACATCGAAAAAATTAATTAGATTTAACAACAGCATCCAATTAAGCCATTGCATCCCTAAAAGTTGTAAAATAAATACATTAAAAAAAAACAAAAACCGACTTCAGAAGAAAATTAACTGAAAAGCATGATATAATTTATGCTACAACAATTAAATACTTTTTCTGAAGTCGGTGCCAATTTAAACAGCGAAGTTGCGGAGTACAACTATCAACTTCCCAAAATAGTTTCACTTTAGCTTGGCAAGGACTTCATAAAAAGTATTTAATTGTTGTAGCAAAAATTATTTCATGCTTTTCAGTTAATTTTCTTGTGAAGTCGGTTTTTTTTGTAAATGTATTTATCGTTATATAAGCAGAAAACAAAAGAAATTAGTATTTTTTATTATTTAAATCGTTTAATTCTACGAGTTTGCTGTTAAAAGCTTAGCAATAATTATTTACAAACTGTTACTGATGTGATGGTATAAGCGAATTGTTGTTGAATTATATGTCCGAAAATAAGTTAAATTTTGCTCTATAAACTGGTGTAAGTTTTTTACTTTTAATTTTCCGGTTTTCGTTGTAGCACAATTACTTCCGAATTTACCTTAATAAAATACAATTTCAATTGTTAAGACGTTTCAGAATAGTCAGTGGGATGCATAGAACGACAGTCTCTTAATAACTATTCTTCCGATTTTCTGAAAAATGATAAATCTCATGTTTAATTTACAAATATCGGTTAAAAATGCCTAAAAACAACAAAATACTGTAAAAATAATCAGTTAATGCTGACCTAATGCCTAAGGTTGATGACAAAACTGATTGATGAGTTGTCAATAGGTAATACTTTTAACAAAATTACAAGACATTGGAAACAATGCCTTAAAAAATCCAAGGAAATTTGGTGTATCAAATAAGTGTACTCAAGGAAGAAATTATGCATTTGCAGGCAATGACTAATAATGGCAAAATTTTTGTCATTACAGCAGCATATTACTGAATTTTACATAATAAATTAACAGGGTTGGGGATTGTTTTCTGAACAGGCAGTGGAACCTGGTGATTGGGATAACGTTTATAATACATTGCATTTGCCTCATTAGATTATTACATTTCTTGGCCTGTTTTTAAAAATGAACAATTATACAAAACTACTATTTTATTACATTATCTTACTAATAGTGGTCATAATTAATATTTTTATGAATAATAATATGCGGCTCAAAAAATACATTCAAATAAAAAAAATGCAGTTAAATAAAGCGTAGTAGGTACAATTTGTTTTTGTTTCTGGAATGCCTCTAAATGGTGTATAGAAACATTTTCGAAAATAAAAGAGGAGGTAAATTAACATTTTATTTAAATTTACTCAAGAGCACCGTGATATCAAGTGAAGGGGCTTATTATACGGAATACAAAAATATACAAAACTCAACAAAAACTATAAGGCCTAAAATTTTGAAAAAAATTGCTAACATAGAGTTTCACTTGAACTGTAGGAAAAATATGGAGAAAACCTTATTATTAATATAATTAACTATAGAATTGCATGAAAAATAAAAATCTTCAACAGCATCATGTAATATATCAAATAAAAGGGCTAATTATTAACTGGACAGTTTGGTTTACTCCTTGAGGATGACAACTTAAGAGTTGTTGAAACGGCGTTGAGTGTTTAAATAAAGGTTTGGTGTTAGGGTGCAAAACTGTGTTTTTACATAAATGAAAAATAAAATATTTAAATATTTTCAAGCACATAATGTAATATGAAGGTTGAATATGAAAATGAATTTATGATTTAGTTATTTAGTTAGTGAGAAATACAAAAATTTTTTGTTAATTATATCTATCATCCATTAACTGTAAATAATATCAATAAATAATATTTCCAGAAACTCAAAAGATAATTTTAGTATAAAATTTGATGCTTTTCGTTTGTGTTCATATTTTTTTCTAGTGCTTACCTCTTTTGAAAAAACATTTGATTTTATTTTTTACCCTTTTCTAGGGTGTCCTAAAAAAATTTCTTTAATATATCATTCTCAAAAACTTCTAAGTAACTTAGGTGTATCAAAAAAAAAATTATTTATTAATCTTTTTTCAGAACCAGTAAAACCATGCTATTGAAAAATTTCTACAAGAAAAATGTTTATAAATTACCAAGAGAATCTCTTTGCTGAACTAGTACGATTTCCTCAGTTTCTCCTACACATATTAAAGGTTTGACCTCCCATATTTCCTTTTCACTGTTTAATATGTTTTCCATACAATAATCCTCAGGAGAATACATTTTGTATTTCTCTTCATCTGTGGACGCAACATCCAGACCATGTAATAAACCATTACTTAGTAAATAAAATTCTCCTTCAAGTATGATTTTGATGTAATTTGGACTCTTACAAGAATCATTATGGATAACAAAAATGTCAGTTGACTTATTTATTGAGCCCATTGTTTTCACATCGTACATATGATATGTAAATGCTACATCCAAGGAAGGTTCATGTTTACACTGAGTGTCAATATATACTTCATTATCTTTGCAACACTTCCTAACGCACTTTTTTAATTGACAAATGCACCCGTAAATAGTTCCATTTTCATGATAATAATTACTTTCATTAAACATCGTATTATATTTGGAAATATTAGAACCATTTACAACACCATCACTGAGATCAATTGTCAACATTTTACTACAATTTGCGAACACCATTACCGGAAATAAAAACAAAAGCAAAAGTGTTTTTATGTTATTAAGCATGGTTAACTATGGTCAGAATCTAGAAAAGTATGCAGAGCATGTTGAAAACAAACCCTAAAAGGGTGGAAGTAAGCGATATTAATTATCTAAATGTATTTGTCGTTCCTGAAATATTTCGTATGATAAACCGTTAGATAAAAATGTTAAAAATGATGAGACTAAATAGGTGTGTAGAATACACGTACACTTGTAATAATTTGAAATAAGAAAGGAATTTCTACAGGGAGAGTCGTCATTCAAAATACACTTCATGATATTAGATATACGGCGAGCAACCATTTTATTATTTTTGGAAAACCGGATATTTCAAAAAAACCTCACTGCATATGAGGTAGACGAACCGGAACACGACCGGGAAGGAACTAACAAAATCTTCTTTTTATATAAAATATATTTTATTTATAGCTTTCTCTACTGTATACTTCAACTCAATTCAGTGCCTAAAAATATCGCTTACTTATTATTTAATGTATATCTAAGCTGGAAAACAAACAGTTTCAGAAAATACGTGCTTCTCCATCTGTATTAATATAGCTACACTTGTAATTTCAAAGTTGTTGAAGTCATTTTCATATAAACACTCGGAATACGAATATTAACTTTTCTTTGGAATATTAAATTTAAAAATCCATAATATTGTAAAGTAGTCGTAAATCAAATTCAAATTTTAATTTAAATATACACTAAAATTTATTAACGACTAACTGACCTGTCCCGTCTTCGTATGAGGTAAACAAAATGTTGATTTATTTTAATTTAAATGTTGTCTAAAATTTTAAAGAAATACCTAGAACCCGATCGCAGTGCCACCTATCCGGTCCAGGTGTAAATAAAACCATTCCAAGAACCCACTCAAACACACATAAAAAGCTTTAATAAATCGGCCCACCCTGTAAAAAATTAGGCTACAGCCCTATTGCAGCGCCCCCTACCTGGTCAAACTGTAGATCTGACCCACTCAAACACACACAGAGTTTCATAAAAATCTGTCCAGCCGTTTAGGAGGAGTCAAAAGAAATTTACAAGGTTAAATAGTTCTTAAGTTTCCTGGAATTTTCCAAATTTCTGTTCGATTTTCTTAATTTTTCTTTCCGTGAGAATTTTCTAGAAAACAATAAAAAACGTAAAAATCAAAGGTTAATGAAATCGATAAAGTCGTTCTCAAGTTATGACCAAGGGAAATAGGGATTCAATTTCATATATTAGGAAGATGTTGAGAAATTAACATTTCACAATACAAATGACTCAACAACAAAGTGTAACTTCTGGTTCGATCCCCTATAATTTGCTTTTAACTCACAGGGATTTCTTCATGGCACTTGTACTAACATGAGGATTATGCAAGGACATCGGTGACCAAAATTCTTTTCCGTAGGTTCATTAATTTATTTTCCAGGCGAAAATAATCTCGATTATTGTCAACAACATTGAATACATGAATTTTTAAAATCCTGCTGAATCTTGCAAAAAAGCCCTACAAATAGTAGATCTTGCTGAATGCATATGAATTCTAGTGGCTTAACGGCTAAAGAGCTGTTGTACTACAACCCCTATTTGTTTGTGACAATGGTCCGCCTCTGTCAATGCCCGTTATGTCAAAAGGAATACGCTAGTGGTATAGCTTCATTTTGCTCACAAATCATTCCTTTCCTTACTTAGTATACATATATATTGATGGTTCTTACATCACTGTCGGGAGCAAACATATATTTTCAAGGGAACACGAGTATAGTGCTCGATCATAGAGTTCCATTTATACGGCTTAGTGTATTATCGCACTTTTTAACCGACTTCCAAAAAGGAGGAGGTTATCAATTCGTCTGCAACTTTTTTTATGTATGACGAGCGATTATTCAAAAACGGCTTCGGCAATTTTGATGATTTGAACTGCATTATATTAAGGAACATTATAGAAAGGTCCCATATAATTGTCTATAACATGAGATTTACGGTTATTCAGAAAATCAGAAAAAAAAGTAAATAAAGGACTAGATTTCAGCGAATTTCAATGAATCTTCACTGTTTTCTCTAAAACTGCTCAAGAAATTTGAATATTATAAATTGTATTCTACAAAGATATGTTCCAGCTTGATTCCGTATAATTTTCTATAACGTAAAACATACCATTTTTCCGAAAATCGGAAAAATATATGCAAAAAAACTGTAAACATCATGGTAAATGTAAAATTTTTATCATAAATATCTAGTTTAAATGTCAAGATATGCCATCAAAGTAAATCGTACAGGGTGTTCGTAATGGTTTTCATTTCGATGCATTTGAAAGTCAGAATTTGTTAGAGACGAAGTTAATATTAGAGAAAGAAAATATTCCGATAGTTTATCGCAACGAAAATTTGTTACATATGTTGGCGAATTCTTCTATATGTTGGAATTGAATGGTTGAAATATAAGGTGGAGTAGAATTGCAGTTATACAGGGCGGTTTAACAAAGTTATATAGTTTGGAACATAAGCAGTTGTCTATACAAGGTGTTTGAAGTGAGGTGGGGTAAAATGATTGTTATTCAGGATGTATCAAAAATTTGTTATATAAGCATAAGCTGTTAGGATACTTGAATTAAAGAACGTAGGACGTAGTATAATTATAGACATGGGTCTTAAAATTTTAGAAGCAGTTGCATATATCAGCTGGTTGAAAAGAAGGTAAATTTTGTTATATAGGGTAGACCATGAGCAGTTGCATAAATGGAATACTAGATATATGGGCCGAAATAAAATCACTGGTTTACAAGAATAATTTAAACAAAGAAAAATAGAAAGAGTCAATAGTGTGAAGAGGATTTATACTTACACAGGGTGGTTTTAAAGAAATGAGGACCGTTGTAATATTGTATTGAGTTGCATTATAGTTGTACAGAATGTTTCAAAAAATAATAGACCAATAAGTTATATAGGAGTAACCAATATACAGAAGCATATACAGCGTGGATGCAATATAGAGTGAATTAGAGTTACACTTATAGAAAGTGGTCCAAATAATAAAACAAATAAAGAAGTTAAAACATATTTGAAAAATATAGGCAGAAAATACAAATTAGAGAGGGAGAAAGAGAGCGGGAAAAAAAGAGAGAGAGATAAGAATACGCTAAAATTTTCAATTGAATTGTACCTTAAATCAGATAAAAAAGAAGACTGATTGAAAATATTGATTGATTGCACACGGTTTCTAAACGATTTTTATTTTAAGTCAGCTGAAGTCGGTTCTTTTTTAAATATAAATTATTAAGGTTCCGTATATCCAATATACGGAAACCTTATAGAATCACTCCTGATTACTCAGTCTTTCACATCACTGCAGTTTTCTCCGAAAATATTGTACGAAAAGGTTGAAATGTACTATCAGTGTTTAGCTTGGTAACCCAATCGGGAATAGATATCATAAATGAAGAAATTTTGATTTTCGGGTAAATTCTGGAGGGGATTTACAAAAATCGGCGATTTCTTCCCTCTTATCTCCATAACTATTGAGTCTAAAATTTTGAAAACAGAGAATATAGGATGTTGCCTGAAGTTTACAGGAAAAATAACGAAAAACCCTTAATAATTATTTTGAGAAACAAATTACACTAACACTAGAATTTTTTTTAAATTTAACTGTAAAAACTAGTTGAGAATTCGAATTAACATTTCTGAATAGGCTTATCAACGATTTATTTCTTTTACATAGCTAAATCCATTTGTAATTTTAAATATAAATTTTTTATCTTCAACTAATTCTATATAGATCTCAGTAACCCTATTATTTAGGGTAAATAGCCAAAAGGGAAAGGATACAGAACTAAAACATTATACAGAATTTTCTATTTTATCAAAAAGGAAATTTGGATACACAGATTTCATTTTATTTTGGATATATTATTTTATTTCTATACAGTGAGGTCCTAAAGTAACGGATAAATTCATTTACTAGGTAATTAGGAATATAAATAAAAATCCAAAAAAATCCATTTTATATATCAAACTACACCTTTTGAATTAAATGATTCATCTACCCCTTCACCCCCTAGGGGTACTAACTATTCCTGATTTTTTTTTAAATGAACAGAGGTAGCGTCGTTTCAAAGCGTTTCCAATTCTCTTTTTAACTTTTTCGACGTAGATAATAAGAGAAATCCATTTTTAGAGGTTTAATTTGTAAAATATTTAATGATGTCCATAGAAGGAAATAAAGTTTGAAGTAATTAACAATATTTACAATAATTATAGTTTGTCATATTCTCAAACTGGGCACCGTTCAGTTGTTGACATATAGACATATTAAAATTCTTCGACAACTTCTCCCAGGTTTGGAAAGATCTTTGATAGTTTCAAATTGACGAATTTTTTGATAAATTCTACTCACCATAGACTGGGAAATGTTACGGTTAGGATACTTATTGCATATTCTGCAAACCTCAGAATGGGTTCTTGTTTTATCACCCATTCCAATTAATATTAATAACTCAATTCCATGGGTCTCAGAAAGACTCATGAAAAGAAACTAAATTAATGTTTTGAAATTCCTTTATTAACCATTAATAACTAAAAATTATTAACGACGTCTAGCGAATTAAAATAAATTTTAAATACGTCTTGAATTTCACAAAAAGATTTTACTTTTTTGGAAAACAGATAAGTAATAGACTAATCGAAATCGTAACATGTACTGGACTCGAGGGTTACTTGTTTGTATAAAATAAAATTACGTTTTTCTTGAGTATCCACGTTCAAAAATCAAAAACGCTTACTTATATTGCTGAGCAGAGAATTGAAAACTTTTTCAAACGCGGTATCACCCGCTATTCCAGTTCACATTAAAAAAATGTAGGGTAGTTATTACCCCTAAGGGGTTGAAGAGGCAGGTGAATAATTTTATTCAAAAATTGTAGTTTCTTATATAAAAGTTGACCAGTTTTAGGAATTTTCATAATTACCTAGAAAATGAATTTTTCCGTTACTTTAGGACCTCACCATATTTGCAAACAAATAACTATTGAAAATGTTCAACGTTATCTGACTACAATATTTCCTGTGACAAAACCTTTAATATTCCAAGAACTGCCGGAACAAGATTGTGGTTTGAGAAACCCAATTAAAAAATATATTGACCTAGAAAAGATATAAAATGTATTGAGCTTAACGACAAGGTTTACATTTGAAGTATGTTCACCTTTTATCAGATAGTTTTAGTACTCTAAAACCACTGTATTAAAAATAAATAAACTCGTCTATCATTAATTTAATTAAAAAATTATAAAAATTTTAACGTCTTCTATAGTCAGTTTGTAAAAATAAATACATCAGGTTATTTAAAAAAATATAAGCTAACGGTCTGAATTAAAAAAAAAGTTCATAGAAACTTAAGTCCAGAATCTACTGTCATTTTATATATTTTTTAATTATGCCACTGACAAGACTTTTGGGCCTTTGAATAATTTTCCTTTCTTCTTTTATATTATTGCATGAAACTTGACAAAACACATATTTATACACATTTGTAATGTACTTATGCAAAAAAAAGAAAATGTACACGAAGAAATACACATTACAACAAAGCGGCAAAAGTTGTTGCTTAGGTATTTTGTTCCCAGGAAAGAATTTTACCAGTCGTGTTTACAAAAATTGGTCAACTACGAGTCTCATTTAAATTTTATAGTTAATGATTTGCCGGAATTGTTTCTCTTGCATGTCAAAGATGTTAAAGTAGTTCCTAAACCATAGGGCACCGCCACATTTTGCATCCAATGTTCGAGCTTGTCTCAATAACGCAAACGATACTGGTTGGTTTGGATATGAAATTGCTGATGGTCGGCCACCTCGTTCATCAGATACAAATTCATTGGATTTTAATTTCTGGGGGAATTTGAAGGAAATTTTAAACTCTAGAGCTTGGAAAATAAGCAATCCTAAAATTACTATTACATGAAGTTTCTTCTTATTTTAGGATTACAAATCTGCAGCCGAGAGTCAGGAGTATACAGTATATCAGAATTCGATCATTTCTTTAGTACAATCTGCAATAACATATATATAAATTTGAAATTACGTATTTAACTTTTTTCAATCTATATTCAAATTTATATTTTATTAATTCAGTTTATAATACCATTAACAATGAGGTTAGATTGAAACCTTGAAACGTTCAGATTTTCAAATATACGCTTATTTGATCTAACTGTGTTGATATTTTTCCTAAAATTAAAATGAAAATGAACACATATATATTGAAAATGATAAAATAACAATTAATAATTTGTTAATTTTTTAAAATAGTCAAACTTTAATTTTAAATGTATATTTTATTAAATCAGTTTAAATAAACATTGGCGACAATGTAAGATTAAGACTTTCAAAAGATTATTTTTATTGTTTTTTACTTTGTGTATAAACAGTTCTCAAAAGGGATCAAAATCTCCTAAAACAGATCAACAAAACTCATGTGAATTTATCTCTTCAAAAAATTGCAGAGTTAAGTGAAAATGCCCACAACACTCAACACATAAATCTTCTTGAAACATATCACTGATTTCTAATGTCTTGTTATAAAGCCACAATGCACGGTACAACTTCTTATACCAGTCAATAGAGATTTTTAAGTGAAATAAAATTCAACAGTAAATAGCTTGCGCCATCACGTAAATAATAGATCATAAGCCATAACTGTCAAAATTTTAACAGCAAACTCGTAGAAGTAAATTATTTGAGCCTAAAAAACCTCAAAAATATGGGGTATTTTCGTTTTTTGCTTCTAGTGTGAAAAGTAATGATCTGGTCATAATACCGTCCATAGAAAAATGATAAAAAATCAGAAAATCTTCAAAATGAGTGTATATAAATTTTGATCTCAGCATTTTTCTTAAAGAAAACCTGGAAAAATCGCTATAATATAAGTGTTTTTAAAAAATTCCTAACTGGGTTGTAATAACAGCTGAAACCTTAATAGGCCCCCTAATGATAACTTATAACGTTTAGATTAATAAGAGAGAAGATCGATATTGTCCGTTAAGTTAAGATCTTGCAGAATTGCAATTTAAATAATTTGTAAAAATATTTAACCACGATAGTTTGAAAGCGATATGCAAAATATATTTTGAAAGCTCATAAAATGAACTTCACTTTGTTTATCGTGGATGTTATAGTGCCGTAAAATGTATTAATACTGCTTGTGAATTTTGTCTTAAACGACTGACCATTAGTTCTCCTCAGAGGTCTTGACAGTGGCGGATTAAGTCAGTGGAAAAAAGAAATTTAATTAATAGCAGTAAACAGTATACAGGTACTAACTTTTTGAGATTTTTTCAGTCCATTGAACACAAGACAATATATCGTTTCTAGTCGAGAACCTTCATCAGTTGCGCTCCCCTCAACTGATTGAATTCTCGAATAACTATTTATGTATTTAGTATATATCATTGAATTTAATATTTTATCCCGAAATGAATTGCGACTTCCAGGAGTTTCTGGAAAATCTAGCTCACAGAGACTCCAAATCGGGAGTCGTAGTGTGTGTAACGCCTTTTCCTGAAACCCTGGATGTCGGAATTTATTTCGCGATAAAATAGTATACAGGTAATCATTAACTTAAAACAATGGAAAAATAAACCAATATGGGCAGGTAATAGTTATATAAATTAAAACCAAATAAACTGCTGAGAAAAAAATATATAATACAATTTACCATAATTTTAATCGTGTGGCCCCATCTCAAGAAAATCCTAGGTCCGTCCATGTGCCCTCACAGCTATTGTCAGTGCAAATTCGTACTTTTAATGCAATATTTACTATTATTTTAAACCAATTTGCTAGCACTATAGCGAAAATTCAAGATAGACGAATTGAAGTGGAATGTATGAACGTACAAAATATTTACTGTATCCCGATTGAGCTAGTCTTGTTAATATGGTGGGATGTGCAAAATATCTCTCTAAATTATCTAAATTCCAATCCTTCAAAAACTACTTATTCAATAATTTTCATCGTGAGCCTATACAAACTTAACATCATAAACTATCATTTTAACAATGATTAATATTACAGTGTTAGTTACCAGAAACTTATCAATTTTTGAAAAAAATCCATTCCTGGTCAGTTTTTCTGAGTTTACTCGATTAAAGATGATCCAATCGGGATGTATAAACCCTCATTAAGAAAATTTTCTTATTATCTACAACCTTTCTGTAGACGGGTTTATGATTCCTTCATTACTTTTCCTTATATAAGCAAAAAACAAAAGAAATTCGTATTTTTGCGGGTTTTTATTTTTTAAATCGTTTACTTCTAGGCGTTTGTTGTTTAAATCTTAGCAATTATTCTCTATAAACTGTTACTGACGTGAAGGTACCAGCCAATTGCTGGTGAATTTTATGTCCGAACATGAGTTTAGTTTTGCCCTATAAACTTGTCTATCTGGGGTCAACTCCATTTCACCCAAAATTTTTGATAACTGTCATTAAAATAAACATTAATAGTGTTTACAAGGCTGTCGCCAGAATTTTTTTTTTTTTTGGTGGGGGGTGTTGACGACCTTTATACATTTTTTTGAAGATGGATGAAATGATTAAGACCGCAAAAGTGATTGTATACAAAAAATATATTTTTATGAAAAATGTTGTTACTTTGTTAAAATTAAATTTTCAATACCCCCGAACCCCAACCCGCCAATGGCTACGGCCTCTAGATAGGCATATTTGCATAAAACATAAGGCTATCGAGAATAAAATAAACGATTTTAAGAGATGCTTTTTGTTAAGGAATATATTTTAAAATCTTCTAAACTGCTAACTTTACAGGGTGATTCAAAAGTTGGACTAAAAACATATTTGTGATTCTCCTGGTATAAAGTACCCCCTGCAGAGTTATTCCAGTCACTAAAATTTGTTATAAAATGTGGAAATTTTGCTAAAAAGATTAGTAAAACTGACCCAAAAACAAAAAACTATTGGACTTTGAATTTATTCAATATTTTAAGATGGCAATTTTTGTGCCGAAGGGTGTATAAAACCGAATTTTTTAAAAAGTTTTAATTAATATGTAGTATCTAGTATTTTACTTGTTAGAAGTGATTTTGGACTTTGGAGCATTGGCATTACTTACTACTCGACATGCTGAGCTCTATTTTCAATTTATTCACAGAGAAGTGTTTCGCGAGTTTGAACTTTATTGTAAATATATTCCCTTTATTATACTCATCTATTTTTTTTTAATATATATTTTTAATATGAGTAGTTAAAAACAAATAATTAAATTGTTTGCAAGAAACTAATCCCTTCTAATTTATTAATATCTTTTACAATTATTTATGTGCAGACAATAGGGAAAATTGAATCCTTTACACATAGTTTAGATGTCATTCCTAATCCAGTGACCTCTCGCTCATATTTTCATTGGCAGTAGAGAAAGTTAACACCATTTAAAACTTGAATAGAGGAAACAATTTTAGTATTGTCTTTTACCTTTTGTACTCTTTGATAGTTAATACGAAAGGCCAAAATAAAAATTATCAAGTTTTTAAATTATACTTTTTTTAAAGAGACACTTCAAAATGCAACTTTAATGATGTTGACCACAAAAATAAATCAAGTTGTAAAATGTTCTCATACTTAAATACAATACTAAAAGTTTTATAAAATATTTATATAGTAATGAGTTCGATACCTTCTGTACCTGATGATGAATCCAATTTCCCATCACTATGACCACAAACAAAAACTACCACTTTATCACTTTTATTTCCCAAAGTGGATTCCAAACAGTAGTTATCTAAACCAAATGTGGAACTTGCTTCTTTAACAAAAACCGACCCGTTTACATTAAGATCAAAATCATCCAGCTGAATTCTGTAAAAATTGTTCACAGTATCACAATGCAATTCTGAATAAACGATATAGTAGTTATTTTCAAGTTTAATATCAACATTATCAAGATATGCTTCAAAATTATTTTTATTTATCTGGCACTTATTTCCAATGAAACTTTCAGTCTTTTGACAACATTTACGAATGCATTTTTTGACATTGCAGATGCATCCCCACAAAGTACCGTTTTCCCAAAAATAATCATTTTCCATAAACTCGACGTCATATTCTCTGATGGTATAATTTTCTTCCATACTCGACAAGGTGACTCGGAAATCCGGAACACATATCGGAAACACTAATCTAAGCACTATACACAATATTACTATTATTAAAATCATTTTGTGTGAAAGAGCTCGATGAAAACTAAATGAGTTCCATTATAATAGGCAAATTCGGTGCATTTGGGAGTCTCTATATTTAGCACAGTAACTTTATTAGTTAAAGTTTGACAGCTGTTTGTTATGAAAAAAGAGATCTTCTGATTACGTTACAACAATCAATTAAACCTTGTAAAAAATATTTATCTTAAATAATATATTAGCAGTTACCTTTGATGTAGCGTGTGGTTTCTATTCAGGTAATAGAAATAAAAACTCTGTTTCAACAGAGTAGAGGTAAAACAAACAAAATGATTCTCCTAAGTTTTTTTTCTATTTATGCAAGCAAACCCACATCAACTACTTAGATTTATTTGTAAGGTGTAATACAATGTTAAAACTGAAATCATATAGTATAATTTCAAATAATTTTTACTATTTTTTTTTCAACATACGGAAACCCTTATACAATCACTCCTGTGTTAAAATTAGTACATAGTTTGGGGACCCGACCAGGAGTACATTTCGTAAATGAAGAAATTTTGATTTTGAAGGGGTACTTCGAGAACTACTGAGCTTAAAATTTTGAAAAAATAGGGAATGTAGGACGTTGCCTAAAGTTTACAGGAAATATAAGGCGAAAATCCTAATATTAATTTTGGTGGTCAAATTATAGCACTAAATAAAAAATACGAAATTATAATTTTTCAAACGCTTCATGTAATATGTCAAATAAAAGAAAATGCAATTTTTTATTTTTAGAATTTTTTCTTGAACGATAAACAAAACTATAGAAAAATCAACCAAATGCCCTTTAACTTCAAAACTGTAAAATCTAAAAAAATTGGAAGTATAGAGCACCATTTGAACAATACATGAAAAATAAATAATTCTTTCAAACGCATCACGTAATATATCAAGTAAAAGCGCTCATTAAGATGAATACAAATATAGTTCTTTTATATTTTTAAAATAATTTAAAACATATTATCACAAATATATAAAATCTGACACATTTCTTCTTGTATCTCCCAACTGCTAAGCCAAAAAAATGACAAAATAGGACTTCACCCAAAATGTACAAAAGTAAGCACAAATTCTAATAATAATTTGAAAGAGGCTCAATTTATAAACTTAAATGGGAAATACAACATTAATTTATTATCATGAGCATCCTTAATGTATCAAATGAAGGATAGTTATGAAAAATACCAAGGTATTGTATTTGTATTTTAAAAATAATTTGTTAAAAGATTTAATAAATTATTATTTAAAATTTACCCCTTTTATCTCCCAAACTACTAAGAATTAAATAAGATTTCACTGAAAGTTTATTAGTAAAATAATGCGAAAATCGTATTCTTAATTTTACGGGCTAATATAGAAAAATAAATAATTATTATTTAAAAAAATCAACTGCTTTTTGTATCAGATGAAATTAAGAGGCTATGTGAGAAATAAAGGTGTTTAAAAGTTATTAAAGAAAATTCACTTTTCTTTGCTTGTGTGAAATTGAAAATTAGAAAAAATATATTATGATTTACCTACATTATAATATAATCAATCTCGCAATTGACCAAAATATTTAATATATTTATGGATTTCTTGGCGATAATCACACCTATCGCGATTATAGATAGATGTAAAAGATGTAAAATATCTAAAATTTAATTGATTATACCATTCAAGAGACATAACTAAGATAATTGATTGCTACTTGATCTATTCAGGTTAACACAAAAATGTCTAAAGATCGTATAAAAATAATATAAATTCTTTAAAAACTTTAGAATTTTTTGTTACGCACCTTGATTGCATTAAAATCATTGGGGAAAACCTAGAAAAAAACCTAAGAATTATCCCTAAATAAATATTCTCTTGAAAATCCTAGATGTCGGTCTTACATCTCGCGTCTTCAAATAAATTGAGTTGTTCAAAAATACCTGACTGTTAGTAACATCATCCTTAATTATCCGCATCCAAGAACGACTGCATTCTATGGTACTGATACAGTAGGTTTGCCTTGTGTTTTTCTCGTGCAATAAGTTGAATTATAAAATTGTATTTTATGGTTAAGTTCTAAGGCATGTATTTTTATGTTCATTTATTCATTCATCTAGAGGCCTAGAAGTTTAGCCAACATAAAATTTAATACATTTAATTTTGCATAATTGCATTATTTAGCACTAAGAAGTGCTTTTTGGTTTTGTTTTGACATAATTATTTTTAGTTTTGAATGTGGTTTTAATATTGAATCTGCCTACTGGGCGTTTGGTAAGAGTGGTTGTTGTACTGGGACCATCTTGGATGGCACTGTTGCTTGGAGACATTTGGAGTTGACTGTTAGCGATTGTTTTGTATTCGGGTTTATTTAACTCTTTATTAATGAAACTTTTAGGGTAATTATTAGCAAAAAGGATTTTTTTAAATAGGTTTTCTTCATTAAATTTATTGATTTCAGAACACTTCGTACTTCATCATATAGAGATTTCAAATGTTTTCCAAGATTATAGTTAAATTTGAGATACCTGTTGGTACTTATCTTTCAATAATTCATCACTCACATTAGCATCACTTTTTTTGGAAATAATATTTTTCCTTCAAATTATTTACATGAAATACGCCTTAAGGTACGGGACAGACAAGAACCTACGGTCCTGGCAACATCTTGTTGGTATGAGTTATATATAGTTTTGGTGATAATGTATTGTTTTCGTAGAAAATGTTAGTAGTTTCATTATTGTGTCAATGGACACATATCATATTTTCAACTAATTTCTATTATTCTATAAGTACTCGCGTTCGAAACCGAATTCAAATATATTTTGACCAAGGACAATTTCACTAAACAACGAAATATCCGACAAGCTCACTAGAAAACAAAATATGCAATCAACTACATGCATTTATAAAACAGACTAATTGACATAAAATTCAACCGTTTTTATTAATGCGTTTTGGTCTTTTAAGAAAAAAACCCAAAAATTGGCAACAATTTAGTTTTTTAGTTTTTTTGACCCTATGGGCAATGTTGAAGAGAAATGAAAAACCTAAAAAATGAGCTTATATATGCCCAACTTCGATAATTGGTTTCTTAGATAATGGAACCTTTACCTGAAATTCCAAAAAATAAATAATCGTTTATATATTTTTTCATTTGATAGTTAAAACATTCTTATTAACTGAAAGGGTAGACTTTTCATACCCGATTAACGTCCAAAAATAAATAATGTAGCCCCAGGAGTTTTTGCAGAATTTCAGTCGAATGACCCTATCATTATGTACAAACCACCGTTGGAAAGTAGAAGGGTTGATGTAGAGACCCCTCATCTCACTTTTCCAAAATTTAAAGTGCAACATACGGTTTGAAAATATTTCGACATTCCTTATAGATTTATTTGGACGAGTCCATTCGAAAAGTTGCGAAGGGGTGGTAATAATATGGACTTATGTAATAAATTTAAAAAATGGAATACGTATATTCCATTTAGACACAGATGACAATGATGGAACAATCATAATACGCAAAATGCGAAGGCTGTTGCAAGCGATTTTTCCATTTGTAATTGTTTCAATAAACGATCAAAATATATACATCTAAAGAAATTTGTTTTGGCTCTCAATAGCTGCCGTTACTGGAAATTCCCTTAAAGCTTCCAGAACATAAGAAAGAAGTTTCCCGATGGTTCCTGGACCTACCAGACAATTCCGTGAGAAATATATAACTATGAACAGCTAGCGATAGGATTCATTCAGTTTTCGACGGTCGTATACGTAGCCTGTGAAATAAATTGAACAGAACAAAATATTACAGCCATTGGACGCTGACACGTGAGTTTGGACCAATTGAAAATGACGGACTCTTGACGGAACAACGGAGATGCTCTAAGAAGTAATGCTAGTAGTCCAGAATGAAGCTCGGATGGAAGAGCGCAGACAATGGTCGAATAGCTCAACCTACGACTCTCGATAGAGGAGCTAAAACAGATAATCAGCAGTAGTCTCGCTATTGAAAAGAGCTATGATTCGAGTGAGGGAACCCCCAAAATTGTTAAGTCATGATCTATCGGCGCCAATTCGAAGCTGTAGCAAAGCTAAACGAATGGTCAGCAGAGGAAAAAGCAATAGCATTAACGTAAGAGGGGATGCTTGGGATACGAACACCTGGTTAAGCACTTAGCTGAGGTATGGACAGACCTATTTGGAGCACGTGTAGCCTACAGAAATCTAATGAATCGCTACAAGAGTTTGAAGCCGATATTGCCCGTCTGGTTCGCCTTGCCTATCCAGCTACACCGAAAAATGTGTTGGAACGGTTGGCAGTGTAAGCGTTTGTGGATGGACTTCGGGAGCACGAAGCCAAGCAAGCATTGACGTTAGCTCGACCGACTTAATTAGTGGATGCAATGGCTCGAGCTTTGGAATTCGAGGCTGCAAAAATACCTGCATAGGTCAAGCCAGAGTACGAATGTTGACGCAAGCCTCTGTAAGAACCTTACAGAGAGAAGACAACCGAGAATTACTACGTTTGCAATGTGAGCAACGGAGTCGTGACTTCCTCGTCGGAAAACTAAAGAGGGTCGATGTGAAGGGGCCATCGTCGACCTGTAGCCAACAAGCCCCAACTATCAACGCATATGTCGCTTCGCTATGACACCGAATTAACAGTGTTTTTGTAGATGGTCTTATTAACAAGAAGCAATGTGCAATGCTGCTGGATACAGGTGCGAGTTATAAGGCTCCATGGTGGCAATTGCGAAGCGATAAGGTCCCTCCAGCATTCCAACATCGGGCATTAGTGGCTGACATCAAGTCATCATTGGCATGGATGTCATGAGCTCCAAGGGATTCCAGTTAAACTTTAAAGGGAATTCTGCGAGTGAATGTGGTACTTCAAAAGACGACGTAATGCTTCGAGCAATCTTGGCACTGAAATCATTGTAGATGCTTGCCTAGATGGGAAAGCTAAAGCTGGATAATGATGCCTGAATTTAACGTAGGCATAGGAATCGCACTGGGTAAGAAAGGAGACTGTGCCAGTCTAAATCATATCGGTTGTGCTAAAGTATGGGCCATTTTCAACAGTAAGAAGCACACAGCATACAGAAATACCACCAGGTAAACTGTCTGAGGATGGAAAGACTCATCACCGATTCATCCAAGAATTTGAAACCCTCACCGTTAGAAACTACTAGGATATCTTCGGCGGACTAATCTGCTGGACGCTCAAAGTCGGCGAGAAGACTGAAGACACCGAAATGGAGGAAGAAGGTGTTATTGAACCTTCCAATAATCCTTGTGCTTCTCCAGTGGTTAAAAACAAAGATGGTTCGACCCGACTTTGCGTCGACTATCGGTGACAGCTATCCTCTCCGAAGAATAGACAATACCCTACGCTGGCTGGATCGAAAATGTTTTCCACCCTGGATACGGTGGAACTTGCTCAAGAAGACCGGGAGAAGACTTTTTATCGTCAGTACTTTACCAATTCACGGTGATAATGTTTGGGTTGTGTAATGCCCCACCGTGCTGATGGAAACAGGTTAAAAGTGCTTTCATGGAAAACGTGCCTTTGAAGACACAATAATGCCGACTTCGACGTTCCGGACTAAAGTTAAGCCCTGTCATCCAGGAAGAAGTGCAGTACCTTGGACATGTGGTTTCTGAAGACCAGGAAATCAAAGCCGTCGAAGAGTTGTAGAGCAGAATAGTATCGTCGGTACGTAGCCGCATTTGCCAACATCTTACTAGACTCACAGACGGTGGGACGAGGAATATCAGCGAGAGGGAACTTTGACGAGTATCTCCATCAGGCAGATCAGAGTGCAGCTATTTCAGCAAGACCAATGAACGGAAGACTGGACAACGGAACAGTGCATCATGCAGCACTGAAGTGGCACTTGGACCCAGCTGGATTGAGCGGTTGCAATGGTCGTCATTTCCTGCCGCCCTCAAATGATCCAGACATGGTCGAACTACAGGAATACGATTGTCACTCAAAATGAGATTAGAGTGCAGCCCAATGAAGACTGGCAACGGAACAGGCACCCAGGCCACGATGGAGACGAGGTAGCTAGATACTCCGCCGTGCTGAAATCGTTATGGGCTCAGTGGGACTCTCTAAGAGTAGACAATGGAATGCTCAAGCGAGTTTGGGAAAGCGCTGATGGACGAGAAACCAAGTCCCAACTGGTAGTTCCGAAGAAAAAGCCATCCATCCTGACCGAAGTACATGATGGAATTACCGGAGGCCACCTGGGCATGAATAAAACCCTAGACAAAGTTCGCCAGCGGTACTACTGGGTGAATTACTTCGAAGACGTCAGAGCTTGGTGCCGCAAATGTGCCACATGTGCCGCCAGTAAGGGCCCGAAGACCCGAACCAAGGGCAGAATGCAGCAGTACAATGTGGGCGTCCCATTTGAGGGAATTGCCATCGATGTCGCCGGTCCGTTTCCCGAGTCTGAGAGGGGGAACAAATACATTCTGGTCGCAATGGATTACTTCAGCAAATGGCCTGAGGCATATGCGATACCCAACCAAGAGGCAACCACGGTAGCGACGGTGCTAGTAGAACAACTATTCAGCAGGTTTGGCTTCCAGATGGAATTACATTCAGACCAGGGGCGTAACTTCGAATCGAATGTATTCCAGAAGGTCTGCACGATGTTGGGGATCAGGAAAACGAGAACAACACCATTACACCCACAGTCAGACGGAATGGTGGAAAGATTCAACAGGACCTTGGAACAACACCTATCCAAGGTCGTCAGCAATAACCAGCGTGATTGGGATGAGCATATTCACCTATTCCTGTTGTCATATCGCTCTGCTGTACATAATAGTACAGGCCTGACCCCAGCCAGGGTCCTATTCGGAAAGGAGCTGCGATTACCATGCGATTTGGCATTTGGCTCCCCCGAAGAACCTTCCCAAGACATCGACGATTATGCCGACCAGCTCCGACATAGCATGCCGGCAATACATGAATTAGCCCGAACGCAGATGTTGGCCACCAGTGACCGGATGAAGACGCGATACGACCTCAAGGCCAATTCAGTCGGGTTCCAGGAGAGGGACAAAGTCTGGCTGTACAACCCCCAACGGAGCAAGGGTAAATCCCCAAAGCTTACACCCGCGTGGGATGGTCCATACGAGGTGGTCAAGAGGCTTAATGACGTCGTCTACCGGATCCGTCGAAACCCCAAGGCTAAGTTGAAGGTGGTCCATTTAGATCGACTTGCACCCTACCATGGAGAGGATGTTTCTGATCGGGACGATCAGAATTAAAGGGGGGGTAGTGTTACGAAATTTACCAAAGCCGACCATGTTTCATTTCAGCACGACAACGATCGCTGAGATATAAAAAAAAGCTAGAAGGTTCGGACGGGAGAAAAACTTATCTCGATCATAACTCGACAACTGTATAATTGACACTGGAAATATACTAGAGAATTCGACGCTGATTTTAAAAGGAGGACCCATTCTCGCAGGAGTTAGTTAAAAAGGACGACGAGCGTATTTCGTATTGTTATTGTGAATCAGCTGTTCTGTATAATTTGATGTAAATAAAGTTCTAGAAAAGTGAAAGTGAATATTAGTTTTATAATTTTAAATTGAACCCACGGACTATATTGCAATATTTAACCATTTGGGTCTATTTAAAAAAAATTAAAAATTAATTAATTAATGTTTAGAAATTCCTAAGTAAACGATTAATAACTAAATATTATTAACGACGTCTAGTGAACTAAAATAAATTTTAAATACGTCTTAAATGTCAGAAAAAGATAACTTTAAATACAACTTAAATGTCACACAAAGTTCCAGTTTTATTTATTTATTCGACAAAAAGATAACTAATAGACTAGTAAATCACGACATGTATTTGACTCGAGGTTTACTTGTTTGTATAAAATAAAATTACTTTTTTTAAGTCTCCAGGATTATCTCTGAACCTAGGTGCATGTAAACTTTAAGAGACACTCTTAACTACTTTTTTAGGCCCAGTGATTTTAGAAATAAGAGGGTATGAGCTGATTGTCTTTAATATCTTTTATACCCTACATATATAAAATATATACATATTTATATTTCTTATAAGGGGATCTTTCATTTCATATGTTACATGCGCACTTTTTTTAAATTTTTTGGAGGTATTAGTATATTCGAAGTTAAAGAGATTGATTTTTATAGATTCTCCTTAGTAACCTTTGAAGCTAAACATCTTAAAATTAAAAATATTTACACTGCTCCAAGAAACTAATATTTGGATATTAGCTTTATTTTTCCTGTATACTATCGGAAAGGCTCTTATTCCTCATTTTTCAAAAGTTTAGGTTCAGTAGTTTTGGTGATAACGAGAAGGAATGGTGATTTTTGTAAAATTTCTCCCCAAAATCAGAAATCGGTGACTAAGTTTATGTACTCTCAATGGCTTCACTAAAAAAGGCTTAATGGTCTGTAATTCTGAATTCCCATAGGATCTACTTTATTATATATTAATGTGACGGAATTCATCCGATCATTCGTGGAAGCGGCATTCATCCGATATTTCGGGAATCCTAAATATTGTTCGTCTGGCGTATCGAGGTCTTTGATGAAGTTCTCAGAGAATTCTAGTCCATGAACAGAATTCCGTCAAATTTGGTATATCCTGGTTTTCGGGGACGCTGGTCACGAATCCATAAACGGATTTGCAAATTTCAAAAAATTCAAAAATCCCAGAGTTTTGTGGATCGTTTATTAAGAATTTGCAACTCAAGATGTAAATTTAGTCTGCCATCATGGCTCTACCATCTTGAATTCCAGATATAAGGTCGTAACGTAGTTCTGCTTGAATTATCCAACTGCATTCCTTTGGCTATTTTAGAAATAATATTATATTCCCACGGAAAGTTATAATCACCGCCGAGAGAGGACCTTGTACATACAGACTAGATGGCACTGTCATCAAATGGTAATTGACAGTTCGGGACAGAGCAATCTTGAAAACTTTTGAACGTCAAATAGTACATAAAAAGGTGTTCTGTAAGAGTTCAGTTGAATAGCATAGAGCTTGTACTTCTGGAGGTAGCCTGTTATGCATCTGAAGAGGACAGATGTAACTCTGCTGAAACGTCGTCATTTTACCATCGATCCCGACAGGGTCCGTTATCAACTACGCGGATGAATTCCCGGAAACCACGTAAAATATACAGGGTGTTTTGTAGAAGGTTCGCCAAACATGGAGGGTAGATATGTGGGCTCATGTGCTATATTTTGTAGCCCATTTAACATCTAGATAGTTTACGTTTTTTGTTTTTTTTTATTTTTTTTTCTCTTAACTCTCAGATTTTTACCTTAAAACTATTGTATTTTTTTATTGTATCTTACCGAATAAACTTAAATCGAATCTATGATGTTTGTTTGTTCATCTGCATTCGATACAACTGATTGGTTGAAAAAATTATATGAGTCTAAAAATGGCGAGGTTCCATAAAAAAGTAATTAACACGTTACAAAAGAAAATAAGAAGCATATCAAAAACTTCGAATGCTTACAAAAACTTCTCTACTTCAACCCCTTTCCAACGATATATCACACGCATTGGAAACTAATATGTATCATAATAAAATTTGAGTATGTAACTTACAAGGTGAGAACTACAAAAAATAGAACATACACCAAATTGCAATAATTTGTTATAAATTTTGTTCAAACCGGCTTCTATCACTACGGATGCAATTGCGATACCTTTTTCTGACTCCAACAGTGGTAGTCTCTAGTCGCATCTCATTCCATATTATTTCAAAAGCAACATTTATTCTTGCTCTTAACTGCTCCTTCGTTTTTATTTCTCTCACACAAACGAGTTGCTTGGCCCGTCTCCATACAAAAATAAAAGGGAGTCAGGTCTGGCGACCTTGGAGGCCAGAGTATAGGGCCAGTTCTCTCAATCCACGCGTTTGGGAATGAATTGTCCACTCGCTCTCTGACAGTTCGCCTATAATGTGCTGGACAGCCATCTTTTTTAAATTTTTGGTCTGTCTTCCAATAGGACTTCATTTAATAAGATCGATAAATCATTCATTAACAATTTATGTCATTTACGAGATAGAAGTAGAAACCAAGGAGCAGTTAAGAGAAAGAATCAATGTTGTGTTCCAAATAATGTGGGATGATCGATCTTGTGAGATGAAATCCCATTGGAGGCAGACCAATAATATTCAAAAAAGATGATTGACCAGCACATTATAGGCGACCTGTCAGAGAGCTCCTGTACAATTCATTCTCAAACGCGTGGATTGGGAGAACTGCCCTATACTCCGGCCTCCAAGGTCGTCAGACCTGACTACCTAGTAGCGAGAAAATGAAAAACGTTACAGAAGCTCATATGAAAAAATATGGGAATTAAGAAAAAAAATAAAATAAGAAAAACCGTAAGCTATCTAGAGGTTATATTGGCTACATAATATAGCACATTAGCCTTCATATCTGCCCTACAAGTTTGGCAAACCTTCTAAAACACACCCTGTATATATAATAACTTGCAAGTTGGAGACGAATATGCCAAAATATGACAAGTTATTTAGACTACAGAGCGTGCCAAAGAAATTGACATACCCACATACATTATACATTCATACACACATACATTCATATATACATACAGCAAAGCAAACCCCCCTTCTGGAGGAATCGGGTAAAAACTGTGTATAGCATTGTAATCTTTTCAGAAGTTTTTGAAATATATAAAATTTACATTTTTTTGTGGCTATATAGGTATTTATGTGACATTATTAATATAATTATTCATTAATACACCCAAAGCATTTATCCCATCAGATTGGAATTTCACATACCATAAATTGTTGAATATTTCGGGGAAAACCAATTACCCTTTTTTTCGGAAAAAATCAAACTTTTCAAAACAAATATGAACAAGCCAGTGTGATATATAGACCTATGCAACTAAGTTCCCTTGTATATCATGTCTAATCCACAAAAATCATATTTGAAACGAAACAGTTTTTCAAGTGTGCAAATTAATCAATTTCCTTTAAACAAATTTTCTATTCCAGTACTCTCGTCTGAACAATTATAATTTTACTTAGTGCCATTTACATTATCCATTTTCTTTATCGAAAGTTAGTCGAGAAAAGTCTTGTAAATTCGTTTAATACTATAAATAGTTTCGACGTGAGTGACTGTAAATAATTAAGCAAATGTTTCTTTATTTAGTGTAGAGAAAATAAACTTCATATACTTAGAAATTCCTATTAAAAATATTTACTTACTTTACATAATATGAAGTCATCGAATTAAATTGACTGCTAGTAAATTTAAAGTGATTTCAGATTTTTGTAGACGACATTTACTACTTTTCAAATAGGTCAAGAAAACAAATATCCCGAAAAAATAATATCAACGACGGTAAATAAAATTTTAAATAACAGTGGCACAATCCAGTGTTTCTAGATTGAACGAACTATTAGAGAAATTTAGATTATTATTGATTATAATCAATAATAATCTAAATTTCTCTAATAGTAACTGAATACATAGCTATGTATTCAGTTATAATAACTATGATGTGTCACAGACACAGTCGTCAGAATTGCAAACTAAGCTTTGTATTTTTATTAAATATTATTGTGAACTACTGTGGGGTTTAATAATATTTGTCTTCTAATATGGAACAACTTTATTCAACTTTTAAATTCAAAACATATCACAACTTATTAATTCAAATTACAGTGTGATGATTGCTGTCAAACTAAAACTGAACAAACGCGCTATTCAACTGAACTTACTCTGCTGTCTCGGAACACTTGTTTATAAATAATTTGACGTACTTTTGTTTTTCGGTATGGAGGGTTGAATGAAGGAGGACAACCTTATATGGGAATAAAAGTGAAAAAGTGTCCAGCGGACGTTTTCAAATAAGAAGTTCAAGGATTGGCCAGAATGGCGCAAGTGTGACGACAGAGTATGTTAGGAAGTTAAGAATTGTCAACGGATTGAAATGCACAAATCCTACATTTAGAAGAGAAGTGGCTAAAAAAGTGAGAATGATGTAATTATTCGTTAAAATCTTAAATATAACGTAGAAAATCTGTTATGTGACCTTCTCTTTGTAAATGGTTGTGTCCGTTTTTTGTAATCTCTGCAAGTGATATGAGTTTATTGTGTGTTAATTGTGATATAAATTAATAAGTGTGTGCCCCAGTTTTAACTTTTTAATGAAACTCATTGATTTTATAGTTGTTATTTTGTTATAAAACTTTTTGGAATAGTTAGAGAATGGAAAAAAATTGTATATTTATAACATTTTTATACTTGTTAATAAATAGATGTTGGTGAATTGAAGTAAATAAAAATTATTTATTTTTACATTCTTGTGTTCGTATTACATATTTATTTTGAAAAGTGTCCCTTTACAAAGTTGCTGTTTCTACTTCCTTGTTCACCTTTCTCTGGATAAAAGATAATTAACAATCACTGAACAAACTGCTATAATTAAATTATCTCTTTTGTTATCATTATGGAACAAATTTCACTTGAATTTTGTCTAGAATAGTTTCTTTTTCAAGGATTTCATTTTCACACACTGGTTTTCCATATATTTTTTCTTGTCTAGTTGGATGAAAAGTTCCATTAGCTACTATTAAATGACCATTTTTTGCATCTTTCTGCTGTAGTTGTATTTTAAATATTTCCAAATACGCCTGGTGAAATATCTTCAGAAGTTTGTTGAAGTTCTCGAGTTGGTGGACAATGCCATAATCAGCTGAGTAATTATGTAATAATGGGTCCTCCAAAGTTTAATTTATTTAGGATATTTATCTTGAATCCTAAAAAAATGTGCAAATAAATTTTGCTTGTAAGCCATTTTTATCTATGTACAAGGTATTTCATTAGCATAACACTTTATTAATGTTAAATATAAATCTGGTTGTTGAACTGTGATGGTTAAATTTGAATTTTTTGGATGTGAATTCTTCACATTAACCTATTTTTATTCACGTAGGGTTGTTCGTAGAAAACTGATTTCTACGAACAAATTACCCAGCGGCTACCCCAAATTGAAACCATTTTGTGGACACTTTTTCTTACACAGAGTGTGTCCTCCTTTTACTCAACACTCGATATTTTTCGGAATGCTCTATGTCACTAACCCAGATATCAGTAGATTTTTCTTGAACTATCAATTACCGTTTGCTGACAGTTATAACCTTCCGTGACAGTGCCCCTTTAGTTCTGATCGTTCTGATTAGATGCATCTCCTCGATACGGGGCCAGACCATCCAGATGGACAACCTTCATCTTTATCCTTGGGCTGCGTTGGATGCGGTACACAAGATCATGTATTCTCTTAATAACCTCCTAGGGTCCATCCCGTCAGGGTGACTTGCCCTTCACCTCATTCTAACACTTGTAATTGATCTGCATGATCATTAGCTGGTGTTTACTCGCTGCTGTCCTGTACAGCGGATCTATATGCGAGCCTAAACAGAGGTATTCTCATCTCAGTCCCGTTGGTTACTTTCGACCACTTTGGAAAAATGGGAACTTAGAGCCCCGTTAAATATCTCGACCATGCCGGTGTGCTTATGAAATGGAGCTGCGATGATAGCAAATCCTTCTATAAATCGTCTGTAGTAAGAGCAAAGTGCCAAGAAGCTCCGTAGTTCTTGCTTATTATTTCACTTCCGTGACTATATTAAATATAATTGTAAGAATGTTTCAAAAGTGGTTATTTTTGACAAGCACTTCATCTATTTGTGTATATTTGTTAGGTATATTGAATAGTCCAGTCACTGAACACAGAAATACTATTATATTTTTATTATATTTCATTGTAATACTTTTCTCAACCACAATCGTTCAGTCCTAGGCAGCAGTTTCCAAAGACTAACTGCTAGGTTAGAATGTCAGAATTCCTCACTAACAATATTTTATGCTTTTAGATGAGTAAAATCTCGTTTTATGTTAAAATTTTCTCAAAAAAACTTTGTTGGATCAATATTTTCTATTTAGTTAATAATTGGTATTGAGTCATTATAAATGAAGCGTTCGGAATTCTACTAGACCACAGTTCACCCATATAGTGCCAGTCAAAAGTACTCTGCCCCCCGCCACCGCTCGTATCGTTACACTAATGAAATCTCTATTAGTGGTAAGAGATGACGTAATAGTAATAGGTCATCTACTTCTGTTGTAAATTTCTCTACTAGTGGTAACAGATCACGTAACAGGTACATTGTGGCCACTAATTTTAAATAGAACCTTATAGAAAATGATGGTTCATTTGAAAGGTATTGACAATACAAATCAGCTATATTAATTTTTAGGCCATTTTTTCCAATCCGCCTCTGTTTTGTTGTCCAAAAAGTTGACGTTTTTCAATTTTCTAGTAATTGTTACTTTACATACATTATATATTTAGTTTTATAACTGTTTAACAAAACTTTTAGGAGTTTAAAAAGGCAAAATGGTACCTACTCAAGCCGACAAAGTAGAAGCTGTCTTAATAATTGGTGAATGTAGAAAGAATCTCCATAAAGCGGAACGTTTATTTAATAAGAGGTACCCAGATCGTACTATATCCAGGTCTTACTTGAGGAAGCTTCTTCAGGAGTTTGAAACAACAGGTAGTGCGAAAGATGATAAACGATCTGGTCTATCAACAGTTAGAGATGACAAAAAAATTACACAATTACAGAAATGGTAGTAAGCTACTTTCTCTACAGCTAAAGTTGCGTCTATTTGTAAAGTTAGTCAAAGTACAGTACATGGGTATTGGTAAGAAACAAATTTCATTCATACAAATTTAAAATGGTGCACCAACTTTTAGATGACGACCCCGACAAAAGACTGGAATTCTATGAAACCATGACAAATAAAATTAATCGAAACTAATACTACGCAAAAAACTTTAACACAATTTATGTTCACAGAAACTATTTACATTTTATCTTAACTATACAATACCACCGTCGAAAACTGAATCCTCCTATCGCCAGCTGTCCATACTTTATTTATTTCTCTCCGAATTGTCTGGTAAGTCCACGAACCATCGGGAAACTTCTCCATCATCACATTCCTCAATTCTACCAGAGCCTTCCAAAGATCGCTGTATGTTGGCTTGTCCTGCAAGAATGTTTTCGTTACCAAATAAAAGATGTCTCTGGTACCCACTGGTTGTTTATCTTCGAGATGAAGGACCTTCCCTACCACTGGATCTTGCTCCCGTAGCTTCTGGAACTGGCCGTACTTTTTGGCAAACACCTTGGCTATTCCTATGGACATCCGGAGATCTCGAGCCACACAATGAGCCAGGGCATATTCTATGGGCACCTCAAACAGGTCTTGTGGTTCCTCTCTCGTTACGTCGTTCTGTACTTTCTGCCCATCAGAGTAGTGTGCCATAAACTGCGCGAAGGTCATCATCGGGTGGTTGAATGCTGCGGACTTGGGCTAGGTCAACTTCGCTGTCATGACTTCCGGCATAAGGTGCTAACCTGTTGAAATGTACCACCTTTGGTTTTCCTCGAGGTAGCTTCTTTATTCTGTAGACAACCATCGTTGATCTTCTTTACAATTTGGTAAGGCCCCTCCCAAGATCTTTGTAGCTTGGCTTGTAGCGTAACTGGCTGACATAGTCTTCACCTGCGATCTCTTCTCCTGGGGGACATCCAAACTTCAAATCGCATGGTAGTCGTAACTCTCGTCCCATAATAACGCTTGCCGGGGTCTGAGCCGTGGGCTCGTGCACAGATGAACAATATGCCATTAGAAACAAGTGCAGATATTGGTCCCAGTCTCTTTGGTGGTCAGAGACTACCTTTGTCAAATGGCGATTAATGGTTGTATTCATCTGTTCTACCATTCCATCGGACTGCGGGTGTAATGCTGTCGTCCGTATTTTATTGATCTTCAGAAGTTTGCAGACATCTTGGAAAAGGGTAGATTCAAAATTTCTACCTTGGTCTGAGTGCAACTCCAAGGGAACACCAAAACGACTGATCCATTGCTTGACAAGCACATCAGTAACGATCAAGGCTTCTTGATTCGGCAAGGCGTATGCTTCGGCCCATTTACTAAAATAGTCCATCACCACCACAATGTATTTATTTCCAGAGTCGGATTCAGGAAATGGACTGACAACATCAATGGCTACTCTTTCGAATGGACTGCCCACGTTATATTGCTTCATGGGAGCTTTTGGTCGCTTCTGAGGCCCATTACTTGCTGCACAAACCGTACATTTCCGGCACCACTCCTTAACATCTACCTGGCATTTTACCCAATAGAAGCGTTCTCTCAACTTCCCCAGGGTTTTCGTTACTCCCAAATGTCCTCCAGTTGTACCATCATGTCATCTCCTATTTCTGGGGACTATAATGTGTTTTCTGTGTTTCCCTCCTCTGGAGTTTCCAGGATGCGCTTGAGAAGTCCATTTTCCAGGATGAGGGAGTTCCACTGAGCCCAGTACTACTTTATGGTTGTTGAGTATCGGGAAATCTCTTGCCATGTAGGTTTCTTCCTTCCACCGGATAACTTCTTTTAGTTCTGGATCTAATTTTTGGTCTTTCTGGATCTCCTCAGGTTGTCAATGGTCATCGACGGCGGTAGTTCTACAGAGAACAGCCCCTTTTTCTTCAGCCCGCTGACAATGTTTACAATCATCAGGGCATGGTCTCCTCGATAAGGTATCAGCATTCTTATGACTTGTTCCTGCGCGATGTTCACTCTCGAAGTCGAATTTTTGCAACCGCTCAATCCACCTGGCCACTTGTCCTTCGGGGTTTTTAAACTGCAGAGCCACTTCAGTGCTGCATGATCAGTCCTCAGGAGGAATATTTTACCATAGAGGTACTTATAGAAATGTTCTACCCCCTTTACCACAGCCAAAAGTTCCCTGCGAGTAACGCAGTAATTCCGTTCAGGCTTGCTCAAGGTCTTGCTAAAATAGCCGATGACTTTCTCCTGACCGTCTTGGATCTGCGAAAGCACTGCACCAATTCCGACATTACTTGCGTCGGTGTCCAAAACGAAGTTTCCATCTGGCAAAGGATAACTTAAGACGGGGGCACTCGTCAATGCTCTTTTCAGTGATCGCTGGCACTCCTCGTCCCACTGGTATTGTACCTTCCCCTCTGTGAGTCTAGTGAGTGGCTTGGCGATGTTTGGCAAATCCGGCTACGTACCGACGATAGTACGTGCATAACCCCAGGAAACTTCTTAACTGATGGATATCTTTAGGAATCGGCCATTCCTGGACAGCTTTGACTTTCTGTTTATCAACAGCTACTCCCTCTGCGGAACCACATGCCCAAGATATTGCACCTCTTCTTGGAACAGCTAACATTTCTTCGGGCTTAACTTTAGTCCAGAACTTCGAAGTCGCCGAAACATCTCCTCCAGGTTCTTGACGTGGTCTTCAAATAACCTTCCAACCACGATAATGTCATCAAGATACACCAGGCATGTTTTCCATGAAAGCCCTTCTAACAGACGGTCTTCTTTAGCAAGTTCCACCTGCCAATAACCGTCCAGGGTGGAAAACATCTCCGATCCAGCCAACGTATCTAGGGTATCGTCTATTCTTGGAAGGGGATAGCTGTCTTTCTTTGTAGCGTGCTTTAATTGCCGATAGTCCACGCAAAATCGGGTCGAACCATCTTTCTTTTTAACCAAGACAACTGGAGAAGCCCAAGGGCCATTGGATGGTTCAATAACACCTTCTTCCTCCATCTCGCGGACTATCCTGTCGGCTTCTTCTTCTCTTTTAGCTAGGGGTTATCTTCTCGCCGACTGTCGAATAGGTTGAGTGTCCCCAGTATTAGTTTCACCAGATCGTTTCGTCCTCTTTTGCCATTCCCTACATCGAAGATATCCTGGTAGTTTCTAAAGATGTCACTCAATTTTACTTTCTGGTTTGGTTTCAAATTCTTAGATGAATCGGTGATGAGTCTTTCCAGTTCCTCAGATAGTTTACCTGGTGGTATTTCTGCATGCTGTGTGCTTCAGACTACAGAGGAAACTGTTGAACAATGGCCCAAAGTTGTTTCTTTCTTTAGCACAACCGAGTAATGATTCAGGTTCATTACTCTTACTGGCACAATCTCCTTGACCCGAAACAGAGTCTCCCTCGGTGCGACCCCTCTGCCTACATTTCCGTCGTTAAGTTCGGGATCAAACATCATTACTGCTTTAGCTTTCCCATCTAAGCAAGCATCTATAATGATTTCAGCTCTTTCCAGAACATTGACATCCTCTGCTAAGATGGCTCGCAGCATTATGTCATCTTTTCCATGAAGCACCACTTCTTCGTAATTCACTCGCATAATTCCATCTTTGAAGTTGTGTTTCCCAAGGTCATTTCAACCTCTATTTCACCATGGACTTTCGCTGCTTCTCCTGTCGCTGTTCGCAGTTGCAATTTTGTGGGTTTTATCATTGTCTCTAAAACAATGTTGGGCCTCATTACTGTGTTCGTCGCACCAGTATCCAGCAGTATTGCAAATTGCTTCCTATTAATAAGGCCATTTACGAAGACACTGTTAACGTTGTTGCCTAGCGAAATGACATATGCGTTGGTAGTTGGGACTTGTTGGTTACAGGTCGACGATGGTCCCTTTATATTAACCTTCTTTAGTTTCCCCGACGAGTAAGTCTGTACTCCGTTGCTCTCCTTGAAACGACTCAAGACATGTCCTACCTTACGACACTTCTGACATCTCACTAGTCGTTTTTCGGTAATGACTTCTTCTATGATCTTTCTTACAGAGGCTTCATCGTTTCTGCCATCTTCGGATTCTCCGTCAACGATTCGATCTCTGGCTTGACATCTGCAGGTACTTTTCGCAGCCTCGAATTCCAGAGTTCGAGCCATTGCATCCACTAATTGAGTCGGTCGAGCTAAGGTCAATGCTTGTCTGGCTTCGTGGTCCCGAAGTCCATCCAAAAACTTTCAATTACATTTTCCTATGTAGCTGGATATACAAGGCGAACCAGACGGTCAATATCAGTTTCGAACTCCTGTAGGGATTCATGCGCTTTCTGGTGGCGGTTTTTCAGTTGGGAGTGATAAACATGCTTTAAATGGGTTTGTCCATACCTCAGTTCTATATGTTTGACCAGTTGTTCGTAGTCTTTTTGTTCAGAGGCATTCAAGGTTTGCAAAATATCTGTAGCGTCTCCTCTTAAGGCGAGTGTTAGTGCTATTGCCTTCTCCTCTGCCAACCATCCGTTTAACTTTGCTGCAGCCTCGAATTGGCGCCTATAGTTAGTCCATGACGATTTTCCATCAAATTGGGGGGTTTCATTTTGTGTCTTTTCCCCTCTAGGCCAATTTTCGAACCCACTATTTCTGGACTGTTTCTGCTTTCGATTTTTGATTGTGTTTCTCCCCTTTGCATTGTGACTACCTGTTATTTTATCTTGCTGATCTCAACTTCCATAATCTGTTTTAGCTCTTCTATCCGAACTTTATTCTCGTCTATTTTCTCTTCCAGGATTTCTGATTTTTTCTCTACCATGCATTTCAAATTTTCTTCTATGGATTTAGAATGTTCAAGTAATTGGGCCTCTAAGGATTCTCTCAAGGTTTTAGAATTTTCTGGTAGTTTATCTTCTAGGGTTTTCGAGTTTTCTTATAATGTTTGTAGCTTATCTTCTAAGGACTTAGAATTTTCTAGCAATTTATCTTCTAGGGTTTTAGAATTTTCTAGTAATTTATCTTCCATGTTTTTAAGTAGCATACTCGAGTCCCCATTACCAGAAACTTCAAACAAATAAGTTAAAATATATTTTAACAAAATTTACTAGCATTCCGTTACTGTAGTCCTATAATTTACATAAGTTTATACACTGTTATACATTGAGCATACTGTAATTTAGAGTTCACTACTACAACTTTATCGTTGCTGCGTCATCGGAGGTGGTGAACAATGCGTTTGGGAAGGTACATTGTTATTCATGGACGGACTGTTTCCACTACTAGTTGACATCTTGAAAAAGCCAACAGTGCATCGGGAAAATTCGGAGGAGTCGCTGGGGTGTTGCAAGGTGTCTTTACCTGTCCAAAATGGCCTGGTGCACCAGGTGAACATGTTGGCAGAGCAGCATCTTGAAAAAATATACTCAGGGCTGTCTCAAATTGCCAATGTGCTGATTGAAGAATTTGCTTTGCTTGTTCTTGGGCACAACCAGCCGCCAGTACAAATTGATTAATCATAACTTGCTCCCTCAGAGGCGTATCCAAAGCATCCAATATCAACTACAAAAAAATTACAACACTTCTATGTATTACGTTCGGAACACCGCACACCGTCCTCTTCCCGTTCACTATTCCTTCGTCTATTAGGGCATCTCGTAGCCGTTGTATTAAGTCACTTTTCTTTCCACTAATTTCTAAATCCTTTTCCTCAACTTCGTTTGTCAAGTCCGTCATTTTCAATTGGTCCAAACTCACGTTTTTAAACATTGTCAGTCTATTTATTTTCCACATCTAAAGTTCCGCAAATACACCTTCACCTGTCACCACTATAATGTTTTTATTTTCACACTAGGGTGTTCAGTTCTACTATTTACATTTTATCTTAACTATACAATAAGACCGTCGAAAACTGAATGCCTCCTATCGCCAGCTGTCCATATTTATATATTTCTCTTCGAATTGTCTGGTAAGTCCACGAACCATGGGGAAACTCATGATCTGCAAGCTTTAAGGGAATTCCCAGTCACACAAGCGGTCGGCCTGTTGAGCGACGAAACATTTCGGATTCCCAGAAGCACCGGAATAATGTCCCTTCCACAAATTGGTTGATGGCCGATTGCACCAGCTGTCCGATGAATTCTCGTAACAATATGTTTCTTGAAACGGAAGGCTTTATATTGGCAATCCAAGATAAAGTAATTCCAACTAAGAATTTTCTAAAGTACATCGTTAAAGACTCTTCTATAAACAACGACAGATGCAGATATGGTTGCCAAGCATCTGAATATATCCAGTATATCACAGGAGGTTGTCAAGCGTTCAAAGCTGCTGTGGCAATACTGAAGAACTACACTGAAGTATACGACACTGCATGTACTGTGGATCAAAATAGATACTGCAACCAGGACACATAGCGCTGAAACATCTGAGCATATCACAGTCGCGTTCAAGAATACACCACTACTGCATATGAAACTTGAGCTATCACAGTCCAGAATCTATTTTAGAAAATAACAAATACAAACTGTACTGAGACTGGACGATATTGACCGATCCGACTGTTGCTCACAATAGACCAGATATAGTTTTGGTAGATAAAGTCTCTAGAAAAACAACGTTAATTGACATAGCAATCCCTAACAACAATAATTTAAATATTAAGCAGGCTGAAAAAATAGCCAAATATAGGGATTTAAAATTCCCAATACAGAGACAATGGGACATGAACAACACTTGAACGGTACCAATTGTTATGACAACAACTGTAGTTGTATCAAAACATCTATTAAACAATTTGAAATATCTCGGTCTAGACGAACATCTTTACCAACTGATGCAAAGCCGTCCTGTTAGGAACAGTCCGGACGATCCGAAAATTCATGGGAAACTGCAGCCACGACGTCAACCACGGGCCTGATAACCTGGCAAGGGCTCCCACAGCGCTAAACCCTTTTGATATGTAGTATATCTGGGGTTTAGTGAATTTTCCCCGACGGGTACGATATGCGTGTTTTAGAGGGAGTGTGCTGCCATTGTATGGTCAAGTCGGGATATTAAGTAGGCTGAAAAAAATGCCAAATACAGGGATTTGTTATTTTAAATAACGACACAGTGGGACATGAATAACACACGAACTGTACCAACTGTTATGTCAATAACAGGAGTAGTCCTAAAACATCTACTCAATAATTTAAAATATCTTTACCAACTAATGCAAAAAGCCGTTCTGTTAGGAACAGTCCGGACGGTCAGAAAATTCATGGGAAACTGCCACAACTCCAACCTGAACAAAAGCTCCAACAGAGCTAAACTCTTTTGATATCCAGGGTTTCAAAATAGTTTTTTTCTTTGGAATAAAGAAACAACTTTAAAATTTGTTTTCAAATATCTAGAATTTAAGTGCGTATGGAGTATTAAGTTGCAGGTTGTTCAACTTGCAAAATACACTAAACTTGTGTACTGCACTCGACTGCAGTACGAACATTTTTGGGGCAGTAATCATTGGAATAACTCGTTACTCGACTAAACTACTAGCGTGGTCTGAATTAGCCTTTAGAGGGAGTGTGCTGTCATACACCGTATGGTCAAGTCAAGTTAAAGTTAACATACAGCAGGGGCCCTACGAAATTGGAGATGGCACCTCCATTGATTCTATGGAGGAAGCTCCTACTTACGAATACGTTGGAATAAAGCTGCCTCAACGTATTGATCACCCACCATGAAAAAGGACCCACCAACAGAGTTCTATAGGTGGAGTCGAGGACTCGGTATAGTTAATTGGTGCAAGACTGACGTTGAACAATTACAACAAAAAGTTCGAGTTCAAATAACAAAAGCTCCAAATCACAACCTAAAGAGTTCTGTCGAACGCACAACTTTGCCACGGTATGAAGGAGGAAGAACTCGCAGAATTTTCTGATCTACACAGTATATGTCAAGTTGATGACTCAACACGACTGCGATTGACAGAACACCAAGTGATAATGTCGAGCGTACAGACGTGTGTTGTATGCTCCGATAATTTTATTCGAGGAGTATTAAATGTGATTTTTGTGAAAAAGTGTATCATAGTGCATGTGCAAAAGTTAAGGACCAACTGATAAAATTAAAACAAGAAAATGTTAATATTAAGTGGTTTTGTAATGACTGTGTACAAAAAGTTGAAATGAAATTACAAATTAACTTAGAGGACATAAATGAGAAAACAAAAGAAGTATTCGAAAATATTGAAACCATTATAAATTTAATGAATAAGCAGCAACAGCCTACGTATTCACAAATAGTAAAAAACAAAAACAAATTGGAACCATTAATTGTTAAACCTAAAGATGGCAAGCAGAGTAGTACAGCAACAAAAAATATGCTAGAACAAAAAATTAATCCAGGTGATATTTCTGCGTCAATATTAAAAGTTAAAGAGGTCTCACACGGGTGTGTGGTGACATTTCCGAAAATAAAAAATCTCTAGATAATTTGAAATTGAAAAATAAGGGAAATCGCTTATACATAGGATGGAGTTCCTACAGATTTTTTGAATTTTACAGTATTATTAGGTGTTTCAAGTGCTGGAGATATGGCCATTTTGCTGATAAGTAGAATGCTCAGGAAGTATGTCCTATGTGTAGTGGTTCACATAAAAAGGTTCAGTGTAAAAGTGTCACACATGAATGTATTAATTGTAAGTACGCATATAATAATCTAAATATGAAAAATATTAAATATGATCATGATGTCTTTGATAGTAGATGTACTAGCTACCAAAGACAATTAAGTAGAGCTAAGGATAGGATTAAATATAATGTGTAGCAAATAAAGTCGATATTTATGATAAACAAGACAAGGTTAATAATTATAAAAATCCTAACGAGTTTGGAAAAATAAATTGTTTCTTTCGTGTATTAATGCTGAAAGTTATTAAAAACATAGGGATGAAGTTATAGTATATGTAAATAAATTTGACCCCTTAATAGTGTGCTTAACTTAGACTTGTATTACTGAGGATATAGCTGATTTGGAATTAGAAATAAAGGGTTATAATATGACTCGATGTGATTCAAGTACTCTCTTCGAGGTGTCATTCCTTTGTACGCAAGACAATATATATTATATATAAATATAATATATATTGTTTCTGGTCGGGAACCTTCATCAGTTGCGCTTCCCACAATTGAATGTCATCTCGATCACTTCTTTATGCATTTGATGCATTTCGTTAAATTTGAAGACGCGAGATGTAAGACCGACATCTAGGATTTTCAAGAGAATCAGTACACAGAGGTTCCGAATCTGGAGCCGTTCCGTGCAATTGCTGTTCTCCAATTGTGGGAAGCGCACTGATGAAGGTTCCCGACCAGAAACAATATATATTATATTTATATATAATATATATTGTCTTGCGTACAAAGGAATGACACCTCGAAGAGAGTATTCAATATCTCTGACAGGTGAAGTAACCTGAAAATTTTATCGTGACATTCTGTCCTAGGAGTTAAGGGAGAACAGCAATTGCACGGAACGGCTCCAGATTCGGAACCTCTGTGTACTGATTCTCTTGAAAATCCCGGTCTTACATCTCGCGTCTTCAAAGTGATTCAAGTAGTCGACATCCAAGGGGAGAAATAATTTTCTGTAAGAAAAATTTGAAATTTTATAATATTAAGACGTTCGTAATAGAAATGAAGTTATGGATATTGTCAATAGACCTAAAACTAAACAATACAACATATGCGATTGCCGGTATATATAGATCACCTAGCGGTAAGTTATCTGAATTTTATGAACCCTTCTTCAATTGGTGTGATGCCTTCTGTGAATCACATCACGCCAGTAGTGTAATCGTTACTGGTGACTTTAATATCAATTTTGATCAGAATAGGACTGACAGGCAGAGACTTCAAGCATATATTGAAAACAATGGGATAAAACAATTCATAAATGACTATACTAGGGTATCCGACAATTCAAAATCAATAATAGATCTAGTCATTAGTAACGATTATACAATCACAGTATATGTGGAAAAAGATTATATCATTACTGACCATTCAATTGTACAGATTAATATCCAAACTTTAGATGAATTAAAAATAGAAAGTAAACAAGTTCGTGGAAAGATAAACTTTGATGAAATGACAACTTTGTTAATTGAAAAAGATTGGGGCTATTCCTTATCAGATGTTAATATTGTGGCTGATATATTTGTAACTAATGTTATAACATCTCTGAATTCTGTAGCACCTCTTAGTACAGTAAACGATAATAATGCGGAAAATAAATGGTTTAATAAAGATTGTAGGAAAGCAGTCAGTGAAAAAAATCTTAACTGCAAGAGATTTTTATTTACCAATGAGGTGGATGACTGGAATGAATATAAGCAGTCTAGAAATGACGTTGTTAGAATATTTAAAAAAGCAAAAATAAAGTACTATGAGGAACATACAGATAGGAACAAAGGAAATTCTAAATTAATGTGGAAACATTAAAACAAATTGTAGCAAATAAGAAAACAATCAATGAATTTGACAGCATACAATATAATAATACAATCTATAAGGATGATTTGCTGATGTGTTAAATAAATTTTATGTTAGTAGCATAAGGGATATTGTAATCAGTACTGAAATATTAGATAATGAGTCAAAGTTTACGATGCAAACGGTACGTGTAAATAATAACACAATGGACAAATTTCATATTATTCAACAACTTCATGAGGTTGTTAATAAACAAAAGAAAAGGAATAGTACTGATAATATCAACATGAGTATTATTAAAAATTTATTTCATGTTCTAGGATATTCATTACTACATTTAATAAACTTGAGTTTAAAAAAGGGTGTTGTCCCTCTTAGTTTTAAGATTTAAATAATTATCCTTCTTCCAAAAGTATTACACACGAATAAAGCTGAGGAGTTGCGACCAATAAATATGTTGCCATTCTGTGAAAAGTTGTTGGAGGTAGTTGCCTATAAGCAAATTATTGAGTTTATAAATGTTAATAAGATATTGAATAGTTATCAATCTGGCTTCAGAAATTCACATTCTTGTGAAACAACTCTTCAACTTGTTGTGTCAGATATTAAAAAGGTACTTGACAGACATGAAGTTTGTATCTGTGCAGTATTTATTGATCTTAAAAGAGCTTTCGAAACGATTGATCGAAATATTTTACTAGTAAAGTTAAGAAGGTATAGATTTTGTGGAACAGTGTACACATGGCTGGAAAACTATCTAACGTACAGATATCAGAATACAAGAGTTAATAACGTATTGTCAAATGCAGAACTTAATACCTTGGAGTGCCACAAGGCAGTGTGCTTGGGCCACTACTGTTCATACTATATATTAATGACTTGGGGAATGTATTGAGTAAGTGTAAAGTCCATTTTTTTGCTGTTGATACATTGATATACTACTATGGTGAAGACTTACGGGAGGTAGTAGATACCGTCAATGGGGAATTGCAATTGCTTTCTGAATGGTTTAAAAGGAATCAATTGAAAGTAAATGAAACAAAATCAAAATATATGTGTATAGGAAATTCAACGGTATGTAAACAGTTTAAAAATTTAAACTCAATGATTAAAATAAATAGTAAAGATATAGAAAATGTAAATGAGATAAACTATTTAGGATTTATCTTAGATACTGAGCTCAAATTTAATAACCATGTAAATTATATATGTAAAAAAAAGGTAAATATTTGGTTTTTTATGCCGAATATCATCCTATCTGTCTATGTCAACAAAAATTACAGTTTACAATACTCTTATTTTACCACATTTTCATTATTGTTCCTCTCTTATATATACAGGATGCACCAATTCAAGCTTTGGCAGATTGCAAATTATTCAAAATAAGGCAATGAGGGTTATATTAGGATGCAATAAGTATACTAGCATTCAACTTATGTTAAGTACTCTGAAGGTGTTAAATGTGCAACAGTTTCTATATGTAAAAACAACGACCTTTATTTTTAAGATTATAAATAGGTTATTACCGAAATATTTGAATTGTCAATTAATTCCAATAGCCAATATTCATCAACACGACACTAGAACGGCAAGTTCAATTAACTTTTACGTTAGTACCAGTAGAACGACTAGTGCAATGAACAGCTTGTTTCATAAAGGCTTGGTTCAGTTCAGTCATCTGCCTCATGAAATAAAATCCATTTTTTGAAAAGGTGTAAACCCACCTTTTCAAAAAAGCCCTCATTAACCACGTAAAAAGTAATAGTCAGATCCCAATCTAATTCGTTGTACTACTTATCATGTATATGTACGCGGAATAGTTTTTGTTTTTTTTTATGTAAGTAAGAACTATAATATGAATTGTGTATTATATATGTGTATATGTATGTTATATATGTGTGTATATATTTATGGATATATTATCTTGTTTTGTGTATTATCTTTTGATAAATAAATCGTTTCAATTCAAATTGACAAGCAGTCGAAAGTGCAATTGACAACCAGTCAGCTCCTCAGAAGTGCTCAAATGGTATGAGAAGCCCCTTCATGGAAGACATATAGATGACGTCATCCAAGATTATGTCGACAGTTCAGCTTCGAACTACTGATTGATTTCTGGTCATATGTTTCCTGAAACATTGACTATCCAAGATCAAGAAACTCCAAGAACTATCTAATGTTCATCCTAAAAGACAGTTTTATCAACAACGACAGGTGCAGATATGGTTGCTAAACATCTGAAACTATCCAGCATATCACAGGATGTTGTCAAGTATTCGCTGCAACTGAATACAAACAACGACTTGATGCTGTGGCCAAAATACTACACCAGAAACTAGCATTGAAACTTGAACTATCATAGTCAGTAAGAATACCATACTATATATACAAACAACAATCTGTTTTAGAAAATAACAACTACAAGCTGTACTGTGACCGCACGATAGTGACCGATCGGAATGTTGCTCACAATAAACCAGATATAGTTTTAGTAGATAAAGTCCCTAGAATAACAACCATTAATTAGCATCGCAATAATATAAATATTAAGCAGGCTGAAAAAATAAGCAAATATAGGAATTTGGAATTTCAAATAAAGAAACAGTGGGACATAAACAACAGACGAACTGTACCAATTGTTATGACAACAACAGGAGTAGTCCCAAAACATTTATTAAGTAATTTAAAATATCTCGGTCTGGACGAACATTTTTACACACTATTGCAAAAAGCTGCTCTGTTGTTAAGAAAAGCCCGGACAGTCAGAAACAGCAGCAACGATTCCAACCACGGACCTGACAACCTGACAAGGGCCCCCACAGAGCTAAACGAACAACATTTTTGGACTTTGGATGCATATCGGCCACTGAATGTGAAAAAATATTTATAGTCTAGTCAATGAAGGTAAAAAACGATAATACTGTGTATTTTGTCCAAGTAGCACCGATTTTCCTAAAAATTTGGACTTAATTTCTACTTACCCTCTACTTCAAAGTTTAATCCCTATGCCGGGGGTTGCTTTTTTCCCGGGGGAGGGGAGTGCTACCCCTTCTCGGGGGTAAAAAGTATTATATGAAAAAAAGTTCTAGAATGAATAAATTAATTAATTTTAAGCAACTTTAACAATATGCACTTTAAGAAAAATATCATTTAAATCAAAAATGTAGCTTATAAAAAAATGTCTTTATGGTTTTCTGTAGAACCAATTCAAGCAGAGTTATAGCTTCGTGAAATTTTGTTTTCATTGTTCAAAACAAAAATTGAAAAATTTATCGCGAAATAACTGAAACACAATGCATTTTTCGGGAAAAATGCTTAAAAAAATATTTTAAATGTTTTTTATAAAAGTCGTTAGCATGAAAATTAAGCAAGTTATGACATAAATAAGATTTTTTTGTTATTTGACAAAAAAATATATACAAAAATTACCCCCTAATACCACTCCAATTGAAATTAATTGCTACCAATTCACAAATCACCAATTTGTAGGTTTTTGAGAAGCTAAAATGTAATGTAATGTAAATTGAAAATAAATTTAACCCTTATTTTTGAAAGGGCTTGAGCTGAAAGGGCTTGAGCTGAAAGGGTGGCCTAATAGTACTATTTACAAACATGTACAAACTTTAAACGGTCATATCTAACTTAATTTTTATCCTACAAAAAAACATAAATTAAAAAAAAAACTTACAATTTTAACATTTTATACAAAATTACAAAAATACAATATTCTCTTGTTTATGTTCAATCTTTCTGTGAAAAATCGATAAGTTTCACTTGGTATTTAGAGGGTAATTTGTACATTTTTTGATAACAAAACAAAAAACAACCTAATGTCTCGAATTTTCAAGAATTGACATATTAAAGGATTTTTAAAAAAGTATTTAATAAATTTTCCGGGAAATTCAGATTTCACGACAAATTTATAAAACAAAATGTCAACAAGAACATTTGTAAAGTTGCTTTTCTTTGTTTTTTTAAAATTTTTGATTTAAAAGTTAATTTTTTTATTCGAAAAACCGTTCATGTTTATGGTGAAAAATCGATAATTTCTGGACTTCTTTTTATGGAACAAAAGTTGCTTAAAATTAGTTAATTTATTCTTCCCTGGACTTCTTTCACCCCCGGGAAGGGGAGGAGGAAGGCAACCCCCGGCACAGGGTCAACTTTGAAACAGTGGGTAAGTAGTACTCAAATACAAACTTTTAAGAAAATCGGTGCTGCTTGGACAAATTACCCGGGAAAATGGTCATTGGCTGGACTATTAAACACTATATAGTAATTGTCAGATTTCAATTTAAACACTTAACACCCAAGATCTTGGAAACTACACAGTTTAAGGGTTTATGTTCTGATTTCAAAATTCATTAATTAACGGGAGTTTTCGGAAGTAGAGCGTGGTCAGTCAAATATAGCAACACGAGTTTCAAATCGTTTGATAGTTGTAAGCGGACAAATAAATCTTAGAAACCAATTTATTTCTAGAAGATGACAACTTGTTATAGTGTTTCAGTTATTCGAACTATTCTGATAAGTGATATGTAATGGGATTTAAAATAGATTTGTTTCGCTATTTAAAAATAAAGATATTCTTTATTATTCCGTATAAAACTTTGTTGATCCAAATTAAACATTACAATTGCAACGATATAGCATTCAAAAAATATTTAACATTAATTACTGAAAAGGTATATTTCAAAGCTTACCACTTACCAAGCGTAACCATTTGCTCTTCTGGCACCTGTTCCAAATAAAATTCACATACATAAGCAGAAATTTCATTGTCGAATATATCTATGCAATAATCTTCCGGATTGTATGAGACTTCAAAACTTGGAACGAATAAACTTCCATTTTCTTGTACAAATATTCTTTCAGTAGAGTCTGGGGCTATGAGTTGGAAATTTTCTCGGCAACTTTTCGTATACAGAAAATAAAAATCTTTATAAGTCACTTTATTACTAACATTTTCATGATTGTAAACTTTAAACAAAAACGCTTCTGAAGTCTGTACACAATCCCCACCTGAATTTTTTTCGTTCGGGCCACAACACTTTTTAATACACTTCTCTTTTACATTACAAACACAACCCCAACGCGTATCCCCGTCTTCAAAATAATTAAACCCATTATATGTGATGTCGTCTTTCTTAATAGTTTTATCTTTCGAATTCATTTCACCATCCGTGATATTGATACTCATAAATTTTGGGCACGAACTTTGAGAAGTAACAATAAAATGTATAAGGAATGTTACAATTAAATGGAACGAATACATGTCGACGTACCTGCAATCACAATAAAATGATTTATTTATAGTTATACCACATACTGAATCACTGAAGAAAAACACATTTCCTCTGATAACAAAATTGTTGTAATTTTCAGCCATGCATTATGATTTATCAACTAAAATGTGTCTCTTTAACAGAATGTTAAAGTGAGTGGTTTATTAAATATGATTTTCTTATCTGATACGGCTACTGCCGTTTTTATAAATATTTGAATAGCAGAAATTTCTAATTTACTCTAGGGAATTAAATAGCAAACAAATCATAGAATTGATTATAGCGAATTTCACACAACAAAAAAAATGATCAGAAGATTTTTTTATTTCTCATATTTAGGGTTCAAAAATCTTAATATTGAAAGTTTTTGAAATTTTTCAGCAATAGAACAAACAATTGTACTGTTACCTTTCTATATGTATTTTTATAAACTGCAAAACAAAAGATCGAAATAATCGTTGAATTAGTTAATGATTTATTTGCGAAAATTTTCAAAGGGTGAGTTTTTCAATAATTTACAGCTATTGTTTAAAAAAATTCAACAGCCTTTGAAATAGTTTAATTTTTAAATTTACAATTCTCCTTATTTATGACAAGGCAACTTTTCAACAATCGATAAAAGAAGAACGGTAATCAAATCTATTACAACTCCTCATAGTTTAGCATAGAATTAATACATTTGGGTGTGTTGCAATAACCGTAAATCTAGTTTGAAGCTGTGCATCTGAGAATTAAGGATCGAAATGAGTGCAATGTATGGGGGGAAACATCCCCGTTTCCTTTGGTATTAGTATTAGAAAGTTGTATTGAATGCCGTAGATGAGGAAGATGTGAGTAACTACATTTTCCCTGAAGATAATATGTTTGTAAAGAAAATACATGAATTTATTATAAAAATATATTTTTAGGGTTCCGTATATACAATATACGGATACCCTTATAATATCACTCAGGATTTCTGCCTCTATCACATCACAGCCATTTTCTCCTAAACTACTGGACGGAAGAGGTTGAAATTTGGTATCAATGTATAGTTTGGTGACCCGATCAGGAGTACATATCGTAAAAGAAAAAATTTTGATTTTAGGGGTACTTCTGGGGGGAAAAACTAAAAAAAAATCGACCGCCCCCCCCCCTGATCTCCAAAACTACTGAGCCTAAAATTTTGAAAAAAAAATAGGAAATATAAAGCGTTACCCGAACTTTACAGGAAAATTAAGGAGAAACCATTAATGTTAATTTTGGAGGGCAAATTATAGAATTAAATAAAAATTTAAAAATAAAATTTTTTCAAACGCATCATGTAATATATCAAATGAAAGGTCTCATTCTGAGGAACACAAATATATTTTTTTCATATTTAAAAAAAATATCTTTAAAAAGATATTAACGAAAATATACCAAAATTTACCCATTCCCCCCCCTATTTCCGAAACTATAAAACGTAAAGTTTAAAAAAAAATAGATTTATAGGTTCTGACCTGAAGTTTACTGGAAAAATAAGGAGAAACCTCTACTTTTAATTTTGGGGGGGGGCAATTACAGAATTAAATGGAAAATATAAAATTAAAATTGTTTCTAACCCATCATGTTATATATCAAATGAAAGGGCTCATTACGAGGAAAACAAATATATTTTTTTCATATTTTTAAAATAAATTAATTAAAAGATATTAACAAAAATATTAAAAAATTTACCCCTTCCCCCCCCCTTATCTCCGAAACCATAAGCTGGAAAATTTTGAAAAAAATGGAGGTATAGCCCCTCACCTGAACTTTACTGGAAAATTAAGGAGAAACCCCTAATATTTATTTGGGCGGGGGGCAAATTATAGAATTAAATGGAAAATTAAAATTAAAATTGTTTCTAACCCATCATGTTAAATATCAAATGAAAGTTCTCATTATGACGAAAACAAATATATTTTTTTCAAAAAATAAATTAATTAAAAGATATTAACAAAAATATAAAATAAATTACCCATTCCCCCCCCCTTATCTCCGAAACCATAAGCTGGAAAATTTTGAAAAAAAATGGAGGTATAGCCCCTCACCTGAACTTTACTGGAAAATTAAGGAGAAACCCCTAATATTTATTTTGGGGGGCAAATTATAGAATTAAATGGAAAATTAAAATTAAAATTGTTTCTAACCCATCATGTAAAATATCAAATGAAAGGGCTCATTATGACGAAAACAAATATGTTTTTTTCATATTTTTAAAATAAATTAATTAAAAGATATTAACAAAAATATAAAAAATTTTACCCATCCCCTCCCCCTATCTCCGAAACCATAAGCTGGAAAATTTTGAAAAAACAATGGAGGTATAGCCCCTCACCTTAACTTTACTGGATAATAAGGAAAAACCCCTAATATTTTTTTGAGGGGCAAATTATAGAATTAAATGGAAAATATAAAATTAAAATTGTTTCTAACCCAGCATGTTATATATCAAATAAAAGGGCTCATGGTGAAGAAAACAAATATATTTTTTACATATTTATAAAATAAATTAATTAAAAGATATTAACAAAAATATAAAAAAAATTACCCATTCCCCCCCTTATCTCCGAAACCATAAGCTGAAAAATTTTGAAAAACTGGAAGTATAGCCCCTCATATTCATTTTGGGGGGCAAATTATAGAATTAAATGGAAAATAAAAAATTATAATTGTTTCTAACGGGTCATGTAATATATCAAATCCCAGGGCTCATTATGACGAATAGGTACAAATATATTTTTTTAATTTTTTTAAAATGAATATTTTAAAATATATGAAAAAAATATTTTAAAAAAATACCCATTCTGCCCGTTATTCCCCAAACTCTAAGACCTATTTTTTTTGTTTACAGGAAAAATATGAAAAAAACTATTTAAAATTTGAAAAATATATTTTATTTATATTTTTAAATAATTTGAATAACAGATTTAATAATTTATAATTTAAACTTTGACCTATTTTGCCGTTTTTCTTCCAATCTACAGAGCCTCAAAACTCAGACAGTAGATTATAAAAGGTATTTCTGAATGTTTATTAGTAAAATAAAACTCTAATGTTACTTTTTGGGGGCCAAATTAGAAAATTAAATACATATGTATTGTGATAAAAATCAGGCGAATCCTAAAGTAGATAAAATAAAAAGTCTATGTGTGGAAAATCAAAGTGTATATTTTTTATAAATTTAAAACGCTTCCTTTAAAAGATATAATTCGAATCTTGAAGGTGGTACGGAACCCTAAGTATACGAGTCCAACTCGCACTTGACCAAATTATTTAAATATTAACCAACTTCAAAGTAGAACTAAAAAGTTGCAAATAATTAAGAAAACATAACACTACAATAAATAGCAAATTCGCTGTTGTTAGGTACCTACAAGGGGCGGCTCTAGTAAAAACTTACAGGGCCTTTTGCAACTTTTTGCACCTATCGAAATTTCAGCATATTAGGGTAGCCCTGATGTAGCAAGAAGGTAAATTTTAAACAACAAAAGTTTTTAGAATATCTACTAGATTTTTAGAGAAAAAATGCAAAAACGGTGACTTAACAAAAGCGTCATTTTGGTTACTTCTTGGAATTGTTATTTAATGCTTTCAGCTCAATACTTTTTCAATTTAATCCATCGTCCGGTATGGAAATTTAAAAATATGCCAACATTTTCTCCAAGCGCACGCCTGAAAGTATGTATCGAGTGTAGTCCACAAAAAAAATAAGGTAAAATTTTGTGACAAATTAATTTTTAACAATATGAAAAAAACATAATAGTAATGAATTGTTCTATCACAACGCCCCATAATTTAAAATGCATTTGGATTTGTTATATACTCAAGGAGCCTAGTTACTAGTGTATAAATGCCTTAGATACGCCTGAGACCTTTTTAATCTTTATTTTACTATTATAATAATAATAAGCTCTTTATTTATTATATAATAATAATAATAACACCTGAGCGCCTGAAACACCTTTGGCGCAAAGAACAGACGAGATTCAAGAACTTCAACAAGAACAGCCAGCCAACGCTGACCTGCTTGAGAAAATCCAAGCAGAAATGGAAAGAGCTCTTATAGAGTATAGGGGAACAGATCCATTGATTAGACCAACTCTTCCCAAACTAAGATCTTCTAAGAAACTGGGAATCGTCTTGCAGGCTATGAACAAATTTATCTTGCCACACTATGTTTTATGTGTTAATACATTAGAGTCGCTACACACAATCATCTACTGTGCTGCAATTTCCATCTGCAGAACAATTGGGGTCGCAATCAGACCAAAGCAAGACCCTCCCCAATTTAGACAAACACCTCGAATACCACCTTGGCAAAGAAGGCTAGAAGGGAAAATTAATTCTCTTCGGAAAGATATTGGAAGACTGACCGAGTACCAACGAGGGGTCAGAAACAACAGAATAGAAAGACTTGGCAAGACGGTCATGGACAATAACCGAATACACTCCCAGTGGGATGGAGAAAACATCACATCTCAGCAGTGTCTGGATAGTCTACGACAAAAGCTTTCCGTATACACAAGTCGATTGAGAAGGTACAAAACCAGTAACCAACGGAAACTAGACAACGCACTATTCCGAAAATCAGAAAAAGGTTTTATAGAAAACTCAACAACACCAATAATAATGAAACCCCTAGTTATCCCAGTAAAACGGCTATCGAGCAGTTCTGGAAAACACAACTTTCCACAACAGTTTCCCATAACTCCGGAGCGAGCTGAATTTTAGGAGGAGGAGGCTGCATTTCAGAATTATGATAAGATCCAACACCAACCATTTACAACGGAAGACACGTCCAACATAATGAAACACCTCCATAACTGGAAAGCACCAGGACCAGATGGTGTGCAGAATTACTGGATAAAGAAACTTTACGCCACCCACGATAAATTAACAGTACTCATTAATGACATAATTATCTATCCACACAAGATGCCTAGTTTCCTTACACATGGTGCTACATACCTCTTACCAAAGGATAACCTATGTACACAGGACCCAGCAAAGTACAGACCAATCACTTGCCTCCCAACCTTATACAAACTTATAACGACGTGCATTAATCATCGCCTTTTCAGACATTGTGAGCTAAACAACATAATTACCGAACAATAAAAGGGATGCGCAAAAAAACTCGATGGGATGCAAAGAACAACTAAAAATTGATTCGGTTGTCTGTAATCAAGCCCACGCCAAACGACGAAATCTCTACATGGCATATGTGGACTACAAAAAGGCCTTTGACTCAGCTCCACATGATTGGCTCATTCAGGTGCTGAAACTCTATAAAGTAAATAATTGTATTGTTAACTTTTTAGAATATGTCATGACTACCTGGCAAACCAAAATTTGTCTGAATGAAGCCGACTGTTCGATACAAACCGACTCTATCCCAATCAGAAGGGGTATATTCCAGGGAGACTCTCTTAGCCCGCTGTGGTTCTGCCTTGCCATGAATCCACTCTCACGCAAACTGAACGCGACTAACTTTGGATTCAGTCTCAACAACGTACAAGCACTAAAGATAAACCATTTGTTATACATGGACGACTTAAAGTTGATGGCAGCTACGAAACAACAGCTGCATGATATGCTTAAAATAGTAGAAGGGTTCTCTAATGACATCCATATGCAATTTGGCCTAGACAAATGCCGGATTATCAATATAGTGAAAGGCAAAATACAGCAGGGGCCCTACGAAATGAGAGATGGCACCTCAATTGAATCCATGGAGGAAGGCCATACTTACAAATACCTTGGAATAAAGCAGGCTCAACGAATTGATCACTCCACCATGAAAAAGGACCTATCAACAGAGTTCTATAGAAGGGTAAGACGACTGTTGAAAACTAAGCTTAACAGTAAAAATCTGTTTCAGGCTATTAACACTTACGCGTGCTCAGTACTCAGTTACACATTTGGAATAGTCAAATGGTGCAAGACGGACATTGAACTACTACAACGGAAAGTACGAGTTCTACTAACAAAAGTTCAAAATCACCATCCAAAGAGCTCCGTCGAACGTACAACATTGCCACGGTATGAAGGAGGAAGAGGATTGGCAGATATAGGCAAGTTACGTGATGCTGTGGCAAAAATACTGCACCAGGAACTAGCGCTGAAACTCGAGCTATCACAGTCGGTAAGAACACACTACTATATATACAAACCAGAATCTATTTTCTGAGAATCAATAAGCAACTAATACAAAGAACTGTACTGGGACCGGACGATATTGACCGATCGGACTGTATTGACTCACACAATAGACCAGATATAGTTTTGTTAGATAAAGTCTCTAGAAAAACAACCTTAATTGACATAGCAATCCCTAACAACAACAATATAAATATTAAGCAGCCTGAAAAAATAGCGAAATACAGGGATTTAGAATTTCAAATACAGAGACAATGGGACATGAACAACACTCGAACAGTACCAATTGTTATGTCAACAACAGGAGTAGTCCCAAAACATCTATTAAACAATTTGAAATACCTCGGTCTGGACGAACATCTTTACCAACTGATGCAAAAAGCCGTCCTGTTAGGAACACCCCGGACGGTTAGAAAATTTATGGGGAACTGCAGCCACGACGCCAACCACGGGCCTGATAACCTGGCAAGGGCTCCCACAGAGCTAAACCCTTTTGATATGTAGTATATCTGGGGTTTAGTGAATTTTCCCCTAAGGGCACACTATGTGTGCCTTAGAGGGAGTGTGATGCCATACATTGTATGGTCAAGTCGATAAGCTCTTTATCCCGTGTGGTGTCCGGGTTAGAATAGCACCATGGTATCTACCGCCTGTCGTAAGAGGCGACTAAAGGGGCGGCTGTTCGCTGACCTACTACCTAGCCTTCCTCCCTTCTCCAAAACCCGCACGGGATGATCTAGTTTAACTCATTTCATCTGGGAAGTGACAACCTCACGGTTCCGAGTTACCCGGGTGACCACGGTCAATTGGTGACACCACCCATGAAAATGGAGCTACGGAGTAGATGCCTCGGAAAAGAGCCGCTGCCTGGGGATCGCCAGGGCATGTCTGGAGCCGGCGCTGGACATGACAGCATGCATGGACGTCGGTGGCAGGGTGCTGAGGAGGCGAGCCCCTGCCGTCCAAAGAGCTACAGCCCAAGAACCAGAAGAACTACAACAGCACTTTTACCAGTTAGCAACAAATAAAGCCAAGACAGTAAAAGCATCAATCTAACTACAACAACAAAGTACACTTGGACGCCAAATTTGATCTTGACAGTTGTTAATAATCTTTTTATTTATCTAAGTAAGGTTATAGACATTATTGAAAAGTGGTGCGAAAATGTGTTCAAATCAGTTAGCAACAAATAAAGCCGAGACAGTAAAAATCAACAATCTTAATACTACAACAAAGTACATTAGGACGTCGAATTTGATCCTAACAGTTGTTTATAATCTTTCAATATCATCTAAAGAACGTTATAGACAATATTGAAAAGTGGTTCGAACATGTGTTCAAATCAGTTAGCAACAAATAAAGCCGAGACAGTAAAAAGCATCAATGTAACTACTACATCAAAGTACACTAGGACTTCGAATTTTATCCTAACAGTTCGTTAGAATCTTTCTATTTAATCTAAGGAACGTTATAGACATTATTGAGAAATTATGCGAAAATGTGTTCAAATCAGTTAGCAACAAATAAAGCCGAGACAGTAAAAAGCATCAAACTAAACTACTACAACAAAGTACACTAGGACGTCGAATTTGATGTTGACAGTTGTTTAGAATACCAATACATTCACAACAACAACGTGACCATCACCAACGGAGTCAAACGAGAACGAGAACTCCACCAGCAGAAACTGTGTGAACAGCCAGCGCTCACTCAAGCGAGACTGAAAAGACAGCGCATGAAATGGACTAGCGCCATGAATGAATTTATAATGCGCACGTTATACAGAATTACGAACCTTGGCCAGGATAAGACTGGATATCGCCAAATACTCCATCAAGAGTTCTGTCGTGAGTACCCACAGCTTCATGTTACCGAACAGAGAGTCGCAGATCAATATCGTGTGATCTTAAGAAATGGCCTCATTTCGCCTGAACAACTGGATAGAATAAAGAGCGAAGTGGAGCGTGAATATTTGCTCGAAATACAATCGATCCAGAGGCTGAAACACAAAGAGCGGAGGAGACTCAAGAACTACAACAAGTACAACCAACCAACGCTGACCTGCTTGAGAAGATCCAAGCAGAAATGGAAGGAGCTCTTAGAGAGTATAGTGGAACAGATCTACTGGCTAGACCAGCTCTTCCCAAACTAAGATCATCTAAGAAACTGGGTATCGTCTTGCAGGCTATGAACAAATTTATCTTGCCAAATTATGTTTTAGGGGCTAATACGTTAGAGTCGCTATACACAATCATCTACTGTGGTGCAACTTCCATCTGCAGAACAATTGGGGTCGCAGTAAGACCAAAGCAAGACTCTCTCCAATTTAGAATGTATAAATGACTAATGAAACAATTGTAATTGAAAGACAGATAGCATTGACAATAACACACATAGAAACATATGATGTGAAAAATGACAACACACTTTCCGAATAAAAATTTTAAAGAAAACTCAAAATAATGAGTCCCTGTTACAAACGAGGATTTCTGGAAATCACAGCTTTCCATTCTTAGGAGCTGGATTAATGAAGCTGTATTTCGAACTGTGATGGCTGTTTTCCAACATTATTTGGAAAGCACCAGGACCAGATGGTGTGCAAAATTACTGGATAAAGAAACGTACGCAAATTTAAATGATAATTACCCACCCACACAAGTTCTACGCATGGTGCTACATACCTCTTACCAAAGGACAACCTATGTACACAGACCCAGCAAAGTATCACCAATCACTCTCCATTATACAAACTCGTAACATCGGCATAATCATCGCATTTTCAAACTCAGAACAACATAATTACTTAAAACAAAAAGGATGCGCGAAAAATTCGATGGATGTAAAAAACAACAGATAATTGATTCGATATCTCTGCATGGCAAGGGGACTACAAAAAGGTCTTCGATTCATTCCACATGATGGCTCATTAAGGTACTTCTAACTTCCCATGTCCATGCAAACCAAAATCTCACTGGCATAGACCCCATTCAGCTATTCTTTTAATTTTTGATGATTCTCCTTGGTGGATTAGAAATTTCCATGGGCACAAACTCTGAAAATAGTAGAAGGGTTCCTAGTGACTCCATTGAAATTTGGCCTACAAATGCCGATATAATATAGTTAAAGGCAGTACAGCAGGGGCACTAAATGCCTCTGTCTGTGGAAGGTCATATATTATAAAGCAGGCTCAACGTATTGATCACTTGACCATGAAAAAGGACCTAAGAGCAGAGTTTTATAGAAGAGTAAGATGACTGTTGAAAATCAAACTAAACAGTAAAAATCTGTTTCAGGCTATTAACACCTATGCATGTTCAGTGCTCAGTTACTCTTTCAGTATAGTTAATTGGTGCAAGACTGACAATTACAGCGAAAAGTTCGAGTTTTACAGAAAATCACTCCAAAGAGCTAGACATAGTTGAAGGAGGAAGAGGATTGGCATGTACAATGTCCTACACCAATCTTCAACACCACTTACACAACAACACGTTTCGACCACAGAAAAAGAAACTATCAAGTGTCAACCAAGATCTCAGATTTATTACCAAAATTAACATAAGAACTATTTTATTTCATTAACAAATTCGCTACATTACACTAAAGTTCGCTGCAACTGAATACTAATACTGCAGTAGCATAAACTGACTATTTCCATACTATAAATAATATAAAACTACGAGCACTGGGACCGCACGATAAACTGATCGGACTACATAGACCAGATCAATGTAGGCAAAAATGTTCAAATAAATACCTCGGTCCGAACGCATCCTTCTTGGCAAACCATGTTACATCCCTAGTATAGTAAATGTGTACATCTTGGGGATAAGCGTTTCAAACATCTATCCAAAAATCAGTCTAATGGTGTGACTTTAATCTTGAGTCTGACAAACGACCATATTCTTAGGAAAATGGCATGATAGTTCTATCGTGGATTCTCCATGGGTACAAACTCTCAAAGTCTATTGAGGGCGGCATTTCAGCTATTTGTAATACAGTACTCTGAACCGCTTTGACGATATACCCCACAAACAAGACATAGTTCATGTACCCTACATGGCGTCTCAGAATTACCAGGTAGACGTGCTGCCGCCTTCTCTAATCGTATCCGCGCCTAATCCCAAGGTCCAGTACCGAATTTCAGGAGAATCGATCCGCGCCTCCCAATCCACCGATTTGGAAAAATTTGGTTCATGTACTGCCAGACATTGATTAACGTGGTAGTGCTCCATCTTGCTGAAACCTTATTGTATTGGCAGGAACTTGTAGGTTTACTGGATCAGGATATAAGTTTGTCAAAGTTGGCACGACATTGTTTTAGAGCAGTTCTAAATATTTATCTCCATTCAAGTTGCCATCAATGAAAAAGACCTACGATATGATTTCCAACAATTACTGCCCAAACAAAAACTTTTTCACGATATTGTGTATGTTTCTCTGTCATCCAGTGAGGATTCTTGTTAGGCCAATAGCGGCAATTTTCACGATTAACGTGACTGTGAAGTGTAAATGTGCTCTCATCAGAAAAAAAAGAAAAAACATCTTCTAATTGGATCACATTGTTATCTAACCTTACCATCATTTGTTCTCCTATCAAAATCGTCTCCCTTAAGCTCCTGAGTCGGCATCATTTTATAGGGATGCACCTTACTTTCCTTTAATACTCGAAAAATTGATGTGTAGCTTACGTTGGGCAGTGGGGCTGCTTTTCGACCAGAATTATGTCGGTTTTCTTGAAACTCAAGCATAATATATCCTATTTCGTATTATCATCATTGGCTGCAACTTTTTTATCTGTCTTATATGACCAAGCTGCTTTTTTATTTTGCTAATTCTTCCTTGGGATACAGGCGGCAAATTGGGAAAATTTTCGTGAAATAAGCTTCCATTTGTATCAGTGTGTTAGCTCCAATCACTTGTGGAATGGTTATTGTGTGCATTTTTGTTAAATGAACAATTTTTCTGATATTATTACGAACAGTTAACGAAATTCAAACGACAATAGCACTGACACTGATCCCCACGGTCATGGAGGCAGACAACAAGATGCTAAGACTATGAGTTTTTTTTCATGTCAGTAAAAAGTAACGCAGTAATGGTTTTTGCTTACTATCTCAATATCAAGAGCTAAATGGGAATTAAGTATTGAGTGTAATGTTGCGAATTTGTGAAATAAAGTAATTTTTTAACCTACTTCCAAAAAGGAGGAGGTTATCAATTCGACCCATATTTTTTTTCTATGTATGTTACCTGATTTCTTCTCCTATTGTGCACCGATTCTAACGATTATGGTCTTGTTTAATAGAGTATATATCCGGACTAGTGAGACTTAAAATTACGGAAAAAAATTCTATTGGTAAAATGATAAAATTTGTGAATGAGCATCTCTAACAATATGTTATTTCGATTTTTCCAAAACCTCTTATCGATTTGTGTAGTTTTTTAAAGTGTAATGTATTATAGAAGATCCCTAGGTGGTCTCGTATACTATTCTGCGTCGTGCAACACGTAGTTTTGCAGAAAATCGCCGAAAAATCCAATACTCTTATTAAAAAATTCCATCGAAGTGACGTAACTGACATCTTCTCATTAATATTTTAATTCCAACGTAATAGTGCGGGAATTGCAGGCAATGGAAGTTTTAATTGCGAATTTGAAAATTTTCTCTGTAAATCACAAGAACATTGGTAGTATAGTTTAGTATTTTCGGCTCCTGAAATCAATGAGTACCAAGCTCATTTTGTTTGTATATCTGGCAAATACCGATTTAAATAAAACAAATTCAATTTCGCTTTTGGTGTCACCTACTCCCGGCCTAATAGAAAATTCAGTGACAACACATGTCAAGCTCTAAACTGCTATCTGGTGCGAGTGTTTAGTTATAGCAAACAACACCACAAAGTAAAGTGATAAAAGCTATAACAATAACACAGATACATCCGTCAGAATTATATCGATATACAAATTAACTAATATTTATCATTTATTAGTGCAAATTTCAAATCCGATTCGATTACACAGTGAACGTTTTAAGAAGTGTTCTTCACGGTAAGGTCAGAGCAGTCACTTCTAATATACAACCAAACAAGATCATCAGCTTGGAATTCCCCGCCCTCGGATCTAATGTCATAGGCTTCCTTCCTTCGGGCACTGGCATTCTCGATATTTAACCGGACTCGTTGTTGTATGTCGTCCATCTTTCGACGTAACTGGCTGACATAGTCTTCACCTGCAGTCTCTTCTCCTAGGAGACATTCAAACTTCAAATCGCATGGTAGTCGTAACTCTCGTCCCATAATAACGCTTGCCGGGGTCTGACCCGTGGACTCGTGCACAGACGAACGATATGCCATTAAAAACAAGTGAAGGTACTGGTCCCAGTCTCTTTGGTGGTCAGGGACTACTTTTGACAAATGGCTGTTAATAGTCCTATTCATCCGTTCTACCATTCCATTTGATTGAAGGTGTAATGCTGTCGTCCGAGTTTTACTGATCTTCAGAAGTTTGCAGACATCTTGAAAAAGGGTAGACTCAAAATGTCTACCTTGGTCTGAGTGCAACTCCAAGAAAACACCAAACCGATTGATCCATTCCCTGACAAGGACATCAGCAACGGTCAAGGCTTCTTGATTCGAGAAGGTATACGTTTCTGCCCATTTACTGAAATAGTCAATCACCACCACAATGTACTTGTTTCCAGAGTCGGATTCAGGAAATGGACCGGCAACATCAATGGCTATTCTTTCGAATGGACTGCTCACGTTATATTGCTTCATGGGAGCTTTTGGTTACTTCTGAGGCCCATTACTTGCTGCACAAACCGTACATTTCCGGCACCAGTCCTTAACATCCACTTGGCAGTTTACCCAATAAACGCGTTCTTTCAACTTCCCCAGGGTTTTCGTTATTTCTGGGAACTACAATCTGTTTTCTGTCGTTTTCCTCCTCTGGAGTTTCCAGGACGCGCTTCAGAAATCCATTTTCCAAGATGAGGGAGTTCTACTGAGCCCAGTACGACTTTATGGTTGGAGAGTATCGGGAAATCTCCTGCCACGTAGGTTTGGGGTCTTCTTCCTTCCACCGGATAACTTCTTTTAACCCCGGATCCAATTTCTGGTCTTTCTCGATCTCCTCAGATTGCCAATGGTCATCGATGGCGGTAGTTCTATAGAGGACAGTCCCTTTTTCTTCTGCTTGCTGACAATGTTTGCAATCATCAGGGCATGGTCTCCACAATAGAGCATCAGCATTCTTACGGCTTGTTCCAGCTCGATGTTCAGTCTCGAAGTCGAATTCTTGCAACCGCTCAATTCACCTGGCCACTTGTCCTTCGGGGTTTTTAAACTGCAAGAGCCACTTCAGTGCTGCAGGATCAGTCCTTAGGAGGAATCTTTTACCATAGAGGTACTTGTAGAAATTTTCTACCCCCTTTACCACAGCCAAGAGTTCCCTGCGAATAACGCAGTAATTCCGTTCAGGCTTGCTCAAGGTCTTGCTGAAATAGCCGATGACTTTCTTCTTACCGCCTTGGACCTGCGAAAGCACCGCACCAATTCCGACATTGCTTGCGTCGGTATCCAAAACGAAGTTTCCATCTGGCAAAGGATAACTCGTCAATGTTCTTTTCAGTGTCTCGAATGATTGCTGGCACTCCTCGTCTCACTGGTATTGTAGCTTCTCCTCTGTGAGTCTAGTAAGTGGCTTGGCGATGTTGGCAAATCCGGTTACGTACCGCCGATAGTACGTGCATAACCCCAGGAAACTTAACTGGTGAATATCTTTAGGTATCGGCCATTCCTGGACAGCTTTGACTTTCTGTTTATCAACAGCTACTCCCACTACGGAAACCACATGTCCAAGATATTGCACCTCTTCTTGGAACAGCTGACACTTCGAAGTCCCCGAAACACCTCCTCCAGGTTCTTGACGTGGTCTTCAAATTATCTTCCATCCACGATAATGTCGTCAAGATACACCAAGCATGTTTTCCATGAAAGCCCTTTTAACACTGTTTCCATCAATCTTTCAAACGTCGCTGGAGCATTACACAACTCAAACGGTATCACCGTGAATTGGTAAAGTCCTGAGCCGATGCTAAAATCAGTCTTTTCTCGGTCTTCTTTAGCAAGTTCCACTTGCCAATAACCGCTCTGCAAGTCCAGGGTGGAAAACATCTTCGATCCAGCCAACGTTTCTAGGGTATCGTCTATTCTTGGAAGGGAATAGCTGTCTTTCTTTGTGGCGTGGTTTAATTGCCGATAGTCCACGCAAAATCGGGTCGAACCATCTTTCTTTTTAACCAAGACAACTGGATAAGCCCAAGGGCTATTGGATGGTTCAATAACACCTTCTTCCTCCATCTCGCGGACTATCATGTAGGCTTCTTCTCTTTTAGCTAGGGGTAGTCTTCTCGCCGACTGTCGAATAGGTTGAGCGTATTAGTATTAATTTTGTTTCACCAGATCTTTTGCCATTCCCTACATTTTCTTTCTAACGATGTTCCTCAATTTTACTTTCTGGTTTCGTTTCAAATTCTTAGATGAATCGGTGATAAGTCTTTCAAGTTCCTCGGATAGTTTACCTGGTGGTATTTCTGCATGCTGTGTGCTTCTGACTACAGAGGAAACTGTTGAACAATGGCCTAAAGTTGTTCCTTTCTTTAGCACAACCGAGTAATGATTCAGATTCATTACTCTTACCGGCACAACCTACCTGGTACGAAACAGAGTCTTCCCTAGTGCGACTCCTCTGCCTACATTTCCGTCGTTAAGTTCGGGATCAAACATCATTACTGTTCCAGCTTGAGCTTTCCCATCTAAGCAAGCATCTATAATGATTTCAGCTCTTTCCGGAACATTGACATCCTCTGCTAAGATGGCTCGAAGCATTATGTCATCTTTTCCATGAAGCACCACTTCTTCGTCATTCACTCGCAGAATTCCATCTTTAAAGTTTAACTGGAATCCCTTGGAGCTCATGACATCCATTCCAATGATTACTTCGTCTTCGATGTCTACCACTAATGCCCGATGTAGGAAGGTTGTGTTTCCCAAGGTCATTTCAACCTCTATTTCACCATGGACTTGTGCTGCTTCTCCTGTCGCTGTTCGCAGTTGCCATTTTGTTGGTTTTATCATTGTCTCCAAAACAATGTTGGGCCTTATTACTGTTTTCGTCGCACCAGTATCCAGCAGCATTGTAAATTGCTTCCTATTAATAAGGTTATCTAAAAAGAGACTGTTAACGTGGTTGCGAAGCGAAGCAACATATTCGTTGGTAGTTGGGACTTGTTGGTTACAGGTCGACGATGGTCCCTTTATATTGACCTTCTTTACTTTCCCTGACGAGTAAGTCTGTATTCCGTTGCTCTCCTTGAAGCGACTCTTGACATGTTCTACCTTACGACACTTCCGACATCTAACTAGTCTTTTTTTGGTAAGGACTTCTTCTATTATCTTTCTTACATAGGCTTCATCGTTTCCACCATCTTCGGATTCTTCGTCAACGATTTGGACTCTGGCATAACCTCTGCAGATATTTTTCTCAGCCTCGAATTCCAGAGCTCGAGCCAGTGCATCTACTAATTGAGTTGGTCGAGCTTGGGTCAATGCTTGTCTGGCTGCGTGGTCCCGAAGTCCATCCAAAAACGCTTGCACTGCTAGCCTTTCAATCACATTTTCCGGCGTGGCTAGATAGGCCAATTTTCGAATCCACTACTTCTGGACTGTTTCTGCTTACGGTTTTTGATTAAGTTTCTCCCCTTTGTATAGTGACTACCTGTTCTTTTATATTGCTGATCTCACCTTCCATTATATGCTTTAGCGCTTTTATCCTCGTTTGATTTTTAACTGACTCTTCGATCATTGTTTGCTTTAGCTCCTCCATCTGAGCCTCATTCTCTAATATTTTCTCTTCCAGCATTTCTGAATTTTTCTGTTTTCAAATTTTCTTCTAGAGATTTAGTATTTTCTACTAATTTATCCTCTAACGCCTCTTTCAAGTTTTTAAAATTTTCTAGCAATTTGCCTTCTATGGTTTTAGAGTTTTCTTGTAACATTTGTAGCTTATTTTCTAAGGATTTAGAATTTTCTAGTAATTTGTCTTCTATGGTTTTAGAGTTTTGTTCAATTTTCTTTAATAGCATGCTCATGTCCCCATTACCAGAAACTTCAAACAAATATGTATCGGGATCGTTACCTTCATTTATTAGAGCATCTCGTAGCCGTTGTATTAATTCACTTTTCTTCCCACTAATTTCTAAATCCTATTCCTCAAGTTCTTTTTTTATATCCGTCACTTTCAATTCACTCACCGCTTTGAACATTGTTAGTCTATTTATTTATCACTTCAAAAGTTCCACAAATACACCTACACCTTTCACCACTGTAGTGTTTTTATTTTCACGCTCGGGTTCTGTTCAGTTCTTGGATTTATTTAAAAACACGGTTCAACTCACTCTAATTTATTTCTACTTAAACACAATTTATATTCACAGAAACTATTAACATTTTATCTTAACTATACAATACGACCGACGAAAACTGAATGCCTCCTATCGCCAGCTGTCCATATTTATATATTTCTCTCCGAATTGTCTGGTAAATCCACGAACCATCGGGAAACTTCTTTAATCTGTTCTGGAAACTTTAAGGGAATTGAGAGAAAAAATTTCGGATTCCCAGAAGTATCGGAATAACGTCTCTTTCACGAATTGGTTGATTGCCGATTGCACCAGATGTCGGATGAATTCTCGTAACAATATTTTTGAAGTCGGTGCAAAGCAACAATCAAGTTTGATGAAGTTGTAGAAAAGTACGCACTGCAGGATTTTAGATTTGCTTGGCACCGACTTCAAAAATATACTAGATAGGTAGGTAATTAATTTGTACAGAATAAACACTTTTTACTTTGTGTGTAGATACCTAACAACATTGAATGCGTTATTTACTGTCCACAGTTGAATTTTTTATAATTACTTTCAACTTTTTAGTTATACTTGGAAGTTGGTTATATTTTTTAAAAAAATGTTTCATTTAATGTTAATTTTTGTAACAAATCTGAAAACACCTAATATTTCCAAAGCAGTTAAAGATAGGTGTAGGACATTGTATATGAATTATGTCTAAAATTTTCAGAAGAATCCAAAAAATAAATAGTATACAGGGACTTGCATTTAAAATAAGAAAGTTGGTATTGGCCATTGTCACATGACACCCCTATATAATTTTTTTGTTGAAAAAATGTGCATTTAAAAATACAAATCGACGTGTCCAAGCGTTTTTGCCAACACGCCCTCCTCTATTCACTATTGATTTTATTCCATTTGGCTCTTCCACACTGTATAGCATTCCAAAGGTGATTTTTACCAACGAAAACAAGTGGCTTTCGGCTAATGTTTTTGAAACTTCATAAAAATTATATATAAAGGTTAAAAAAGTCAACTTTAAGAAGCTGTATATCGAAAACAAAAGACTTTAAGAAGTTATGACCTTAGAGGCATTAAATGATAAAGTTCCAAAAAAGATAGTTGAAACCCACTTTCTTTCTACGACATAAAAAATCAACTTTGAGGAACTATGTATCGAAAACAATTAAATTAAGTTCATGATCATGGAGACTTTTGATTTACGAATTAGGAACTACCAAACGCCAAAAGTTCATAAAATATTACAGAAAGCCATTTTTCATAAAAATAGTGCGGTGTCCTTTAACTCCCAGTTTTTAAATCGGGAATCTTATCAAGTATTTTACTTTTAAGAAGAATCAACTTCCAAAATTCCATATTCGCCAGATTAAATTCTTACATTGCTCTGATGCATGAATATCAGAGCATCAGAAATTTCATTAACTTATCTTTTGGAAAAAGATGGGGCCACCCAAGTTATTAAATAGCAAAAAATATCTGCTGCAAACCCTGAAATAACATGGAAAGTGCTTGTGTTAATGATTATTAAGGCATAATAATAATAAAACTCTATTCAACTATAAACTAATCGCGAAATGGTCTGCGTGGGCAATTAGATACTTATTTGTTTAGAATTCAGTCAATCTAAGGCGCTCGAACATTTAAAACAGCCAGTAAAATAGCGGCCATAAATTCTACCACAAGCAACATATCTTGAATAAGTGTAAGAACTTCTTAGCAATAGTTTAGGGAGCACATATGGGTAATAAAAAACAACACAATGAGATTATTCCGATTTCTAGCTACCGGGTGAAATGCAATGAACATTTAAAATAAACAGTATTGGCGCGAATAGCGGTAAAACACCTTACGTGAAATGGTTTGGAATAGGATACACTTATTTTATATTCACAACCAGCTACATTAACTAACATTACGTGAATGGCAATATTGCAAGTGGCTTTCGAAAAATAATAAAAATTAAGTATACGAATACCCAGAGTATTCACAAATTTCACGCTCGAGGGGGTAATCAAGAGGTGCTACATTTTATAAAAGAATATATGTTTTATTGCGAAATAGGAGTTTCAGGAAAAACTAGCTCACAGAGATTCCAATTAGGGAGTTGTACAGTGTATAAAGAGTATTATGTTTTTCTTCAGCTCAGCATATATATATATATATATATATATATATATATATATATATATATATATATATGAACTAAGCTAGGTTCCGGGTGAGAACCGCGTCTGAATTTATTGAATACTCGACGTTTCGACTCCTGCTTTGGAGCCATTATCAAGAGACACAAGTGAAAAAGAATTTCAGAGTCTAGATCGAACTCGGGGCCTCAATCTGCCTACTCCCCAAGAGTCACTAGGTAACTGAACTGAATTTGAGTCTGCTCTGCTTCTTTTATTTATAGTTAGCGCTGGGTTAGAAGAAGATGTCACGTGATGAGGCTGTGTTGTGATTGGTTGGGTATTGGTTGGCGTGTCTGCTTTGTTTAATCTGGCAATTATGGAGGTCCAAGCTGTGGGAAGGCGAGTGCTGTCATCGCGTCTATTTAGACAGAGAGGTCTTTTCTCTATTTCGATGGCTTCGCGAATAGTGGATGCCCTAAGAGAATTGAGAGATATGATAGTCCTACTGTCCTCGAAGTTGATGGAGTGCCCTGTTTGGATATGGTGATGCGCGAGAGCTGAAGTCGGATCTTTTTTACGAACTGACAGAGAGTGTTCATATACTCGATGGTTAACGCGCCTGTTGGTACGACCGATGTAGCTTTGTGGGCAATCGCGACATGATATTTCGTAAACTCCTCGATCCTCGTTAGGTACTTTGTCTTTGGGGTTACCGGTTAAGTTGCCTATAGTTTGAGTGGTGTTGAAGATAGTCTTTATTTGATGTCTTTGTAAAATCCGTGCTATTTTGTCAGTGACTCCTCGAATGTATGGAAGTACGGCTTTTTGATTATGTTGTTCTGTTTCTGACGGGTTTGGTGTGATTGGGGGTTGTTGAGATTGATGAATTATATGCGCAATGTGGTCCGGATGATAACCGTTTTGTCGAAGGATTTGTTGAAGATTATTAAGTTCGTTTTGTCTATTGTCAATATCTGTTAAACGAATAGATCTAAGAGTCAAACTGTATGTGAGAATCTGTCTATAGAAAACCAACCCATACCAATCGATACTTAAATGCCCAATCACACCACCACCCTGCCCAATTGAGTTCTGTAATGAAATCTTTGACTCTTAGATCTATTCGTTTAACAGATATTGACAATAGACAAAACGAACTTAATAATCTTCAACAAATCCTTCGACAAAACGGTTATCATCCGGACCACATTGCGCATATAATTCATCAATCTCAACAACCCCCAATCACACCAAACCCGTCAGAAACAGAACAACATAATCAAAAAGCCGTACTTCCATACATTCGAGGAGTCACTGACAAAATAGCACGGATTTTACAAAGACATCAAATAAAGACTATCTTCAACACCACTCAAACTATAGGCAACTTAACCGGTAACCCCAAAGACAAAGTACCTAACGAGGATCGAGGAGTTTACGAAATATCATGTCGCGATTGCCCACAAAGCTACATCGGTCGTACCAACAGGCGCGTTAACCATCGAGTATATGAACACTCTCTGTCAGTTCGTAAAAAAGATCCGACTTCAGCTCTCGCGCATCACCATATCCAAACAGGGCACTCCATCAACTTCGAGGACAGTAGGACTATCATATCTCTCAATTCTCTTAGGGCATCCACTATTCGCGAAGCCATCGAAATAGAGAAAAGCCAGCCGTGACGGTCATATGCCAGAAGTTATATTCAAATTATTCTTCCGAATAAAGTAAATTTCATATCAATTTTAAAAAAATATCCTTGTTTTATTCCATTTCAAAGTTCTATACCTAAAAAAACACTTGTTCTATATACATATATATATATATATATATATATATATATATATATATATATATATATATATGTTTGAAAACAAGTTGGCACGGACGGAACTATGTTCCTTTACAGGGACAAAACTTTCAACGGACGAACACCCGGACCATCAAGAGAGCTACATATATATATATATATATATATATATATATATATATATATATATATATGATATATCCGTCATGAAGAACACTTAGAATATTTACACCATAACAACATTATAATAATCATTTCTCATCAATATCGTATTACATCTCATATTTCAGGATATGAGACGCTCCGCTTCCTAGCACGTGTAATCTGCTGATGCTTAGCTTGCAAAACCAAAATTATAAAATCATATGCGACGACAGCGAGCGTCATTAAGTGTCTTAAATTCATTAAGTTATATTTTATTTCAACATTGTTACTTACAAGTATTATTCTTTGTATTTCAAATAAAAAGTTTTTTTTAAGCTAATTGTGTTAGTAATAATATAAAAATGGGCGCAGTCAGTAGGATTGTTCCAACACGGGAAGAACACGAAGAATTCTCACTCGTCGTCGTGGTTTCTAAACCTTTGTGAAACAACGACCTTCGAGCTGGAGACACAACTGCGAGTAAATCAGCACCAGGCACAAGCCAGGCTAACCAGTGCGGTCCTGACAGAACAGTCCATGCCGAGATTTATACTGTAAGAATCACGTTTAATTTACACTTAATCACTATTTTTATTTTATTTTTGATCGAACATTTCTATCATCAAATTTATTTATTTTTCACTGATTTATCGATTTTTGATTTCCTTTTTAACTAATTTACCTTTCCCCTGCACTATATATCGATAAAATATTTCGCAATATATTAACAAGCTTTTAAACATTCTTCACAACAAATTATTATTATTACCCCTTTTTGGTAACATTTTATACACTTTAATCTGATAGTAGAATTCTCATTCTGCTATTGCTATTGCTTTTGTATTCTTGAATTTTCTAATACTGTGCAATAACCGTATTCTAAATACAAAATGGCAACGACTAGTCAAGGTGCCACAACCTCAATGGTAGAACCTTACAAAATTTCAGAGATATTTGCGATCATTCCTGAATACGACGGGAATCCCATTTTCCTTAACACTTTCATTAGCTCTTGCGCAACAGCACACAACATGGCTGTTGCTAATCAAATAGCCTTATTAATCCTTCACATAGAAAACAAGTTGAGAGGCCGTGCCGCCAAACTTGTAAATTCCCGGAACCCATCAACTTGGGACGACATCAAAACGCTTCTTGAAACACACTTTGGTGATTTGGAGAATGCGGCAACTTCCCAATGAGTAACTTTCGCAGCCCGCCTCAAACACACGAAGTCAAAATGCACGCGGCCGTCAATAAACAAAATATAACTACAAAAGAAAAAGTCGCACAAATTTCTCTCATTGACTCCATGGCTCTGAATAGCCTTTTAACAGGTCTTGAGCCAAAAATAGGGCAAATTATACGTGCCAGCAACCCTGACGACATTATAACTGCTGTTTCTAGAATAAAACGGGTGATACAACTGTGTCACTTAGAAAACCAAAAGTTCCAAATGATACGTAACCAACAACAACAAAAACTACCAAACGCTACAACTTTTATAAAGCAATGCTCGTTTTGCAACCGAAAAGGGCATTCGTTTAACGAATGCTTAACTAGACAAAGGCAACAACAGCCAAACTCGAATTTTAACAATAAGAACTTCCAACAATTTCGACCTAATCAATTTTCTCAGCCCGCAAACCAAATGAGACTCAACTTTGACTAGAATAGACAACAATTTCAACAAAATCGACCCTCAACTAGCGGACAAAATCAAGGTCCTAACAGCTTTCACCCAATCCAAACTTTTTCAGAAATCAGCAACAAAGGGCCCATCATTTTAACCAGTCGGATTTTTATAACACTCCCAATTACACAAATGATCAGTCCAACAATTTCTATGACTCTGATTACCCTCAACAAGCTGAATACTCATATTATGATACGGTGCCACAAGGTAATGATTTCCATTACTCTCAGGCTCAAAGTTACGACAATTACGAACATGATTACCCTGAATTCTGCTCTGATATCCCCGATAATTCTCAGCAAAATTTTCAAACGGCTCTCACAGTAGACAAACCACCGGACACTCAAATTCTTAATCTTCAGTCCCAATTCGAGACAATGAATTTCAACGACAGCTTCCTATAAGCCCCGCACTTTCAGTTAACCCAAAAAACCTATTTTACATCAATGACGCCTCTAACACTTACAAATTGGTAATCGACACAGCTTATCAAGCTCAATTTTCAAGCCCAACTCTTCTGAAAAATTTCCAAACCGATCTCCTGAAAACATTGTGATGCAAGGTATCACTAACCAAAAAATTCTCATAAACGAATCCACTTTAGTCCCGTTCAATCTAACAGATCCACACAAAGTCTACATATGCCATCTAGACATCGAATTCGATGGCCTATTAGGATCCGATTTTCTGGAGCATTACAATTGTATAATAGACTTTAATAAGAAAGTTCTCGTCACAAAACCATCCCGCTCATGAAAGTTACTGAAGAGATATTATCAACCGACTTCCCACCACAGAAAAACGACCAAACAATTACTAATACCATCAGTATCGAGCCGCGAACAGAACGCATTTATAAACTTAAGTGCGATTTACGAAATCGGAGGCCATTCTAACTTCCACCGTAATGGAAAACGTAAGATAACCAAACGCTTTAGTCCAGGTTAATGACAAGGGTGAATTTTTCACTACTATTTTAAATGCACATGCTAGCCCAAAAATTATAAATTTCAACAAAATCCAATTCGAACCCATTCAGAATCTTTCTATTAACCACTGCAAACAAATCTCTTTCGGAAACAGTTCTAATATAGACAGACTAACAGAAATTCACAACCAACTTCAACCCGAACATCTCAACGAGGAGGAGGCAGAATGAATCCAACAACTTTGCATCGATTACTAGGACATTTTCTATCTAGAAGGAGACAATCTTAGTTTCACTAACGAAATAAAACACTCTATTGATACAAATAACTCGAAACCCATATTCACCAAATCTAATCGCTACCCCCAAATCCATAAGGAGGAAGTTCGTACCCAAGTCTCAAAAATGTTAGAACAAGGTATCATTCGCCCTTCAAATTCCCCTTGGTCTTCCGCTGTGTGGGTTGTCGCAAAAAAACAAGTCGCATCCCGCAAACAAAAGTGGCGCGTACTCGTGGACTACCGAAAACTTAATGAACTCACAGTAGACAATAAGTATCCCTTACCTAACATATGGGACTTACTGGACCAACTTGGCAAATGCCAATACTTTACTACACTAGATATTGCTTCTGGCTTTCACCAGATCGAAACTGAATCGAAGGACATTCAAAAAAACCGCTTTCACTGTAGAGAACGGTCATTTTGAATTCGTTCGCATGCCTTTCGGTTTGAAGAATGCTCCCTCAACCTTTCAAAGGGTGATGGACAACATTCTCATCGGAATCCAGAACGAGAGATGCTTGGTCTATATGGGCGATATAATCTTCTACTCACCAACTATACACGAACATTTTGACCGACTGACTTAAGTATTCAAACGACTTAGGAAGGCAAATCTTAAGATTCAGCCTGATAAATGCGAATTTCTCCGCAAGGAGGTCGCATATTTAGGACACCTCATTACAAAGGACGGAGTAAAACCGAACCTGTCCAAAGTCGAATGTATACTGAACTTCCCCCAACCGCAGAATCAGAAAGACATTAAATATTTTCTTGGTCTAGCTGGCTACTATCGTCAATTTATACCAAACTTTGCCAAAATACCCAAACCTCTTAGAAAACTGCCCGAAAAAGACCTTTGATTTCATTTTAATTCAAACTGTGTTGACTCCTTTAACAAATTAAAACAAGCTCTCACGTCCACTCCGATCTTGATCTATCTCGACTTCAACGAACCTTTCCTTCTAACTACAGACGCTAGTGCTTTCGCAATCGGCGCTGTACTTTCGCATGGACCAATAGGCAAAGACCTGCCCATTGGATATGCCTTTAGAACTCTCTGCAAAGCAGAGACTAGATACTCCACCATAGAGCGCGAACTTCGGGCCATCCTCTGGGCTGTCAAACACTTTCGACCAATAATTTTTGGCTGCAAGTTTAAACTCCTGACCGATCACTTTTCTATTAAAGATCCGGGTAGTCGACTTGCGAGATGGCGCCTCAAACTCGAGGAATATGATTACGAAATCATATACAAGCCAGGAAAAGTCAACAAAAATGCCGACGCCCTTTCGCGCATTAAAATAACTCACTTCAATGAATGCATCAATTTCCAGTCAACCAACAATCTTCAATACCTTCAAAAAAAACCCTTAACGAAAACGATGACACTGACTCAGACGAACCTGAAACAAATAACGACGATGACCTAATATTTACTGAATTTAGAACGTTCGTAGAACGTTACAAAACAGTTTCACTCATTGACTATAGTAAGATACAATACTCTAACTGCCAACTTCTTGACAGAGAAAATAAAAACATTCTAGTTTTCTTTCAAACCGACAATCTTAAAGACTTTCACCAGCAAATCTTGGAAGATATCTTTGAAGAAAATGCCGACTTCGAACGATATAAAATTAACGAATTCTCCAGCAAAAATGTTGCTTCAATATTTAAAAGCAAAAATGTACGAACCGAATCAGAACTCTATTGCGTCGAGAATAATTTGGGAATTACCTATTTTAGAAATGCTTTCGTTTATCTTTGCAAAATTAAACGCAAAATGGAAAGTTTGTCAAAACATAACTCAAGAGTGATTTAACATCAATATCACTCTTCACAAATATTCCTTTAAATTTTGTAGAACTTATCATTGATAGAAATTGGGTTTTAATTTCCCCTCACACAAATATTAGTAAAGTAACTTCCTAGAACTAATTAAATTTCTTTTCACTAACACTGTTTTTGCAGGTTTTTGGCTCACCAATGGGTTCTAAGCGTTCACCCATTATCGACGATCTGGTCACTGAATGTATAACTAAACTTAGTTTTAACATTCCATTTAAAAAAAAAACGTAGATGACATGGTTTGTAGTACTCCCTTCGAGGTGTCATTTCTTTTGTACGCAGGACAATATATATAATATATATTGTTTCTGGTTAGGGAACCTTCATCTGTTGGGCTTCCCACAATTGAATGTCCTCTCGAACACTTCTTTATGTATTTGATACATCTCGCGTCTTCAAATGGTTTGTAGTGTTCCTGTTGGTTGCAAACATGAGCTTTTAAACATTTTTAACATTTACAATAGATTTTTACAATTCACTATTGAAGAAGATGATGAATCACATCGATATTGGTTGACTAGAGGGGGATGTCACGTGTTCAAGGGTTGTGGTGATTGGTTGGGTGTTGGTGGGAGTGTCTGATTTGTTTAATCTGGCAATCCCGCTTTCCATGATGTAGGATGGGGGAACTGTCATCGCGTCGATTTAGACAAAGTGGTCATTTCCCTAAGGGAATTGAGAGATATAATAGTCCTACTGTCCTCGAAGTTGATAGAGTGCCCTGTTTGAATATGATGATGCGCGAGAGATGAAGTCACACCTTTTTTACGAACTGACAGAGTGTTCATATACTCGATGGTTGACGCACCTGTTGGTACGACCGATGTAGCTTTGTCGGCAATCGCGAGATGGTATTTCGTAAACTCCTCAATTCTCATTAGGTACTTTATCTTTAGGGTTCCCGGTTAAGTTGGCTATAGTTTGAGTAGTGTTGAAGACTGTCTTAATTTGATATCGGTGTAAAATACTTGATATTTTGTCAATGACTCCTCGAATGTACGGAAGGTAGGCTTTCCGGTGTTGTTGATCTGTTTCTGACGGAGTTGGTGTATTCGAAGGTTATTGAGATTGACGAATTATGCGCGCAATGTGATCTGGATGATAACCGTTTTGTCGAAGAATTTGTTGAAGATCATTAAGTTCGTTTTGTCTATTGTCAATATCTGTTAAGCGAATAGATCTAAGAGCCAAAGATTTAATTACAGAACTCAATTAGGCATTGGTATGGGTTGGTTTCTTATTGACGATATGTGAGAATCTGGTAATTTCCTCCAATACAGGGCAATTTCATCAGCATTGTAAATTTGTTTCATAGTCACAAATTTTTCTGTGAACCGGGTACCTTAGCGAGTGAACAGATTGTTGATATTATTGCGGTTTCCTCTTGTTTCTATAGTACAAATTTTTTGCTTATGTTACCGCAAATGTTTTAACTATGGAATGTTTCTAATATCTCAGTTTTTATGACATTCTATTACTTCTGGCTCTTGACTTGGTTTGATAAATGTATGTAGATAAGAGTACCAACCTTAATTAATAACTATTCTCTAAATATTTTCTTCTTACTAATAAAGATATCCATTACTAGACATTTCCAGTCCATAGAAAATTTCGTGATAGTATTCTTGATCTGAGCGGATTTTCGAATATTATCTTCTCTGAATGTATGACACCAAGAACAATAAAAGAGTCATATCACAATTATATGTTTTTTTTTCAGAATTTGCACTAGGGGATGATACAATTTCAAGGCATCTTCAAGCAACAAATTAGCAACGATGTCAGCCTTTTGTTTGATTCCCTATTTTTATTTCATATACATATATACAGGGTATACCATCTCAAACGAGCCACCTTGAATATCTTGGTGATTTTCAAAATTGTTGCAATAAGAAAAAACAGGTCGATTTTTGTTTCGAGGGGGAAATTTTTTGAGGTGAATTAGCGCTTGTGCGCATTCAGTGAGCCTGTTTATGTTGAATGCGCGCAAGCCCTAATTCTCCTGAAAGAATTTCCCGCTTTTACTAATGTCAAACCAGCTTATACCTAATATTTTTTCCCATATCTCTTTTTGATGACCTTGGAGATTCCTTCTTTTAATCTCTTTTTGTCCTAAAATCTCTATAGAAATGTAAATAGTCTCCTTTTGTTTCACTTGCTTCCCTTTGTACATTCAACATCCAAAAATCATATACATTGTCCGTTGCCGTTTCCGTCGTTGATTTGTTTCATTCTGTTTCCGGGTCATGTTGGAATATTTTACTGCTTAGTGGTTTTTCGTGATAATGAGGTGAAAATCCATTGCTCCAACCCCCATGCTTGGAGAGCAAGGATTACATTGAGGTTTAACTGATATGTTCCCGTTTTTAGGCACCTCAGATTCGGCTTTTACCTTCTACCGTTGGCTGTTATGTACATCTATTCCACGCCATACACCCGGTAACTCGCGAAGTAAAAGCAGGATTTGTTAGCGTGCTGAAGGTAGTTTCTGCAAACACTGACTAATGTCAGATATCAGTAGACGTTATTTGAAGTTTTCCCGCTGTATAAAAATTAGCGTTATTTCACAACCTCCGATCTCTTTACCAACCTATTGTAACTTGGTTATTCCAAAAGAAATTAACTCAAGTATATGTTTCAAATAAGCGTGCCTTTCTTTTTGACATGAAATATTACTGTCAAGAAACAACTCTGGTTCTTAAACAATCCTGTAAAAACGAAATAGTGGACAAATAATCTATACAGTTATTTATGAAAAATAGCAGAATGTAGCGTTAACTTAAACATGACTTGAACCTGTACCATCAATTTGTTTAAAATGGATGGGAATTGTATATAAGTTACCATCAACTCATATTAAAATAACAAGCTAGCGTTCCTAATTAGATTACAAACAACCACAAGAACTGTCCTTGTTAAAACTCTTAACTCAGCCAAAGTAAATTATAAATTAAGGATTTTTATTGTTTCATTATTTACTATTGCTTATTTTTTACGAAACTGCTATCTTTAGTCTCAGTCTAAATAACGTCTTCTTAAAAACTCAAAGACATAATGAACAAAATAGGTAGAGGAAAGAATCTAACAACAGCATTACATCTAATCCTGTGGAATATTAACTTGTCAAAAAAGCTATATGTATATAAAACATGAATAGAATTGGTTATTTGACTAAGAGTAAGAGCATTACCCAAAGAATTCTGTCTAGAGATTCTATTGTAGACATAATAAATAAAAAACAAATGAAATGGTATGGAACCCTGTGCCGCATGAGTGAGGCAAGGATACCAGGGAAGGTATGGAAGGAGACCCCCAACAAAGAAATAATCGAGGAAGACGAAACAAGTGGGTACAAATATACACAAGAAGCCTCGTTGATGTGTTAATTAGACTGTTGTGTCTATTTATTGAGTTTTTTTCTCTTCTCGTCATCTCTGTAACAGATAGATTACTGGATATCTCTTACAGAGAATGGTGACCGCAAGCGGATAAAAGGAATACAGGAGGACCCCCACCAGATTGAGAGTAGGAGCGGATCCACAAGAGCTTCCGGGGGAGCGATACCATGCTTTAGGGGGACGATCTCGTATTAAATTGCCCCAAATAGAGGGAGTGGGGCTCCTTTGCAGTTTTTAAACAAATTACATAGAAATGTTTATCCTACGATTTAAGCCGATGGATGCAACTTTTTCCAGGTTTTTAAAGATAAGGTTCTCTCGTTTTAGTTTTAAATTTACTCTCGAAGGGTCTTACACCTGTGGATCAGCCCCAGGTGTAAGACGTTATAAATGAATAGGAAAGTCACTGGAGTAGTATTGTAAAAGAGAAAACTTATGTTCAGCAGTGGAGAACGATGGCTAGATAGAAAACTAATTTATTTCAAAATTTCCAGACAAATGTTTGAAGTATCAAAACCATTCTGATTAAAACTGTTTTAAAAAGGATATGCCTTAATGTAGATAGAGATCAATATAATTAATAAATACTGTACCTTGTAATATCATACCAAACATATTACAATGCAACAATGTAGCCTAAATAAAGATTAAAACTCATTATATACTTACTATCTCTAATTACTAAAACTATACATCTACAAGCTTACCGCTTCCCAGCATTGCCATCTGCTCTTGGGACGCTGTTTCCATATAAAATTCACATACATAAGCAGAAAATTCATTGTTGAATGTATCTATACAATAATCTTCCGGATGGTACATGACTTCAAAACTTGGAATGAATAAACTTCCATTTTCTTGCACAAATATTGCTTCAGATGAACCTGGCGTGATACGTATGTGATTTTCCCGGCAATGTTTAGAATACAGAAAATAAAAATCATTAGAAGTCACATTATCACTTACACTTGTTAAACTGTAAACGTTAAACCGAAATTCTTCTGGATTGTTTACACAAATTTCTTCTGACATTTTTTCGTTCGGACCACAACACTTTTTAATGCACTTTTGTTTTACATTACAAATACAAACATAATAAGTGCCCCTGTCTTCAAAATAATTGAACTCACTGTACGTGATTCCGTCTATTTTAATAGTACCATCCATCGAGTTTTTTTCATCGTCCGTGATATTAACATTCACAAATTTTGGACAAGAACTTTGGGAAGTGACAACAAAATTAATAATAAAGAACAGTATAGTTAACTGAAGCGAATACATGTCGACGTACGGTGATAATAAAGCTTGCTTTATTTTGCAGATATATTTAATATCAATCTTCGCAGAAGAAAACCCACAGTTCCCGAGATAAGAGAATTATAAACAACGCCTAGAGTTCGATTGTGGAAGCTGTTACTTTGTGATTTTCGTTTTTTATGGCTGCGACTTCATTACTCAATGCGTGACTAAATTCGGTGATAACTGACCATTAACAAAAGTATTTAATGGGATGAAAATTTAAACAAACTAAAAACGTTATCCCCTTGAACACATAAAATAACTTAGTGAAATTACTGCACATTTAAAAAAATAAATATTTAGATTTTTTTAATTCGATAATTATGATGATTTTTTTTTCACCACTATGTTTTGTGTCTGATAACAAATGGTAATAATTTTGACAACAAAATTTAATAAGTGTACACTTATTAATTAATTAATTTATTTATTATAAAGTTATCTGTTTGAATTTCTCTGCAGTTCTCTTCAGTTTTAAGCAATATTTCGTAACAATTTGTTGTCAATTTATTGTCTTTATGCGTACACGGCGTTTCAGTAACAATTAGAAAATTAGAGTTTGTGCTGAAATCGCGAAATACGGTAAGATTTATCCAATCTACATAGGTACTTTTTACAATAATTTTAAGCTAAATGATTTTTTTGCTTAACACATTGTCTTCAGAGTTATACCACTTAAATATCGTATGAAAAAACATAATTTTAATTTTTTTCTGAAGCTTATTTATGACATCTAGTTTTTTATTAGCTTCTTTGGGAAATAACGCCGCATTGAGGGGTAAAAGCTGTATATTCAAAAATCCAAACGTTTCAAAGTATTATTCAATGATCATACATTCAAGATGGAAGAACTTGAAATAGTTGTCTTCAGAATTTATATGTCGCCCTCCTAGGGGCGACTTGTTGTTCAACAAGAATGTGATCACAGAATTCTGATGATTCAAAGATCTCCTTAACGTCATGAGGAAATACCTAGCGAAAACCTTAAGAACTATCCCGATATAGGGTGGTTCAAAGGAAGATGACACTTATTAATTTCCTCCTTAATTAACGACAACCAGATACAAATGAACTCTGCTGAAGTAGCAGCGATGCAACCGGCCTCATTTAACAGAATTAACGCAGACTCTTGCAATTTTCGTTTCGTGTTGTGTAGTACTGTGACGTTGTCTTATTATAATTTATGTCCTACCCAAGTATGTTCACAAATATTAGATTGTCCGTTCTTTAAGTAATTTTAGAGTATTTTCAGGTCTTTACGTGTTTCCCCAATGTAAAATTTATTACATTGGCAAGGAAATTTGTAAATACTATTTTTGAGTTTTTAGTTGTGTTTTTGATTTTGTTTTCAAAATAATTGATTTATAATAGCAAACCCTGTATAGTTGTCACTAGTGTAGTTGTTTTGAGTTCCGGTATTACTTCGAGAAGTTTGCAGTTGATCCTCAATGTTTGTTTTGTGTTCAATTGTATTTAACTCTTTGTTGATGAATGTTGTAGGATATTGGTTTCCAGCGAGAACACTTTTTATAATTGTTTTATCTTTATTAAGTTTGTTGTCACTTGTCATCAGAACAGTTGGTTTTTGCTCATCATATAATGATTTAATAACACATTTCTTTTCTGTATTCGGATGGATTAATTGAAATCGAGGTATCTGTTATATGAGACGGTTTTCCATAAACTATTGGATCGAATAAAGGTCCATTTTTGGTACTAATATGTCTAGGAAAAGTAGATTGTTATTTTGTTAGATTGAACAACTCTCTTCCAAGTGTAATCAGTATTTTAGTGTATCTAATAGTGGAATCACTGATGAAATGTTTCTATTATTGTCACTCATATTTCTGGTAACCATTTCATTTTGTGTTTACTAGCATACAGACACAGCTAATCACTTAATTGAATCGTTCAGGTCCACAGAAAGTATTTTCAGCCACAGAGTAATTTGATTTTTGGCTTCTTGAGAGGTTGAAGTAGAGGATCGCTCATCTTCGATTCAACGAGTATCTTAATGCATTCTTCATATTCAGTAACATGCAAGATTTTAAATGACTTTATAGTAGTTATCTCTTTTTGAATACAATTTCCCATCTTCCAATCTTATACTTGTCCGTATTAACAGCAAATTCATTAAAGTAGTACAACATAACACTTGTTTTAGTTTAATTATAAACTTACCACGTGAAAAATACAAAGTAATTACTAAAACATTGCGGGCAATTACAATTCGCAACCCACAAGTAGAAACTTGAAACGAACAAATTTATACAGAGCAAACAACTTGTAGGTATTCCCAAATCTGAGAGTATATATAGTCAAGGTTTCTTCAATTAATAAAAAATTGTGACACAATTTATATGAACACTCCCCGTCAGTTCGTAAAAAAAATCCGGGCTCAGCTCTCGCGCATCATCATATTCAAACATGACAATCTATCAACTTCGAGGACAGTAGTCATATCTCTCAATTCCCTGAGGGCATTCACTATTCGCGAAGCTATAGGAATAGAGAAACGACCCCTCTCGACGCGATGACAGCTCCCGCCTTCCTACAGCATGGACCTCCGTAATTGACAGATCAAAACAAACCAGACACGCCCACCAACCCCCAACCAATCACCGCACAGCCCCTTAATCGCGTGACATCCGCTTCTAATCAACCGACAACTACAAATTAAAGAAGCAGAGTAGATTTACATTCAGTTCAAAGAGAAGACAGAAGAAGTGGTCATCAGTAAATTTTACTGAAGGGCAAATCTAGTTCCTGGGCTCACGCATGGGTGTGGTGGTGGTACATTCAGTTACCTAGTGAATCTTGGGTAGTGAATTCAGACGCGGTTCTCACCCTGAACCTAACCTAATTCATATATATATATATATATATATATATATATATATATATATATATATATGAAGTGAGTATGTCTTGGGATGTAGGGGTCAGGTACAATTAAAACAATTTAATCCTGAGAATCCAACGTTTCGGGGTTTATTTATTATTCAATAATTTACCCCTTCATCAGGTAGGGATTATATCAACTACGCGGATAAATTCCCGGAAACCATCTAATACATATGGTGCGTTCCCGCAATTTGTTTAGTGTATTGTGTTCAATTTGATTGAATTACTTCATTGATGTTTAAACTTCTGCACCTTTTCTAAAACATTCCGTCGCGCTAATGCTAATCGTAAAAGTGTTTTTTGCGTATAAAATATAGACAGTATTGACATTCGTGTGTCGGATCCCTAGCTGTTAAGACGCTTGGGAGATTCGTGTAATGTACTCCGAACTTTTCGGTGGCTTTGATTCCGTCTGAAGAGACGACGCTTATTGTTGTTTTTTGCGTTACGATTTCGCGAGTTCTTAGCTCCATTCGTGACGACCGCTAAACCGCTTTCATTTTGTTTCTTTTGTGTTTACAAAAGCGCATCATTTGTTGTTAAACCCGCATTTTTTGTATGCTCAATCAATGAACACTACGTCGCTATTTTTTGTGTAACGTGTTGTCCAGAAGAAGCTCTAAAAAAACTGTTCACCAAGAAAACACCCTTTGCAGAGCTTCGACGTAAAAGGTCAGTGACTAACTTTTATTTGATGAATTAATTTACGTGTTTATTGATTGTTCCGCTAAAGGTCCTTCGTCAATTATATACTTGCATTGAACCAGCATTGAACTAAAACCGCAACATCTAATTCATACATTTTTTTGGATATTCTCTATGGAATGTGCATCGAATATATATATATATATATATATATATATATATATATATATATATATATATTTGTTTTTAAGTTTTCGCGGGCACTAAATGTTTTAGGTGGTTTAAGGGAATTCATCCGCGTAGTTGATAACTGATCCCTGCCGGGATCGATGGTAAAATGACGACGTTTCGGCAGAGTCACATCTGCCCTCTTCAGATCGGTTCGCATAATTCTTGTAGCCTTCTGCTTTTGCTTCTAGTTACTCGAATACTAAGATTTTCAGAAGCGCTCGCGCTGTTATATTGTCGCGGCTCGGCGCCTGTTTTATTTTGTGTCTCTTGATAATGGCTCCAAAGCAGGAGTCGAAACGTCGAGTATTTAATAAATTCAGACGCGGTTCTCACCCGGAACTTAGCTTAGTTCATATATATATGGGGTTAGTTGTAAGAACAGCTAGCAGGGTAACCTGCGGCTGAAACTCGCCCAATTCTTGTATTATAATTATTTTTGTTATCTATTATCTTATTAATAAAAGTCCTTTATTATTATATATATATATATATATATATATATATATATATATATATATATATATATATATAACATATCAGATCAATTAAATATCAGGAAATACTCGTAACCATTGACAACAATTCTAAATAAGATCGCAATAAATTAAATAAAAGTTTATGAAAATTAATCACATTTGAATTCACCTCTTCTTTACCATTGAAATTAAACCTAATGACAATCATTTAGCACACCAAGCAGTCATAATTACAATTTTGGCAGTTACCATTGGTTCCTAAAATAAATATATTGTTCTACGTTATATAATAATCTTCCAACAAGGCACAATTATTAGTATGTTGAATTGAATTTAAATAACAGAATTTTATTTCTTGGGCGTTCAATAATTTAAAGGTCACGTTTCTTTGGTGTAATGTAATGTCCAATAAAAGTGGTTTTACTATAAAGGAACAAATCATTATCTTAACAGTTCAAAATATAAATAAATTTTAATAACATTGTGGTATTATATCCCGTATGACTAAACCTGATGAATAAGATGCTTATTGAATAATGAATTTCACTTTAATATATTGCTTAGACTTACGGAAATATGTTATTTCCTGTAAACTTTGGTTTTTACATATGATAAAGGGTTACTTTCCTCATAAACACGCCGAAATTGTATTTCCAAGTCCTCAGACACAAATGGAAAAGGGACATATCATGATTTTATTTTAGGTTTTACATCATGCAGTTCTTTTTATGAACAATAATATTTTTAGCGTTCCGTATGTCTTTCAGAAATCCTTTTACGTATCACACGTTTGTCGGTCGGTCTGTTACAGCCTATTTTATTCGAAACTACTGGACGAAAAAAAATGTTAAATTTGGTTATTTATATATTACACAATAAAAGAAGGGGCAAAACATACAAGAACAGTGTAATATTTATAAGAAGAAGAAGAATGAATTGATCCCCGGATCCCAAGAATCGGCAATAAGACGCTGTTATTACGGAAATGAGAAGACAGAACAAGAACTATCACAAAAATTCCTAGATGTCGTTGTTCAATTCAATTAAATAACTATTATTGAATAAGTTCTATTAAATGTTTTGTCCACAAACGTCTTCAATTTTGCTCTATTGACTGGTGTTATCAGAAAAACGTGAAGAAGATGAAATGTGAAAAATTTTCGTTTTATTACTATGAACATTATTCGACATGTCCAAAATGCAACGTCAGGCCGAAACCCAGGAGTGGACCAGTTTATTCCGACCTAAATATCTGAATAATATTTTTAAGAAATAAGCACCTTATTGAAAACGTGCAAAAAGAATACTCCAGACTATATTTTTCAGTACTATAATTACAATTTTGAAAATATAACTGTTGAAGTGTTTGTACTGCTAATCTAATTATCTATTTTATAAGGGATAATCCCAAATTGAACCGCAATGTGTTGCTTTATCACAAATATATATATATATATATATATATATATATATATACATTTACTAACAGAAATTTGGGGAATTTTTTTTCAGTCAAATTTGATACCTCACGGTATAAAAAAATATACCTAAACAACTATGGCAAGGTATTGCCAAACTTGGCACCACTTATGAAGTTTAATACTTCTTCCAGAATTCACAAATAAAAATTCATGTGAACAAGAAGCAATTATTAAAGTCATCCCATAATTCTCAACCGATTTAAAATAAATCGATTGTGAAAGTTCCAATCAATGGTCATGAAAAGTTCATTATTCACACTGTTGGCACCAGCATTCATACATGCAGGACATCGTCTTAAACACGATATTTTCAACAATTGTGCATAATGTCGCGAACCGATATGTTCGGCAGCAACCAAGATTCTTTGACGTAATTTACCAATTGTTGAAATGCGTTTTGAATAAATCTTATTTTTCAGGTAACCCCAGTAAAAAAGTTCAATGAGCTTAAATCAGGAGAGCGTGGTGGCCATAACATTGGACCAAGGAGCCCGATCCAACGGCCTGCATACTCTTGCTTCAGATATTCTTGCAAAGGACGGGCATAATGAGCAGAGCAAACGTCATTTTGGTACCACATTGTAAGTAAAATGATTAATGTCACATCTTCTAGTAGAGTTGGCAGATAGTTTTGCAGAAAATCTAGATAAATTTCACTATTCAAATTTCCTGGCAATTCAAAAGGTCCAATAATACGGCCAGGGTATTTTGATAACACATTTTAGTTTAATTTGAATTTATTCAAACACAGCATCGATCATTTACATGAGGATGAATTTTTTATACAGGATGTTCAAAAAGTAAATAAAAATTATATGCTACCTCTTTCTAATTGCAGCAAACACCTGGTATTAATCCTCAAAGGTAAATTGAAATACGTTTATCAAAATATGTATTACTGAAAATGGTAAAAAAGAAACAAAAGCCACGGTTAAGGATTACAATTCCTTTGAAATACATTTATTATGCAGGATAACTTCTAGGCCCGGCGTATTGTTGAATTTGAGGAGAATATCTTTTAAGTAGTTAGTGCACCAATATCAAAAAATAATGTATGCTAATAGAATTTTCAATTAAGAAATAGAGGAAAATGAACATGTGATTAAAAGTGTCATTTTCAGCATGATATTTTTAATAAATACTAGTAGTTATATATTTATAACTATGATTGATTAAAATCGTTAAATGTGTTATTAAACAAAAATTAACAACAATGATTTAATACTAGTTACTGTAATATTAAATATTGTCTAATGAAGATATTATAAATGCCTAAAGCATTTATAATAAATGAATGAAACGTGACTATTTTGTATTTTACTACTTTCATATGAATAATGAAATAATTCACTTCAATGAACACACACCATTTTGTTACCGTTTCCAACACATATCTGTATTCATTATGTATTTTGGCTTTTTCAATATGAATCAACATTGTGGACACAAGTTACATTCAAATTATCACTTGTTTATCCAACATAGACATCGTTATCCCATAAGAGCCCATGTATAAAGTGGCGATTTTGAAAATCATTTTCTCAAAAACTACACGGTCAATCAACGCCAAATTTTATCAGAAGATAGGTATTATACTATACCGTAATTCCTAGGTTAGAATGTCACGTACAAAAGAATGACACCTCGAAGAGAGTATTCAATATATCTAACAGGTGAAAGATAACATGAAAATGTCATAGTGACATTCTAACCTAGGAATTACGGGTAAGAGCAATTACATAGAAGGGCTCCAGATTCGGAACCTCTAAGTGCTAGTTTCCCCGAAAATTCTAGATGTCGGTCTTTACATCTCGCGTCTTCAAATCCTTAAACTTAAAATTTACCACTTATTGAAGGTCAAGATCGATCCCAGTTAACCATCTGATTCGTTATGTGAAACCCTACAACTTACGTCTTTATAAGATAGAGAGGGGGTCAGATACTTTTAGAACATCATATATATAATTTATGGGGCTCTAAATTTAACAGTTCATCTTCAATAATTCAATAACAAACACATGCAGGTACTAGATAGACATCAATTTAATATTATTTTTCATAAAAACCCACATAGAACAGATCTTGAAAATCCGCATTCCTTGAATGAATCATTGGGAAGCCAATATTCTAGCGCTTCCTACCTTTTACTTTTATTTACAATTATTAACTAACCTTGCTATTGTATAAGCCTACACTATTTAAATCATGTAAAGACTAAAAGTGCATTTAATGTTCAATTTTGTTGACTATCCTGGTCTGTAATTATGATAACATTAAATTTAATTCTGAAATGTCACATAATTACTTTATGATTTTCAATACAGCAGAACGTAACTTATACGTAGATAACCTTGTAGACAATTTGAAAACCAAGTTCAAAATGATTTTAATTCTTGCTATTGTTAGTTAAAATATTTTCGGAATGCTGTTTAGTAAGATGTGTTTAGTTTTCTCATATAAATGCAAAATTATAAGCTTTTAAGAATTTTTTTTCAAAAATGAAGAAATTACCAATAAAAAAAGCCCGAATTGTTAAACTCTATTGTTATCTTTTTTATATTAATTATAAAATAGTTTGAGAGCATATATTTTAGGTGGAGATAGTACACACCAAATCAACAAAAAACACTTATCTGCTATGGTCTATTGACTTTAATAACCAAGATAATCCAAAATACATCTCAATTAAACTATTGTCAATGCGGCAACGTCGCATGTCTAAACTCATTACTAAACAGATAACTTCATTTACGAAAAAAAATGTACACCTGTGTTTATTATTGAATAAAAATAATTGGCTTCTTGAAAGTTAGATTTGTTTCGGTGAATAAACATTTAGAGATATTCCTGAAATCAATTTCTTATATTTTACAGTATAGCAGAAAAATTCGCGAAATTGAGTTAAAGAACAGAAAAAAAAACTCTTTCATTTATATATATTATTTAGAAATAAGTTGATACAAAGTAACTTGAAATGATCTATTTTAACCGCTAAGTTATTCAAAAACACAATAATTGAATTAAAGTATTTCTGTTAGAAATACTACTATTATAAATAAACCCCGGAATTATTACATTCAATTTCAACACAAAAACTGCATAAGCAGCAAATTTTAATCCACTTTTTGTAAAAATCTGGCATTTCGCCCATATAAACGTTATAGTGAAAATTACAAAACAAAGAAAAGTTCACATAACATTGAAGTAAGCATTCACCGTACTCGGGATGACGCGATGTTGCAATATCTTTTCCGTCAATATTCAGCGTACTTACCATTTAATTTATAATAATACAAACAGTGGTTTTCATTGCTAATTTAGGCTGTGAAGCCGTATAATCTGTTTGGTATTTACATTTGAAATTTTGCAAGCGTTTTGAGTGCAAAATTATCTGTTTGCAATTGTAAAGATTGCTGTCAAATTCGTAACACTTTATTTATTGACAAACCTATTGCTTTTAAAATAAATATAAGGCTTTCGTTTTTTTCATCAGAACTATTATTTATTAAAATATTTGCATTCACACCGTTTAGACTCTGTACTTTTCGGATGTCAACTACAAATTATATATTCAATTATTATTTACAAGACAAACATATAATTAAACACAAACATGCATTGCAGACCTAAACATGTTAGTACATACCAACACAATGAAATCTGTTATTCCTCTCCAGTTTTTCTTCCCCATAACACACCAAAGCAGAAAATTCTTCCCGTGAACGTAATAGAAATGTTTCCAAACAGTAATCCAAATAATGAATAGAATTGGATACGTTGTCAAAGGGTTTAAACATCGAACCATCACTTTGGACATAAAACTTATCACTAAGGAGAACATTTGGTGACAACTTCAGTCTCTTCTTATCCTTACAATTGGTATTGTAATCATGGATAACATTCAAAACTATTTCACGGCCCGTAATATTATCCGTACCGTCAAAAATGTCGAAAGAAAAAGCAGAATCATTTTTTAATACACACACTTTTTTCTGTAGAACATAGTTTTCTGGACAGCACTTCTTCACGCACTTATAATTAACTCCGCACAAATTGTAATCATCGCCGGTGTTATGATTTAATTGAAAAGTTGCACATGATGTGAAAAACAACATAAACAATTCTACGAATGGCTTCATTCTTCACGTTGGCGCCTGAAAAACGAAAAATAATATACATTTTCTATCACATTCAGTTAATTAATTGGGACAACGATAAATGAATACTAAGTGGAATTTGTAGGTGGTATATTAATAATAAATAATATGCATTATCGCTTTCAGACGATGGCGTTATTTCCTAACGTGGACTAAACATTAAACAACCGAAGGAAGCATTCACCGGCTGATTCGAAAACTTGTTCTTTTATTATACGCTAGCTGACATTATTTAGAAACGACTATCAGCCATATATTGAATAATGAATAAAATGTTCACATGTTATCATATACTAAAAGATTTCAGAAATATCGAAAATTGGAACACCAACGCATTAAAAAATAACCAGAGATCTAAATTTAAATGAAATAATACCTATAAATAATTTTTAGTTTATCCAATAAATAAAATACCTGACTTATTGTGAACACGTGTTTTTTCTTCTGTTTACTTCAGAATGTGGCATTCAAGACTGATACTAATTGTAACTAACATCTTGTGACGAATTTTTATGTTTTGGTAAAAATACTTTCATCGGGATTATTCAGAATGGGTTTTACACTCAGTTATGTCTGCCAAGAAAGAATGAACTCTTAAGAACTTTAGAAATTGGTCAAGGGCGCAACGTAATTTTCGGATAATATAAGTAATAAAACAAGCTGCAATTCTGTTAATTAATTGTTAAGGTAAATGTATTTTAAGCTAAAGCTAAAAAGCTAATTAATAAGATGCATTATATATGTTATATAAGTTATTCCATCAACTTATATGAAACCATCTAGCAACAGTTCCCAACTATAAATAAAATCTTTTTCAAAAAGAGAAATTTTGAAAGTTTGATATAACATATATATATATATATATATATATATATATATATATTCACTTTGATTCAAATCACTTTTTAAAAAAGATTTTTTATTTAAAAACATACACAATTTAAAATGAACAATTAAAATGACTTAATATTTGAATAACTTAATACTAAAAGTGATAATATTTGAATGACAACACGAGAACGTTTCCAGTTGCTTTTATAACATTGACAAAAGTGCTGATGCAAGTCAGCGATTTTACTGGGTAAACGGACTCGTGTAGGTTTCCGGGAAGTTGTTTGCATATAATTCGAGATGAAATTTGATATCCCTGAGAAGTCAAGTACGCTTTAAATTCCGTTGACTTCTCGACTGTGTGAACTAAGTGCTGATATATTTTGCATATAACAACTCCCCTTACATATCAAAAGTTGATGCTATAACATAAACTTTTAGGAACAGAAACATAAAATAATATAAAATGATGTTTGAATGGTATACATAATAAGTAATAAGTGTATAAAACGAAATATGATTAAAATAAAGTAATAGGTAAAAATCAAAAATCAATTTGTAAAATAAAATCAAAACATGTAAAAATAAATGAGCAATAAAATAATACGAGTAATAATTAAATGCTTAACCTAAACATATCAAAATAAAATATAAAGTTAAAGGAAATGTGAATAAAAATACTGTGTAAAAAAAATAGAAGGTTAATAATATAAATCAATATTAAAAATAGGTGTTTTTACAGAACATAAAGGGTATACCTAAACTTGCGTCTCTAAGCTTTGTTCTGTTTTCAAAACAGGCCTAAGCTTGGGGAAGAATTTGAGTCTTGGCTGAGGCACTGAAGTCTGGTCAGGATTGCAGTCCTTTGGAGGGTTTACCATCCTCTTTTTGACAGCTTGGAAAGTGATGAGTGCCGCTATGATCATGAGAGCAGCTATGGTTGTATAGGTTTTTTTGGTTACAAACGGCTGGTTTATGAGACCATCGAGGTCTCTGGAATATTGTTCCAATTTGTGATTTGCTACGTCTAATTCTTCTACATTAAGTGTGTTCAGCTTTAGGGGCTGAAGTTCAGGAATTATAATTTTTTCTGGCACTGCATCGCAACAGTTGAATGGCACTGTTACTGGTTGAAATGTTTCTAGGACATTGGTTTGTTTACCAGATTCGGCTTGAACTTTTGTAATTCCTATAAACACACTACACTCTTATTGAAGAGTCAATATGGAGTTGAGGGAGATTGTAAGAGTTTTTGGGTTTGTTTGAGCGCAATTCACTGTAACACTTATGGGTTCAGAAGTAATAATGAGCCATGTATTGGGTTCTAGTTTTTGAACGTTATATCCTTGAGTAAATATTAGTAAGCTTTTACAGTTGTCGGGTACCTTCTGGACGTTCTTTAGAAGTTGAGCTTCACATAACGCGTTTGTGTCAATAGGATATGCGTAAAGTTCAGAACACAGTTTCTTACGAGTGGCTAACGGTTAAGTCTTTGATGGGAATAAACATTAAAGAATCATCATTCTTTGCAAGATATTTTTGAGTGAAGGATAGCATATGATGTAAACCTGTTCTTTCATCGTATATAGGGATTAGGATATAAATGAAAGAGTGTGTAAGGATGTTCTTCGACTAAAGGGATTCTTAACACAAATATAAGATCGGTATATGTTTGAAATGCCTCTAGTTCAATGATTTCCAGATATTGTGCGATGCTCGAGTACTTTACAGACAATGGAAGGTTATTTTTGACTAAATTTCTGGTGTTAAAATTGAAGAATGAATTATTTTCAAACGCGCGAATGTGATAGAATTTAAAACATCATTTAGATTATCTTCTAAGTAGAGATAATTTTCCATAAGTTTTTCACACATTTCAAGTAATGCGAGTTTAGATTCGACGTAGGCGACCTTATCATTAATTTTTCCGATAGTGTTTTCCAGCTTTTTCATGTTATCGTTAAATAGTTTTTCGTCAATTCTAAGATTTTGGATAGTTTCGTTGAAGTTTTTAATTACAGATGTGGTGACACTTATTTGGTTTTTTTGTAAGTTCTCAATCTGAAGTTGGCCTTGATTTAAGCGGTTTATGCTTTCGGTAAAGTATTTTCCGTCAGCAGCGTCTAAATTGCCAGTGATTGCTTTAAAAAGGGTACCTGCCCCAACAAGTAAACCTCGTTTGTGTCTTTTAGTGTCCATATGAATGTCAGTAAATTTCTGTTTGATCGAGTTAGAAATTTGATTGAGAAGGATAATGTGGGCTTGTATGTCTGCGCGAAAGTAGTTCATAGCAAAAGAATTGAAGTTAACAGTTTGTAATATTCTGTTATTTGTTGTAAATACTTGTTCCAGTGCAGAAATGTTTCTGTGTACTAAAAGAGTCCATTTATGATTGGATACAGTTATTTCTGCTTCGTTATGGAAGTAGATACCTAAAGTATTGTTTATTGGTTGTATGTGAAATTGGGCTACTGCTGACCCGAACAGCAGGCAAAACCTGAAACAGAAATTAACTTTCTGAGAACGGTTTCATTCGGTCGAAATTTACTTTTGATTTTTGCTTGGTTTTAGGGTTTAGTACTGTTGCGGAGTTTCTGTGAATCTCCAGGATTTCGAAAGGACCATTGAATTTATTTTGGAGTTTGTCCTTGATCTGGGATTCTTTAATATAGACTTTATCGCCTATTTGATAGTTAGGGAGATTTTCAGAAACGTATTCATCAAATCTGACTTTCGCTTTATGTTTTTGGATTTCCGTTCTTTCGCGAGCAATTTTATAATAGTGAGAGATACGATTATTGAGATCTCTGATGTACTTAGTTATCAGGGCTTGTTGGTTGTAGAGAGTTTCTGGAGTCCTACTCGAAGTATGTCCGTAAACAAGTTCGTAAGGGGGTGAATCCATGAGTTTTGTTTAAAGAATTGTTATATGCAATGATTGCATAAGGGAGGATGTTAAAAGGATGTTCGTCAGGGTTTTCTAGTTTATGGATTCTAATCATCTCTAATAAGGTCGAGTGGAATCGTTCTAATGAACCATTTGACTGGGGATGTCCCACACTAGATTAGGATAGTTTGATGTCAAATAGTTTACACAAGTCTGTCATTAGTGCGTTGTCGAATTCCCTGCCATAATCACAATGTATCCGTAATGGGGTACCGAAGTGTTGAAAGTAGAGTAGTAAAGTACTAACAACGGTTTTTGACTTCGAGAATGTCGATGTTGACACGTTCAAAGGGTGTCCGTGGAGTTTCGGTGATGACGAGAGGGCTGTCGAGATTTTTTCGGTAAACTTTTGCCTTCTGGCAAGTCTGACAGTTTTTGATAAAATTGTCAACGTCTTTACTTAGTCCTTGCCAATTGTATTTTTCCTTTATTCTGCAGATAGTTTCATTGATACCTCGATGTATATTATTTTTGCCATTATGGAATTGGTCGAGAATTATAGGTATTTGATCTTTCTCAACCTTTTGGACTATATTTTGGCAAACTTTCCATTTTAAATCGATTTCGGAAAAGATGAACGAAAGCATTTCCAGAATGGGCAAATCTATGTTATTCTCAACACAGTATATTTCGTCTTCCTTAAACACATCTCTACTATTGTATAAAGATGCGAAAAGAATCTCGTTAACTACTTCGGGGTCAGAAGGGAGAGGGACGATGAGATAGCGTCTCTTTCTGACACTTTTGCTTGCAAAAACGTTTATTCGTGGGGTGTGAAAATCGGCATTTTCCTCAAAAATGTCATCGATGATGTCGTGGTGAAAATCTTTCATGAGAGAACCTTGGAGGAATACAAGAATGTTTTTGTTTTCTCTGTCTAATAGTTGGCAGTTAGAAAATTGAATTTTGTCGTAGTCTATTAGTGATACGGTCTGGTATCGCTCTACAAAAGTTCTGAACTCCTCAGAAATTTGATGGAAGTTAATGGGACTTTTTGTGTCTGGTTCTCGTGAGTTATCGTCAGTCTCGTTTGTTGGGAGTACTACAAACGGTGTTAGATGATTGTTTGTCTGAAAGGATACATATTCATTAAAGTTGTTAACTTTAATGCGAGAGAGAGCGTCGGCATTTTTATTTACCTTGCCGGGCTTGTAGATTATTTGGTAATCGTACTCCTCTAGTTTGAGGCGCCATCTGGCAAGTCTACTTCCAGGGTCTTTGATTGAAAATAACCACGTTAACGGGCGGTGGTCGGTCAGAAGTAGAAACTTACGTCCAAAAATTAGCGGTCTATAGTGCTTAACAGCCCACACTATAGCAAGAAGTTCTCTTTCGATGGTAGAGTACTTAGTCTCAGCCTTGCAAAGGGTTCTCGAGGCATAGGCTATGGGCAAATCCTTACCTATAGCACCTTGAGAAAGAACTGCGCCGATAGCAAAAGAACTGGCGTCAGTTGTGAGAATAAATGGTTCCTCGAAGTTAGGGTATATGAGAATTGGGGTAAATGTAAGAGCAATTTTTAATTGTTCAAAAGATTTAACGCATTCTGAGTCAAATTGAAAGGGGACATCTTTTTGAAGTAAATTTGTTAGTGGCTTGGAAATTTTAGCGAAGCGAAAAGAACCGCCTATAATAGCCAGCTAAACCTAGAAATGATTTAATGTCTTTTTGGTTTTTTGGCTGGGGAAAGTTGAGAATGCAATCGACTTTTGAGGGATTTGGCTTTACGCCTTCAGGAGTTATAAGATGGCCTAGATACGCGACTTCTTTGCGAAGGAACTCGCACTTGTCGGGTTGTATTTTCAGATTAGCTTTTCGTAGTCTTTTGAAAACATCGGTGAGACGGGCTATATGCTCATGAATTTTCGGGGAATATACGATGATGTCGTCCATGTAGACTAAACATCTTTCGTTTTGGATTTCGAGAAGAATGTTATCCATAACCCGTTGAAACGTTGATGGAGCATTCTTCAGACCAAAAGGCATCCTAACAAATTCATAGTGACCATTGTCGACTGTGAAAGCAGTTTTGGGAATGTCTTTGGTGTCGATTTCAATTTGATGAAATCCAGAAGCTAAGTCGAGAGTGGTGAAATACTGGCATTTGCCCAGTTGGTCGAGTAAGTCAGATATATTTGGAAGAGGGTACTTGTCATCTATAGTCAGTTCGTTTAGTGTCCGGTAGTCAACGACGACACGCCATTTTTGTGTTCCGGAAGCGCCCAATTTTTTAGGAACTACCCATACTGGAGCTGACCATGGGGAGTTAGAAGGGCGTATGATCCCTTGATCTAGCATTTTAGATATTTGGCTTTTTACCTCGTGCTTGTGGATTTGGGGGTATCGATATGATTTTGTGAAAGATGGTTTCGCATTGTTGGTATCTATAGAGTGTTTAATTTCATTCGTAAAGGTCAGTTGGTCGCCTTATAAATAGAAGATATCGGAGTATTCAAGACAAAGTTCTGAAATGAATTCAGATTCTTCCTCGTTGAGATGTTCTAAACGAAGCTGGTTCATTATCGTCATTTTTCTGTCATTCTCGGTTAGGTTACGTGTTTCGTTTTCAGAGAAGGTGTTTATTGTGAAATTCTGTATTGGTTCTAAATCGAGTTTGTCAAAATTTATGGTTTTGGGAATGGCATTAGCGTTCAAAACGGAAGTTAGGAATTCACCATTTTCATTGATTATGACTATGGCATTCGGGAGACGAACTTTCTCAATTTCGATTGAAGAGAGAATAGCATCTGTATTCTTGAGGTTACATTTCAATTTACATATTTGCTCAGTTCGAGAGTCCAAGGTAATTGTGTTGACTGGAATATATTTAGTTGAAGGTGTAGAGTTACTATTACGCATGATCGTATCATCCGTAACTTTGAATAGTGGCAGAGTTTTAAAATTTGTAACGAGTTGTTTGCTGTTAAAGTCTATAACGCAGTTATAGTGTTCAAGGAAATCTGAACCCAGTAATCCCTCGAATTCAATGTCGATGTTGCAAATATACACCTTGTGTGGGTCGGCGACATTGAAAGGTACAAGCGTGGATTCGTTGATTAAGATTTTCTGATCAGTGATTCCTTGGATGACTACGTTTTCGGGAAATCGTTGTTTGAAGCTTTGGCAGGTTTCAGGTTTAAAGATTGAAAGTCCTGCACCCGTATCGATAAGAAGTTTATAGGTGTTTGAAGAATCAGTAATATAATAAAGATTCTTGGAGTTGACGGAAAGAAGGGGTCTTACAGAAAGTTCTGTTCTGGGAAGTTGACATTCGGGCTGAAGTCGTCCAGATTCATTGTCTGAATTTGGGTTTGAATTTCTGAAATTTCTTGGTCTGGGGGTTCTGACTGAGTGGGGGTTAAATGAAAATTTACTTGAGAAGAATCAGGTTCGTCAGAATAATATTCGTTAAACTGTTCAGTGTTGAGATATTCTGGTTCACCGTTTTGTTCGAAATCATTAGGGTAATATTATTGTACGTTTCCGTACTCGTTGGGTAAAGCGTTGTATTGATTTTCGTTTTGAGAATAGTTATAGTCATTGTGATATGGTCCGAATTGCAGATTGTTCAAGTGATGAGTCTTTGGTTGTTGGCGTTGCTGATGTTTAAAGAAACTCGGGTTCGGTCTGTAATTGCCAGACATTTGGGGTTGTCTACTGATAGATGGACGAAATTTTTGCTGTGAAAAGTGTTGACTGGGATTAACATTTGTAGATTGATTAGCAGGTTGATTGGAAAAATGAGGGCGATAATTAGAATAATTCTGATTGGAATTCGGGTAGTGTTGAAATTGTCTCATCCTCAATAAGCATTCATTGCTTAGATGGCCCATCCGTTTACAAAATGTGCATTGTTTTGGAGGTGGGAGGTTATTTGGTTTACGAGAGGGTTGTTGGAAACTTCTATTACCGGAAAATTTCTGGGTTTCTAAATGTGATACTTGTAGTTCTCGTTTAATTCTGGAAATGGCAGTGAGGACACTGCAGGGGTCGCTAGCGCGAACGAGTTGACCAATTTTGGGTTCTAAACCCGTGAGGAGGCTATTAAGAGCCATTTACTCTATCAAGTCAATCTGTGCTTGTTTTTCTTTAACAGTTAGGTTTTGTTTGTTTATGTCTGCTAGCATTTTCGCCTAGCAGAAAAAGTAAGAGGGGATTCATTAGGAGTTTGCCGCATTCTTTGCGTGTCCATTATAAGAGCCGAGAGATCCCTAGGATCTCCAAAATGATTTTCTAGGAGGGTCTGAATTTCAGCTAGTTGACTAGGGTTTTGCGAATTAATTAACTCAGCCGCTCTACCGCGTAACTTATTTTTGATATGGAGAATTAGCAATACTTGCTGATTATCCGTTGCCATGCTGTAAGCAGTATTACATGAGCATATGAAAGTATTCAAAAATATCGGATTAACATCATACTCAGGAATTATGGCAAATATTTCCGATAGCTTATAGGGTTCTACGGTTGGTGTAGTTGCTTGTTTAATGGTGGCCATTTTTATAAATGTATAAATTCGCACAATAAATAAAAATTAAATGTTGAGTTTTTAAATGTAAATGGTAAATATCTAGTTTATCAAAATCCAATATCGAGCAATGTTTAATACAGTAATAACAAATTTGAAATAGGAATGTATAAATGGTAAATTAATAATAAACTTGAAATAATGTTTCAAATACTTCGAAATATGTAAATCAAAGTAATGGAAATAAAATAATATGATTATGTAAAATATATAGTTTCAAAATTATTTAGGAAATGTAAGGTTATGAAGAATAAAATATTATATAAATGAAAGAACTGGTGGTCATTCAAAATAAAATCAAAATAAAAAATAGTTACTTTATGTGATTCTTACGTTATTATTCCTCGCATCGGACTGTTCTCCGCGTCACTTAGCACTGGTTAGCCTGGTTGCGTGTTCCCTTGCTAGTACTTGGCAGTTGTTGTCCTTTTCAAGTAGGTTTTGTCCACGATGATTTGGAAATCTCCAGTCAGTTAGTATGCACGTGTTCTAACTGTGTTGGACAATCCTACTGACTGCGCCAATTTTATATTCACTTTGATTCAAATCACTTTTTAAAAAAGGTTTTTTATTTAAAAACATACACAATTTAAAATGAACAATTAAAATGACTTAATATTTGAATAACTTAATACTAAAAGTGATAATATTTGAATGACAACACGAGAACGTTTCCAGTTGCTTTTATAACATTGACAAAAGTGCTGATGCAAGTCAGCGATTTTACTGGGTAAACGGACTCGTGTAGGTTTCCGGGAAGTTGTTTGCATATAATTCGAGATGAAATTTGATATCCCTGAGAAGTCACGTACGCTTTAAATTCCGTTGACTTCTCGACTGTGTGAACTAAGTGCTGATATATTTTGCATATAACATATATATATATATATATATATATATATATATATATATATATATATATATATATATATATATATATATATATATATATATATATAATATACAGTCATAAACGGACAATTTCGCATGGAAAACGCTGTTGATAGTTCAAATATAGCTACTACACAGAACATATGGCTTTACTAATCACTTTAACATTGACAAACCAGTTTTTTGATAATTAAAAATAAATCAGAACTACAGCAAACTCTATGAACAGATATTGCAACATCGCATAACATAAGTTAATGTTCCCAATCCCAATGTCCAAAGGTATTAGTAGTTTTTGCATAGTGTTTGTTTATATTCTAAAGATCTAATGGCTAGTTTGTGGCCCGAATGTTGGCGTCAACGTTGGCTGGTTAATTTGCTTGGCATCCAGACGTTGGGACTGCCATCAGTATACTCTGACATCGAAATTGCTGTGTTTTTACACTGAGTACATTATTTCAATGGAAACCGACTATAAATAATTTAATTTAAGAGCCTTTAGGAGAATTGGATGAATGCTGTCGCATGTAATTGATCTATTATAATACCTTCTGCAATCTTCCACAGCCAACGTGTGGACGAATCACGAACGTTAATGCAGATTCCTTTGATAAAAGCGACTCTCATCGGCCAACTGCCAACGTTCGCCCCAAAGTTGGGGCCAATGCCATTTTCCAGGCCCACACGTTGGACGAGTGTCGTTGGCGCCAACGTTTGGGACAACGTGTGGAGCCAGCGTAAGTGTGTAGTTTTGTGAGATGATTATCATAGTAAAAAATGCTAAATTTTCACAAGCGAATTGAAACGTGCTGTTTGTAGTAATTTAGTATTAATTTTGGTGTTTATTTATTAAATAGGTATTTACATTTGTCTAGCCGAAAGATTTGAAATTACTTAACTAATGTGTTTTTGAATAATTAAATGGATCATATATAACGTTACATTCTATCTTCTTATTTCTAAATGATATGTAAATAACTTTTTATCTTTCTTTCTTTCAACATAAAATTGCGAACATTTGTTCCAAAAATTAATAGCTAAGAGGAAATCTATTTCAGAAATATGTCCCAAATATACAATACAATTCTCAACAAAATAATTCTAAATACTGAATAAAAAATACAGCGATTTTTGATAACCGACGTTATTTCTTTAGGTAGTTATCTACTATCGCATTGCCAATAATTTATTTAAAATTTATTTTGTACTTTGTTGATCCAATCTAACTTTCAAGTTACTTTGTAATGAAGCTTTGAAATGTTTTGGTGAAATGGCGTCACCTTGTCTGACTTGTCTGTTAATGGAAAATTCTGGACTGCTTTTATTTATTCTGATTTAGTTTCTATGTAGAGATTTGACAACGTTTCTGTACAGGGTGTTTAAAACGAAATGCCAAAAACTTTAAGAGGTGAATCCTTGTTAAAAATAAAGGATATTTTGTTGTATAAACGTTAGGTCGAAAGTCAATCATTCATAACTTACGGAACGATTTGGAAAAAATAAATTTGGATAACCCGATTTATTTAGAAACTTTTTTATCTCTTTTTTTTTCATAAAACTTACCAATTTGAAATTAAAATATAAAATTTAAATCAGTATGTGACAAGTCGGGGAAATTTATTTTAGAAAAATAATCTAATTGGCCACTTTCAAACACAATAACCCTTTAAAAATAGTTGATGAACAAACATGTTTGAAACCTATTGTAATGTTTTTATTTTCACAATCGGGTTCAGTTCAGTTCTTGGATTTATTTAAAAACACAGTCCAATTCACTCTAATTTATTTCCACTACTTTAACACAATTTATATTCACAAGAACTATTTACATTTATTTTAACTATACAATAAATACGACCGTCGAAAACTGAATGTCTCCTATCGCCAGCTGTTCATATTTATATATTTCTCTCCGAATTGTCTGGTAAGTCCACGAACCATCGCGAAACTTCTTTCATGTGTTCTGGAAACTTTAAGGGAATTCCCAGTAATGGCAGCGGTCAGCCTGTTGAGAGACAAAACATTTCGTATTCTCAGAAGTATCGGAATAACGTCCCTTCCACGAATTGGCTACTCCCAAAACATTTATTCTCTATAATATTTCTTAATTCAGCAGTAACTCGCTTATACCTAATATCACGTTATTTAAATAATAAAAACCAGCACAAATACGAATTTTTACAGAATAGTTGTAGAGAATCAAAAATCTTTCGAAATGAGTGCTTATATATCCTGAATGGATCATTTTTCATTAAGAAAATTAGAAAAACTGGTAAAAAGTGGATGTTTTTCAAAAATTGATAACTTTCTAGTAACTGGAATATTAATCATCGTCAAAACGGTAGTTTATGATATTAAGTTTATATGGGCTCACGATGGATACTATAGAAAAAGTAGTTTTTGAAGAATTGAAATGTAAATAATTTAGATAAATATTTTGCATATGCAATACGATGGGGTATTAACCAGACTATAATGCCGGAAAATTGTTTTAAAATAATATTAAATATTGCATTAAATGTATGAATATGACACAGCCAGCCAGCGATGCATTGACAATAGCTATCAAGGCTCATGGACGAATCTAGTATTTTCTTGAGCACAAGATGAAAATTATGGTAAATTGCATTTTAATATTTTCTCATCAGTTTATAAAGTTTTTATTTACATAACTATTTTCCATTGGGTTATTAAATTAAGGGTTATCTGAATACTGTTTACTGTTAATAATTAAATTACTTCTTTCCACTGTAAAGACATCTGATGAGAAGTAAGGGTATGAGTCGTTTGAGCCAAAATTGAAAGTGAAATATATTTAGCATATCCCTATCGAACTATTGTGGTTAAGCGTTCGGCTAAATATATCTACAAATTATTAAAATTTCAATTCTGCAACTTCTACTTAATGGACAATATCGATCTTTAAAGTATTTCCAGCTTTACTTTATGGAAAATGATGCTATTAAAATTTAATTTTAAAGATGTTCTGATTCTTTACAACATTTCTGTTGGAAGTAAACAGATGAGTACTTTTCACACTATAAGCAAAAAACGAAAATACCCCATAACTTTTTCGGTTTTTAAGGATTAGATAATTTGCTTATATGAGTTTGATGTTAAAATTATGTCAGTAATGGCTTATAAACTATTATTTACGTGAATGCTTATGCGATTTACTGTTGAATTTGAAGTCATCTAAAAATCTCTTTAACTGGCCTAATTGGACACTGTTTGAAAACGCATAAATGTGTCAGAATTAATGATTGTAATTTTTAACGTTGTATTCAGTACCTACTCAGGTTTCGTTTTTTTAGCTTTATATTAATATAAATCCTACTTGTAATAAATTTCAATTTCATGACTTATTTATTTTTATAAAGAACTGTTTAAAACTTCAATAGATTTATTTAGTGAGCATTCCGATTTACGAAGTCGTTTTAGGTAGTTTCTTAAAAATATCTTGTCATTTTGCAACAAAATCAGAAAGAACTACCTTCATAAATCGTAATAGAATTTAATCGATTAATAATCCATTAATAATCGCTTATAATCGATTACTGTTATATGCATAATCGATTAATCGATTGCTGAAATAATCGAATCGGCACATCACTAATATTTAGGACAGCAACTAATTCGGGTGTTCGTATTTCACGGTGCCGTCCAGTATAAAAACCTTCTTTTTTTAGAAAGTTCCAGATTCCTATAGCCCTTGTTGAAGCCTGGAAAGGTGCTTTGATGAGGGAATCAACGAATGGAATACGCTTGTGTATAACAACAAGCTTTCAAGGACTTTCCATTTGCTCGCCAATATATGAAAAGGATATCTGCCATTACTGTTCTATTGATTTAATTAAACTTCTCATTAACGCACAATTAAACGGCTTAGATAACAACAAATGGTTAAACTAATCAAAAAATATTCTAGTTGAACTAAGCAAAGTCCTAAAAGGTGAGTGACAACGACTCACTAGATTATTTTTCTAAAATTCTAATTTCATCGTCCCACCATGTAATGATCTACATTATAATTTCAAATCAATAAGTTTTATGAAAAAAAAGTTCCTAATAAATCGGACTTTCAAAATTATTTTTTCCAACTGGTTGCGTCAGTTATTCTTTAAATTTTCATGACAAGAGTAATAGGGGTGGTCTATTTCCAAACCCTTCCACTCATTAAAAGAAAGTGAAAAAATATGCAAATCATGTGTTTTCCTAGAAATTTTCATTATTTTACCGCTTTTCGTTTTTAAGAATAAAAATAAAATTAAAATTTTTCAACTATCTTTGAATCGCGATCTCTCCCTAATGATTGACTTTTGACCTAGGTAGCGTTTATTCAAAAAACTGTCCTTTATTTTTAACAAGGAGTCCCCCCCTTAAAGTTTTTGTCATTTGTTTTGAATATGGTTTCTTAACACCTTTTCACTTAGGACCGTTACAACTATGATTTATTGAATACTTCCTACACTTCCGGTAGGATGTCTTATTTACCACATTTTTGTCGATTCTTACTATGGGGGCCATATTCCATTGTTCTGGCATGTGCCTTGTTCTTAGGCATTTTGTATACATTTTGGCAAGGAGTTTCCACGTTTCTCTACTCCACTTCTTCCATAGTATCTCTGAAATTTCTTTTTCTAGAACTTAGTGACGTATTATATTATTTTGTTTATTTCTGTTATTTCGAGGTTTTCGTGTGTTAAAGCAAGTACTTCCCTTTTCCCGGTTATAATGGATTATAATGCCTTCTTAGGCGTTCTCATAACTCTTTCGATTTTGTCGTAATTTTATTTATTTCGTTGGAGTATTTTTCTACTCCTGGACTATTAAGGTTGTTTTAAAAATGTAGGTGTTTAGTTTCCTTGCATTAAACTCATCATACGCATTAATAATATATTAATGTTTTCTATAGCTAATTGTCCTAAGAACACACAGAAAAATGAGTGACTAAGTAAGGTAGGACGGAGGAGAAGGTGGCACATGGTGGTTTTACTTAAAAAACAAAAAACACTAACCTTTAAATACAAATCAACCCAAATACACAGTATTTAATGAAGTAATTCCAACACTAAACATAATTTAAACATTAAAGAATACAAACTTTATTCAACGATGCACATTGGAAAACATTAATATGAATATATAGTTATAAATATCTTGCACTCTTTCTGAAACAATACATTTGCATAACGCATTCTGGAATATTTACCGTAGCATAGTTCCTGAGTGGGTAATTGTTGCAATTCTTAAAACGCTTTATGTGCTTTATGGCCCACTTTATATTTTCATATCCCAAAATACACATCCTTTGTTCAGTATAGACAATAGACTACATAGTATTAACCGTAAAAAATAGATGTACCTATTTCCTGACAATTTGCGTAAAATTAATGCTAGACTAATTTTTACAAAATTAAATTACATGTATTATCTTATCCTTTACTATATTTCGCATTTTACACTGTTATTTTTAACTGGAAAGGTCGTGATAGTTGGTTTGAACATAAACATTTTTACTCGCCTTTTTTCGCTGTTTTAAGTGGTTTTCAGTGTTAATAAAATTCTGATTTTTGCTTCATGTGGTTATATTAATGGCATGAAAAAGTCTTTTAATCTTCCAAAATCCATGTTTTATAAGAATTAAATAAGCAACGGAGCTGAGGAAACTGCAGGTCTTTTTGCTACCTACTTTTCAACGGTTTATAAATTGGATTAGAACATTAAAGTGCCTCATTTTCATTTTTGCTTCATGTGGTTAGTGCCAACTTATATATGAACAAATTGACTCTAAAATTGTGAATCTCGACTTTGGTTTATGACAATTTAAGGTAATTTGATATAACTAATATTTAAACTGTTTATCCTGTTCCATTTTTTGCTGTGATAAGAAATAGAAGTGGATATTTGTACGCTGGCCCGGTTATTATTTAAAAGATGAACGAGTCACAGTGTATCAATTGTGACGGGAACCTTAATGACAATAAATTTTGCACTTGTGATGGCTGTCATGGTGGTGTTCATTACGACTGCACAGGATTAGCACCTCCAGAGTTGAAGTGTATCCAGTCGAAAGGGAAAAGAAAGTTGAATTTTTTTTGCAGTACGTGCAAGAATGGGCTGAGACTTCTACCAATTTTTGAAAAGACTGAATACTCTCGAAGAAAAAGTTATGGACTTGGTTTCTTTAATATCTAAATCTAGCAGCTCGGAGTATGAATCCAAGAGTGATGCAGCGGATCCATTTAGTAATATCAATGTATTTGTATCAGAATATGAAGAGCGGAAATTGCGAAAAAATAACCTAATGGTAAACAATTCCCAGATCAGAAGTGATGTTTCTAGCGAAATAACCAAGGTTTCGCTTGTTGGAAAGATTGGTGAGAAACCACGCCCCATAAAAGTCATCTTTTCTGATAAGTCATGCGTTCTGAAACTACTGAGAAATAAAAACAAATTGGATCAAGAAAACATCAAAATAGGATCTGACCTCACTCCAGCTCAACGCAATATCTCAACGATCTTCGAACAGAACTTCGCAGGAGAACCGAAAATGGTGAGAGAATCACTATTAGATATATCAATAACGTTCCTAAAACTGTTCCCTTAAAAAACTAGATGTCACGGGTAACCTCACAGTTAGTGTCGATCCTTCACATAAGATGCTACTTTATTATCACAATGCTGGAGTCTTAAGAACAAAATTTGATGAACTACGTCGAAACGTCTCAACCAGCATTTATAATGCTTTTTGTTTGTTACATCCCTCCGCGCTCTGACTACAGCCTTTATGATGACCATTGTAGTCTGTGGAGTTTATTTTGTCTTGTTATCCTGATGCTAAGTTAGTTTTATGTGGAGATTATAACATTCCCGATGTTACTTGGAATAACGATAATTATGGAGTAACTATAGATAATGGAAATAACTATCCGGCTACTGTATTGGCAAACTGCTTTGGATTTCATAAACTTTTTCAAATGAATTATGTGTTAAATGCAAGAGGTAGAACTCTTGATTTAGTGTTTACTAATGATTTTAGTTTATGCACAAACAAGTCGGATGATTATATACTTCCACCCTCCATCCATACACCTATTGATATTTTACTGTCTTCTAATTGTGTTAGCAATAGTTTAATTTATGAAGATTTGCATTACGACTTTAAACAAGCGGATTATTTCGCAACTTGGCAACTGTTATCCGACTGGGATATTGAATCAGCTGTGGCTTATTTTTATGATAAATTGTATTCGGCTATTAATTTACACGTGCCTGTTAAACGATTTAAATCTTCCCCTTATCCTGCTTGGTTTTCTAGTCGGCTGCGTCATCTGGTAGCTGAAAAGAAGGCAGCGCATAATAACTTTAAGTCAACTAATAGTTATGATGATTATTTGGTTTTTTCACATATCAGAGGCATTTGTAAAGATGTCTCTAATAATTGTTACAGATTGTACATTAATAATATTGAAAATACTTTAAATCACAATCCAAGAAGTTTTTGGGTGTATATTAATGGCATGAAAAAGTCTTTTAATCTTCCGAAATCCATGTTTTATAAGGATGAAATAAGCAACGGGGCTGAGGAAACTGCAGGTCTTTTTGCTACCTACTTTTCAACGGTTTATAAATTGGATTAGAACATTAATGTGCCTCATTTTCATTATGAACACTCTATTAACTTGACTTCCTTTTGTGTTACTGTAGCAGACATCATTAGCAAAATTAATGAACTTCGGATAAAGCTCTCGTGTGGCCCTGATGGTATTCCCTCACATTTTTTAATAAACTGTGTCTACATTCTAGCGCTTCCGCTGAAAACAATTTTTAACTTGTCACTGTCATCCGGAAGGTTTCCCAGTTTTTGGAAACATAGCTACCTGAGGCCAATCCACAAAGGTGGATCTAAAGAAAATATTGAGAATTACCGAGCTGTATGCTTGCAATCGGAGATCACGAAATTATTGGACTACTTTTTCTCTCAATTCTTATCATGGCAATTTAAACACATTTTTGTTAACGAACAGCATGGATTTCTTTCGGGTAGATCTACTTTAACCAATTTGGCCGTCTACGAGTCATTTATAGTAAAAACTTTCGAAAATAGTCTACAAGTTGACTCTGTTTATACGGATTTCGCTAAAGCGTTTGATAGAGTTAACAATAGAATACTTTTGGCCAAACTTCATGCTCTAGGATTTTATGGGCCACTTTTAGAGTGGACAAAGAGTTATCTCTCAGACCGATACCATTATGTTAAAGTGGGGGGTATTATTTCCAAGATTATAAGTGTGCCTTCAGGAGTTCCACAGGGCTCTCACGGGGACCATTTCTTTTTAATTTATTTATTAATGACATTGGCAAAATTATTAATCATTGTAATATCTTAATGTATGCTGACGATTTCAAACTGTTTAAAGAAATTGCAACTTGCAATGATGCTACGTTACTCCAATCTGATTTAAACTCTTTATTTGCCTGGTGTATTAGTCATGATCTTGACCTGAACATCAATAAATATTTTATTATTACTTTGCAAAAATTTCACAACCTATAGTCATTTCATATGCTATTAATTATCAAAAGATACAGCGATTAAGTGAAATTCGTGACCTTGGTGTCGTTTTCGATAATTCTCGGCCTTTTCGTAGACACATTGATCTAGTTGTTTCCAAGAGTTACAAAGTTTTGGGTTTTATCAATCGTTCATCTAAAACATTTTCTCATAATACGATTTGTTTACTATATTGTTCACAAGTACGATCTATTCTGGAGTACTGTTCTGTCATATGGAACCCCCACTATAAACACATATAGTTAATATTGAGAACTGAGAACTGAGAATTGAGAGACAATTATCAATATAGTAATATTTTATTACAAATGCATTTACAATCTTTGCAAAATCGGCGTACAATAGCTGATATTTCTTTTATATACAAATTGTTGTCAGGTAAACTTGACTGCCCTTCCTTACTAGACAGAATTTCCTTGAATACGACAATGAGAACTCGTTCTTCAGAACTCTTCCATGTTTGATTTCATAGAACTAACTATGGATTTTGTTCAGCAATGACTAGGTTAAAGCGTACAACCAATCCTACCAATCAGTACTCCTCGCATATTGATGTGTTTTATAACTCCGTCAATGTAATCAAGTGCTCTTTATATTCTAATATTTAATGCTGCCGTTTGTTTTGTTTTGATGTGTTATCTTTTCTTCGCGACAAAATGTATTTTAATTATAATTTTAATTAACTATACTTTATTCTGTATTTTGTATTGTTTCTAAAAGTTGAGTCCAATGTTAGACATGTCAACTTTAGGTTTATATGTTTTTTAAATTTAATGTTAATTACACTAAGTTTTTTGTTTTTGGTATTTCATGTAAATAGTTACCCGTATAAGAATAAATAAATAAAAATTGTACATTCTACGATAGTATTTTTACCCTCAAGTCACTATTTCATCGGAAGAATTTAGCTGTAACTGAATAACAAGTTTATATCTTCTAACCATTATCTTTGTCTATATTATCAATAGTACCTGGGTGACCGAGCGTCACTCGTAAATTCAAGGTTTTATCATAAACGTAAATATATCCAAATAATCGGACATTTGCTATGTAAACAAATTTAAACTCCCTAATACCATATTTTTTTCTTACATTTTTCACTACAATTCTACTCCCCCTCTATTTCAACCCCCCTATATTTGCAACTTCTTATGAAAACCCATTCAAACATTTTATTCTAACATTTTTTTAATCACGCTACAATTCCACTCGATTCCATATTCCAGCAACCCTGTATATGCGACCGCTTTTGGCCATTCTACAAACACTTTTGTTTCCAAATTATTTCATTTATATTCTAACATTTTTGTAAACACTTTGTATAACTATAATTCGAATGAGTATTAGAGTAACTAGAAGCGAAAGCAGAAGGTTACGAGAATTATGCGAACCGACCTAAAGGAGGGCAGATGTGACTCTGCCGAAACGTCGTTTTACCATCGATCCCGTCAGGGATCAGTTATCAACTACGCGGATGAATTCCCGGAAACTACCTAAAACATTTAGTGCCCGCGAAAACTTAAAAACAAATATATATATATATATATATATATATATATATATATATATATATATATACAAACAAACATTGCTCCTATTATAGTGTTAGATAGGTTTAAAGATCCCTCCGAAAAAATATTGTGATGTCCTATTTGTTTAATTAATGTATTATTATCCTTGTCCCTTTGACTTTTCTAGTTCTGATAAAATGTACGTAAGTGAAAAACATATAAGTTGCGAATCTAATTCATGTCATTTGAAACATTTAAATTGAAAACAAGCTACCTGCAATATTGCCCGAAATACTCATTATGTTGTAAATCGCAAAAATATGTCAAAAGTAAAATGGTCATTTTTAATCATCTATGGGCTACCCTGTAAGTCATGACATAAATAGTTTGTTGTTAAATTTTCTTGCATAATCAAAGCTGTATTGATTGGGATAATGACTTGTGACAGGTAAAGACTGGACTAGAAATTTCATGTCTCGTCCTAAAAACTTGAGCTGAAGAAACCTGAAGGCGAACTGAAACGTGATTCTTTGTTTTTTTTTTGAAATTTGTTGTTATTGACGAATAATAATTAAAATACATAATTCCCTTATAAATTTAAAGACTTTTTGCTATTAAGACAATGAAAATGAAACTGAAATGGATTTTAAATAATTTTATTACAACAAATGTTCGATATGGTATCCATTGCATAGCCTGTTTGACGAAGAGATCGACGTGTAATTTTTGAGGTGAGTCACTGTGTACCACTTCTCATATAAGTTTTTTTCTTTCGCTAATAAACAAAAAAAAATGTAAATGTGTTAGTTTGCACGAGCCAAGAAGAATCGATGATGATGAAGTAGCAATATTAGGAAATGTAATGGAACCCAAATTGCGTTAACGTTAGGTGTTCCACGAAGTAGTGTTCACAGAATTCTGAAATGTAATAACTTTCATCCCTACAAAATCAGTCGGGTCCAAGAATTAAATTAAGACGATTTTGACAGAAGAATAGAATTATGAAACATTGTCTGGTCATATAAGCAACAATCCCAATTTTTTATACAATACTTCTCTGACGAAGCCTCCTTTTATTTAAACGGTGGGGCAAATCGTCATAACTGCTGATACTAGAGTAACATTAATCCTCAGTTATTTAGAGAGACTCATACTCAGCCACTTCTAAAGCTAAATGTGTTGGACCCCTTGTCATAGATGGCACTTTGAATGGAAATAAGTATTTAGACTTACTTGCAAGCGCTGTATATCCAAGAATTACTGAAATTTTGGAGGCAGATGATCTTTTGGAGGCAGATGATCGTCTAGTAGCAGACGAACATGTTTTTCAGCACGACAGTACCCCACCACAGTATGTCTTGCCATTTGGAGAGTTTCTGGATAATCGATTTCCTGATAGATAGATTGGACGAATTGAGTGGCCAGCAAGGTCGCCAGATATGAACCCCCTGGATTTTTTTCTTTGGGGGCATTTAAAGGCACGCGTGTTTAATGTGGCCGACTTACTCCAGATGTTTTTTTCAATTATACCTTGCAGTGGATGGTGACCATTTCGAACAATTGCTATAATAAAATGATTTAAAACCCATTGTCAGTTTTATTTTCCTTACCGTAATAGCAAAAAGTTGTTAAAATTAGAAGCGAACTATTGGTCAACATCACAGATCAAAAAAATATCAGGAATCACGTTTTTATTACCAAATTCCTTAAAGGTTGATGGAATATCCAAAACGACACACCCTTGAATTCCTTTTTAAATAGGCTTTAAACTGAGATATCTCTTATGGTAGGGTTTAAAAAAAATGAGTAGCTAGCGGTGAAGTGATGAGGGTGTCATTTAATTAACGGTTAGTATGGCCAAATTTGTAAAGTCTTTTGACGTGTTTTTGCGATTTTCAAAATCAGGGATTCCCGATTTATGTAGTTTTTAATTCTTCTTATAGCAAAATAGAGTCGTATTGATCCCCGTTTTATTTTCCTTTGTTCCCAGTCCATAATGATTGAAAGTAGCATAAGAATTAATTTTCAGAGAATAAGTTCACTCTCTACCTGTTGCAGTTCTTTTTCGTGTGTTATTGTTTATAGATATTTTAAATATATTTTTTTTATTTTTATTATATCTTCCAAGTCTTTATTTCGGAAGTTTCTTTTTGTTTTTGTATTTACTTCTTTTTCCTAAAGCTGCAAATGATGTTTGTGTTATTATTATACCTACATACTATTTCATTCCATTCCATTCCTCATTAGGAACTGTGATTGTCGTAATACATCGCTTAAGCGTTTTTGAAATTGTATTCTGATGCTTGGATCATTGACCAAAATGTTTTCTAAAAACATCATCTTCGAGAATCAGTTTTGTATTGGTTTATATGTTGGAAAGTAGAAGAATTCTTAATTTAAAGAAAACAAGAAAGTTATCAGAATGAACATTATATCCTCTGTAAGACCAGATATCTTGTAGTGCAGATTTTGAATTTACATGGAATATAATTTATTACGACCTTCTGCTCCTATCACTTCATATGAATTTCTTTATGACGAAAGAAACTAATCTCCATTTCAGTTTATAAAATTCAAGGGTTTTTCCTTCTTCCGCAGAATAGATATACATCTACTATCATGATAGCTATCCCTGCTTTTGACTATTCTTTTTTGTCTAGACTGTTGTATATAGGTATGTAACTCTCATTTTTTAAAAACCTTGGAGTTTCTTTTTTGTTTCTGATATGAAATTTATATCTATTTGTGCAGCATTCTTTCCTTTTATTTTGCCTATTCATTGGGTTTTCTCTCCTCAATTTTTTTTCCTGCAAAAGATAAGTATATAAAATTATATATGGAGAACAAAGTGTAGTAAGGCAATTTCGTAAAATTACCCGGATTACTGGCTGTCTGTGCAGATATCGTCGCAGTTATTCTGAGAGAAAGAGATGTAAACAAAATCATCAACCAGTATTCCTGTATATATGTAAGTAATGTATTGTTACGAGAATTCATCCGACAGCTGGTGCAATCGGCCATCAACCAATTCGTAGAAGGGCCATTATTCCGATACTTCTGGGAATCCGAAATGGTTCGTCTCTCAACAGGCCGACAGCTGCCGTTACTGGAAATTCCCTTAAAGCTCCCAGAACATGAAAGAGTTTCCCGATGGTTCGTGGACTTACCAGACAATTCGACGAGAAATATATAAATATGGACAGCTGGCGATAGGAGGCATTCAGTTTTCGACGGTCGTATTGTATAGTTAAGATAAAATGTAAATAGTTATTGTGAATATAAATTGTGGTAAAGTAGTGGAAATAAATTAGAGTGAGTTGGACTGTGTTTTTAAATAAATCCCAGAACTGAACTGAACCCGAGTGTGAAAATAAAAACATTACAGTGGTGACAGATGTCGAAAGTGTCGTAAGGTAGGACATGTCCAGAGTCGTTGCAAGGAGAGCAACGGAGTACAGACTTCCTCGTCGGGGAAACTAAAGAAGGTCAATATAAAGGGACCATCGTCGACCTGTAACCAACAAGTTCCAACTACCAACGCATATGTTGCTTCGGTACGCAACCACGTTAACAGTGTCTTCGTAGATGGCCTTATTAATAGGAAGCAATTTGTAATGCGGCTGGATACTGGTGCGACGAAAACAGTAATAAGGCTCAACATTGTTTTAGAGACAATGATAAAACCAACAAAATGGCAACGGTTCAGATCAGGTGATCGGGCAGGCCATTCTATAGGACCTCTTCTTGCAATCCAGCGACCAGGGTATTACAAATCGAAGTATTGACGAACTGGTGCGGCATAGTGAGAAGGAACTCCATCTTGTTGGAAATGCAATTGCTCTTCATGTAGTAGGGGATCATTTTCCAATTTTTCTATTATCAATGCATTAATTTCATTTTCCAATATATTGTGATAAATTTCACCATTTAAATTACCAGGAATAAACAGGGGTCCAATTAGATGATTTCCCAAAATCCCTGACCAAACGTTTAGTTTTACCGGATGTTGACTATGAGCTTCTCGAAATAAATGAGAATTTGTATCGCTCTAAAATCTCGAATTATGTCGGTTAACATGACCATGAAGTGAAACAGTGCACTTATCCGAAAAGCAAACATTGTACAAGAAATTTGAGTTTTCGATAATAATTTCGTAAAACTCTTGTCTTCGGTCCCAATAATCCTCATTCAATTTAATTTAGTACTTATGCAAAATTCTAAAAAAGTTCGTTTTGCTAATACCGGAAGCTGCAGGGATTTGCTGGACAGACTGCGTGTTTGGTATAAGTTGGACATGGCCCAATGTAACCACAGCTACCCCTTCATCATTTACAATTCCAATGGGACCTCTTTTTATTCATTACCGAGCCCTTCTCAACAAATTTCAAAATCAACTCCAATACGTATTTATGACGAACGTTACGTTCGGGATGGTTTTGGTTAAAAACCCTTGCAGCAGAGCGAGCACAATTTAGATTTTGGTAATTGGTAATAAAGACTTACCAGCTCAACACGTTCTTGCAATGTGTATACCCTAATTAACTTTTAAATTTTCAACAAATTAGTAAAGTAATAACTTGACAGATAAATGTACAATGCCTCATCGAATAAAGGTCAGAACAGATAAACAAACTTACTGTAAATATCAGCAAAAATTAATGTAAAATAAATGAATGTTTACATTTAATGGTTTCTTGTATTGTGTATTATTACAGGGTGCGGCAGTGAAACAGGATGATTTAACAGCATACTATAAAAGAACTCATTTTTAATATCTTTCCATGCAGTAAAAACTTTTAATTTAATAATCCGGTTTTACTACTAGGCCCGTTAGGTTTTCTATTACATGAACAGGAATTACAATAAAAAAAATACGGCTTTCAAATGATATACGACAACACCTATTTTCCCTATCTCAAATCTCAAGGTCATTGAATTGGCTTGTTTAAGTTGAATGCCCGCAAGCGCTAATTCACCTCAAAAAATTTCCCCCTCGAACAAAAATCGAGCTGTTTTTTCTTATTGCAACACTTTTGAAAATAACCAAGATATTCAAGGTGACTCCTTTGAGATGGAATACCCTGTATAGTTCATGTTCCAAAAGTATATTTGCAGTTTCTATTCTTTCTTGAGTACAGCAGTATAATACACGTAGGTAATCAATTTAAATATTGGTGGTTCTAAAATTGTGCAAGGTGTTTACACTAACAATAGACTTACTTGATTTATTGTTCTTACTAATCCAAGCGAAATGATTCAGACATTATTCTGTATAAAAAGAACGGCTATCTAAAGACACGTTTTTATAAGCCTGATATAAAACCCCGAGAAGATAGACAAATTAAATTACAATATCCGCCAGTAATACTTGTTATCCGATTAGTTCTCAAACATGACTACGAGAAACAGGAACAACCAAACGATAAAGGTTATTAAACTATGTTTCTTAAAAAAAATTAAGTGAAATACATAATTATTGACGCCTGGGGTGAAGCAATCCAAAACTAATGTAAATTGTTGTTTTTACATTAACGAAACTGACATCATTATAAGCAATAAAACATTTTTTTAATATAACCGACTTCCAAGTATAACTAACAAAAGTAAAAAATGTAAACAGTAAAAGGTGCTCATTCTGTACAAATTAATTACCTACCTATCAAATATATTTTTGAAGTCGGTGCCAAGCAAATCTGAAATACTGCATTGCGTACTAATCTACAACTGCATCAAACTTGATTGTTGCTATATTTTTTTAAAAAATGTTTTATTTACAACTTTTTAGTTTTTTTCATTCAACTCGGGTAATTTTTTATTTAGTATGTATAACCTTAATAGACCAGGTAATATAGACAACTCCAAATATTTCTGAATGATACATTTTAATTTAAATTGGCAGGTAATAGTTACGAAAAAAATGAACTGGTAGGCGTTAACTTAACAAGCCAAAAATATGTTTACCTCACTGACCAGACAGACATTCTCTTGTCCAAACGTTTTATATAGATTCAAATTATTTGGACCGTTTTGATATTATATGAAAGAAATCATTAAAATACCTAACACCATCATGCGTACAGTTAACACAACTTAACCTCTGAATAACATGTGTATATATCTGTATACTTTAAGCTTTAATGTGTTAAATATAAATTTAAAACTGTGTTAATTAATAGAACAATAACAGGACATTTGCTCTGTAAACTAATTGTTTCGAAGACCAAATGATTCAGTTTAATTTCAATTCTCTTTTATTAAAACATTTTGTAATAATTCCACTTCACAATATATCTATAAGTATCACATTATTGTAAAAAATGTAAAAATCACTAAAAGAAAAAAATCTACTTATTGTCACCCAATATAACTTTTTTAATAACCCTGTATACCTGTAGTTTCATTCCAATCTATATTATAAGCAACATGTAAATTCAACTGCTAATGGTCTACTTTATAGGTATAGCTTTATTTTAAAATATCTTAACCACCCTATTTAACAACTTCTACTTCTACTTCTACTCCGCTCTACAATTTCACTATCATATATATTCAACTACTGATGGCTACCTTATATAATTAATTGCTTTGTCTGTATTAGGGATGTAACGAATTTCCAATTTTCGATATTCGCGAATACGAATACGAATGCGAATATTAGTTCAAAATTTATTTTGGTTAATCAAAAATTATAACCTAATTTGTGCTTCGTAATTATTATATAAAGCCACTCTTGTATTTTTAATACATAAATTGAAGTAGCTGTGGAATCTTTGTTGTCTCACAGATGTATAAGCACAAAATGTTGTATCCTAACACCAAACAAACCCTTACACTCAACGCTCTTTCAACAGTTGTCATCATATTGGAGTGAACCATAAAAGTTTTTTTGATTTATGAGAGAAGTTATAAGAAGTTATTATGATTTGTAATTAAACAGAAAAATGATATAGGGTTGTCAAAAAAAAACGGAATTTTATTGTCATGTTATAACTTATTTATGGACGCAAATAACTTAAAGTGACTTAGTGACTTGTTTAGGAGACAATTGATGGTGTCAGTGTTGCTGACTAGCTGACTACATATTATTAAAATCAGTTTCAAAAACCAAGTGACGAACGAGTTTAACCTTTGTGTAGGTTTAAAAGTAAGATTCTGCAAGCTTGTTTATTTCTGAGTAAAATGAGATTGAATGCATGAGAATTGGTAAAAAAATAACTGACTTATGACGAGGTATCTTTTAACATCCTGACAATTAATTTCTCTTATTTTGCAAAATTAACTAGGCCTAAACACAAATTTCGCTTCTTTGGCTATCGCTACTAATTTGAGTTGACAGCTGCGAAAATGGTTCTAGCTAATGACAATAAAATTTGCATCATAATTTGTTGCTGCGCGATATAATAAAAAAACATAACTTACAATTTTGTTAAACAATTTCACCTAACACAATTGCCAGGCGGGCGCAAAGGAGGCAGGTGCCCAAGAAGTGTAAGAAAGCAAGTACGACAGTTATGGTGCTTTTATTTCAATGTATCTAACTAATGGGGTTTTATAGGATATGTCCCATGTAAACACATACAAAGCATTCATTGCGTCCGTACTGGAAATTAAATTAGTGCTGTTGTAGCGATTTTATATTGTCCGATCGCTCAGTGGTTTGTTTTCGCCCCCAGTTTCAGCGTATGTCTGTCACTTTGACGCAACTCACGGCCCGAACCGCACAAAGCTCGTTTACAGCTCTGACAAAAGACCTGGAGCTAGTCTGAGAGAAATATTCAAGCTTTAAACTTATTTTTAATACTAGAAGTGTGACCCAAGAAAGTACCAGCATATTTTACAGTTTGTCAAAGTTTGTCTGCAATTTTGTTTTTAAAACTGATTTAAAATATGAAGTCAGCACTCTGACACCATCAATTGTCGAGAACCTTTATTAGTTGCGCTCCCCTCAACTGATTGAATCTCCAAACGATTTTCTCATAATTTCTTTGACAGCTTTTCGTTAACCTACGAATTCTTTGTCCTAGAAATCACAAGGAGACGGCGTTATATGCAGTATGACTCCTGATTTCGAGTCTCTTGAGCTAGTTTTCCCTCACACTACTAAATCTCGAAATTCATTTTGCCATAAAACCCTATATCATGTTATGAAACTGACTAACTTGCTTAATTTTATTTAGCAATTAAATTGTTGCTTAATTACATGTATATGTGAGGATTCCAGAAGCAATGTATATATGTAGTTGACACACAGCTAGAGTATTTTTCATTAAAGTTATAAAGAAATTCATATCATCACACAACTGTTATTTCTCATTGCAAGTATAAGTTAATACCTACCTGTACCACTTAACTTTTGAAATGACAAGTAAGTTATACAGTGTGCAATGCACCTACTGATTAACACCATAATATTTACGCTTTTCATTGTCAAACATTCGCAAAAAATTCGCATGAATAACCGCGAATACGAATGTGAATGCGAATATACGCGTGTTACGAAGAAAGGATCTACGAGGTCTTTCAAGTGATTTAATTTGGTAATCCCAATGGGGTCTCAAAATGACTGAACAATAAGATAGAATAGGATATACAAACGCGTAGTACAAAATTCTGAAAGTTTCAAACCTAGTGAATTTACTTGAAAATCTCTTGATGAAGTTGACTTGTTTAGTGGCTTTTGATTCGACATAATCCAAGTGGAATTGAAATTTTAAATTGGAGTCGATATATACCCCGAGATCCAAGTTTTGCAAAAGTTATTGAATTTTCAACATCTTGTAGAATAGAGTTAATGACCTCGTATAGATTAATAATTTGGTTCATAACGTCTTTAATGAACATAGAATTTTCTCTATAAGTTGACCCTGTCACAATTTTTGAAATTTGATCCATTTTTGATTCGAGAAGCTTTTCATTATGCAATATTTGACGAACAGTGTTATTAAATTTGTCAATAAGTGAAATCGAAAGTGAACTTTGTTTTTGGATAGTTTGTGCAAGGTTGTCTTGATTGTTTTGAAGTTCTTCATTTAACTTGTCATATCTTTCGCCATAGGTGGAATCCAAGTTGCCACTAATTGCTTTGAAAATGGAACCTAAAGCATTTATAAGTCCTCTTTTGATACGATTGGGCTGAGGTAAAATTTATGATATTTTATTCTCTACTTTTTCTTCCGTTAAAATGAGGATTTTCAAATAATTTGATGAGTCATTAAAGTAGTCAGAATTTTTGTTGATGTAAAGTTTAAGATTTTCGGATTGTTGTTTTAGTTTGTTTACTTCAGTAATAAGTGGATTTAGGTCATTATAATAGTTTAAGGAATGGATGTATTTTTGAACTTTTGCTGTTCCTAATTTTTAAGGAATAATGCCGGGATTATTTTCTAAATTCCTAATTGTAATCTTCTCTTATGTTCCCAATATTGCGGGGAATCTGAAATAAAAATAAAATCTATATCAGAAAGAATATGTCCTTTTTAAAGGACGTTTTATATTGTCCATATGGACTTTATTTAAATTTTCTGTGGAAACTGTTTTATGTTCAGGGTAAACTGTCTGGAGGGTTGTAGATTTATTAAATTTATTTGCGTTCTTCTGTCTGATATGTTTTTTGATAAATACTTTTTGTTGTGGTTTAAACAGTTCGGGGTCATCGCGGGTTCGATTAAGTTTTTGAATTCTTCGTTCTTTATTAGTAATCAAGTCAGAATTTATTTTTGAGTAAAGTAGCTTCGATCGCTCTTTGTGATCGTTTACGTAGTCGTTCACTAAAATTTTTTCGATGTCTATATCAAAAAGGTCATTATTACTAATGTATCCACTAATCACGTCAATAGGTTTTAGTTTTGTTATTGAATGAATTGAGTGATTATATGCAAGAATTGCATACATCATTTTCATCTTCATGGGAGTTTTTGTAAAGCCTTTCATATTGAGAAGTCGAAGATGTTCGATTAGGGTGGAATTTAGGCGTTCGATCATTCCGTTTGATTGGGGGTGGTTTGGTGAGCAAAAGTGAACTTGTATTTTGTGAAGTGAAAGAAGTTCTGAGACAACCGAATTTTTAAATTCTGTGCCGTTGTCTACCACAATTTGTTTGGGTATTCCATGGTGAGAAAAGAAATATATGAGATTATTTGCAATTTCTGTCCCTGTGAGGCAATTTACAGTATATGCTTGCGCATATTTAGAGAAGCTATCTATAATGGTAAGAAATTTTGTATTTTCGAAAGTGAGTGTTTCTAGATATATTATTTCGAATGGTTTTATTGCTCTAGGAGTGATATTCATTTTCATGTTTACAGGGAGTCTTTCGTATTTGGACTGTTGACAAATCTCACAGTCATTTATGTAAGTTTGAATAGAATTTTTGAGATTTGGCCAATAGTATTTATCTTTAATTCTTTGCAAAGTTTCATCGATACTACTATGGTTTGATTTACCTTCGTGATAAGCTTCAATAATATTTTTAATGTCATGTTTGTTCTTGATGTAAAGAAGTTTTTTGTTACAGTTTTTCAACTTCAATTTGGAGATTCGGAAGTTTCTTTGGAGAACTAATGAAAAAGAGTTGTACTGAATGTTTGGGGAAACAAAATTTTTAACGAAATTAATTATGTCCTTTTCAAACTTAATTCTGGAAATCTGAACATTAATTCGCCGCTTTCGTTCGAAAAGTATAGTTGTTTTTGGATATGCTGGAGAGTGTAACACAGAATGAATAACTATTTGATTTTGTCCATAATTCACAGCGTAATTAACAATGGGGATACCAACTGTGGGGCTTGTATTTGTATTAGAGTGAGCAGTAGTTTTTTCAGAATTGTTTTCGTTATTTCTAGGATTTTGCCGAGTATGTTCAGAGTTGTTGTTACCAGTTTGTATAAGCATAAAAATATTATTGTCTTCTGTTGATTTGTTATCAGAAAATTTGACAAGTTTTTGATGTTTTCTACTTGTTCGGTTTCTACTTTTTTTCTGGGTTTTAAGATTCCTTGTGTACTTCTTGCGTTTGCTTTTATTTTGGTTGCCGAATTTGAACTAGCCTGATCTACAAATTCGTTTATAAAATTTTTGTGATCAAACTTTTGAGTGTTTCTCGATTTTAAAGTATTTATATTTTGTTTAGGTATTTTTTTAGAACTAGAATTTAGTTTATGAAATTTTTTCTGAACAAAAATTTCGGTATTGCTAAAATGTTTAGAATTTGGGCTAACAGTAAGCGAGTTCATATTATTTTCTACTTTATGAAAAAGAAGTTTGATTTTTGCGTATGGGATTATCAGACATCCTTTGTTGAAGTCAAGTATAGCCTGAAGTCGTATTAAATCTTCTAAGCCTATAAGACCATCAAATACCTCATGAAACTTAAAAAGATAGAATTTTAAGGACTTAGGTGTTGGTAATTGAAAAATCTTTGAAGCGGGAATCAGTGCACTATACTGATGTGTTGATTTATGAGAAACTATAGACACTGTAAATGGATCAGTAACAGTAAAATTTGGGAAAAGTTTATAGGCAATTTCAGGATCGAGAAAAGATCTTGATGATCCAGAATCAATTAGAAGTTTTAAATTTTGTTCGGGAAAAATAATATATGGTAATTGATTCGAACTAATTTGATTGAGAGAAATTTCTTGTGGAATTTCCGGAGACTTGATTTCGGCTGCTGTGATAGTTTGTTCATTACCTTGTGGAGTTCTGAACAGAAATTCCGCTCATTGGAGTAGGTCTTGGAAAGTTTGGTTTGAAAACATTTTGGTTGCTTTGTTGTTGAAAGTTTTGTCTTGGTTGTATTTGAACAGGCTGTGAAGGAAATGAATTTTGTGTGCGGTAGTTTTGATTGAAATTATAGTTTCTTGGTAAAGAAGGGTTATTCAGAAAATTATTTTGGTTATGAAATGGTGCTTGAATCATCTGTGGAGGTTTTGGTAAATTTTTAGACATAATTGTTTGAAAATAGTGGGCATTATCTTCTGCGATTACAAATTGTAAAACTTGACTCAAAGAATCAGGTTTCATGCAACGTATTGTTGTACCAAGGGGTTCACGCAATCCTGACAAAAATGTTTTTAATGCTAAATTTTGATAGAGATCACGTTTTAACTGTTTGGCTTGATCTGTGACTTCATGGCAGTTTACATTGCTACACAACAAATTTAAAATATTAAGACATCTATCATAAAATTGCTGAGGTTTTTCGTTAGGAAGTTGTTTCATTAAAACAAGATCCGCAAAATTTCGTGTCAATACTAATTTTAAATCATTCCAACTGTTCACATCTTGAATATTAATAACTAGTCTAGCATTAGCATCCCAATTTTGAAATTAATGAATTCAACAAATAAACATTATGAAATTTTTCTGGATTTGCACGATCATAAAAAGTTGTTAAAATGGATTCACAAATACTTAAATATCTTCCAAGTTCATTTGGGTTTCTGTCGTATTCGGGTACGCAATTTAAATACTCAGATTTAAATGATTCAGGATTAGCAACAGGTCTAGCCATTTCTATTGTATTACTAAGATTAATTTCTACAATTACTTTTTCAACTAAATTCCTATCTAAATCTATTTCTTCGTCACTATCTAAATTATTTTGAGAAGTTTCAGGAAAATTATAGCTTAACTTAGAATTTGAGTCAGTTGTAGGGCCGTCTTTAATAGATAAACAATTAAAAATATCTGACAAATTTTCACTTGACATTTAATGTTGTACTTACATAAAAATAAAAACGAGTTTCAGCATTCTTCACAAACTATAAGGGCGACGTCCAGGGAAGCTATTTTCGTCTACGCCACTGGAGTCTTCCTTGCAAATTCGGACGATTTTTGTTCCAAATTTCTATGATGGACTGGTAAAAGGCTGAAGCAGGTTCTCGATGAACTGGGTTTCCTGAAGTTCGAGGAGCCGCTCTGTCAAAAATCGCTATCACCAATTCGATCAACAAAGTTCGATAGTTCGTTAGTTCCGTTAATCGTAAAAACGAAAAATTCCCGATCGATTCGCAAATTTCGGAACTATCCTACTGACTGCGCCAAAAATGGGTCGTGAACTCTAAACTCCGTTTTTAAAGAAAATATTTTTATTTGAAATACAAATTTTTGAATTTCTGACCCGACAATCTCGAAGCGTTACAACTAACTATTATAATGCAAAATAATAAAATGCGATGAAATATGACCTATAACTGCATCTGCGATCCGCCAGGTCAATGATCTTCGTATGGCGACGGACTTCTGTATGCTATCATAGGCGACGGTTGATATAATTCGCGTGATTATTATACACTAATCCAGTTCACAATGTATAAATACATACTTTAAACAACACTTAAAAGTAACGTAGCAAAAAAAATTTATCCCTGTAACAATTATATAATTTTTCTGAAGTCGGTGTCAAGTTGAACAGCAAAGTTGCAAAGTACAACTCATAAATATACTTCTCAAATTATTATTTTCCCTTTAACTTGGCACTGACTTGAGACAAAGTATTTTTTTGGAGTCGGTTTTAGTTTTTTTAAAGTATTTAGTTTACAATTTTTAGTGATGTAATGGCTTAATTAGATGCAGTTTTCAAATCTAAATAACTTTTACGATATTGCCAAAAATAAGGTATTTTATGATTAAGGAACATCCATTATTTTGACCAATGTCGTTTACTGTTGAATGTTTACTGTTGAATAGAATAATTATATGTATGCTTCCAAGTTAGTTGGACCCACTAAATTGTAAACGATTTCAGAATATTTAACTTTTTTATCTGTTAATTATCAGGAATTTTGAATTAAATCGAATAAGATTCATTTAATAGTCTCTCTCCTCCGCCAAATTTTATAATAAATCAGTTTTTTCATAAAAAAATATTCAATATACAATAATTTGTGATTTAGCATAATTGGGTGCAGTTTTCAATTCTAATAAACTTTGAAGACGCGAGATGTAAAACCGACATCTAGGATTTTCGAGAGAATTAGCACACAGAGATTCCGAATCTGCAGCCGTTTCGTGTAATTGCTGTTCTCCCTTAACTCCTAGGACAGAATGTCACGATAAAATTTTCAGGTTATTTCACCTGTCAGAGATATTGAATACTCTCTTCGAGGTGGCATTCCTTTGTACGCAAGACCACATACATTATATATAACATATATTGCTTCTGGTCAGGGAACCTTCATAGTTGCGCTTCCCACAATTGAATGTCCTCTCGAATACTTCTTTATGTATTTGATACATTTCGTTAAATTTGAAGACGCGAGATGTAAAACCGACATCTAGGATTTTCGAGAGAATTAGCACACAGAGATTCCGAATCTGGAGCCGTTCCGTGTAATTGCTGTTCTCTCTTAACTCCTAGGACAGAATGTCACGATAAAATTTTCAAGTTACTTCACCTGTCAGAGATATTGAATACTCTCTTCGAGGTGTCATTCCTTTGTACGCAAGACAATATACATTATATATTATATATAACATACAGGTTTGGAAAACATTTGACTGGGGTCGGAGAATGCTAACGTTAAACAAGGACGGAACTGCTACTATATGCATGAGACGAGGATTGTCGTTTTAAGTACGTCTGTTTCACGAGCATTCAAGGTAAAGGACGAGAATATCGTATCGTACAGCATCGATCGTCACAGAGCGACCGTCCGTTGTCCGTCTCTTTCGTCGTCAGTAATGTTTTATCAACGAAGGAGTATAATTATTTACGCAAATAATACGGATTTCGGAGCATTTTTCCTTTTCATGATTTTTGCGATGAAAAATTAATTGTCCGCTATTACGCCAGAAGGAAAACTTAACATTTTTTCCGTTTTAAAAATGAAATAAAATAGATACTCTTAAAAATAAAATAAATTAGTAACTGTTGTCAATAAGAAATTAATCATTACCTTATAATTATTTACAACATATCGTATGTTTTATTTTTAAGCGATTGGAATCGTCGGAATGCAGTGATTACCGCCCGAATACGTCCGAACTGGCGTCACACCGACTTCATTCTCCTGGTGCGTATTGCGTTGATTGATTCAAAATCGCATGGGATTCTACCCGACCCAGAGAACGAATTTCCACACCTGTATATTGTTTCTGGTCAGAGAACCTTCATCAGTTGCGCTTCCCACAATTGAATGTCCTCTCGAACACTTCTTTATGTATTTGATACATTTCGTAAAGAAGTGTCCGAGAGAACATTCAATTGTGGGAAACGCAACTGATGAAGGCTCCCTGACCAGAAACAATATATGTTATATATAATATATAATGTCTATTGTCTTGCGTACAAAGGAATGACACCTCTAATAAACTTTGTTTGAGGTATTATAAAAAAGGTACTTCACTTATAAGAGAAATTTATGCGTCTGTTTGATAACAATTTTTGATATTATCGAAAACATTGAAAATGGTATTTTGTTTTTGTATTTCACTAGTCAGCCTTAAAAAATATATAAAATCTTGTGCATTAGTTCGATAACACTCTGGAATTTGTCATGTTATCCTGTGTACAAGAGATTGAAATCTTAAAATGGAACGAAAACGAAGCGACTGAAATATAAAAAATAAAAATTGTTAATTAGATGATTTTATTAAAATCAGGGAAAAAATATTTTCAAATTTTTTTGTATGAATATTTAATACTACAAATAACGTAATGTCTTAGTGGTCACCACACGGAGACTATTTTCATCATCAAATTAAAATTTTTAATAATCTTATTGGTAGATTTTCTTCCTCATTAAGAATATGTTTTGAAAATATTAGTTTTCGACTTGTTTGCAAAAAACTTCTTTTCTGTAAATTTTATGTTGTTAGTATCTTTGGAAATTGTTTATGTGCCAATTTGAAACGGTTCCACATTTTTCTAGTTGTCAATACCAATCCGAATCTAATGAGATCTCACTTATAATTTTCATTTTTAGAATATCATAGTGAACCGACTTCAAAAAGAAACCTGCTCATGGAATTTGGATCGTTATGGAGGATCCCGAAGTGCTCTCATATTTTTTTCAAGGACATAGCTTATGCTGTTTTTTAGCAAACAGTAAAAACTTGTGGACTTTTCTATATAGTGGGGCCGACAGTTTTAAAAAAGTAAACGTCTGTTCGGATGTAATAAATTGAACAATATTGAAATTAAATCAAAATAAAGGTCAGTTAATCAAGTTAAAGATGGAAGTTCCCAATTGGTGTATATATTCATACAGTGTCTTTATTAGTAGGAATAAAATGAAAAACTTTCTTACGCATATATTTAGAGAAAAAGGTATTATTCATAAAAAGATTTGCATGATCTGAAAGGTATACCCTAATCATTACATGTCCCTGTTTTAACTGTATATGAGGTTTAGCCGCAAATATGAAATTTGCTTAAAAGTGAAGTACTTTTAATTTTCATGTCAAAAATTCTTATCAAACAGGAGTAATTAGAATGACAAACTCCATCTCATTATGCCATATGACAGTAAATTGTATAATAAATATAATGTCACTTTTTCAACTGTATTCTAGAGTTGACAAAAATAATCAATTTTGCTTGAAACTGAAGAACATTTATTTTTTATAATAATAATAATTGTTATCAAACCAAAAAAAAATATAATGAATATTTTTTAAATGAAAAAAATGTGGTTTATTATAAAATTTCGCGAAGGAGAGACTATTAAATGGATCTAATTCGATTTAAATCAAAATGTCCGATAATTAACAGAGCTAAAAAAACTTTTTCTCAAATCGTCTACAATACAGTGGGTCCACCTAAATTGGAACCATATGCAAAGGTTTTTTAATAAATGTAATATTTAGAAAACAAGTTATTCTATTCAACAGTAAACGACCTTGGCCAAAATAATAGATGTAGACCCGGGATGTAATGATTGCCATCTGGGATTTTCGGGGAAACTAGCATACAGAGGTTCCGATCATTACTTCTCGCGTCTAGATATGCATCAAATACGTAAATAATTACTCTCTTCGAGGTATCATTCCTTTGTACGCAAGACCATATACATTATTATTATATATAACATATATTGTCTCTGGTCAAGGAACATTCATCAGTTGCGCTTCCCACAATTGAATGTCCTCTCGAACACTTCTTTATGTAAGACCGACATCTAGGATTTTCGGTCTTACATCTCGCGTCTTCAAATTTAACGAAATGTATCAAATACATAAAGAAGTGTTCGAGAGGACATTCAATTGTGGGAAGCGCAACTGATGAAGGTTCCCTGACCAGAAACAATATATGTTATATATAATATATATTGTCTTGCGTGCAAAGGAATGACACCTCGAAGAGAGTATTCAATATCTCTGAAAGGTGAAGTAACCTGAAAATTTTATCGTGACATTTTGTCCTAGGAGTTAAGGGAGAACAGCAATTGCACGGAACGGCTCCAGATTCGGAACCTCTGTGTGCTAATTCATTCGAAAATCCTAGATGTCGGTCTTACATCTCGGGTCTTCAAACGTAAATAATTGTTCGACACTTATTTGTCTATCATATTCTGAACCCTGCACAACGATAATTTAACTCTACACAATATTGCGATGGTCCTAATTAATATCTTTATAACCACCCTGTATAAGTATAAATCCTCTCCATACTATTTCTACTTTCTATTGTTTAAATTATTCCTGTATACGAATGATTTTACTTCGCCCCATATGTCTAGTATTCCATTTATGCAACTGCTCATGGTCTACCCTCTATAACAAAATCACCTTTTTGAACCACATTTTATGACTATAATTTTACTCTACCATTTATTTCAACCACCCGGTATATGCAACTGCTTCTAAAATGTTTTGAACCCTTGTCGATAATTATACCCCGTCCTACGTCCTATAATTCCTGCTTATATAACAAATTTTTGATACACCCTGAATAACAATAATTTTACTCCACCCTTACTTCAAACACCTTGTATAAGTAACTAGTTATGTTTCACATTATATAACTTTTTTAAGCTACTCCACCTTATATCTCAACCGTCTTGTATATTCAACTGCTTCTAACATTTTTGAAGCCTTATATATAACTATAATTATATTCCGTCCTATAACACAAATATCCACTCTATATAACTATAGTGTTGCTCCACTCTTATTTCAACCACCTTGTATAAGCAACTACTTATGTACCACCCAATACAATATTTTTAGAACCACCCTGTATAACTAATTCAATTCCAACTTATAGTTCAACCACCCTATGTATACGACTGCTTATTTATCACCTGATATCACATGCAGGCATGCACACACCTGCAACCGTAAACCATATTGAAGTGTTCGCCGACATATCTAACAAATTTTCGTTTCGATAAACTAACGGAATATTTTCTGCCATTTCACCCGACCATAAGCCCCCTAACTTAACTTCGACTCTAAAAGAAACTTACTTCAAACGAATCAAAATGAAAATCATTACAAACACCCTGTACGATATACTTTCATGACATTTCTTGACACTTAAAGTAGATATTGATGATGAAAATTTGACATTTACCATGAGGATTACAGTTTTTTTGAATATATTTTTCCAATTTTCAGAAAAATGGTAAGTTTTACGTTATAGAAAAATATACAGAATGAAGCTGGAACATATCTTTGTACAACACAAATTATAATATTCAAATTTCTTGAGCGGTTTTAGAGAAAACAGCGAAGATTCATTGAAATTCCCTGAAATCTAGTCCTTTATTTACTTTTTATTCTGATTTTCTAGAAAACCGTAAATCTCATGTTATACACTATTATATGGAACCTTTCTGTAATGTTTCTTTATATAACCCAGTTTTTATCATCTAAATTGCCCAAGCCGAATTGCAGACGAATTGATAACCTCCTCCTTTTTTGGAAGTCGTTTAATAATGGATGTTAATCGGAAAATACCTTATTTTTGACAATATCCAAAAACTTAATTAGATTTGAAAACTGCATCCAATTAAACTATTACATCACTAAAAATTGTAAAATAAATACAATAAAAAAACTTAAAAAAGTAGCATAACTAAAAAGCAAAAAGAAAATTATGCAACAATTAAATACTTTTTCTTAAGTAACATTGATTATTCCGAAGAAGATGAGTGAGATCTCGTCGGAACATCAATCTGTCTTTTCTACGAGAAATACACTACACACGAGAATCCCGAGAACCCTCGACTTTCACGGATGGACAATATGAAGGAATATTTATCCGGGAATGCATCCGTTCGTTAGTATGAATCGAGTTAGAAACTCGCAGACGTTTCACCAATGTCTCAATGCGTTGTCACGGTGAACTATCAGTGTGACCCCAAATATGTTCGTAAGTCTTTTAACGTGTTTTTGTGATTTTCAAAATAATGAGTACTTTGGGAAATATTCCAGAGGGGGTCGTTTTCGTTGAGCCACCCTGTATATATAGACTGCACATGTTTGATAAACTGATAAACAGCATCAAATAAGGCATGGGTAGTCGACCAACTTCATTATTGATTATACATTCATCTAGTTGGTTATTTTTGTTGGTTGCGTTAAAAACATTTTTTAAACTTATGTTCTTTCAGAAAATAAGAAAATAAATTGACAAAATACGAACTCAAGTAAAAAATTAAAATATTGGTGGTTCTAAAGTAGTGCAAGGTGTTTATATGTACTAACAATAGACTTACTTGATATACGGTTCTCACTATTTCAAGAGTGATGACTCAGTCATTATCCAATATAAAAACTACGAATATCTTAAAGCACGTTTTCACTGACTTGAGATAAAACCCCGATACTATCGAAAAATTAAAATACAATATCCGCCAATTATACTTGTCATCCGATCAGTTCTCGAACATGACTACGAGAAAAAGGAAGAACCACACGATCAACGTTAATAAATTATTTTCCAATGAAGGCATTCATTTCCAAATAACGAAATAATGATTATATAGACTTTTCATTTACAAAATTTCAATATACTATTGGAAATGATACCTACACACCCAGTGTTGATGGAGCCCCAGAAACTCATTTACATTGTAAATTATTAGAGAATTCCCCAATTAATTTACTAAAGTTACTTACATTCGTATGCAATAAATAATTTATGGGGCATCAATTTAATGAATTTTTCAGAAATTGTTAATAACAGAAACGTATGTATACTGAAACTGGTCCTCAGTATACCTACGTTTTTAAAAATATTTTTATTTACTCAATGATAACACTGAATAAAAATCTGTCGAAATAGGATATAGATGTGCTGTATTAGGCTTATAGATTTTTAAAAAACATGCATAGCAAACATTTATAAGGGACAAGGCCGTAGTCAGAAATTTTTTTCGGGTGGGTTTGATAATTATTTCGGGGGGATTGGATAATTTTTAATTGGTGATAGGCTGATTAGGACTGCAAAATATATATTTTTGTTCATGTGTTTCCATGATATATAAAATTACATAAATATGAAATTTATTCTTATGAAAAAGATGATTAGTTAGTTGAAATTGAATCTTGGCACCCAAAATTCCTCCCCTCCCCCGCTGGCTACGGCCTTGATACGGAATATCTAGAACAGACTATCTAAAGTTTATGAAAATTACGAATAGTCTGAAATTTTAAAGTTTTCGATTAAGAAATATTTTTACTACTTTATTAAAATGACTTGTGATTGGCATTATTTGACATTTTATGAAAAAATAACACATTGGCACTTTTTGTAAAATAAAAATTTTAATATAATGCATTTTCATTTCAACTAAAGTTTAATGTTATGGTAGATTGACAGTAATGTGTCACTACCGTGGGCGGATCCAAGGGGGCGTTCCCCCCCCCCAGGACAGTCGTAAAGTTCTTAAATTTAATATTTATATAACGAAGTAATCTTAACTCCAAGAACCTAGAAGAAGGTCACTTCTATGGGTTTAACCTGGATTGAACATAAGACCAAACATTTAATTTTGTTGAAATTTTGCAAATGTAGGTCTTCTAGTAAATAATTTCCATTACATAATTTTCCTTTTCTAAGAAGTATTATTCTCTACGACCATCGATTAAGACCTCTTGCCTATAAATAACTTCTAAAATATTTTATGAGGTCGGCATGAGTCGATGACGGCAACGGTGGCTAGCGCTATTGAGAATCCATGAAGTAAATTTCTCGGCAACTCTTTGACCTTCTAGAGCCGTCTGAGACAATATATATATATATATATATATATATATATATATATATATATATATATAGAGCGGACGAAAGGATTCATTCAGTATTCGGTTGCCGTCTAGTAAACAAACAATAGGTTTCAAGGTAAATTACTAGTAAATTCTAAAATCTTAGAAGACAAATTTGAGAACTCTTAAACCTTGAAAGAATCCTTACGGGTCGAATTACTGGAAAATTCTAAATCCTTAAAATAAAATTTGAAAAACATGGTATCGAAAAATTCAGGAACTCTGGATGAGAAAATTGTCGAGAATGAAGGTCGGATGGAAGAGCTAAAGCAGACAATGGTCCAAGAGCTGAAGCAGATCACAGTCAAAAATGAAGCGTGGGTAGAAAGCTTCAAGCAAACAATCGTCGAAAAGATTAAGCAAATGACAGTCAAAAATGAAACGGAGTCTTTGCAAGGGGAGCAAGCGAGTAGCGACTTCCTCGTTGAAACATCGCGCTCTAACAAACCATAAGAATGCTGATGCCTTATCAAGAAGACCATGCCCTGATGATTGCAAACATTGTCACCGAGCTGATGAAAAAGGGGCTGTTGTCTGCCATCGTTGACCATTGGCAATTTACGGAGATCCAAACAGACCCAGAGTTAAAAGAGGTTACCCGGTGGAAGACCGCAAACATATGTGGCAGGAGATTTCCCACCATAAAGTCAGAAGAGGACAAGGACGTCCATTTAAAATTGTAGAAGTTGATTTGCCGGTCCATTTCCTAAATCTGACTGCGCAAATAAATATATTGCGGTGATGAACTATTTAAATAAAGGGTTCAATATCGAGAATGCTATTGCCTCAATGAAGGAAGCATATATAGTTGATATTCGCCGAAGCTACAAAGATCTTGGGAGAGGCCTTACAAAATTGCAAAGAGGATCAATGTTCTCTACAGAATATAGAAACTACCTCTAGGAAAACCAAAGGTGGTACATTTCAACAGGGGGCTTTGCCTTTGCCAGAAGTGACGACGGCGAAGTTGAGCAAGCCCATAACCGCAGGCTTTGCAAATATATTGTTTTCAAGACGTAATTTTGCACTTAAATTTCTGAAAACCAATTCTGAAGGTACCAATCAAATTTTTAATCGATGGCAATATAAGTGCCTGTAAAATTACTTTAAAACGTAGAACAGATGATGAAAAACCGAACGTGCTTTCATCCGATATTTTTTTCAAGTTTCAAATAACGTCCGAATAGATCCCGATAATTGAAAAGGCTAATTTAGACTAGGTCAGCTAAGTTTAGCGAACGGAATTTGTTTAATGGCGACAGCAGACATTTTTGAGGCAGTGCACGCCAACAATTCATCAAACAACAAGGGTACATATTTAGTTTTAATAGTGACGTTCTTTGGTGCTTGTACCAGCTTATAGTTCTTGGAAGATGACAAGAATTGAAGAAGAGATTTGGAGATATGTGGGTGCATTGCATCTTCGGTCTGAGCCCAATCGATTTTTAACAGTCGACAACAACACTTAAATCGTGTACATGCTCCTGAAGGGGATTTTTTTTTTATCTAGCTAAAGTAAAAAAACGTATTGGCACAGTAATATTTTCCCTTTTGAAATTAACTAAAGTTTTAATTCTACAGGAAAAATTTGAATGTTATTTATGGTGAATACAAATATACATCTTACTACTACTAAGTTTATGTCGCTTCTGATACAAGAAATATTATGTGAGAAAATACCTTAACGCAATATAAAACTATCATGATTCCCCTGCACCTGCTGCTGATATGCTATTTGTTAATGTAGTGGTCCTCTTACGGGAACGTGATACATAACCTTGCGATTAGATACAATGCAAAATGATCCAAATTTTCAATTTTGTCCTTGGGCTGCGTTGTTTGGAGTACACGAAATCATTGACCATCTTAATAATTTTGTAGGGCTCTCTCAATTGGGCTAACATTTCTGATTCATTCATGTACTTTTCTAGGGTGATCATTCCGCCTTGCCCCCATCTTCACGGCAAGGTCTGCTGAATGAAGTATCAGCATTGTTAAGTAGATGGCCACGGAATGATGCGCAATATTGATACTGTTCTGAAGTTTCCTAGTTGGTGACGTGTCGAGGTTAGCTATCTCTGGAAAGTGATCGTTGTGACAGCCTAGCTTTACAAGTTTTTTAAAATGTCGGCAGCGATGGTGGCGTGTTCCGCAAACTATGTTGTTTTTTCTTTCTTTATTATGGCCTTCTCGTGTTCATCACCTCTGGCTTGAATTCTTGTATTAATTTACCCCAACTAAGACTTGTGGCTATCTTGTTGTTCTAAGAGCATACTGCTCTTCGAAGTCCTCAACACCATGCTGATTTTTCAGTCTATTTTGAAGATAGTTTTCAAGATTGTGTCTACGTAGAATTATCGCAATAGTATCCACGGTACCCTTCGCATACGGCTTGTTTTTTGATGTCTCATTTTCCTCATCTACTGGTCTCGGTTTTGACTCTAAAACTCTCTGCATACTTCGAGTTCTAAATCAGTTTTATTTTAGAGCTGTTTTTAAACTGTCCATTTCCTGTTTCATGTTATCCTGAACACTAGTCTTTGTGATCTAGTTAGTTAACTCTTAACGACGACTTGTAAATTGGGCTGGGTAGTGATGAAATTTAGCATGAAGGTATCTGTTGGTGTAAGTTGCTTTTTTGTATACTGTATGGCCGAGGGTCCATCTTCTTTTCTCCTTATCAGAACATCAAGGAATGGCAATTGATTACTGACTTCAACCTTCATGGTAAATTTCATGTTGTGATGAATACCATTAAGGTGATCTAAAATGTATTAAGGTGTTCTCCCTCATGAGGCCAAATCACACAGGTGTCATGCACATATTGTAACCATAAATGGGGTTTACAACATGGTGTTCTTAGTGACAACACTTTAAGGTTCTCCATGTAAAGGTTTGCTGTTACAGGTCAAAGTTGTGATTCCATTGGAGTTCCTTCCACTTCTGTGTATCGTTGGTCGTGGGCGAATGGTTCAAATTATTGGGAATCCAATTGAGCTTACTATTGGGGTCAAGGATACACCTTTTTTGTGTACTTTTGCCAGAACATAAAATTTCGAACATCTCGATGACTTTTAACCAGGAAGGGGAGGGAGGTGGCACCACCCGACTCTCGTGGGGATCGATCTGGAAGTTTGTCCATGACCTATCTGGCGCATCCCAATGGCTCATACGGTGAATCCAGCAGCTGAGCGGATGGGGATGTCACTGAGGCTTGCCTCGTGTGAACCCCGCCTGAGTCAGCTAGTAAAGTTGTGAATAAGTTCTCGTGATGGAGAACGAATAGCAACTCGCGGATGGGGAGCTGGAGAAACCTGGTTAAAAAATCGATAAAGGAGCAGGACAGTTATATCGACCCTACTCGTGGGAATCATATGGAATCCAAAAATCAAAAAAATAATGCGTGGGAAAAGTCCGGGACTGAGCGTGCTATTAGGAAAAGAGTTGATATTGAGAATGAGCTAAATAAAACAAAGCCGTTTAAAGGAGGCGAACCCATTAGGAATAAGGCTATTGAAAATGCGACCGAGAAAATGATCCATTGGAAGCGTCGGGGAACTGGCGGACTCCAATACTAACAGGGCGGTAATAGATTTTACGTGGGACGATGATAATCTCGTACCTGAGAAAGCGGGTGCTGCGAGCAAACGAAGAAGGGAGGGGTCGGGTGAGGAGGACCCTTTTGCTAGTAAGGAGAAAAGCTTTATTGATGATGTCTTATTCACGCAAAAGTAGGTGAGAGCGAGCAAAGTTGGATGGGGTGGTAAGGGACTTGGCGAGGAGAGTCAGGTAGGAAGCAGCTCTCGATGAAGAGATTTGCAAGAGTATTGCGAAGCTACGGACTACGATGACCGACGCATAGCAGAGTGTGTTTAGTAAAAGTAGAGAGATGCTGGGAGTCGATGAGGATGCTTAGTCACTGGAGAAACGAGACGGGAGTCTGCAGGAGGAGCTGAGAAAAAGCCGAATCCGAGAGATAAGGAAAAATATTGAGGGTGCGGAGAGTCTGGAGGAGGTGAATTCAGCAATTTTGGAAGAATAGTTAGAGGAGCTGTTTCAGCGGGTGAAGTTGGAACACGGGACTCCTTTGAGGGATTCAAAAGTGGTAAATTTGGAGATATGTCTCAGCTCTGGACGTCTAGACAGGGCGTTAGGGAGATTGAAAAGGGATAGATTCCCGGAATTAACGGAGAGTGTGGAACCTTCGAAGGGTAGGGAGTTTCAATACTGTTATATGGTTATCAGGGTGTTTATGGCGACCCAGGAGACTACCTTTAGGTTGGTCGTGGGAGAAATAGAGGAAAAGAAGGATGTTTTGGAGGAGTTTCTACACGTCCTCAAAAAACTGCGGGCTGCTATCGTGAGGAAGAAACTTCCCTGGAGTTATGATAGCTGGGGGTGAAATGCCTGTTCATGGAAAGTATTATTTGTGGAGCTTAATATATTTTCCTCAGGATGAACAAATAGGCAAGTGAATATCATTTCCTGATTTCTTAAAATATAAATGTTTGTAGAAATATTTATATGCGAACAAATAAAAGCAAATTCTGCTTATATAATAGTTTTATTTTACATTTTATTATAAAAACAATATTTCATAAAGTCTACTTGCTAACATGTTTCTTGTTTTTCTTCTTCGACATTTTCTTTTTGTTCAGTTCTGTATGTTTCCTGTTTTTATTTTTCTTAATTTCTAAGCCCATGTCCTTCTGTTTGATTAATTTATTTAGTTCTTTAAATTTATTCCTGCAAAATATCAGTGTAAGTAAATAATCATGAAATTGCTAAAAGTAATAGACAACCTACATATAACTACCACATAAAGTTGAAAGTATGTATATTTCAAAAGTCCAAACGTTTCAAGGTCTAAATGAGACCTAGTTTTCAATTGTATCAATACAAATTGAACAAAAATTAAAAAAATTAAAAAATTAAGAAGATTTGCAATGACAAATATCGAAATCACAATTTGACATTAATCATATAGCCTATAAAGGGAATATCCATAGTGGGCTATGGTGCTGCTATTTGTAACGGAAATTAAATTTTTTTAAGCCACTTCGCTGTATATAAATTGAGAATAATGAATATTTTTATCAGAAAGACACACAAATATACTAGTGCAGAAACACAAAGATGTGCTTCTGAAATGCAGGCTCCAGAATAGGTGGAATTTTTATTCAACAGGAAAACACATAAACTTTATATATACCAAAATACATTTAGACACAAACAAACAGCCACAAAAAATCCTGACATAATGATAACAATAAATGATTTATTTGGCAATAAAAGGATACCAGTTAATATAAATGGAAAGGTAACCAAAGGAATTCGTTGAAAACTGTAACTCTACTCCGCCCTCGATTTCAACCACCTTGTATATACCACTACTTATGGGCCACTTAATATAACATTTTTTTGTATCACTCTATAAATCCACCAATCCCCTACATATTTCACCCAAACTGTAACTGCTAATTATAACAATTTTATTTAAAAAAAAATTGAACCGCCTTGTTTGTATAACTATAACTCAACTTTAATCCTATTTAAACCATCCTATTATATTGCTGCCAATTAGTAAACCATTATAACATATTTATCTATCAGTTTTTGTATCATCCTGTATAACCATAATGTTACTTTACAAAATATTCCATCCACCCTGTATATGCATCTGCTTAGGGGCCACCAAATATAACATTTTTTTAAACACTTAACCATAATTCTGCTCCACTCGATATTTCAAATATCTCATCTATGCATCTGCTAATGGAGTTCGCGCTATATCAACATTTTCAATTTTTTAATCAGCCTGGAAAGTATAATTTGTCTTCACCCTATATTTCAACTACCACTTATATACAACTTTTTCTAACATTGTTTTAATCACACTATAATTTTAATTCGCCTCATGTTCTCATGTTTCAGATATTGCATATATGCAACAGCTCATGTTATATCCTACAAAATTTTATTATATTTTTTATGCACCCTGTTTAACTATAATTCTACTCCACCACCTTGTAAACGCAATATATGCAGTTGTTCATGTTCTACCCTATATAATATATTTTTCTACCATTTTCTACCCCGTCTGTATAATTATAATTCTACTCCACTCTATATTTCAACAACTTTGTATATTCAACTACTTATGGGCCACCCAATATAACATTTTCGTACCACCCTGTATATTTAGAATTCTACTCTACACTATATTTCAACAAACCTGTACATGGAACAGCTAGTAGAACATGACATCTCTTTATAACATTTTTTAAGTCCACCTGTATAACTGTAATTATACTAATATGTATATTTCAACCATTCTATATACGCAACTATTTATGGACACATAATATTTTTTTAACTACCCTATAAACTATAATTCCATTCATCTTATATTTCAACCACCCTATATTAACAACTGCTTCTAATAGTTTTTCAACCCATTTTATAACTATAATAACTCAACAAATTTCAAATATCCTAACTGCTTACATAACACAATTTTTTAAGATTTTTTATCCACCCTGTACAACTATAATTTTATACTACTGTTATTTCAACCACATTGTATATGCAACTACTTATGAACCAAACAATGAAACAATTTGTTATCCACCCTGTACAAATATTAACACCCGTTTTTCAACCACCTGGAATATGCAATTATTTATGGCCCATATAACTAATTGCACTCCCCCTTATTTCAACTACATTGCATATATGCAGCTGCTTATGGTCCATCTAATATAACTTTTTTTAAGATTTTTTAAACCAATGTAATTCTACTCCGCCCTATGTTTCACCTATCCTATATAGGGAATACCCTGTAAAATTACACTTGAGATATCAGTTGATTTTTTTATATCCAAACATGTTAGTTACATTGGCATATTTCGAATTTTGAATAAAAGCTAAGTTAATGCAAGTATTTAATATTTGGTGCATGTGATGGAACCAATAGAGTAATTATGTTTTCCAACATGGTAGAGGTGTTTTCGATATATCTACTGTTTCCGTCAATGTAGGGAGATAAAATACATACCAGAAGAAACAAACAAACTACAATTTTATAATAGCATAGAAGATGAGTAAATGTAAACTAGACATGGGTAACAACAAAGAGAGAGAGAGAGAGATCCCGGCATAAAAAAATAAATTTGTATGAAGTACCTACACAGAATATAAACTGAAATATATGAAAAAAAAAACAGAAAATTGATTTAAGTGAAGTACAATAAAATATAGAAATAACATCATGATATAGCACCTAAAACCATGAAAATAAAACTGTTATATGTTAATATGAAAAAAGGTGTGTAATAAAAACGCATTATTCAAATGGCTTGGAGCTCGAATAATTACCATTTTCTAAATATAATGCAATAATTCGTAAATGTGCACAACTTCCAATGTCTGTATTTCAATCAAAACAAACACATACTTCACTCACTTCACTGTTTACAAAATAATGATTAATACTATAACTGACTTCTTCTGTCTATTCAATCACACGAATATACACTCAACCAACTACTACCCAATCGTCCTCTTTTATAATTAGCGTGGAATTTACCCGAATGTCGATGGTTATTTCTTTCGTTGTCGAAGGGTTTTTCAGGAACCTTGTCGAAATTTCCAGTCGACCTTGTGTTGAACCTTTTTTATTTTTCAGCAAGTTTGATGTTTACGTTGTTTTTATCGAAACAATTAATTTCTTAATTTTTCTCTTTAGCGGCAATATTTTAACAATAGTAAATAGATTATTCTGAATAATTAACTAGTTTAATAGCTAGTTCATCTCAATCCCAATTTTAAATAATCTGTTAACTTACCTTTTTCCACCTTTTAACCGATCATAGATAGGTTTTGTAATAATATCATCTCTTTTGGGAGCACTTTTTTCTCTTCGTTTTTTGTCCTTCCTAGAAGGTTTAGACATTGTTAACATATAAGATGGAACCTCACATCCAGACTCCTTCAAAACATGTGCAATACTGAAAATAATATATACAAAATATAAATCAAATACACAGTAGATGCTTAAATATTTTGTTAAAAAATGCACATTAACTAACCTTCTTAAGTTAACAGTATCCTCAGTCGTGAAAAAAGTTACTGCTTTTCCTTTTCTACCTGCACGACCTGCTCTTCCGATTCGATGGATATAAGAGATTGCTGATGGGGGAAAGTCATAATTTATCACCAAGTTAACTCCCTTGAAATCTACACCACGCGCCATCAGTTCGGTACAAATCAATACCCAGATACGACCTTCTCGAAAACTCCGCACTGTATTGTCCCGCTGCATTAACAAAAATAAATTAAATAACACGCATCAGAAAAGATTTTAAAAATTCATTGTGCAAAGGGCATGAACTTACATATCCTATTGCACCCAATTTATTATTATTCGCCTTAACATTAAAATTTACATAAGATGTTAAACAACTTACTTGTAATTGGGTTCTATCTGCGTGTATGGCATCAACATTTATACCATCATAAATAAGTTCACTAAATAACTGTTGAGCTCTCTCTTTACTTTGCACAAAGACCAATACTGGAGGACTTATCCCTTTTCTAACAATATCTCTAAAGGCCAATAGTTTGCCTTGTTCATTGCCCACAAATAATAATTCCTGATGTACCAAATCAGTAGCTGTGTTTCTGAAAAATAATAACATTATTTGTCAATGACGAAGTCAGGACGAGACATCGAAACGACTGGATGTTTTAATATACTCAATGTCAAACTCAATATTATTTCTCAAAAAATCCGTAAAAAATTAATAGTCATTATATAAAAAATATTAAACAGTATTTAGTTAACAGTTCACCAAAATTGTTGCCAGTTTGCGCTAACAATGTAGATTATATTGAATAACCTGTGTAAATTTCGCACCTCTTCTAAGGAATTATGAAGTAGTAATGAACATAATCGGTTAGCCACCGCTCCTCTGTCAGTTGAGGTCCAGTATTTTTTTCGTGAATCACCTATAGTTTTTTTATAAAAGAAATATCTTTGAATTAAAAAAATCTCGTTTTACCACCCCATTCATTAAAAAAACTGTTGCTTATCATATTTTAAGTCTTCATCATTAGGTCAGTTTTGGTACATCATTTTCATTTTATTATCAAGACGTCTACTAATTAGTATATTTGGCTGCATAAGTAAGCCAAGGATCGAATAATCAGATGTATTATGTCACTGAATATCCAAATCATTAAAATTCTCTTTCACTAATTTTACTGCATCGTTGACAGTTGATATTTTTATAAACAATTTTTGAAATTCTTCGCATTTTTTAAATACCTTAAAAATAGTGTGTTTTTGAACATAAAAACCTTAATATATTATTCCTAGACCTTTTGATGAATAATCCATAAAAGATTTTAATTAATAGATATATTTAATAATATAATATGAGCAATGTATGCTTGTATAATAATGGAAATGCTGTGGAACCTTTGGTGTGTCACAAATGTAAAAACACAGTTTTGTACCCTAACACCATTAACATTCTTTTAGTTTGTTCTATTGTATGCACTTTTAATTTGAAATTCTACATTTTGGTATTCGGCAACGCATAAATATTAGTGGAAGGGGAACAGCTTTTGACCTCACGCAGGGTGTATTAAGGAGGTGGGCGAACGTCAATATCATTACATTGATTTTGCAGTGACATTAATTTCGATTACTTCACTGATTATGCGAAAGATGGCAGTTGAGATCGGAGATCGCTGAAAGGCTTCTGAATCGATTTCAGCGAGAAGGAAAGGTCTTTTTGAAGCGCATCGTCTTAAATAGCCAGTAAGGAGTAGCGAAAAGAGAGTAAACGCCGTCTCTCATCTGGAAACGTCCTTGAAACGAGTTTTTTTTTACTCTAAGGGAATTTTACTGACAAATTTTCTACATGACCAACCTACATTGAATGCGGATTACTTCTGCCAGATTTTATGGTTGGTAAAAGCCGCGGATTCGAAACCAAAAATAAGGACTACACTGCAAGAAATGGGCTGGGAAACGTTCGAGCACTCTCCTTATTGGCGTGACATGTCCTCTTGAGACTATTTTTTGTTCGTGCCTCTAAACGAATGATCGGTAGGAAACGATTTGAATGAAATGAAGAAGCCAAGGAGCACATGCGCAGTTGGCTTGCTACTCGCTCTAAAACATTCTATGAATAGATAATACTGAAACTCCCAAATCGGTGGCAAAAGTCTGCAGATCACGCAGGGGGGTATAATGAAAAATATTAAAACAATGATTTGTGTGTAATATTATTCAATAAATATATGAAATGGAAACGTTTATATAGGATTTACCTTTGTAATTGTTTTGCCGTCTTTAATTGTTGGAGTTTTGAAAGTAATAAAGTCGATCATAGTATCACATTTAATCTATTCGATTATTAAAAAAATATATCTCTTGTTCTGTACCATACTATCATGAATTTTACAGTATAATGGTCGGCCTTTATTTTTCATTTTTGTACCTTTACTATATTACATTTTTAAATGGAATTTAGGACTGGGCCATTCTTCCGGAAAAACATATATATTGGATTCAATTATGACAGAAACTAATCGAAAATTTTCTTTTCTGCCTCAAAAATAGTGTTCACCCCCTTGAAATCTTGATAACTATATGGATCTTTAATCCTACAGCCAAAACGATATGACCAAAGTCTAATGAGTACATGAATATTATACTTATTAGGACCTTTAGAGAACAACATCGTCAAACGTTAAACAAATTCAAATGATTACTTGCCTACATTAAATTAAATTAAGAAAATTAAATTGAATCATTACATACACATATAATAACAGTAAAAGTACAAAAATGAAAAAAAAAGATCTGCTCATGAGCTTCGAAATTGGGTCAACATCATATACAAATTATGCTAGTCACCGTTTCTCGTCTCTGGACTAACAGTAGACAGTTTAACAGTTGACACGGTATTTATATTAGGGAAAGGATCAAAGCATGTATAATATTCAGCATTTATATAATTGTATATGAATTATTATTATCAACTCCTTATTACAATCATCTAATTAAAAATATTGTGTACATAAAAATATACAAAAAAATGTAAGTTGAACGTAACGGCAAATTCAGGGGAAGGGACTCCCCACCAGTAAGTTTTATTTCATTTCGAATACCAAAATGCAGGTTTTCAAACTGAATTTACAGACAATTAAACAAAACCAAAAGAAAATTTATTTATGAGGGTTCGTGCTGAAAGATTTGATAATTAATATTTTTCTTTCAGATGGTTAATAAATTAATTCTTACCAGTTATTTACGTCGTCAAAATGAAACTTTATCTCAAGTTTAAAAATTTCAACGTTTTTAAACAATATCTATAAAGGATTAAAAAATGCGTGTTTTTACAAAACGTTTTTTTCAAAAATAACTCAATAACTAATTATCCAATCGGCTAGATGAACCTATCATTTGGCAGCTATTGAAAATAGGTGTAAATTAAACTTACTTTTGACACTATAACTTTTCATTCAGTTGCTAAAAAATTACAAAAACTGCCAAAATTGCGATTTTTACAACTTTAAACACCCCGTATAATTAAGCAATAAAAATTTGTTAACAGTTTTATGTGTTATCCTATATACATTCTTCAAGAAAAGCAAATCAAACACCTGTGAATTTGTTTGCAATTGAAAATACTAACTTCCCTAGAGTATTATGTATGGAACCAAATATACTAAAAACTGGACGTGATACGCGCATGCGCGGGTTGTAATTTGTTTGTAATTAATTTACTTTAAAATATTTCAGCTGAAATAATATGCGATGAAATTGACGACAGTGTCCACCTCGTCTCTGAATGATCTTCGGTTTCAACCTGCCTTGGAATCATCTAGATGTCGAATTCATGTTGTAACCTGAATTAGTCTTTGCATCATGTGTTCGACTGTGGTTACTTCTTTGGATAAAGCCTATATATTTGCATGTTTCATTTCCTGTTATACTAATGTATTCTATGATTTGTATATTCGACATTTCCTCCATTCCGACTCCTGAGTATTCTGGTTTATTGAAGTTAACCTATAGCCCATTGTTTGAACATTCTTCATTTAATTTATGTACCATGAAACTGAGGCCTTCCTCATTCGGTCCTAGCACCACGATGACGAGTAAGAATGTAATAAAAAGCAGTTCGTTAATGAATAAGGTGGTGAAATGCGTTATTTAATGCAGTTTTAATAAAAAAACTATAAAAATCAACATGACACAGCAAAACGCAAACTTTTGTAACGTATAGTATTGAATGGAACAACGCGTCGCGCTGTAGTTGAGACACAGTTTCTCATGCCGCGCGTGTGAACAGATTGTCAAGTGTTTTGAAAAATGGCAAGATGAGATGAGATGAGGAGGCAGTAGGGCATCAAAAAGGGTAGTACGGTACAAAAGATACTAATTATATGACAAAACTGAAATGTCAAACTTATTCGTTCATGAATATGACATTTTTCGACGCAATTGGGTACGAATTGCGTCTCAATATGCGGATTACCACGCGCGTGTGTGACACGTTCGGGTCGCGTCACTCGGGTCATGTCACCTCACACGAGCTATACGCGTTTCAATGTGCGCCTTGCCTGAGACACAGTTTCTCGTGCCGCGCGTGTGAACAGATGGTCAAGTGTTTTGAAAAATGGCAAGATGAGGCGTTAATAAAGGTGGTAGGGTATTAAAAAGAGTACTACGATACAAAAGTTACTAATTCTAGGAAGACAAAACTGAAATATCAAACTTTTTCATTCGTGAATATGACATTTTCCGACACAATTGGGTACGAACTGTGTCTCAATATATGGATCACCACGCGACGTGTGTGAAACGTTCGGGTCGCGCCATTCGTGTCATGTCACCTCACACGCGCTATACGCGTCTCAATTTGCCCCTTGCCTAAAAATTCCTGTAGTTGATCTAACGGAGACCATTCGATTAAGGTAAATTCCACTTCGTTAAATTTACCCAGGTTATCGTTTAACTCCTGGAGACTTTTCGCGTACGATTCATTAAGGCAACCAAGGTTTTTCAAAATATGCACAAAAAAATCTAAACAGTTTACCCCATAAACCAATCGTTTTTTTTTTGTACTGATATTATTTCTGAAATCCATGAAATAATGCGTTTACGATTTTTAGCTAAGCTACACATTACTTTTGACTGATTTTCCAATAAGTACTGATATTAATCAATACCTTTGCTTCAACAAAAATTGTTAAATAGTATTTCTTTGAAAAGAGTTTTTTTTTATTTTTAAATTTATCTCATAGGAGTGTTGATATTAAATTAACAGTTTGAAGAAATGTCACAACTCAGAATTTTGAATTTAAAGTATTGCTTTAAAAAATCTGAATATATTATAACAATACTCTCTTCGACGTCGAAGAGAGTATTCAATATCTCTGACAGGTGAAGTAACCTGAAAAAATTTTATCGTGAAATTCTGTCTTAGGAGTTGAGAGAGAACAGCAATTACACGGAACGGCTCCAGATTCGGAACCTCTGTGTACTGATTCTCTCGAAAATCCTAGATGTCGGTCTTACATCTCGCGTCTTCAAATATTATAACAATGTTTAATTTTCCATTACTAATAAAGGAATCCTCTAGAAAATAATCACCGTTATAAAAACTAATTTCACGAACAAACAAACGAATGGCAAAAATCCATTTCTATTGAATGTATGTTGGCAGGTATAATAAAGTACAGAAATTTCAGTATTATGCCAAAGTGATCACAAGTAACTCAGATGGAAATAAATGACACAGTAATTAAGCAGCAAGCACTAGTTGATCAACTGATCTCATAGTCTAAGAGAGGTATTGTAACATTGATTGTGAATTAATAGTGTAAAAATAAAGACGATTATATTTGTTTTATAAATATTTTGAACCCACAGAGTTTTAATAATATAAAAAATACACACATTAACATGATAAATAAGTTATTCAAAAAGAGTATCATTGATATTATTAACATATCAATGTACACTGCAAAGCGTGTTTATTACCTGTTTCCGACAGTAACTCTGACCAATCCTTTCATATTGTGTACGCACCATTTTGCAACTATTGGAGTGTACGTTGCACTAAACATGGCAATTTTTCGTTCTGGCGAATCACAAGCTTCAAGAACTTCTGATAATTGTTCACGGAAACTTCTACTGCCATCTTCAAATAATTTGTCTGCTTCATCAATGATCAACCATTCAATTCTATACAAAATTAGCACAAATTGTTAACTCAGATCATTATTGAACAATTATACTTACTTATTTAGTGATATTCCAGGAGGATCTTGTTTTAATAAATAACAAAGACGGTTGGGTGTTGTAATTAGTATATCTGCAAATCAGGATATATTTCATTACATTTACTTTGCTCTTTTTGCATTCTGAGAACTTTAATTATACTAAATAATGATAACATATTTGTTAAATCATATGTTGCATGTAGAGCTTTGGGAAAAATATATGGAAAATTACGGAACTTTTTGTATTAACACATTTTATCGCTATATAAAAAAATATTGTTTTTATTTATTTTGCGCCGGAATACATAAACTAAATATATGCAACGAATATAGAACCCTTATAGAAAGAGTAAAAATATGTCCTTTGTTTACATGGTTTCGTTATGTAAATAATTAAGTATGTTACCCACACACTAGAGGGTGCTGATGTACAACAAATACGAGCAACGTCCACAGCAACCACAGAATAATAAAACCTCATTCTGTGTCGATACCGTCTAAAATCAACTGATTCACTTAATTAAGCACACACTGGTGGTCGAAAGCGTAAGACGCGCGGTTATTAATTAAAGGCTGGCGGGTTCGAATCCGTAAAATGTTTATTTTATTAAGTAGCAAGTCCTTATTGATTAATTTTATGTACTATTTTCATTTCTCAACTTCACATAAAATGAATAAAACTCATTTTAAAATCAATAAAATAAGAACTTAAAAATTTGGACTTGTTGCTCCCGTAAATATTATATGTATATGTAATATTTATTGTTTTAAATAAATGTTATGTGTCTGTAATGTTATAGCAATTAAAAAATACTAAATATTATATAAAACATATTTTCGTAAAACCAATTATTTTATAATTTAAAAAATATGTTTTGAAACAAAAAAGAGAAAAAAGGATCTAATTTGGCTGATATAAGTTTACAAAAAAGTGTAACAATCTAATTAAATTTGAAATTAATTTCATGATTACCTAGTCATTAATGATGTATTATATAAACTTATACTCTTGATGGAAACCAAGCGGGAAGGTAGCAGATCATCTTCCATCAGGATTGGGATGCGATGAAAAGGAATGTTTTTATTAGTAGGGAACAAAAAAACTGTATTTTTGTTACAATTGTTGATATTTAAAGAAATACAAGTCAAATTAATAAGTGCACGAATTTTTTTAAGGATTGGCTTATATTAAAAACCCTGGATATTTATTAATAATTTAAACTACAAATATTTGATTTTAATTGTGGTTCCAAATATCTAATTTATTAAAGCATGTTGTATTCTTATCTGATTTGCGTCTTCTTGAACAGTTTTTGTCCCTCTGCGTTCAACCATTTTAATTTATCAATTATATGTACATAAACTAAAAATTGAATTACATGTTTCCTATGGAAATTGGAGACTTCATCAATTTAAAAATGATGCAAACTTAAGCAAGAATTTTTCGCCCTACTGTTTATGTACACTCCAGATAAGAACATAACAAACGTTTCTTCGACAATTTTCTAACATTTATTTAGATGAACAAAACTATTTACAAACACTTATTCAATATCTAGACTTGAATTAAATAAATATTAAACCTCTATTTTAAGATTTTACAATATATATATATATATATATATATATATATATATATATATATATATATATATATATTGTAATGATATGAAGTTTTGTTAACTGTCAATTTAAACCAACTTGCAACTATTAAATACTTCATATGATCTTTTTGTCAATAACGGAATATGTTAATGCAAATAATGAAAATGGTACATAAAATTGATACATTAAATTAATTAATAACGACATATACTTAAAAACTAAATAAAAATATTTGTTCTTGGGTCTTAAACCGGGAACACAAGACAAGTGGTCGAGCGAGCGCTCTTCAAGTGTGAGGTATTTCTTTAATATATATGTGTCACATAAACTTAAAACACCAGCGCCTCTAGTGAGTGGACATTCTCTACATAAGACGAGTGCTTCTATAAGAGTCTATATTATGAGTCTATATTCGTTGGTATATGCAAGAAATAACCTTAAAAACTCATTTGATATATCTTTGCATTTTGGAGTTATTGTCAAAATAATGAATTTTAATAATTCAATTTAAGAAATAAATAAACCTTTTTGCCATCCCTGATCATTAATATGACTTAGGGTGAATCTTTTGGCACTTCATTTTGCAATACAAGAAATACTTGATGATGAACCTTATGGGTTTCACTACCAAGGAAGTTGGATATTGAGATTCGTAACACCAAGGAAATATTCAAAATTAAACACCCAACATAATTTTAAAATGAGAGCATACATAACAATATACCAAATTCAATGGTGAAACTAATATAAATATAAAATTAAGTACTTTGTGACTCTATTTTGTGCACTAAATATATATGTTTATTTTTTAAGAGATCTTTGAAGTATAAAAAGTTATTACCAAATTTTTGGGAACTTTTAGAACCATATTGTGCCAATGCCTTCTTTATTTTACTAATCACATGTATTCTAAATCCTCTTCCTTCAGAAAGTCTCAAACATTCCCTCTGTGTTTGTTTTGCAAGTTCTCTAGTGGGACATAAAATTAAAGAGCGAAATCCTTGTCTTTGTGGTCCACCTAATTTTTGAATTATTGGTACCAAAAATGCTGCTGTTTTTCCTGAACCTGTAGGTGCACAAGCTAAAATTTGACGCCCCTAAAAATATTTTAATTAATTACATATTTTAAATCTGTTCCAGATTTATACTTACTTCAAGCATAAGAGGCACAGCTTGTTTCTGAATAGGTGTTGGTTCATCATAGCCACATTTCTTTAAATTTTCTATTAAATCATTATCAACTTTGAAATCTTCAAAGTTTTTACAGGGTTCTGGAATATGTCTTCCCACAACACTAATATTATTCAAATTTCTATAATGGTTAATCTAAAATATTTTAATAAACAAATAAAAACAGTGTTACAGAATATGAAGTAGGTAATAAATTAATGAATTCAGATCATTCACATATTAAGAATGGGTAAAAAAAAACTGATTATTTTATTTATGAATGGGATATTATTTAGGTTGACAAAAAAGGTAATGTCAAAATTTAAGCCCCTAATTTTGAGTTTTTATACCACACACATTATTCACTCAAATAATCTAAATAATATATCCAAAAAAGTTAAACACTATACATTTTTCAAGGAAATTTAATTCCCTAAAAATAATTTTTACTACAACTTGAACTTTGAATAACTTATCATAAAAACGAATCAATCTTCAAAGCATGATTCTGTTGTAACGGCTTGTTGAAAATGTGCAATCAGATAAATCGTTTAGAACATTTTAATGAAAGATGTGTGTGGAGTAAAAAAAGGAAACTTTTTTTTGTCATCCTAAATAATATTTACAAAATAGTAAATTTTTTGACCCAGTCTAGTTTTTACATTATTCAGATAAATTACATTTGCTTGCTTTTTTGTTTACATAATTTAATGTTTGCTGTTAAAAATTTGTTCAAATTCTTACTACAGAGGTAGCAAACCAATGGCACACGTGCCACTGAGGGCACAAATGAAATTTTGTCTAGCATGTGATTTTTAATCTGTATTATGAAAAATGCCTAGTTTCAAGATTTAAGGCGTCATATTTTTTAAATGGTAATACCAGTATTATAATAACTTTGTCAGAACTTTGTGTTCAAGGAAAAGAAATGTTCACAAAAAATGCCTAAGGAGAAAGCAGAATCCTTCAATTTCGGTTTCAGGTGGCAAGTACAAAAATTACCTTGTGCAACAGTATTTTTAATTGTTTTTTGCATACTTTTAGACAAAATGCTCCAGATTTCATTGATGAATTGTTGTGAATCAAATTATTCTTTTATATGTATTCTTTTATATATATTTACAATAACAAATATGCATTTCTAGAATAACTATATATTTCAAACAATTTGGAGAAACATCAAAATTTATTTTATATACAGATTGAAGTAGATAAACTCAAAACAAAAGCTGTATTTGCAAGTATCAGATATTGATGATATCTAAATTACCACTTATTTGAATTTATTATGGTTTACCTGGTCTAAGTACTACTCAGCAATTTCTATTTAATGATTTTTTTTCTTTTTTAGTAGTTTTCAATTCTACTTACCTTCTCTTCTTCCAGAAGTCTCTTTTTTCGATCTCTTTCTTTTTCATCCTCAATTTTACGTTTTTTCCCTTTACTTTGTACATTTTCCTCTGTTAAACTGGAAAGTAAAGTAATTGCATTTGTTTTATATTCATCTTTATCAATTTGATTAGTATTTTGATGATTTTCAGTTACATCACTCTCAATTTTTTCTTCCTTCTCACAGATTTCTTTGATTTTCTGAAAATGAAAATGTATGACACTAAATCCAGTAAGTATATATTTGTAAAATACCTTAGAAGAACATCCATTTGATTTTCTGGAGAATTTAGCACCTTTTGTAAGTTTTTTGAATATATCATAAGCATCCATTTTTTACAAATTGTTTATCACTACATTCAATATATCTAAGTGAATACATTCACTCAACGAATATACTCCATACTCATACTTGATAAATAATACATAAAAAGAAATATTATTTCACCACACTGTCAACTTAAACGTAACCTATAATGTTCGAATGTCAGGAATTCATAACATGAGCACAGAATAGAAAATAGAAGTAATTATTCTGTGACATGAGTTTATTAACGACTTAGAGCTCGTACGAACAGATCATACAAAGAGCTTGTACCTTCTGGAGCCTTAGATAATGTATCTTCTAGATATAGGCTGTTTTCCAGTTAGCAGAGCACAAGTGATTTTGTGCCGCACAGTGCGGCAATTTTTAGGACGTTAAAACATGTTGTTTTAAAACCAACCGTAGGTAAGACTATCAGTTTATGTGTACGTAAATTATTTACAGAATAATTCAATAATGGTTGTTTTCCAATTACTAGAGCTCAAAGTGTTTTTGTGTCGCCCTGTACCGTAATTTTCGGACGTTATTTGGAACATACTTCATGTTTTATGATAAAGTTTTATGTTTACTTGTTAAACCTACATAAAACATCCCAAAGGCACAGTTATTTCTTGTGCTCAATTGTGCGAGCCAGTGCTGTAATTGGAACACTCAGTGCTAGCACTGTGCCGCACTGTGCTCAATTGTGCGCTAATTGGAAAACAGGGATAAGCCTGCAGTGCACAAATGTCGTGGTAAGACTAAGGAGAGAGAGGGCAACAGAGCGGGCAAAAGGCTATTTCACTCGGTTGGGAGCTGCTTTCAATGAAATACGTTCAGCATGTTGTTCATTAGCTGCTTCCACCCACTAAGTGAAATAGCCTCTTATTGTCTCTATTGCACTCTCTTTCTAGCGTTGCCACGATTTTATGCTTGACATGCTATATCTAGATCGTAAATGATCTAAGTCTGGAGCTAGCTTGCTGAACACACATGTCGTGGCAAGCCTATATACATGCTCTAAGATTAACGAAGACACCCGAGCAAACACCAACCAACAATATATGTAGATAAATAACAAATATAATATTCATTTATAGGGATTTGGGCATTAAAGGCAATCTCCAGTAGTATATGCTCTAAGCCTTTCGGATATTTATTTCTTACACAATGCAGTTTAAACCTGGGTGACCGAGTTCACTCGTAAATTCAAGGTTTTATCATAAACGTACATATATTCAAATAATCAGACATTTGCTATGTAAACTAATTTAAACTACCTAATATAAACATTTTTTTTATTTACCTGGCGTTACTACAATTTTACTGCCGCCCCATATTTCAACCACCCTATATATGCAACTTCTTATGAAAAACCCATTCATTTTTTTAACCACGCTACAATTCCACTCTATTACATATTCCATACATATATATATATATATATATATATATATATATATATATATATGTTTTAGGTGGTTTTCGGGTGGTTTCTAGTTACTCGAATAACTAGAAGCGAAAGCAGAAGGCTACGAGAATTATGCGAACCGACCTGAAGAGGGCAGATGTGACTCTGCCGAAACGTCGTCATTTTATCATCGATCCCGGCAGGGATTAGTTATCAACTACGCGGATGAATACCCGGAAACCACCTAAAACATTTAGTGTCCGCGAAAACTTAAAAACAAATATATATATATATATATATATATATATATATATATATATATATATCGTTGCAAGCTACGCTGTAATACATTTATATTCTAACATTTTTGTAAACACTTTGTATAACTATAATTCTGCTCCATCCTATATAAGTAACTTTTTATAGGCTACCAAATACAACATATTTTAAATCACACTGTATAACTATAATTTCACTCCACCATATTTTTAAACTACCCTGTATATGCATTTGTTTATGGTCACCTATTATATTTTTTTTGAACCACCATGTATAATTATGTTTCCAGTACATCATATATTGCAACAACCCTGCAAATACTAATAAGCTACCCTATAGGCATAACATTCTATTAACATTTTTTTAGCGACCTGCATAACAATACTTTTACTCCGCACTGTATATCAGCTATCATTAATTTCCAACTGCTTATGGGGTACCCTACACAATTATTTGTTCTCGCTTTTTTCTAACCATTCTATAATTCCATTTGATATATTTTAACCATCCTGCATACCATGGCAACACATATGGACATGAGATCTTACTCATCCAAAAATTGCTTACCGTGCCAATTTTTTCAACTTGAAAACTCGTATGACGGAGATATAAAATAGTTAGGTATATGTTCGGAACATACAAATACAATATTATAATTCCAATACATCCTATATTGCAACCACCCTGTAAATGCAAATGCTAATAAGCTACCCTCTAGATATAACATTCTATTAACATTTTTTTAGCGACCTGCATAACAATATTTTTACTCCGCCCCTATGTCAGGTATCATTAATTTCCAACTGCTTATGGGATACCTTACACAATTCTTTTTTCTCGCTTTTTTCTAACGATACTATAATTCCATTTGACGCTATATTTTAACCATTATACATAGCAACTCTTATGGACCATCTAACATATTTTCATAGATCCTGTATAATTATAATTTTACACGACCAATTCATATTATATGCATCAAATTAACATGCGAAATCATGAGATCTTACTCATCCAAAAATTGCCGAACGTGCCAATTTTTTCACCTTCAAAACTTGAAATGTCTAGCTATACTGCTAGGAAAATATGACGGAGGCATAAAATAGTTACATATTCGGAATATACAAATACAATTTGTATTGAAAGAATGTTTACAAGAACAGTTTCACTCTCAAATAGGTCATCAAATCACCCTGTATTGAAAGAATTTTTACAACAGGATTCTCACTCTTACGTAGGTTACCAAATCATCATATATTGAACGCTTGGAAATTACAAAGCAGCCGCCTTAATTGTCACAAACTGTCACTAAATTTTTTAATAATTTAATTTCTCAGTAAAACGATTTTTCCCAAAGATATGACCCTCGTCAATCGATTTCTATCCATCGAAACTTCCAAATGGGAAAGTTTCATCGAAATCCTTAGAGCCGTTTTCCAGAACTCAATTACAATATATATATATATATATATATATATATATATATATATATATATATATGTTAGGCGTAAATATCATACACGTGTAAGATACAAAGTATCATATTTCGCTGACCAGTTTCCTGCTTCACTATGTAAACGTGGGAACGCATCGACTTGACAGTTATTTTGATTAGTCAGCTTTCTTAATGTTATAAATCAGAGCGACGCGGTCCCACGGTCGTCATTTATCGTTAGTATATTTGTACTATTTAGTTAGTTCATTTTAATTTTCAATTTAATGTTTTATTTAAAGTTTTAATTTTTTGTATTTCAATAAATATTTGGTTAAAAACTCAAAAGTGATTTACAAGATATAAAATTGGCGCAGTCAGTAGGATTGTCCAACACAGCTAGAACACGTGTACACTCACTAGTTGTGTCGATTTCCAAATCCTTGTGGACAAGAACTTCCAGACCGAGACAACAACTCTGGCAGCGAGAACCCGGAACATGCAACCTTACAGCTAACCAGTCCTCAGCTTCTCCAGAACAGTCTCATGCCTAGGGTACTAATAACGTATGTAGAAACATCTCGTTTTTGATTCAATATTTACCAATTGAAACGATTTTTATATTTATTTTTTATTATTATTATTATTATCAGTTACCCGTTTAAAATTTCCATATATTTCTCATTCCTTTAAACCACATTTTAAGCTATTGTATAATTTTTGAAACCAATTTATTATTATTATTTTACCTCGCTTTATTTTATTTTATATTCGCAATTTATTATCCTTTTAACCGATTTACTTATACATAATTTTGAGTTTTGATAAATTTTTGTGTGACTTTACTTACTTCCATTTTTCCGCTTTTTATTTAATTTTTATTTTCGTAACACTTGAATATTTGAAATGGCAACTACAAGACTCTACTGTAGAGCCATACAAAATATCAGAAATTTTCGCAATAACTCCGGAATATGACGGAAACCCTATATTCTTAAATACTTTCATTTTTTCATGCCAAACTGCATATAGTATGGCAACTGACTACCACCAAGTACTTCTAATATTGCACATCAAAAACAAACTTCGCGGCAGAGCAGCCGAACTAATAAATTCTCGAAACCCGACTCAATTAACAGAAATTCAGAGAGATCCTAGAGATCTCTCAGCCTTGATTATTGAATTACCAACCAGAAAATCCTTATAAACGAATCGACCCTCGTTCCTTTCAATATAAAAGACCCACATAAGGTTTATATCTGTAACCTTGATATAGAATTCGACGGTTTGTTAGGCTCTGACTTTCTCGAGCACTACAACTGCATTATAGATTTTGACAAAAAACAACTAATAACGAACTTTAAGACACCTCCTCTGTATAAAGTGACAGACGATACAATCAATGCCACTGAATCTATACAATGTCCCCCTTCTTACCGAACAAATATTTAAACTTAGCTGTGAACTAAGAAACACCGAAGCCCTTCTAACAGGTATGGAAATAGAAAAAGTTCACCTCCCTAATGCTGTTGTTACAGTAGACAGCAAGGGCAATTTCTAACGTCCATTCTAAATGCGAATGCCATCCCTAAAATAGTAAATTTTTCAAATCTAAAACTCGAACCGTTACAAAACTTTTCTGTGAATTCACTCTCACAAAATACTCCTTTGAACTATAACGAACCTGGCAGACAAGAAGAAATCGTTAAACAACTCCGACTAGAACATTTAAACGACGAAGAGTCAGACTTAATCTTACAATTATGCCTTGACTTTTCGGACATTTTCTACCTCGAAGGCGATCACTTATCATTCACAAACGAAATCAAACATAGTATTGATACCAACAATGCGAAACCCGTTTATACAAAATCATACCGTTATCCCCAAGTACACAAACAAGAAGTTAAGTCCCAGGTAGCAAAAATGCTCAACGAAGGCATTATACGACCCTCTATGGCCTTATATTTTGGGGCTGTTCAGCTCATATTAACAAAGTCTTCTCTACACAAAAAAATATCTTACGATGTATAGCTGGTGTTCCCCCATTAACCAGTTGCAAGCAATTTTTCATTGAGTTTAATATTCTGACAGTCCACTCATTATATATTTACCTATTAATAATGAATATTAAAAAGCAAGTATCACTTACTACAAATGATCAAATACACAGTTATTCAACTCGAAGCAGCAATGAACTACGTCAGCCATTCTCTAGGCTATCAGTTGGGCAAAATTCCCATATCTATAGGGGGACTATAAGTTTTAATAAATATACGCGAGCTAGAGAGAATGAGAAAAGTATAATGAAGTTTGGAAAGGAGCTCTGTACATACCTGTTCAGAAAAGCATACTACTCGTATGATGAATTTTTGAAAGATGCTGAGTGACGCGGGTGGTGATTGTTTTGACAAGGCAAATAAATCATTTGTATTTGTAAGATTATTTATTTTTTTGTAAATGCAGTGATTTTAAATGTTGAATAAAGGAATATTTATTTATTTATTTATTTATTTAATTCGCCTTGGTCCTCTCCCGTCTGGGTGGTACCAAAGAAATTAGACGCCTCTGGAAAACAGAAATGGCGTGTTGTAGTAGACTACCGCAAACTTAACGAACTTACAGTCAATGACAAGTACCCTCTACCGAACATCTCAGACCTACTAGACCAACTAGGCAAATGCCAGTACTTTACGAGCCTTGACTTCGCATCTGGTTTCCATCAAATAGAAATAGACCCAAAAGACATCGCGAAAACTGCATTCACTGTCGAGAACGGACATTTTGAGTTCGCCCGGATGCCCTTCGGATTGAAGAATGCTCCTTCTACCTTTCAAAGGGTGATGGATAACATTCTTATGGGAATTCAGAAGAAAGATGTCTGGGTTACATGGATGACATAATCACGACTGACAGACGTATTTAAAAGACTCAGAAAGGCTAACCTTAAAATACAGCCTGACAAATGCGAATTTCTTATCTTATAACTAAAGACGGTGTAAAACCCAATCCATCAAAAGTAGACTGTATTTTAAACTTTACACAACCAAAGAACCCTAAAGACATAAAATCTTTCTTAAGGCTTGCTGGTTACTACCGTAGGTTCATTTCTAACTTTGCAAAGATCTCCAAACCACTAACAAAACTATTACAAAAAGACCAACAGTTCAATTTCAACGAAGAGTGTGTAAAATCCTTCAATGAATTAAAACGAACATTGACTTCCACCCCTATACTCATTTACCTAAATTTTGACGAACCGTTTGTACTGACTACAGACGCCAGCGCTTTTGCTATCGGCGCAGTATTATCTCAAGGGCCAATAGGTAAGGATTTACCGATTGGATATGCTTCTAGGACCCTTTGTAAAGCCGAAACCCGGTACTCCACCATTGAGCGAGAGCTCTTAGCCATTGTCATGGCGGTTAAGCATTTTCGTCCGATAATCTATGGCCGTAAGTTCCTTCTAGTAACCGATCATCGCCCGTTAACCTGGCTATTTTCTATAAAAGATCCCGGTAGTAGACTTGCCCGATGGAGACTCAAACTAGAAGAATACGACTATGAAATTATTTACAAGCCTGGTAAAGTTAATAAGAACGCTGATGCTTCATCATTTCAGTCAAAATCGAAACTAACACCCTTCAAAGTCCTACCCCTAAACGACGAATCCGAAGACGACAGTCCTGAACCCGAACAAAATGAAATATCTCTTGAAACTATGTCCGAAGGATTTAAAACCTTTATAGAACGTTATAAAACTACTTCTTTAATTGACTACAGCAAAATTGAATTCTCCAACTGTCAACTATTAGACAAAACAAATAAAAACATTTTAATTTTCCCCCAATCATCCAATCTTCAGGAATTTCATCACGACATTTTCGAAGACATTTTTGAAGAAGTCGCTGACTTCGAAACCTTTAAAATTAATATATTCATTCGCCAGCAAAACCGTAAGCAGAAGGCAATATTTCATAATCCCACTTCCAAATGATCCTGACATTGTAAATGAAGTTATTTTTACATCGATATACAAACATCAAGATACTTTATCTCCATCTAAAACATACTGTGTCGAAAACAATCTCGATCTCCCAATTTTAGAGATGCTCTCTTTCATTTTCGCTGAAAAGGAAATCAAATGGAAAATCTGCCAAAACGTTACAAAAACACCCGAACAAGACGAAATACCGCTGATCCTTGAACGATATCATAACGGGAAAAATAACTTGCACAGCGGCATTAACGAAACCGTCCGCCATATTAAGGAAATGTACACCTGGCCAAGTTTCACAAAAGACATTGAAAATTTCGTTAAGAACTTCGAAATTTGTCAAAAAACTAAAGCGTGTCGCAAAAACCGAGACAATCCCCTCGTCATTACGGAAACGCCTAAAACACCATTTGAGCGAATTAATATCGACATACTAGAAATACCTAACAGGAACTATATCTTATCTGTGAGAGACGAACTGACAAAATACTCGCAAGCTTATGCTTTGGCAGACAAATCAGCCAAATCAGTTGTCAGTACTATGATGTTATACTTCCAACATTTTGGTACGCCATTGCATATCCATTGTGACTATAGTAGGGAATTTGACAACGCCATATTCAAAGACTTGTGTAAACTGTAGGACATCAAACTAACTTATTGAAGCGTAGGACATCCGCAAACAAATGACTCTGTAGAACGATTTCATTCTACTTTGTTAGAAATGATTCGAATCCATAAAGCCGAAAATCCAGATGAACATCCCCAAAATGTACTCCCGTATGCGGTTATTGCTTACAATAACTCGACAAACAAAACCCATGGCTTTTCGCCTTACGAACTAGTGTTTGGACATACGTCCAGCAGACCACCTGAAACCACTTACAACCATAAGGAACTGATTAGTAAATATATACGAGACTTGAACAATCGGATTTCCTATTACTACAAAGTAGCCCGCGAAAAAACTGACTTACAAAAGCAAAAGGCTAAAGAACGTTTTGATAAACACGTTTCGGACAAACTTCCCGAATTTAAAATTGGTGACAAAGTTTACGTCAAGGAATCCCAAATTAAAGACAAACTTCATAATAAATTCAACGGTCCATTCCAAATTTTAGACATTCACAATAATTCAGCCACACTCTTAAATCTCAAAACAAACCAACGAACGAAAGTTAACTTAGACAGAATGAAACTCTATTCTGAAAACTAACTTTCTTTTCAGGTTACCACTGCTGTTCGGATCAGCAGTCTCACAGTTGAACATCAAACCAATAAACAACACTCTTGGTATTTACTATCACGACGAAACTAGAATAGTCATCTCCAACTATAAATGGACATTACTAGTTCATCGTAACTTGACGATACTTAAAGAAATCTTTGAAAACAACAACAGAATCCTCAAAACATTAGAAAACACTGTCGATCCCATCCCTGCTTTCAAATTTCATGACACAAGTGCATTCCGAATTGATGTACAAACTCACATCAGTCTCCTATCCCAAATTTCAGATTCAATTAAAACTAAATTTTCAGAAATATTCATGGACACTAAAAGATCCAAACGAGGACTTATTAACGGTGTAGAAACTATCTTTAAAGCCATCACTGGAAACCTTGACGCAACCGATGGCGCATTCTTCACAGATAGTATCAATAAACTTAACCAGGGACAATTACAAGTAGAGAATCTTCTAAAAAATAAAATAAGCGTAACTACTTCTATTATCAAAACTTTCAATGAAACCATACAGAAACTCCAAATTGACGAAGCAAACTTTAACGAAAACATCGACGCAATCAATTTGACAAGACATACTCTAAACGACAAAATAGCCCTTATCCAAGCAAAACAGTCATTTTTGGGATATGCGAAAAATTAATGGCAAGTTATTTATTTCTTGAGGATAACCTCAATAATATTTTAAATTCCATAACATTTGCTCGCTTAAAAATAATTCATTCCTCAATAATCACACCTGATCATTTGATAAAGTCACTACAGGAAATTTCGCAAAATCTTGTCAAAAACAATCTACCGTTACCTGTCAGTCATTCAAGTGTCGCCCAATATTTGGAAATAATCGAATTAGAAGCGTTTCAAACTAATTCAGATTTAGTCTTTATTTTGAAAATTCCTCTTGTAGAGCAACAACTCTACACCGCCTACCACTTATATCCTATCCCAATTTTAGATGATAGAACCGGTTTTCATCAAATTCTTTCATTCACACAAAAATATATTGCGCGAAATGATGATTCTCTTATGTACATACCGATCAAGGACTTGAGTGCGTGCGTGAAAACTGTGCTCCGATTTATACGCGTATCCCATAGACTCAAATGCACCCTGTGAGGCGCAGCTCCTGAAAAACATTCGTAGTGTCCCCGAAACTTGTAAAAGTGCCATCGTTTTCAGTGAAGGGTACAATGTTCAAAAACTTGAAACAAATGCGTGGATTGTAATCATATCGGAACCCTTACATGTGACGGTTAATTGTCCAGGAATTGACGCCAAAACTTTAGTGCTAACGAACAATTCTATCATTCGGTTACAAACGGAATGTAGTGCTTTTTTTGGGATTACAAAAATCCAATCCGAACCAAAAAAATTCATGAACATTTCAGACTATTCTCATCCAGTTATAATTCCATTCAATTGCTGCAATTCTCATCCTCAGAAACTTACAATCCAGAATCTTAAACCGCTTAAACTGGACGATTTAAACATGGAAGAACTATCCATAGCCAACCACAAGCTGGACCAGTATTCAAGGGATCTTGACGATCTCATCAAACAACCCTTTGTTAATAAAAACATTTCCGGGTTCACGTATGCTACAATAATTATCATTGTAACAATTGTTATTGTGTACAGCTCATTGAAAATCATAAGGCACGTTAAGAGACCTCCGAAAAACGACAACTCTAATCCAGAGTGTCTGAGAACCTTGGCAAAACCGTTCTCCAGGCTCATACCAAAACTGAGGCCCCACATCGGAGAGGAACCAGAACATCCAGACCTGTAGAAGTGAGAACTTTTATTGATACGTTTCTATGGACTAATTTCACTTTCTGTGTTTAATTTTTTTTTGTATTTTTATGTAACCTATTTAATCTTAATCATTATGTTCATTTTACTTTTATTTTATTCCCATAATTCTATTTTTTTGATTATCTAGCTAGCGTCCAGTAAATTCCAAAAGTTGATGTTACAGCATCAACTTTTCTTGGTAAAGGGGAGCTGTTAGGCGTAAATATCATACACGTGTAAGATACAAAGTATCATATTTCGCTGACCAGTTTCCTGCTTCACTATGTAAACATGGGAACGCATCGACTTGACCGTTCTTTTGATTAGTCAGCTTTCTTAATGTTATAAATCAGAGAGACGCGATCCCACGGTCGTCATTTATCGTTAGTATACTTGTACCATTTAATTAGTTCATTTTAATTTTCAATTGAATGTTTTATTTAAAGTTTTAATTTTTTGTATTTCAATAAATAATTTTTTAAAAACTCAAAAGTGATTTACAAGATATAATATATATTTTAGAGTAAGCAAATTTGCATATATAAAAAAGATTCCGACAAATTGATAACCTCCTTATTCTGAAATTGGCTAAATTAAATTAAAATTTTCTTATTTATTTTATCCCGACTTGACTATACAATGTGTGGCATCACACTCCCTCTAAGGCACGCTAAGAGTGCCTTTAGGGGAAAATTCACTAAACCCCAGATATCCTAGATATCAAAAGGGTTTAGCTCTGTGGGAGCCCTTGTCAGGTTTTCAGGCCAGTGGTTGGAGTCGTGGTGGCAGTTTCATATGAATTTCCTGACCGTCCGGGCTGTCCCTAACGGGACGGCTTTTTGCATTTGTTTGTAAAGATGTTCGTCCAGACCTAGGTATTTTAAATTGTTTAATAAATGTTTTGGGACTAGTCCTGTCGTTGACATAACAATTGGTACAGTTCGTGTGTTGTTCATGTCCCACTGAGTCTTTATTTGAAATTCCAAATCTCTATATTTGTTTATTTTCTCAGCCTGCTTGGCATTTATATTATCGTTGTTTGGAATTGCTTCGTCAATTAATTGTTTTCCGAGCGACTTTATCTATCAAAACTATATTTGCTCTATTGTGAGCAACAGTCCGATCAGTCAGTATCGTGCGGTCCCAGTACAGCTTATAGTTGTTATTTTCTAAAACAGATTCTGGTTTGTATTTATAGTATGGTAATCTTACCGACTGTGATAGTTCAAGTTTCAGTGTTATTTCCTGGTGCAGTATTTTAGCCACAGCATCGTGTCGTTCTTTGTATTCAGTTGCAGGGAACGCTTGACAACGTCCTGTGATATGCTGGATAGACTCAGATGTTTGGCAACCGTACCTGCATCTGTCGTTGTTAATAGAAGGATCTGTAACGATGTACTTTAGATAGTTCTTAGATGGGATTACTTGATCTTGGATTGCTAATATAAAGCCTTCCGTTTCAGGAAACATATGACCAGAGATCAACCAGTAGTTCGACGCTGCACTGTCGACATAATCTTGGTTGACGTGATTTATATGTCTTCCATGAAGGGGCTTCTCTTTCCATTTCAGCAGTTTCTGATCAGTGGTCTGGTGTAATTGGACCTGTTGTTGTGTCAGTCGCAGTGGTGTTGAGTCATCAACCTGGCACATGACTCTGCGTAGATCAGAAAATTCTGCGAGTTTCTGGAAATGACTAAGCAAAATAAAAATTTGTTGATCTAATAGTTTGCTTAGATCTGCCAATCCTCTTCCTCCTTCATACCGTGGCAAATTTGTACGTTCAGCAGAGCTCTTTGGATGGTGATCTTGAGCTTTTGTTAATAAAACTCGCACTTTTCGTTGTAATTTTTCAATGTCAGTCTTGCACCAATTAACTATACCGAAAGAGTAACTGAGCACTGAACATGCATAGGCGTTAATAGCCTGAAACAGATTTTTACTGTTTAGTTTGGTTTTCAACAGTCGTCGTACCCTTCTATAAAACTCTGCTATTAGGTCCTATTTCATAATCAAGTGATCAATACGTTGAGCCTGCTTTATTCCAAGATATTTATAAGTATGACCTTCCCCCATATATTCAATTGAGGTGCCATCTCCCATTTCGAAGTGCCCCTGCTGTATTTTGCCTTTAACTATATTAATAATTCGGCATTTGTCTAGGCCAAATTTCATATGGATATTTTATTATTATTATACTTTGTCTTTTAATTTAATTTTTCTCTCCTCACCTGTCGCTCCTGTCGTTTTACTTGAATCTTCTATCTATCTATACTATTATAAAATTGTAAGTTTGTCAGTTTGTTTGTTTGTTTGTTTGTTCGGGCATCACGTAAGAACTACTGAACTGATTTTGCTGAATCTTTTTTTGTTGGTAGATATTTTATGTCCCTAAATTGACAGAAACGGTACATATAGCGAAAAAAGTTCTTCCATGTTGGAAAACACAATTACTTTGTTGGTTCCACAGCAAGCACCAAATATTAGATACTCGAATCAGCTTAGCTTTTATTCAAAATTCGGAATATGCCAATGTAACATGTTTCGATTTAAAAAAAATCAACGGTAATTTTACAGGTTGTTCTATATATAGGAAACTTAGTACGGAGGTGAATGACATATGGATTTATAAAATCTAAAAAAAGTTATATTAGGTGTACCATAAGCAGTTGCATATATACAATATTGTTGAAATAAGGGGGAGTGGAATTAGTTATACGGGGTGGTTCAAAAAAAATTGAGTGGGCCATAAATAGTTGCATATGCCGCAGGTGGTTGAAAAACAGGTGTGTTGGAATTATATTTATAAAGGCTGGATAAGAAAATGATATATTGTTTGGCTCTTGAGTACTTGCATACATAATATGGTTGAAATAAGGGTATAATATTTATACAGGGTGGATTTTTTTTTGAAAAAAATGTGTCATGTAAGCAGTTAGGATCTTTGAATTATGTTCTTGAATTATTATAGTTATGAAATGGGTTGAAAAAAAATTAGAAGAAATTGTTTATACAGGGTGGTTGAAATATGAGATTGAATGGAATTATAGTTTATAGAATGGTCAAAAAAAACATTTTATATCAACAGGTGTAGAGGAGTATAATTACAGCTATACAGGTGGGTTTAAAAAATATTATAAAGAAATGTTATTATCTACAAGCTGTTCCATTTACCGGATGGTAGAAATATAGGGTGGAGTAGAATTTTAAGGATACAGGGTGGCACAAAAATGTTATATAGGGTGGCATTTACAACGGTGTTGAAATAAAGGATGGAGTAAAATTATAATTATATAGGGTGGGTAATAAATGGTAGAAAATGTTTGTTATATAGCAGTTGCATGTATGTGAAGTACCTAAAATATGGGACGCAGTAAAGTTATAGTTACACAGTACCAATAACCAATAAGCAGCAGCCTATACAGGGTAGTTGTAAAACATACAAGGTGATACAAAAAAATGTTGAAAAAAATTGTTATATAGGGTGCCCCATAAGCAGATGCAGTTTTGGTGAAATATATTGGGCATTGATGGAGTTATAATTATACAGGGAGGTACAAAAAAATGTTATACTGGGTGGCCGAGATGTATTTGCATATACAAGGTGGTTGAAATGGAGGGTGGAATAGAATTATAGCTAAACATGTTGTATACATTTTTTTTGTAGGATAGAACATGAGCTGTTGCATATACGCAATATCTGAAATGTGGATCGAAGTAAAATTATAGTTATACAGTGTGATTAAAACAATGTTAGGAAAATTATACATTTTCCAGGGTGGTTAAAAATGATTATATAGTAGTCCATAAGTATTGCGTAGATAAGATAGTGAGTGGAGTAGAGTTATAGTTAAGTGTTTAAAAAATGTTATATTTGGTGGCTTTTAAGCAGATGAACATACAGGGTGGTTGAAGTATTTTGTAGAGTAAAATTGTGGTTATACAGTATGATTCAAAAATAAGTTATAATGTTTGACTGATTGGCAGCAGTATATACAGGATGGTTTTAATGTAGATGAAGGTAGAGTTATAGTTATATAAGACGGTTAAAAAAATGGATTAAAATTGTTATGTAAGGTGGCCAAAAAGCAATTGATGTTTGGGTGAGTGTTTAAATAAAGGTTCGGTGTTAGGGTGCCAAACTGTGTTTTTACATTTGTGACACACCAAGGGTTCCATAGGCATTTCAAAAAATCAGGAATAATTGTTATACAGCGTAGGGCGTAGACCATAAGCAGTTGCATAGCTGAAATATAGGATGGGGTAGAGTAAGCAGGGTGTTAAAGCACCCCCCCCCCTCGGTTGGGAGCTGCTTTCAGTGAAATACGATCAACATGTTGTTCATTGGCTGCTTCCAACTCCAACCACAAAGTGAAACAGCCTCTTACCCTCCCTATTGCCCTCTCTTGCTAGCCACGAATTTGTGCATTGTAGGATATCTCCAGAAGGTATATTGTACATGCTCTAAGTATACATGAGAAATACACTAAATATAAACTACGCCACTGTAAAATCATTTCGGTTAATTTCGGGAATGACATGTGATGAATCTTCACAATTTGTAGTTAGGATTTGTCAGAACTGTCAAGGTTCAGGTTGAGGTTAGGGTGAAGTACTTGGAAGATAAGAATTCTTTGCAAAAGTGATTTATAAGTGTATTTACATTCAACATGGGTGATACAACTCTTGAGACTTCTGAAAAATCAGACAGTAAAAAGGCAATGAAAAAGGAAGCGCGTAAAGCAGAAAAGGCTGCCAAAAAAGCTGAGCATAAAGGCACCTCTCAAAATGAGACTCAAATATGTAAAGAAGGTAAAAATAATAATTTAATATCTGAATATATCAGTAATACTGATAATAAGCTTCAAAAAGTAAAAGTTGACTTTCTATATATATTTTCTAAGTAACCTACTTACTAATTTAGTCCTATATTTGTTTAGGTTCAAGATAAATATATGATGCAATACTTTTCAAATTATAACCTATTTAATATTAGCCGGATGTAAGTAGTTAAATATACTAGGTATATAATTAAGGTATGTTTAATTTTTCTGCTGTTAAATTTTTAAAGTTAAAATTATTATATGAGTTGAGTATTTAAATTGCCAATTTATTGTGTTATTGCATATGCACTTTACTTTAGGCAGATAATTATTCCAAGAAAAATATTCAAAGAATTTTTCATGGTGTAACCTCTCTGAAGAATTGAAAGATTGCAAAGGAACTTGATGAGCTGTGTAACTAGAGAACTTAAGATCTGTGAGAAGAACTGAAGGACTGTATTGAAGAGAATTGAAGATAGGTGGACAAATGGTTTTTTTGAAATTGAAATGACAAAGAAGAAGTGTAAAACTGAATTGAGGAACTGACTCGAAAGACAAGAACATATTTTTTGGCAAGTTTTATCAGGAACTCATAGCTATAGGTTAGAGGTTGAGGAATTGGCCTTGAAAAATTAAACATGTGAAGAAATGTTTTAATGGAGAGAAAAGCTGAAGAGCTGATCAGAGACACTTAAGGTCTTGAGTAAACAGAAGAAGAACTGTAAGTCTTTTTGTAGGAAGAATTGACTTAAAAGATTAAGAAGATAAGAATATTTGTAGAATTTTTTGCAGTGGATATGAGGCACTTGAATACAATAACTAGAAGCATAAGCAGAAGGATACAAAAATTATGTGAACTGACCTTATGAGGGCAGATGTGATTCTGCTGAAACATTCATTTTACCATCGATCCCGACAGGGTTCAATTATCAACTACACAGATGAAACCCAAGAAACCACCTGATACATTTAGTACCTGCGAAAACTTAGATTTCCACCGGGATCAACGGTAAAAGGAGACATTTTATCCAAATCACATCTGCCCTCATCCAGTCAGTCAATTATAATGAATATCAGTTCTCCATCCACTCAAAGCCCCAACTCGAAGACAAAGGAAAATGCAAAGATGAAACTACAAAATCTTTAAAATTCCATTGTGCTTGTCAACGAGTGCAGGATATGGATTAAAAATCCAGACATGATTTTTCAGTTGATGTAGGTATGTACGTATATTTAACAACTGCAAGACATTCAATGAAAATTATAATCCAGCAGGCCGTTGCATGCATCAATTTTTCGAAGCAAGATTTGTTCCAACCATAGTTGAGTTTATCCTATTTCAAACAAGAGGTTTCAAAATAAAAAAATCGTATATTTTCCGTTTTAAAATCCAGTTTTCACAACCATATCTCAATAGGTATTAGTGTAACATATTGATCAAATAATTTTTTTTGAACTGATCCATCTGGCATTCTAGTAGTAGCGATCTCGAGAACCTAAATGACCCAGGTATATATTCTTCCACCACTTCCAAGTTTGTCATATTGATTATGATGTCTTGAATGTCTACTAATTCATTGTATATTATCGTCACTTTCTTATTATACTCTATTTCATTACTAACAACATTGAGTTCAGTTATTTGATGTAACATTTTCTCAGAATCTTCGGTAACTGCCGCTGTCAAATGTGTTCGGTGGTTTACTCGAATACTGCCACTCTACATACTCTACAATAAATGCATAAAATTCGGCATTAGGGATGTAACGAATGTCCGATTTTCGATATTCGCGAATGCGAATGCGAATTTTCTCTTTCAGTATTCGCGAATGCGAATCAAAATTTACTTATTTTGGTTCAATCAAAAATTATAACCTAATTTGTGCCTAACCAAACAAACGCTTACACTCAACGCTCTTTCAACAGTTAAGCTGTCATCATATTGGAGTGAACCATAAAAGTTTTTTTTTATTTATGAGAGGAGTTATAAGAAGTTATTATGATTTGTAATTAAACAGAAAAATTATATAATTAAGTTTATGGAGCCAAATAAAAAATAAAATTATATAGGGTTGTCAAAAACGGAATTTTATTGTCATGTTATAACTTATCTTATTTATGGACTCAAATAACAAAGTGACTTGTTTAGGAGACAATTGATGGTGTCAGTGTTGCTGACTACATTTTTTAAAATCAGTTTCAAAAACCAAGTGACGAACGAGTTTAACCTTTGTGTAGGTTTAAAAGTAAGATTCTGCAAGCTTGTATATTTCTGAGTAAAATGAGATTGAGTGTATAAGAATCGGTCCAAAAATAACTGAGTAATGACAAGGTATGTTTTAACATCCTGACAGCTAATTTCTCTTATTTTGCAAAATTAACTAGGCATAAAAACAAATTTCGCTTCTTTGGCTGTCACAACTAATTTGAATTAATAGCTGCGACAATAGTACTAACTAATAACGATAAAATTTGCATCAATACTTTAAATTAGAGAATGATAAATGGCGAGTTCTGCCATAATTTCTTACTACGCGATATAATAAAAAAGCATAACATAGAATTTTGTTAAACAATTTCACCTAACACTATTGCCAGGCGGGCGCAAAGGAAGCAGGTGCCCAAGGAGTGTCAGAACGCAAGTACGACAGTTATGGTGTTTTCATTTCAATGTATCTAACTAATGGGATTTTATAGACTATGTCCCATGTAAACACATACAAAACATTCATTGCGTCCGTACTGGAAATTAAATTAGTGGTGTTGTAGCGATCTTATATTGTCCGATCGCTCAGTGGTTTGTTTTCGCTCCCAGTTTCAGCGTATGCTGTCACTTTGACGGAACTCACGGCCCGAACCGCACAAAGCTCGTTTACAGCTCTCATAAAAGGCCTGGAGCTAGCCTGAGAGTTCCATAAACACGATAGGTTGTATATCTTCCTACCAACCAAAAACAAAAAAAAAACGTGAAACAACATATACCGTTTTTTTAGACAAAGGGACAAGTCCAGTAACTATATAATGATGTTTGTGGATTTAGATCGCTACCCAACGAAACAAAATTTGTCATCAGGAGATTTAAAACATACGTACCTTTATAGTGTAATAGAACAGTTATTTTTTTACAGATTCTTGCGTGTGATCTCCTATTGTATCTAGAAATATTCAAGCTTTAAACTTATTTTTAAAACTAGAAGTGTGACCCAAGAAAGTACCAGCATATTTTAAAGTTTGTCAAAGTTTGTCTGCAATTTTGTTTTTAAAACTGATTTAAATAATTTGGTCAAGTGCGAGTTGGCCTCGCATACTAAGGGTTCCGTACCACCTTCAAGATTCGCTTGATTTTTATAAGAATACATATGTATTTAATTTTCTAATTTGGCCCCCAAAATGTAACATTAGAGTTTTATTTTACTAATAAACTTTCCGGGAAGCCTTTTATAATCTACTGTCTGAATTTTAAGGCTCTATAGATTGGAAGATAAAGGGCAAAATAGGTCAAGTTTTAAATTATAAATTATTAAATCTGTTATTCAAATTATTTAAAAATACAAATAAAATATATTTTTCAAAATTTAAATAGTGTAGTTTCTAAAATGGGAATTTAGTCGATATTTAATATTTTTGCTAATATCTTTTAAACAATTGATTTAAAACTATGGTATATTTGTAATTCTCATAATGAGCCTTTTATTTGATATATTACATGATACGTTTGAAAACTGAATTTTTATTTTCCATTTAATTGTATAATTTGTCCCTAAAATTACTATGGAGATTTTCTAATATTTTTCCTTATAAATTTCAAGTGAGCCCCAGTGCCCCTAATTATTTTCAAAATTTTGGGTAGTATGGTTTCGGAAATAAAGCGAGAAATGAGAATTTTTTATATCTTTATGTTAATATCTTGTAAACAATTAATTTTAAAAATATGAAAAATATGTATTTGTATTCCTTATAATGAGCCCCTTCATTTGATATATTGCATGATGCGTTAAAAAAATATTTTTTATTTTCCGTTTAATTTTATAATTTGGCCCCCAATATTAATATTAAAGAGATTCTTTGTATTTTTCCTGTAAATAAAAAAATTAGGTCTTATAGTTTGGGGAATGGGTAATTTTTTAATATATTTTAAAATTTTTAATAAAAAAAAAAATAAAAAAATAAATTTGTATTAGTCATAATGAGCCCTGTGATTTGATATATTACATGATCCGTTAGAAACAAGTTTAATTTTTTATTTTCCATTTAATTCCATAATTTGCCCCCCAAAATGAATATTAGGGGTTTCTCCTTATTTTTCCAGTAAAGTTCAGGTGAGGCGCTATACCTCTATTTTTTTTCAAAATTTTACCTCTTATGGTTTCGAAGATAAGGGGAGGGATGGGTAATTTTTTTTATATTATTGTTAATATCTTTTAATTTATTTATTTAAAAAATATGAAAAAAAATATTTGTTTTCGTCATAATGAGCCCTTTCATTTGATATATAACATGATGCGTTAGAAACAATTTTAATTTTATATTTTCCATTTAATTCTGTAATTATTATAGAGTTTTCCAGTAAACTTCAGGTCAGACTCTATACCTCTAATTTTTTTCAAAACTTTACGTTTTATAGTTTCGGCGATAAGGGGGGGGGATGGTAAATTTTGGAATATTTTCGTTAATATCTTTTAAATTATTTTTTTATCATATGAAAAAAATATATTTGTGGTCCTCAGAATGAGACCTTTCATTTGATGTATTACATGATGCGTTTAAAAAAAATAAATTTTTAAATTTTTATTTCATTCTATAATTTGCCTCCCAAAATTAATATTAATAGTTTCTCCTTATTTTTCATGTAATGTTCGGGCAACGTTCTATATTTCCTATTTTTTCAAAATTTGGCTCAGTAGTTTCAGAGATCAGGGGGGGAACGGTCGATTTTTTTAGTTTTTCCCCCCAGAAGTACCACTAAAATCAAAATTTCTTCTTTTGCGATATGTAGCCTTGATCGGGTCACCAAACTACACATCGATACCAAATTTCAACCTCTTCCGTCCAGTATTTAGGAGCAAATTGCTGTTATGTGACAGTGGCAGAAATCCGGAGTGATATTATAAGGGTATGCGTATATTGTATATACGGAACTCTAAAAATGAAGTCAGCACTCTGATACCATCAATTGTCGAGAACCTTTATCAGTTGCGCTCCCCTCAACTGATTGAATCTCCAAACGATTTTCTCATAATTTCTTTGACAGCTTTTCGTTAACCTACGAATTCTTTGTCCTAGAAATCACAAGGAGACGGCGTTATATGCAGTATGACTCCTGATTTCGACTCTCTGTGAGCTAGTTTTCCCTGACACTACTAAATATCGAAATTCATTTTGCCATAAAACCCTATATCATGTTATGAAACTGACATAACTTGCTTAATTTTATTTAGCAATTAAATTGTTGCTTACTTACATGTACATGTGAGGATTCCAGAAGCAATGTATATATGTAGTTGACATACAACTACAGTATTTTTTCATTAAAGTTTATATCATCATACAACTGTTATTTCTCATTGCAAGTACGAGTTAATACCTACCTGTACCACTTAACTTTCGAAATGATAAGTAAGTTATACATTGTGCAATGCACCTACTGAGTAACATCATAATATTTTCGCTTTTCATTGTCAAACACATTCGCAACAAATTCGCATGAATAACCGCGAATACGAATGCGAATATTTGTTACATCCCTACTCGGCATATACATCTTGGTCCCTTATTCAGCATTTTTTTAAATGGCATCGGTTCATGCTTCTGTAACACCGAGCATTTACTTTATGCGGACGACCTAAAAATTTTCAGAACTATCAGGGACACCTCTGATTATGTAAAGTTGCAAAATGACTTAAACAGATTCTCTGATTACTGTACAAGAAACAGAATTCTTGTTAATGATGATAAATGTCATTCCATCGTATTCACCAGAAAAGCTAGTCACTCACGAGCCCCTTGTAATCCATATTTAATGGGTGTGGAATTTAGAATACTGTACTGCACTCAGTATTTGAGTAACTAGAAGCGAAAGCAGAAGGCTACGAGAATTATGCGACCCGACCTGAAGAGGGCAGATGTGACTCTGCCGAAACGTCGTCATTTTACCATCGATCCCGGCAAGGATCAGTTATCAACTACGCGGATGAATTCAATATATATATATATATATATATATATATATATATATATATATATATATATAATTGACTAAAATTTTTCTTGGTTTTTGGTCATTAGTTTATTTAATTTTAAATGTTACGTTTCGGACACATTTTGTCCATTTTCAAACATGTCAACTCAATAATAGACATTTATGGACAAACCACTAATTTGTTTCTGGGTACATTTACACATTTAAAATTATTTACATTCACGTTCACACACAAATTGATGTCTGTCTCCCATCACACTAGTATTACAATTGTAATGACCAAAAACCAAGAAAAATTTTAGTCAATTTATATGAAACATTTGGTCAAAGAAACTCTAAAGTAATAAATAAACAATATATATATATATATATATATATATATATATATATATATATATATATATAGACAAGCACTTCGACTTGTCGACAATGTTAAATAATGTTTTTATGTTCATACCCTACTACCCTACTTGCTACTGTCTATGCATGCTAACAGGTACACATATCTTGTTAAGTTAACTTGAAAATAAGTAATAACTCGAGCTCTTGGTCTGACTTGTAGAAGAAAGATAGAATGAGTTTTATCAGAGTTTATGATACCAAGGGGCGTTGTGGTCTTTGATCATAAAAGCTGTTCAACCTGCATCATACTGTCTACCAAAACATCATACCTCTTTTCTTGTTTTTATGAATGAGAAACTACCTAAAATGCTTGTTGAATATGACTTCTGAATTGTAACAGGTAATGTAAATATGAATTTCTGAAATCCCATACTTGATACTTTTAATACTTACGGATTTGTTAACCATGTAAATGAACCAATACGAATCCCGTCAGACTCCACTACGCTCTTCGATCCTATATTTATAAGTGGCCAAATATGCCGGGCTAGTGGTACTATTATGAGTCATATTAGTGATCATAGTATAGTTAGTTATAGCCGTACGTTGTTCTGAATATAGAAATAAATACACCAACATAAAAATTCATCAAAATATTAATACCATGATGCAAGACTTAATATCTACTAGTGGTGGCCCAGTGGTCGAAATTCGACACCATTTCATCAAATTGTGAACATTATTAAGGTTCGTTTGTCAAAAGTATATGTCTATCAGAAATAAAGTGGAACCGGAGAAGAAGGTGTCATAACCCCCCCCCCAATCGTTCAAGTCATATTGACAAATCTATTGAAATAAAAAAAATATATGAGATTTAAATCAAATGTAGGTATTCCAAATAGTTTTGAAAAATGCGTAACCCCCAGGTTTTGGTGGAATTGCACTTTGTAACAAAAAAGTTTTCGACTTTTGCAGTTTCAATCGAGTTCTAAAATATAAAAATATATATGTTTTCAACCTTATAAAAACTACAAATCTTTAATATATTTTAGTAATAAAATAATTAAATTCACAACAAAAACTTACAGAATAATTAAAACGAAAGTTACTGCTACTTGTCCGAAAAATCAATACTGATCTTCTACATTGAACTACTGAACAAAAACAACGCTTGATGCTGAACTTCAAAAATGGTCTTCACATGATTTAACAGCAGGTAACGCTTTTTCCATATATAATTACTCAATAGTTTGACCGTTTTCGAAGGAAAAATATCTTCAATAAAAATATCTTTCTTTGTAGAATAGACTTATGTATCTAACTTACCATAACAAATCTGTAAATGCATTAACTTTCTTTATATTATAAATACATATCGTTACCGTGACAATGACATGTTTATTAGGTAAAAGTCAGTTACCTTGTTATAAAACCAGGAATGGAACCATGTAATAATTACTAATTGTCTTTTAGATAAAATGTATGTACACAAAACAGTAAATATATTCAAATATGTAGTTATATTTTTTTAACATAAAAAAATAAATCCCTTTAATAAATTTACATTATATGAAATAATAAATTAATATTAAATGTAATATTTAAAACATTAGTTAATACCTATATTTTTCAAAAATATTTTTTGATCTGTGACTCACAGATTTCATTCTGACATTTCGCAGTTAACGATTTCAGCTCGTAAGCAGAAAATGAAATCAACCAACTCAAAAGTTAGTATGAAGGTATACCTACTATTACGTTCCAAATAACTGCAAAATATAAGTACATATTAATAAACCTTCAACCAAAATCTTAAGATTCATTATAATTTCATTAACTTAATGAAACACATAGTTAGCAATGACTATTTCTATATTATATGGGAAATATAAAGAAATATAAGCACCTGCTTCTAATTAATGATAAATAAGTAATACTCACATTTGTTAAAAAAATTTCGCAGTGAATGAAGCAGAAATCTTGAATTTTACCATTAAATTTACAACTTACCTTTACCATCGTGCTATAATAATCTTACACCAAACAAGATTCCGAAATGTCAAAATTCAGTTCAGGGCTGCCAGGTCCAACTATTTGTCTTGAATGTTACAATGAGTGCATTAATTCACATTTTTTTTATTATTATTCAAATTCTTTAAATCTTTAAATTGGAAGTATAACATTAAAACTAATAAAATATTATCGGAAATAAATTTATCAATTGTAACATAATTCTTATTTTAGTTGACAAATCATATTTAGAAAGCAATGAAAGTTGCAAACTTGCGAGAGCTAAATGAATGGCCATTATTCTGTAATATAAATTTTCCTGTATTCTATATCAATAGAATGACGATGTAGAATAACTTTTGGAACGGATCAAAATTTGTAACTTTTTAATATAATTTAATTTCGACTTTCACATTCACTTTCAGCATACGATTTTCTTTCCAAGTAATCTGGCGACACTGCTACTGTTATCTGTTTGGCATTGACAGTATGGGCGTAAATAATGTGTTATTTTTATTATATTTTATGTAATGAATAAACCAATATTATAAATAAATTTTAGCATTCTACACTGAAGGTCGTCAATTGCTACTAAACAAAACAAAAATAAAGAAAATCGGTTGACAAACAGAGGAGAAAATGGTACCTAACCGTTTTGTCTTTGCCTATTTATATATAGATATAGTGATATAACATAATTTTAATAAATAGCATTAATGATAAAGTCAAATTCTTAACTGATAATTTAAAAACAATCTTCAATAAGCATATTCAGTACCTAGGTGACCGAGCTTCACTCGTAAATTCAAGGTTTTATCATAAACATACATATATCCAAATAATCGGACATTTGCTATGTAAACTCCCTAAAATAATATTTTTTTCTTACATTTCTTATTTACATGGTGTTACTACAATTCTACTCCCCCCTATATTTCAACCACCCTATATATGCAACTTCTTATAAAAAATCCATCCAAACATTTTTTTCTAACATTTTATGCGACCACTTTTGACCATTCTACAAACACTTTTGTTTCCAAATTATTTCATTTACATTCTAACACTTTGTATAACTATAATTCCGCTCCACCCTATATATGCAACTTTTTACAGGCTACCAAATATAACATACTTTAAATCACACTATAATTTCACACCACCATATGTTTTAACTACCCTGTATATGCATTTATTTATGGCCACCTATTGTATTTTTTTGAATCACCATGTATAATTATAATTCCAGTATATCCTATATTGCAACCACCCTGTAAATGCAAATGCTAATAAGCTACTCCTCTAGGTATAACATTCTATTAACATTTTTTTAGCAGCCTGAATAACAATATTTTTACTCCGCCCCTATGTCAGGTATCATTAATTTCCAACTGCTTATGGGGTACCCACACAATTATTTTTTTTCGCTTTTTTCTAGTTATACTATAATTCCATTTGACGCTATATTTTAACCATCCTGCACAGCAACTCTTATGGACCATCTAACATATTTTCATAGATCCTGTATAGTTATAATTTTACACCACCAATTCATATTATATGCATCAAATTAACATGCGAAATCATGTGATCTTACTCATCCAAAAATTGCCTAACGTGCCAATTTTTTCACCTTGAAAACTTGAAATGTCTAGGTATAAAAATATAATGCTAGGATAATACCTATGACGGAGGCATTAAAATAGTTACATGTTCGGAACATACAAATACAATATTTTAATTCCAATATTTCCTATAATGCAACCAACCACCCTGTGAATTCAAATGTACTACCTATAGGTAAATTTTAAACACGTTTTTTCTCACAATACTTTTACTCAGCCCTGTATTTTTTTCCAACTGATGGGGTACTATAAAATTATTTTTTTTCTCGTAACTATATGTAATTTCATTTGACGCTATATTTTAACCATCCTGCATAGCAACTCTTATAGGACCATCTAACACATATCATATGCATCAAATCATGAGATCTTACTCATCCAAAAATTGACTACCGTGCTAATTTTTTTACCTTGAAAACTTAAAATGTCTAGGTATAAAAATATAATGCTAGGAAAATATGACGTAGGCATAAAATAGTTACATGTTCGGAACATACAAACACAATTTTTATTGAAACAATGTTTAAAAAAAGTTTCACTCTAAAATAGGTCACCAAATTACCCTGTATTAAAAGAATTTTTACAACAGTCACTTTAACGTAGGTTACCAAATCACCCTGTTTTGAACGCCTTGATATTACAAAGTCGCCACCTTGAATTGTCATAAACTGTCAATAAATTTTTTAATAATTTAATTTCTCAATAAAACGATTTTTCCCAAAGATGAGACTCTCGCCAATCGATTTCTATCCATCGAAAATTCCAAATGGGAAAGTTTCATCGAAATCGTTAGAGCCGTATCCAGAACTCAATGACACACACATATATATATATATATATATATATATATATATATATATATATATATAGTATAAACTGATTGCTCGTATTATAGTATTGGATATAGCCTTCAAGTTACCAATTATATATTCGAATCGTCAGCAGGGAAGTTATCAACACCAGCACCTTGGTTAATGAACAATATGAATTTAATATTGAAAAAATAAGATAAAGCGTTACGGAAATTTAACTTAAATAAAAATAAAGCCAATTGGAAATTTTATACAGAATATAGGAACTTGGCTTTAGCATCGATACATAGGGAGAAAGCTGCTTACTTGCTTACTTTTCAACGAAATAGAGACGAGAAAAACCTATGGAAATGATATTCCACCCCCTCAACAGCAATCAGCTCTCTTAAACTTAACTCATAATAACATATTTGCGATGGACAAAAAATTAGCAGCTGTTTTAATATCCCTAGATTATTCAAAGGCTTTGCTCTAATAGATCATGAACGACTATGTGCAAAATTAAAATTTTATGTATATCGTGAGCAATGTATGCGAAATCCAACAATATGCGGATGAGTACTTCACTATTTTGATCCATCTGAAGTAGTAAATGTAAATTAACTAATTAATCAAGAACTGGCAAAATTCACCGATTTATCTAAAAAATTAAATCCAACTAAGACCACTGCTGTAATTTTTTGTTGCCAAACTAAGAGCTGCAGTGGAAAACCAAATAAGGCTGGAGTTAAATAGTGTGGTAGTAGAATTGTCCAATGAATCAAAAAATCTTGGTCTGCTGATAATCGAGCAGTCACTGAGATTCAAAATTCACATGATATCGTTGTTGCAAAAATACGTATACTTTACATTAATAGGCAAATTATGAATTACAAAATACGCAAAAAATTATGCGTGTCTTTGGTACTTTCTCAAATAGGTTATCGTAATACTGTTTATTATCCACAGTTTGACGCCATTTCACAAAGACAACTTCAGTTGGTGCAAAGCACATTTTGTAGATATATTTGTTGCCGAAAAAAATATGATAGTATATCTCCTTATATGCAACCTTAGAGTTTGTACCTTCTGGAGTTAGCCTGCAGTGCAAAAATGTCGTGGTAAGACCAAAAAGAGAGAGAATGAAATACGTTAAGCATGTTGTTCATTGCCTGCTTCCACCCATTACGTGAAATAGCCTGTTACTGACCCTATTGTCCTCTCTTTCTAGCGTTGCCTCGATTTTGCATTGACAGGCTATATCTAGAAGGTACATGATTTAATAAATAAATTGTGCCAATTAAATTTTCTTGTTCTTTTATATCGAATACTAAAGCATAAAACTCCAGCATATCTTTTCGAGAAAAGTATTTTCACAGTACACTCACTGCCACTCCATTCTTCTGCTGTTTGAACGCTCATTTACATATAATATTGTTAAAGCTCATTTTCTTCGCCCTCAAAACTAATTCAATTTACAGGAAACTTTAAAATATAAAGCTTTTTTTTGAAATGTGAAAAACTAGTATTTTTTTTAAATATTTACAATTTCCCCAAAAAAAAATTAAAATTTTACCCGTGGAATACTTTAAAATAGTCTCTATCTTTGTGGTTTATTTTAAACTAAACCAACTACAATAGAGAAAAACCAACATATGTTCTTGTAAGTAAATTACCATGCTATTTTTTTTTGTCTAATGAAAGTAACAAAAATCATTTAATAAGAACCGTATCAGAGAAAATACAGTCAGAGAGATTTATTTGTAAGCAAGTTTCTGCTGACGCCAACGCATTAATTATAAATGCTCCAATAGAAGTAGCAACACAAGATAAAACTATCATCGTTGTAGGTCAAGTTATAGATCTGCTAGTACTTTTAAACCAATTGAATTCAAATGGTCTTAGTATTTTTTTCATGTACCAGGCTCAGACAATCAAAAAACTTCGTTTGTTCAACTAATTGTTTTATGAATTTTGTACAAATATGATTCCATTTCTTCACCCTTTTTACGGTTGATTCCATTTCTAGTTTAGCTAGTAAAAGAAAATAATAACAATAAACAAAGCATTATTAAATAATTAAAAAATATTAACTTGGCTAGTGACTATATTTTATGAAAAAGATATATATCAAACAACCATTGCAAAAAATGGTTGTGAACTATTAGCCAGTAACAAAAAATCTGATGTGTCGTGAAATAAATAACCAGCGAGCCATGCAGATTCAACAATTACCACCAACTGAAGGAGCAGCTGCACATTATACTATAGAGTTTATTACCAACTGCAAACTTTGCCTTTTTTCGACAATAAGCTCGACAATAACAATGCTAAATAATGGGGATGGAATGAACATGCAGATAAACTTCTGCGGAATTTTATATCAGATGATTTCCATTTAATTCTGTAAACATTACTAAAGAGTTTTATTAGCTGTGGCTGTGAAATTGTAATATAAGATGTGGCTATCGAAAACATGCTCCAAAATGTGCCAATTTCTGCATTATCATGAGAACTGCTTAAATAGAAATAAAAAACATCTGTAGAAGACAATCATACAGAAGGTAATATTGTTAAACAGCCAGCAACTGGTCGTAGTAATGAACGCTTGAACATCCTTCAGAAAATGAAAGTTATTTGTATGAACAAAACTGTGCATTATTATTAGTGAAAAAAGATTACTACGGTTTCATTATATTCTTCACACATTTTGCTTTTTTTTTTGTACAGTAAAAAAATATTGGTTTATAAATAAGAAATCAATAAATTGAGAAATTCGTTCTCCGAAAATTATATTGTTTACTTTTTTGGTTTCTCTCAATTTTAAGCGATTTACTGTAACCACAACATAGATAGACCACTTGAAAATAGCAATAGATTAAAATAAGAAGGGGAAGAACACTAAAATAGAAAAAAAAAGAAAATATGTGGTGGAAAATTTCATTGTTTTTGGGAAAATTGTAAATACCTATCTCGAAAAAATATTTGTTTTGAAGATTTCAGAAAACTCATGCTCATTTACTATTTGCGAAACAAAGAAATAATGCAAATGAAAAATGGGTATCCGTGATATTCCCTTAAAATTTGAGGTTACGTTAAAACATATCTTAAAAGTTTTCGATTTTTTTATTATGTACTACTGTTGCAAAAATTCATTTTCAACCGCTAACCACCCCCATTTCCCATTACTTGGAGTTTAATTTTTGTTTACTCTATTACTCGCAAACAGAACACAGCAACTGTAATATTTTGTATGCAATGTATTTTGGAAAGAAACAATTTTAATGTACTCCGTAATCGTATGGATTCTACTTAGGTGTATTTCCTATTAAAGAATAAAAAGTATTTTTAACGGTTTTCCATATTCAGTAAGTTTTGTGATTTCTATTTGCAACAGCTCTATTGAAAATATGGAACTTAATGTTTTGCTTGGAAACTGCTATAGGTATACGTATATATGTGGATTGATATCGACAAAAACACATTAGGTTCCCATACACTCTTTTTACTGGATTCTATGGGATTTTTTCCACAGGGAACCAAACTAAATTTTGCCACAGGTACTTGACTGTTATTTTTTTTTTATTTCAAAATCCCTATTGCCATCAGCCTATATCTCTGGATTCTTATAAATGCTTTGACATACCACTGTGTTCCGGGTCGAATTCATCAATAACACCTTTGGAACGCTCTATTCTTGAATTTTAGGTATATGTTACTCCATATTTTCTTTATATTAACTTAAAGGTTTTAACATCTTTAGATTTTTTCATTCATTTTTCATTTCATCAACTTTTACCTAGTAGTCATTAGGTTATAATTGCTGTGGTACAACTCCTGGATTCCAGGATATTGAATTTTGATACAGAGTGGCTCACTTTCATGTGATATTTATTTTGTTGTACTGTAGTTAGTTTAAGTTAATAAGTAATTACTGGCTTTGATACAAAGTTATGCAAAGTCTGCTCTTATCCATAAATCAGCAGAAATTGTAATATTTTCTTCAGGCTTTGATTGTATTTTATAATTTAAAACCTCCAAAACAATATCAGTCATGATAAACTTAATATCATATGTCTCTGAGAATTGAACAAAAACCATTATCAATAAGGACTTCTTTTAGTAAACATATTAATATTATGTTTATAGAATCCAGTGATAAATTACTTCTAATGTTCTGTGAGCATTAAGGGAGTTCTTCGTAACTATCAATTAATTAAAATATCATAAGTTCGGACGAACAACATAAGTGAAAAGGCTCAAATTTTAAAGATTTCGAAAATCATGAGCAGAGTTTTGCTAATTTCACCATCAACCAAAAAAAAACATCCTTATTTTAGACATATACCGCTTGGAATGACTGTTATTAATTTTAATTTACAACAGAAAGAAATGAATTATTTTAATATAATATGTTAACTAAACACGTGGAAAAAAATCGTAAACTATGCCAATTTTTTTGTTTGGATAAAGAACCCTTGACGAATATATAACACACACGTGTCCGTAGGATCAGGTTCATTTTACAGGACGTCCGTTCCACGATTACATGGCCATCGTAACGCTGAACGCGTAAGCTCGGCATTTGCCATTTTAATATCACTCTGAATTCAGTTACTAAACGATGATCCCTTGTCGTTTGTAGTTACGACCTTTGGCGGAAGGACTGACGGATCGAATGCATATTTTCGAAATATCTTTCATCTTCGCAAAATGTTGGGTAGGTCAGGGAGAAGAATGAATATATCATTCAACGCATCACAATGATACTGGCGGACGAGGGACGTATGTATCGGCAAACACTAGGACGTGATCGTAACGAAGTGATGGTAGCGCGTCATTATAAGATTTAGACGAAGTGGTACGTGTCCAATGGTCTTGCGATAGATACTTACGAAGAAGTAAACTATTTAAATAATAAAAACCAGCAAAAATACGAATTACTTTTGTTTTTTGCTTATATAATGAAAAGTAATGAAGGAATCGTAATGACGTCAACAGGAAAGTTGTAGAGAATAAGTAATCCTTCTTAATGAGTGTTTATACATCTTGATTGGATCATGTTTTAATCTAGTAAACCAAGAGAATCTGAACAAAATTGGATTTTTTTCAAAAATGTATAACTTTCTGGTAACTAATACTGGAATATTAGTCATTGTCAAAACGATAGTTTATGACATTGAATAAGCAGTTTTTGAAGAATTGAAATTTAAATAATTTAGACAGATATTTTGCACATCCCACCGTATTAATGAGACAAGTCCGACCGGGATATACTAAAGATATTTTCAAAGTTCATAAACTCCACTTCAATTTTTCTTTCTTAGTTTTTCGCTATAATGCCGAGAAATTGGTTTAAAATAATAATAAACATTGCATTAAGTATACGAATATGCGACAACCCCCAGCGGTGCAATGACAATAGCTGTCAAGGCACATGGACGGATCTAGAATTTTCTTAAGGTGGGGGCACGAGATGAGAATTATGGTAAATTGTATTATTATATGTTTCTCTCAGCAGTTGATTACGTTTTCATTTACATAACAATTGCCCGCCCATATTGGTCTATTTTTCCTTTGGTTTATTAAGTTAGTGGTTACCTCTATACCGTTTACTGATATTAATTAAATTACATTTGTCCACTGACTGGATCCGCCACTGTCAAGACTCTTCTTCCCAATGATTCGTGACCTACTACTTTCTTGTTTTTTAATTGTAGTTAAATTATTGCATGTAGGTATTCCACCAGAAACTGTATTAAAAGTAGATCATTTTTAAGGCAAAATTCTTAAATATGCATTAAACAGAAAATAATATTTTAGAATTTCATCATTTCCTCTCATTAAAAATATCTCTTCAAGCTAAACATTTTTTATTTTACTTTCAAGTACATTTGGAAAAGCTTGTTTTTCATTTAGTAATACATAGCATACCTATATCTCATATGTAATTTATATTTAAAAAATATTCTATAAATAATGCTAATTCAATTTTAACACTTGTTTTTTTTTAAGATGACGTATCCATTGGTAAATATGGAAACTTGCCGCTTATTCGTTCAAGTTCGAAAGATCTAGTAAGAAAATTCACCTACATAAAGCAACTGAACAGTTCGATTGCTGATAGTGTCGTTTGGGTTAGAGCGAGATTACACACTGTAAGAGCAAGAGGAAAACAATGTTTTATTGTTCTCAGACAACAAGAATTTACTGTCCAAATGCTCATCAATGTCTCAGAAACAGTGTCCAAATCAATGGTTAAATTTGCCAGCAAGTAAGTTTATGTTTCTCAGTAATAAAATATGAAAAGCGCAATGTATGAAATATTTTTAGTACAATTTATAATTTAAGGAAAATACATTTATATACAACCTTGGGATTATTTATTGGTTAACCTTGTGGTATGAGTATACACATTTTGATCTTAAAAAACTTACAATATTTTTGAAGTTTTTGATCATAACACAATCTTTGCTAATACTTCCACTTAGATTATCACATGCATTATCCATTCTATCGCTGTTCTAGGCAGAATGTTATGTTGCCAGTTTCCCCTGATAGGCTGTCTAGAGAAATGTATCTTGCAAGATGCTTCACATTCGCAGTTACGTAAGCACCGATTTTACGAATATTCACATAGACCAGTACTTATAGAGGGTCATTTTCATTCGAGTGTGCGTCCAATTCTCGGAGACTATCTAAATCAGTGTTGTTTGATTGGCGGGCGTTTTTACTACAATTTACTATTGCAAGCAGTAGTTATGGGTCATGGATGGCCAGATCTGGCTTGTTTATATATTCTTCAGATATATGTTAGGCATTATGTGACTGAGATAAGGAAATCAGTAAGTGGGAGCATATTTTATACATCCTGGTATAATACGCCTGCTTCTTTTGAGTTGCACATCTAATTTAAGACATGATAGCTGTTCAACCATTCTGGTGCACCGTACTCAATGTACACAAGACCCATTGGAAAAGATCATTAAGTTATAGCAGTTGCCTCCCATGAGGTCTTTAATAGTTTCTCTAAAATAATATTCCTTGTTTGGATTTTGGAAGCCATGTTTTTGATATGTTTATTTAAAAAAAGAATTCTGTCAAGGGTAATACCGACGTACTTTGGTGTCGGTTTGAGTCTAATGCGTGTACCATTTTTGACGATTTCCGGCTTATGGTTAGCCTGTTTATTAAGTAAAAAAAGGAACGATCTGTTTTCCTAAAGCTCGGCTGCGTCGAGACATTTAAGCTATACAGCGATATCCAGGTCGTCGGCGTATACAACTTTATGTGCAGTGGTCAGCTATCATTGAATTTCGACTCTCAACCATATTCTGGTAGAACTTTTCGCATTCTTCTCTCCATCTCGGAATGCTTTCTTTACACCACATTCTGTAAATATGATGTTTTTGGTTAAGACTCTATTTGGCTTTTTGGAAGTTTAACCTGGGTCTTGGATATGACTTAATTATGGGGATCTGTATGCGCATTTCAGTGATAATTTGGCGGTGGTGTTCTTTAGTAAATTGTCCAAGGCTCTTCTTGATATTGGAGCAATGTGACATTTTCCATTAGTTGATGCAAAAGCCAAACCAGGCTTATATTCTATGTTCCATGCATGAGATTTAAATGCGATTCTATCTTTAGCGTCAAACACTAGATGCAAGCTATATTGTTCTGCCATCTAAGAAGCTGTTCACCGTTATTTTCGGATTCGTTATATTTTCAGTTGCTGTGAAGACTATGTTTGAAGGGTTTCATTGCTCCAGGAGTCTGCTGGAGGTTTGTAATTGTTAACAATGTGGATTTCTTCAACATGAGTAGAGTATTCAAACATCTATTAGCTTCAAATTGTCAATATCACGTTGCTGTGGCGTAAGTGTGGTAGTATGTTATTTCAATTACATCGTAGTCTGGTATTTGAGCTCTCTTAAGCTCTTACGAGCTTTATCCACATTAACAAAAATACAATATCAGTTTAACAGAAATTTTAATTGATGATTGCATAGGAACCATCTATTTCCGTATATCTATAATTTCTAGATTTCGAAATTAGACATATGATTGACATTGCTTTGAAAATTTTAAACAGCAATTTAGACAACTATATTAAATTAAGAGATTATGCACATTTTTTTCATTTCATAAGGACTTTTACATAAATTGTTTAAAGATTATATATTTCAACTAATAAATCAAAATGGACATTAAGAAAAACACATTTTGGAAAATCAAGACATCAAGATTTTGATCAAGATGATGGAGAAGAATTGAATTTATGGATCAGTTGCCATTATAATAATAAGTGTAAATTTCAATTAAAAACATACAATTATTTCTATAAAAGCATCCCCTCAATCTCAATATAATTGTCAAAAATTGTAGTCTTACATTTGCAGCTGTTAAAATCAACATTTTAATATAATATTTAATATAAGACAAGTCAACCTTGTCTTATATTTGTGTTGATGTAAAACACCCTAATAAATCAGTCACCCCATTCACTGGACCAGTGGCCTATCCAACCACGGGGCGGGTGGCCCTCTTCTGAAGCTTAGTAAAAAAAATTAATAACAGTACACAACCATTAAACCTCATTACCCAAAGCTGGCTACGCCCACGCATTGGATACAACTTACCATTTACCATAGCATTACTACAAAGACTTGGGATTCATTATTATTCATTTATTATTCAGATAAGATGCTGTATATACAAAAAGTATTAATTCCCCTAACAGCCTTACTACAGTTTCAGTGCACGCCCCTAATATTTATAGGCTGCAGTAATTTTGAAAAGAATTTCTGGGTATTTGGGTATAATTTTATGATTTATATGCCTTTTTGTGGAGTCAAACATGTTAAATTTCCACATAACTAATTATAAATCAATTATGCAGTAAAGTCATACCATTCAATATTTGTAAACTTAAATTTTGGCCATTTTTTTCAATTTCCGAGGATGCCCTCGATATGATGCTTTGCTAATTCTGCACCAAAACCATAAAATTCAATACCAATCAAGAACGCCATTTAACCCTTACAGCTTAACCACAAAATGATTTTTACAGATGGCATGAGTGAAAAGACTAGTTCATTTCTGGTGGATTCTGGTGAACCGATTTAGGGACAACAAAAAAGAATTAAAAATAATAAACCCATTCCGAATCGATTCTGAAGTGCTTCCGCGATTGAAACTTATGAGTTCACGTAAATTATTTATGTCAATGTAGATTAAGAAGTAGATGTCTCATTATGTCTTAAACGATTGTCGTTACAAGTGTACTAAACTCAACAAGACGTGGCGCCACTCCTTTTCAACAAGTCATGCTCATGCTATAAACAGATTTTATGTGTAACGAAGCTGCTGTATTAATAAAAACTATTATGAATTCTAGTTTAAGAACACTATAAGATGTCGACATCATATAGAGTTTTTTTGATAACGAAACTTGTAGGTACTATTCCATTCATATCTGTTTTTATTAAAATATTTTCTTCTTACCTATAAATTCAACCCATCTTCTCCTTTGTTGTTGAAGTATTTTAATCTTTAAGACATGTTAACTGTCTCTTTTGTGACCGCTAATTCTAATCTTTAAATTTAGGTTTTATTGTTACCTCAACTAAAATATGTAATCTGTTTACAGATAATAGAGTTGATAGGCTATATTATTATATATGTTTTAGTATTTCTAAAGAAAGTATAGTTGATGTGGAAGCTAAAGTTGTTAATGCTCCATCTGGTGTAGCAGGATGCACCCAACAAGAAGTGGAATTATTGGCATCACAAATATGGGTAGTATCCCAGTCAGCAGTGCAATTACCATTACAAATTGAGGATGCAAGTAGACCTGAGAAAGCTGAAGTAAGTAAGAAAGTAATACTATACTGGTAATAAATGTGGATTTTTTAACCGACTTCCACAAAGAAGGAGGTTATCAATTCGACCCATATATATTTTTTTGTATGTAAGTTACCTGATTTATTCTCCTGTTGTGCACCGATTTGCACGATTATAGTTGTTGTTTAACAGAGTATATATTCGGATTGGTGAAACTTGAAATTTGGTAAAAGAATTCTTTTGGTAAGTGATGAAATTTGCAAATAAACACATGTGTGCATGGAAATCGAGAAATATCCCTAACATTATGGTCGATTTTTCCAAAACCTCTTATTGATGTGTATAGTTTTTTAAAGTATAATCTACCCTAGAAGATCCCTAGGTGGCCTCGTATACTCATATTTTTGAAGCCGGTGCCAAGCAACAATCAAGTTTGATGAAATTGTAGTATGCAGAATTTTAGATTTGTTTGGCACCGACTTCAAAAATATACTAGATAGTTAGGTAATTAATTTATACAGAATGAGCACCTTTTAATGTTTTAATTTTCTACTTTATGTGTAGGTACGTAACAACATTGAATGTGTTATTTATTGTCTAGAGTTGTCTTTCGTTATAATTATTTTCAACTTTATTTATATTTTTTTTATGTTTTATTTCTCAATTATATTAAGAGTTACAATGATATATCATGTTTTCAAAAAATATCTTTATGTATATAAAAACATTTAGGAACCCATGAGTCTGTAATACTTTGCTTTAATTTTTTACCGTGTATTTTGTTTTGAAAAATACACAAATGAAGGAAATAAGAAAGAAAATGTGACAGCGAGATATACTGTTTATTATTTATGCAGTATTTACTACATTGAAACTTAAAACTTAAATTATATAATGTGATAATAGCATTTGTGAATTGGCAATATCTTTAATTGTGTAAGTACAACTGGGAAAGCTTTAAGTTGAAAATTCTTGAATCAAATCTCTCAATAACTAGTAATAACATAGGCAGGTTCAGACCTTGTACTGATTGGGTCACCAGTCTTTGCAGTTATTCTTCATCGTCTATTGTGTATAGGGTAAGTGCTATTTATTTTCTGCAAGAGAACATCAGGCATTCGTATTCCTTTGAACGTAGATTCGAGTAGATAAGATATGAGACTTTCTGCTCACTTGGTCCAACAGGCAAATATATCAGTATTGAAGCCCCCGAGACCGCCGGCACTGGTCGTGTACGTTGATATGTTTGTTAGGTACTTAGTGAATAGTTGTGTGAGTTGTATTAATTTGTTTGCAGTATTAACGGAGAAAAATGTCTTCTTCTTCTTCTTCTTCTTCATGCTGTGTATAGGCATCTTTGCCTGTTTCTCTTCACATCCTTGCCTCTGCTCAGTCACCTGGGAGGTTGTCACTCCACCTTTTCCTAGGTCTTCCAAGGCTTCTTCGTCCTGCTGGTGATTTGTCCCTTGATATTTTCACAATTCGTTCTTCCGTCATGCGGTCAATGTGCTCATTCCATTTTATCTTTCTGTCCAATACCCAGTTATTGATGTTATCTATCCCGCATGCTTGTCTTATGTTTTCACTTCTTTCTCTATCCATTAGTGATTTTCCCGCTATTCTTCGAACTATTTTCATTTCTGTGGTCTCCATTATCCGTTTTGTTTTAGAGGTCTCAGGTCGTGTCTCTGCTGCATAGGATAGTATAGGCCTGATTGCGGCCTTGTATATGCGGGCTTTGGCTTCAGTTCGAATGTATTTATTTCGCCAGATTGTGTCATTTAGGTATGCTGCTGCTCTTGTGGCTCTTGTAGCTTGGTTTCTTACTTCCGTCTCCACTTCCCCGTGTCCAGATATTTCGATTCCCAGATATTTAAATTTCATTTCCTGGTGTATTATTTTGTTATCCACCACAAGCTTGCATCTGATCGGTGTCTTGGAAGTAACCATTGCTTTTGTCTTTGCCGCTGCTATTATCATATTGAACCTTTTTGCTGTTTTGTTAAATTGGTACAGTAGCTTCTGCAGATCGTCCTCGTTCTCCGCAACCAGTACCGCATCGTCTGCGTAGCACAGGGTTTTGATCTCTTTATTTCCCATTTTGTATCCTCTTAGTTTACGTACTTGTTTTATGATTTCGTCCATCACGATGTTAAATAGTAGCGGGCTGAGAGAGTCCCCTTGTCTAATCCCATTATTTGCAGGTATCTGTTCAGTTAGGTCACCATCTATTTTTGCTTGGATCGTATTTTTTGAGTATATATTTTCGATTGTTTTAATGACATTGTACGGTATCTGTCTATCTTTTAATTGTATTCGATCGAAGGCCTTCTGCAGGTCAATGAAACACATGAAGGCTGGTCGATTATATTCGATCGATTTTTCCGTTATTTGTCTTATGACAAAGATTGCATCCGTACAGGATCTTCCCGACCTAAAACCCTGTTGTTCATCTGCTAATGATACACATTTATTTATTTTATTGAGAAAAATGTGAAAACGTTAATATCCATTGAATAAAATGTAATAACGTTAATATCCATTGAATAAAATGTAATAACGTGTGAAATTTCCATCCGTCCACCACTGGGATGCGAAATGACTTGAGTCGCGTCTGCGATTTTTACTTGTACAGACTTGTTTTTCCAAAGATCACGGTGACTGTATAGAATTCAAGATACTGAGATATATTGTGAAGGTCAACTAGTCGGTGTCAGGCCTGCCATTCGATTTTTACGCGTCAAAACTACACCTCATGCGGTATGATATGGAAAAATTCGCAACATTAATGTGAGGATCAGATAGGGAGATGTAAATTATAGTACCATCCGCGATTTTTATCTGTACATACTTGTTTCTAGAGATCAAGATGACGGTATGGAAGTCATCCTTACGGACTTCTCGTGGAGGTCAACTAGTACTCAAATCAGGCAACAACATCGACAGGTAAACGTCAGAATACGTCCACTTCGGTGTTCAAAGACCGCGTACAAAACTTCTCTGCCGGCAATTTCTTCTTGATCTACACAGGGCTACAACACTTGGAAACGGAGCACATGAGAACGCTATTCCCCATCGAGGAGGGTGCAACAACAACTACAGCAGCAGCAGAATAACCTCATCAGAGAAAAACCACACCAGCAACAATAGAATAATGTAAATAAGTTCGACCTTGGTGTGGGCACCTCATCCTTTATTGAGCGACCTAAAAAAATTAAGTCCACTAAAGCTTGCTTTTTATGGGGTTATTGTTTCCGCTTTATTTCCTGCTGCCAGCAATTTTGATAGACCTTCTTCATATCCACATTATAGCATAGCATTTAACCGGTTTAAGTGCCTCAATACAAATTTATTTCAGTGTTTGAGAAGCATAATCAGTCGATCTTTGTAAATGTCTTCGGTTTGGAAATTGATGCATGTTCCAAGTTCACCGTTGTTCCAATACGTTTGTGTAAAGAAAAGCGAGAGCAACGTGTCATTTATTACTTGTTCAAGAAAAATATTTTCCGAAAAAAAGTTATATGGATGTGGAGGGTGATGATGATGCTAGCTGCGACAATGATGATGAAATCCGGTGTCACTATTGTTATATAAAAATCTGTCATGAAGGAAAAAAATATATTTGCGATATGTGTCTAAATTATTTTTATTCAGAGAGAAAGTTGAGCAGCATTCCGAATAAACTGAAAAGTGAATGAAAGCAAAATTGAATTTCCCAAGGTTTCTCACGTTCAATTTAAAAAGTTCCGTTCATCGTCTATGCCTGTTTTGCTTCTCTTTTGGAACCGATTACTGGTAGAAAAAAACTTACAGTGCCGGGTACTATTTTCAATGTAGTTATAATAATGATTATTCGTTGTAGAAATGTTATAGGGGCATAGAAAGATATAGATTGTATGTCTTGGTTCGCTGAAGATATGGCTAATGTGGCAAAATTTGTGCCGTCTAAACTGATTAACGTAGAGCTTACGAATACCGTGGCAGACTTGTAGGATGCAACGGAGGTTTCTCATATTTACGAAAACCTTTTAGCCCGCAGGATAGCGTAGTTAGGAACCATGACTACCTTGCTGGGAACTTTAGAGGCTTTTTGCATAATCCGTTGTGCCCATTATTTTTCACAATTTGAGTGGGTGCGACTCACATTACATTATTCGCGACTTGACAAAACGAAATCACATAACCTTGCTGCCGGTTAATAAGGAAAAATATATTAGTTTCGTGTTCGTTGGACACTTTGGTGGCCACTTTAAAAGAAACAGACTTCGAGATTTTAAATAATCAGTTTAGACATGTACCAAATGAGAACCTACGATTGCTCTACAGGAAAGGCGATGTAAACACATGTAAGGTAGGATAATATATATGCTCAGTTAGTTTGGCACAAATTTGGGTTGAAAACACTCGGTGAGTACAGCGATCTGTATATGAAAATATTTAGAAACACCTGCCACAAGATATACTGCTTAAATGCAGCAAGCAAGCAAGTGTATAAACACTCCCTGGGTTCACGTCGGATTGCATGTTGAAATACACACAATGAAGACTCGAAACCATTCAATATATTGACATGTTGCTATTTATGGAAAGCGGAATACGAGGAGATATCTTGATGTGCTGCAATAGGTACGGCGAAGCAAACAATAAGTATGTACAGGGTTATGATTCCTCTAAACCTCCTCCGTACTACATCAAACTCAATACACTATATAATCGAAACATAATGTGTATAGCGTACCCCTCTGACCAAAATTAAATAGTAGTTTATGCTGATGGTTTGAGAGGCAGTAAGATTAGGAATTTTGTAATATTGTAATTTTTATTATTAATATTTCATTAATACATTTTAATATGATATTTTTTAATATTGTATTTTTTATATTGAAGCATAAGATTAGCTTTTTCTTGTATAAAATTTTTGTCTCTCTCTCTCTCTCTCTCTCTCTCTCTTAAAGATAGAAGCAGCAAAAATTTTAAAAAAATAGTTGCACTACAACAACAACGGCAACAACACGAATCACAGACCTCAATTAAAGAAGTCACCATCAAAAATAGCAATTTCTTTTAGGCATCACAATGGCGACCCCCAACATCCTTAAAGAGCATTGCATCAAGACGATCTGCCACAGTATTTGTAATTTCGCTGTCTGGGCACCTCTGCCCTGGTCGGTAATCGATGATGAGACAGTTTTCCGAAAGACAAATATAGGCAACTTGTTGAGCTCTCTTCAAATACACATCGAGACCCTGATGCCATTTTAGATGAGTTTGAATATGAAACAAATCTATCACTCCAACAGAAGCTTATTTTTGAAGACGCGAGATGTAAGACCGACATCTAGGATTTTCAAGAGAATCAGTACACAGAGGTTCCGAATCTGGAGCCGTTCCGTGTAATTGCTGTTCTCCCTTAACTCCTAGGACAGAATGTCACGATAAAATTTTCAGGTTACTTCACCTGTCAGAGATATTGAATACTCTCTTCGAGGTGTCATTCCTTTGTACGCAAGACAATATATATTATATATTAATATAATACATATTGTTTCTGGTCGGAAACCTTCATCAGGAATGACACCTCGAAGAGAATAGAAACTTATTTTGTTGAAATCGCCTATGATCTTGAAATGTATTGCGCTTATGATAGATACCAGGCATCATTTCAATATACAATTTTTGCTATCGAATTGGTGACTTTCGGTTATGCAACTCATGTTGAAAAGTGTTTTCCAACAGAGAATAAGATTTTATAAATGTCGTCCACACTTTGATACTTTTAGATTTTGTAGCAGAGATCTATTATACATATTGGTGTAGTTCTTGTTGGATGCCGCTGTTTATGATATGCAATGCAGATGACCTTTTGAATGATATTGAAACTTATTTTTAGGCACCAAAAAAAATCAAAATATGTTGTTGTTATTGTTGTTACTGCTTTTGAATGTATTCGGAGTCCAGTAGTGTTCTTCTCAGACATATGCATTGTATTATTGTATTGTAAAATTTTGTTAATTACGTTTCTTTTTTGTTAAAAATACACATAGTAGTGTGTAAGTTTGTATAGGATTCGGTGGTGGATAAATTGTGCTTAGATTTAGTAAATTTGTATACGATCCAGTGGTGGACAAATTGTTGTTAGATTTTGTTGAACCTTGTATTAAATGATCAGATAAAGACGAAAATATTTTGAAAACAGTTTTTTATTTTAATAAATAAAGACCTTTAAATACCCAACCGACTCACATCAGATATAACATTTATCAATATTTATAAAACAATTTGAGCAGCAGGCTAAATATCCCGCATGGAAGAAGTACAAGAGATATTTCATTAGCTAAACAAATTTTGCGAGACAAGTTAGTAGCTTTTGAATCTTCTATTGTTTTTTGAATTATTCTATCTCCTGACTCCTGAACCACAATAAAAGAATCCCAGTTTTGCTAAATCATTAAGTCTCTGCTTTAGAGCTATGGGTCAATTACCAAACGTAGAAAATCTGCCGGCAACATTTATTTTTTGTTTATGAACAACAGGTTATTTATTAAGTATACGCTATCTGTATCGAAGAAGGAACAATTTGGAATCCAATCCAAATGGTCAGCTACAGGATCGTCAGTCATTTACCAGTTGAACCCCACAAAATGTACATTTTACTACATCATTTTAACCACAATAAATTAAAAAGAGATGAATTTTGTAAATTTTTTTGAGGTCTCGCTACAATGTCAGGAACATTTAATATTTATAATAATGAATATATTCTCTTAAAGCAGTACCAAATTGAGATAAATTATCAAAACAAAAAATGATAGTAGATGTTCAACTGGTTGCGAACAAATTAAATGTTTCCACGAACCAACTTCATTTAAAACTATGAAATAGTATTTACAAAAGTTCATATCTATATATGCTGCCATTCTACTAGAAATTATATATTCAATTTTTAAAAGTTCCACTACATCACTATGAGAGAAATATAACTCTATAATATTTTACATCAACAAAACTAGTTTCTCATCATCCTCAGATCTTGTTTGGGTTATATGTAGAAATTCTCCACAGAAAATTGGTGCTGCAACTTCGTGACTGGTAATATTTGAGTTTTCTAAATAATTATTTTTCATCAGCTTCATGACGCACACAAGATGCACCCATTCGAAGTTGTTCGAACCAATTTTTTTGTAAAACGATTACTGGTGCAAACGTTCGAGCTGGACTTAATGCACCTTGGATTTCCAACTCAAAATTGATGATAGGAAATTTGGTGTGTAACAGGTAAAACCATTCTGTTTTAACTGCTTCTTCGTACTTGTTCAAGATTCTATCTAGGCCTGCGTTGTAGTCAGTTTCTACAAAACTAGTATCACTCATACTGCTGCTCAGTAAATTGAAGTGCTTTTACTGAAGGTAATGGTAAATTCAGAAGGCTGGATTTTTATCAAAATACAACCATCGAACTTTGACTTTATTGCCTTTTTTCTGCAACACTTTTTCTACGAGATAAACGTCAGAGCTGGCGGTCTTTTGCAATTCTTCCTCAATTGTTCTACCACTCAAGTCTTCCAACAAGTAGGTAATGAGATTCGTTAACTGATATTGACGTACCTTGAATAGCTTTGTAGTCCAATTCCTGGTGTGCCTTTTTCAAAGACGTGTTTCACTTATTCGCACCACATCGCCCGCTTTGCTTTTCCTAGATCCAGCGATTTTCAACCTATTAAATACTTTAATGTCTTACATTAGCGACATTTATATCGCTAAGGCTTTTTTGTTGTGTGATGTTTTTGATTGTTAACTTGTGAACGATATCAGGTAAATGCCAATCCACTTGTAACTGCCATTTAAACTGAAATATTTGAATAATTTCTCCTATAGCGTTCTTATCACGCGCTGGTAAATAGCCGCTTTCATCCCACTAAATGTGCTATAGTGGTTAATCAAATATTTTTGCATCATTTTTTTTTTATTACTATTGTATAACTATTTTCCCTGATCTGTTTACAAGTTTTTCGGTCGGTGCTCACCATTAGTAGCGAGAATACTCTCGAAAGCCTTTTGTCACCTCCTCTCCTGACTTTGATTTCAGCGACCTCGTCCAAACGTACTTATAAAAATATACTTGGTGGCAGCATAAAGACCTAAATGAGACTGTCATAATTCATCAAAACCCTTAATGACGGTGTGACGTCGTGGACTTTTTTTTGTCACTGGTCCATGTAGCTCCTTTACAACTATAACTTTTTCCTTGGAATAATGATGACTTTTTATTTAGTCTTCAGAGCAGATTTCTGCTGCTGCTGTTGAATGGCTACAACTTTTGATTAATCATCTTTAGTTGATTGTTGACTTAAGAAGAGACTTCATTTTGTGAAATCGCAGTTCACTCTTGATGCCATCTCTAAATTCATCTTATTAACTTTATCACCCACTTCATTGTGTAATTTTTGCATATCCGCATATACTTCGGGTACAACTTTTAACATTTTCTCTTTGGTGGTCTTCACTTCATCAATATTGTTTTTCAGATGCGACATTTCATCAGTTATAATCTGTCTTAGATTCTCTTCAATTTGCTGTAACAATTTCTTAAGCTGGAAGTTGGTATTCGTCAAAAATTCCAGAAATGTCTGTTGATTACCTATTAAGTTGCCTTAAAAGTATGTTGATTTTTCTCTAGTTTTTGCATACTGCTGTAAACCTTATCGCTGAAATCAGTCCTTTTTAATTCGAGATAACTTGTCACGTAGTCTGTCGACGTATAGTTGGGATCTCCAACATTTGAAATTATCACTTTCTCTACATCGATATTTCCATCGGATGTGAAGGAAAATGGTATTTTTGCTCGCTCATAATCACTTTTTCGCTGCTACTGTTGTTGAACAGCACTTCTACCAAATTTACCAAGAAACATTTTACTAATAACTAGTTTGATTATTTGTCACGTATAATATTGGTTTCTTTGAGCTCATTTATTTGCCGGCGTCTTTCGATGCTACAAGTATCTACGATCTACTAATTAATTGGGATCGTCCCAGTAGACGTATTCCATGGGCTCTGTATTGTACTTTAACTTCATACCTCTTCTTTCGCTGCTGCTGCTTTATTTAATTGGTTTTATAAAATGGTTTTAATGATATCCTTTTATTTGGATGTTGATGAGGGTTTCAAATGTCCTCTTATATTCCGGTGTACTAATGTCCGCTCTAAAACTTTTTGGTACACGATTTTGTCTTCTGGAGCGTATTCGGGTCCTTGTAGAATATCAGCTGGTAAAGACCAGGTGATCCTCGAAACGCAGCGTCTTCAACAGTAAGACGTCCTTTTCTCATATCGAAATTGATTTCTTTATTACCGAGATACAATTTGGAGGTTTTCAAATCATGAGTGTCCATAACTGTTGTCAATTTTATCACTTTTTCGAAAAATTCGGTACGTACTTTTGTTTGTTTTAATGGATATTGATCCATATAGGACTCAAGGGTTTTATCAGAGTAATTAGTCGGATCATCGTCCTCTTCTTCCGTTTCCTCCGCTTCAGCATCGGTATAAACACTAGTCTCTGCGACTAGTTCTTCATCGAAGAATAGACTTGATGTTGGTGTTGAGGGTTCTATTTTTTTTTCTTCACAATTGTTTCGCGTTTGATGGATGGCAACATCATCGCTGTTTTTGTTGTCGCCGGTGGTATTTTGGTGAGAATTTTTGATGTAGTCGAAACTATTTGTTTTAAAGCTCCAACCACCGGTTCAAAAAGTTTATTGAGGGTCTCATCGTTTCCCGACTTACCCAGTTTCAGACTGAGGTACTTTTGGCGAATGGACCGAGCTAGTTTTTGATTTTTTTCTTGCGAAAAGCTTCTGCAATGGTGTTAATACTCATTGATGACAATTTTATTGACTGACTTATTATTTTTCGCTTTGTACTCTTATATATTTATCACTTCTGCAATGGTGTTAATACTCATTGATGACAATTTTATTGACTGACTTATTATTTTTCGCTTTGTACTCTTATATATTTATCGAAACCCTTGCAATATAGACCTTTATTTAGATCAAATACCGTAACAATAACTACGAACCTATAGCTATTCTGCCAACACTTTGAACACAAGTCTTTGAAATATTCGAATAACATATCCGAACGTGCGTTTAATTGATTTCATCTTGTTTGAATAGAACAATCACATTAAAATCGTCTCGTATTAATTGCTTGGGAAGTTTAATGTACGTTTGACACAAATACATTGAATCGATCTGCGATGTCGTCCCATGGAAAATAAATACTGAATACTCACAGGCGTCTGATGGATTAATTACATTTTTGTTGTGGCTGAAAGGGAAATACGACACTCCTTTAAAGCTGTTTTCTGAATGATAATTGTGGCATTTTTTTTCTGAGTTCTTTGGGAATAACACCACATAAACTTGAAAGTCTGTATATTTCAAAAGTCCTAAAATAACACTAAAAACATTATTTACTTTTTCTAAATATATTTATCTTTTTTATACCTGTATTTATTCCTTTATTTATTTTATAGTTAATAATGTTTGGAAGTAATCACCACACTTAGAGGACAGTCTGTATATTTCCCACACGTCTCAGGACATTGGGCAAACATTTCAATTTTAAATATACATTTTTTAAATATATTTCTGTTGTTAACGGGGTCTAACTTTTGGAATATGCTGACTATCCTGTGTGAGATTATTTCTAAATATTCATATTATAAAGCTTTAGAAGCTGCATGTATTCTTCAGGAATAATAATCCATTTATGTTTTGTAAAGCTTTAGAAGCTGCATCTATTCTTCAGAAATAATTATCCATTTATGTTTTGTATACTACGAAGACTACTTATTCCATTAATATTTTTAATAAAACTACGTTTTTTACAGTTATCCTACACTAAATATTATGTTTTGCTCAGGTCTTATTGACATTTAAACAACACACCTAATTGTTTATTGTTTTCTTATTTTTGTCTAAATAATTTTGAAGTGCTCAATTGATTTACTAGCCCAGATTTCTAAATTTACAGGAAGAGGGTTTAAATATTCGCGTGAATCAAGACACACGGTTGGACAATAGAATTTTGGATCTTAGAACCCCAACCAACCAAGCTATCTACCGTTTGGAAGCTGGAGTTTGCAGATTATTCCGAGACTGTTTAACCGCGAAGGGTTTTGTTGAAATACATACACCAAAAATTATTTCTGCTGCTTCTGAAGGTGGTGCCAATGTTTTTACTGTCAGTTATTTTAAAAGTAAGTGGAATTGTTAACTAACAACAATGGATGTGATTTTGTATTTCAATACCATTTATCAAAAATGTATATCATAAATGATAATTTCTTAATCATTTCTTAATTAAAACGATGTCAAATTATCTTGATAACCAGTAAGTTACAATAGTTTCACTATACTTTAACCGTCTTGAGAATAAAGTGCGTTATGATATCAGTTTACTCTGCTGACGCTACAAAGTAGTGAGAAAGTTGTGAATAAGTTTCGTTTAATCTAGATTAGCTGATTACACCAACCAATGAGAGCTGTAATTGTAACTGATCGTAATTCGAAGGAGTTCAGTGTGGTTTGTTCATAAATCTGTGTAGAGCAATAATTGAAATCAGTTTATGACGTGGCATCAGAAGTGAAATTTTTTGTAGTAAAATATAGTAAAAATAACCAGTGTTAAGTTTATAAACGAGTTAATGGGACATTGGACGAAAAAGTACTGAATATTTTGAATAGAAAGAAAAAGAGAGAGTACGATATGGTAGAGTATTCAGGGTTCAAGATGGTCTCATCACGCTATTGGATGAACAAAGGAAGATTGAGCAACACATTTTACTTTGTTAAAAATATTAAGAAGAACCGACTACACGAACTGTAACTGTGTCACGAAAAACAACTAAATTTAATTAACACTGTAATAGTGTAATGTTTTTATTTTCACACTCGGGTTCAGTTAATTTCTTGAATTTATTTAAATACACAGTCCAACTCACTATAATTTATTTCCACTACTTTAACACGATTTATATTCACAGAACTATTTACAGTTTATCTTGAACACCTGATTTACTATACGGCAATCGAATGCAGAATAAATCCTTCCGTCAGCTCTCGTAACTTATATATTTGTTCTCGGAATTCAAAGAGCCGCCGAGAGATTTCCTTCATGAAAGCCAGCCGCCGACCTCGATGCGCCAGACAAACAACATTTCGGATTCCCCGAAATATTGGATGAATGCCGATTCCACGAATTATCGAATATTCATTCGATAATTCGTCACAATACGAAAAAGTACTTGACAAATAGAAACTATTGCAAAATGAAAACGTAGACAATAGAATGATAAGAGTTGTTGACGTGAGAGTCAATTTGCTGAAAGACAGAAACCAACTGAAATCTTCCTGATTTACCTTTGGCAAATGACCAACATTTTATTGAACAACTCCACATTATGCTGACAAATCGGTAAAAGTACATTTGATGATTTAAAATATAAAAATGTGCAGGCGATCAATTTATTGAGGCACCGATACTAGGATTGCAGTGGTCTATTTTATTCCTCTACCTAGGTTTCTGGCATTTTCCATGTAATTTAATGTTGAATTATCATGTAAATATTGCAAACATTGTCGTATGGCGGCCTTTTATCTTCCACCTACCCTTCATTCGATTTGTCCCTAGTTGTTTCAACTATGAGGAGTGTGCAAATTTTCAGTACTGCCCCTTATCACTGTTTTACCGCAAATATTTACAAGTTTAACCCCCTACCGTAGCATTATTCTTGTACAGGGCCTTCTGTCTGATAACAACTAAACCTGTAGCGGATAAATTTTGGACTGCACCAAGTCACCCCTATCCCTCCGTAGACCACTGATACTAGATAACCATGACTAGCCTTCGAGAGATGAATGTGATTCAAGAAGAAGTAGTTCACAACCTACCGTTAACCTATAGTTAAAACTAGCTCCACTGCCAGAGCAATATAACATACACGTAAGTGAATCAGTGTTTTCAGCTGCAATATCCGCTTTAAATATAACCCTAAAATAAAAAGAATTAGAGAGCAACATTCCGTTCGAAAATTCTACCGATTAAATGGATTTTAGAGTGGAATAAAAATATTCGTAGTGTATTTAGACGTTTTGTATTTCTGTAGAGGTTAAGTGTGGTTTGTTTAATAAAGTTAATAAAACGCATTTATTTAGTTAAAATTTGGTGTATTAGAACCCACCTCGTGACGTATCGAAAATTACACTTGTAACTTTCATCTTTAATTCATATCTCTAATTTTTAAAATAAATAATTGTATCAAACATTTTTTCCTAGATTCTGCTTATTTAGCTCAGAGCCCACAGTTATACAAACAAATGGCTATTGCAGCCGATTTTGAAAAAGTGTTTACAGTTGGAGCTGTTTTTAGAGCTGAAGATTCAAACACCCATAGACATTTGACTGAGTTTACAGGACTTGACATGGAAATGGCGTTCCAATATCATTATCATGAAGTTATGTTAACAATTGGCAATTTATTTACTGAAATATTTAAGGGATTGAAAGACCAGTAAGTAACCACATATGTTTTGTAATGTCAATCTTACTGACTATGTGAGTCTCTTTTCATTTTGAACTCGCTTTTATTAGCGTCCTGGATCGATCAATATAACGGAATCTTTCAACATTCTTACTTATTAAGGACCGATGACAATACCATAATGTCCTAAAGTTTTTATCAGGATCATCAGGATAAAAAAATCTTTCGGTGTAATTTTCAACGACTTGATGCCTTTGTTTGATGAATTTGCGAATTTGCACCGGTATTAAGTTTGTTCCAATGTCCTGTTCAGGAACGTTGTGATAAAATGTTAACTTTTAACAATATAACTGAATTTTTCTACGCATTTTTCACCGACTTGAAGATGTCTAAATAGTTGAATTTCTTTGTCCAAATACCCTGCCGGGATCATTGGAATAAAGAAATGTCTAAGTTAAATGTATATCATCCAGAGAATGAAAAGGTTCTTCTTTATCGAAATTAAAAAATCCTATTTTTGAATAATGTGACTAAGACGCTTTACTGCATTATTTGTGAAATTTGGTTAAATTAATTAAAATTTATTACTTACAAACGTTTTTGCCCGGCACAACATGAAATATTTTAAGAAAGAGTTGAAATATTTCTATGTCCGCGACAAAACGCCTCCGTAAATATTTTATGGAATTTTAGAAAAATATTACGTGAAAAATTACTGAAATATTTCAAATTATAAAATTTCACAGGAATATGTCATGAAATATTTCACATTTTGTCGTGGACATAGCAATATTTCAAGAAATATTTGTAAATGTTTCACATCAAACATGAAATATTTGTTTTTTTTTAGAAATATATCACGCTGTGTGGGTATGTATTGTGTTTATGTTGGAAATAAATTATAGTTTAAATATTAAAAAAAAACTGAATTAAAAAGTAAAAAATAATTTTCAATAGAAAGTCTACTAGCTCAATATATGTAATTAAATTATTTAATAATTTAAAATAAAAATAAACAGATTCACTACAAAAAAGCACGGTATGCTTGTCACCAGCGGTGGATTTACACTAGGGGCAGTCGGGGCTACTGCCCAGGGCGGCAAATTTTCTAGGGCCGCAAAATTTCGAAAGTGAAATTTTTTCCCGGTCATATCAATATTGCTCAATATAATTAATTAATTCTTTCAATTAATCATTTTTATGTAATTGATAAATCAAGAAATTAAATTGGTGCATTATTTGTGAATTATAATTTTGGCACTTCAAGTAAAAGTTAACAATCAAAGTGATTTAATAAATTTATTTCTTGGAAGATTTGGAATATTTTTTTTATTTTCTAGAATAAAAGAAAATAAATTAGCAGTTTTTTTCGAAATATTGAAAATATTTTGAAGTTAAATTTTTTATAATTTAAAATTTTTTTTTAATAAATTAGCTATTTTAATTTCAAAAAAGATACGTATATATACTATAACTTTGAATTAAATTTCAGTATTGGGGCGGCATTTTTTCGGTGCCCAGGGGCGGCATTAAGTTAAATCCGGCCCTGCTTGTCACAATATTTTTATAATAACTCTACGTTTACAAATAACTGCCAATCAAATATATATTTTTTACAGAAATTCATTTTTTTAATGATTCACTTTATTCTCGTTTTAAAATTATTATAAATCATTTAATTTTATTGAGTTATTGAACTTTATATAATATTTAATATTAATACTTACTTAAAAAATATATTTTACTTTTTAGTACAAATTTGCTATTAAGGCGTATTTTTTATTTTATTAAATATAATTTAAAGTTCCCGTTTTGACTAATGTTATAAACTACTTTTTAACCTTTTCAGATATCAACATGAGGTCTCAATTATTGGTCAACAATATCCAGCTGAACCTTTTACGTTTCTAGACCCACCACTTGTTCTGGAATTTAATCAAGCAAGGAAAATCCTTGCTGAAGCTGGAGTTGAAGTCGGCGAAGAGGAAGATTTAAGTACACCAACGGAAAAACTTTTGGGTCGTCTAGTCAAAGCTAAATATGATACGGACTTTTATATTTTGGACAAGTATCCGTTAGCTGTAAGGCCGTTTTACACAATGCCGGATCCCAACAATCCTAAGAATTCAAATTCCTATGATATGTTCATGAGAGGTGAGGAAATTCTTAGTGGCGCTCAGCGTATTCATGATCCAGATTTTTTAACAGAAAGGGCACAACATCATAATATTGGTAAGTCAGTCAAATCAGAATTTTTTTATATGAATTTAATAAAGTTAGATTTTGTTATTGTACTATAATTTAGTGAGTGATGCTTTCGATACATTTAACATTAATGCAAACTGGTTTGTTTCTAAAGTTTATTTCTCTTTATTGCAATGTCTTCAAGGAGATAATTTCGCCGATGACAAACAGTAATTTCTGGGTCTTAAACAGTTTCCGAATGATTTAGGAGGTAAATAGTTATGATGATTATTCATTTCTGGATTTTCACCCCTCACAATGGTATCTGGAAAATACAGATAAGTTAGGTAATTGAAAATCGAGGTACCTAAGGACAGTTTGTGGTAATTGTTGTGGCCCAGGTCATTTACGAAAATACGTGACAAAATTAATAGTAGAGCAAAACCGACTTCAACTTGTTCTAATAATAAAACTAATTGACGTAAAATTCAACATTTTTTAACGATGCTTATTGATACCTCAAAAAATTGGTATCAATTTAGTTTTTTACCTTTTACACAAAATGTTGAAGAGCAATGAAAAACCTACAAAATGAGTTACTATACGCTCAACTTCGTTAATTGATTTCTTAGATAATGGAATCTTTACCTGAAATTCCAAATAAAAATAATCGCTTATAATTTTTTAAATTTATAGCTAAAACATTCGTATTAACTGAAGCGATAGATCTTCTCATACACAATTCATGTTCTAAAAATAAATACTGTAGCCCCGGTAGTTTTTGCAAAATTTCAGTCAACCCTATGGAAGACATATTTATTTGGAAGGCTATATTACCCCACCGGATGACCCTATCATTATGAATAAACCACCGTTGGAAAGTAGAACAGTTGATCCATCATCTCACTTTTCTAAAATTTAAGGTATAAATAATTATAAGAATTGAAAATATTTGGAAATTCCTATAACTGGTAACTGTAAAACGATATCCTTATAGTAAATAACTTAATACATATTTTAATTTTAAGCAGACACATATTTATATTTCTTGCATAATATGGATTTATGTAATAAATGTAGCAAAATGAATACTTATACTCCATTTAGACACAGATGACAATGACGGAGCAATTATAATATGCAAAATCCGAAGGTTGTTGCAAGCGATTTTTTCATTTGTGAATGTTTCAATGAAAGATCAAAATATATATCTAAAGAAATTTGGCGTGTCATCAATTGGTATTTATTAATAAAACAGGAATCTGAATTGAACAACATAAAAATTGCATTGTTAACTAATTAAAGGATAACATCTTTTTTTGTATTATTACCTATTATCAATTTATAGATATCAGCGTTTGGTTTTTATATAATAATAAATTATGAAATGTACTGAAAGTGTAAACAAAGGAACCTACTGATATTTACAAATGTTTTAAAAGATCAGTTAATACCGAAGGCAAATTTGCTTTTTTTATTTAAATTTGATTGCTCCATCATTATCATCAGTGTCTATCTAAATGGAGTTTAGGTATTTCATTTTGCTAAATTTATTACATAAATCCATATTATGCAAGAAATATAAATGTGTGTGTGTTAAAAATTAAAATATGCATTAAAATTATTTATAATAAGGATATCGTTTTACAGGTACCATCCCTAAGCAATTTTTCTAATAGACTCGTCCAGAAAATTTGAAACGGGATGGCCAAATATTTTCAATACTTACTTTGGAAAATGAGATGAGGGGTCTCCAGATCAACTCTTCTACTTTCCAACCGTGGGTTATTCATAATGATAGGGTCATCCGATAAACTAATATAGCCTTTCAAAAATATTTCTTCCATAGGATTGACTGAAATTTTGCAAAAACTACCGCGGCTACAGTATTTATTTTTAGAATATGAATTGTGTATGAGAAGATCTATCACTTCAGTTAATAACATTGTTTTAGCTATAAAATAAAAAAATATATAATCGATTATTTATTTTTTTGGAATCTCAGGTAAAGGTTCCATTATATAAGAAACTAAATAACGAAGTTTTTGTAGGTTTTTCATTTCTCTTCAACACGGTTTCATGGGCGGATTTTGTATAAAAGATAAAAAACTAAATTGATACCGATTTTTTGAGGTTTTTTTTTTGTTAAAAAACAAAATGTTGAATTTTATGTCAGTTAGTCATTTTTATCATTAGCATACATATTGATTTTGTTCTACTATTAATTTTGTTACCAAAAGGTCCTTTTCTCCGTAAATGACCTGAACTACTGGAAAACTACACGATACCTCTGTAGAGAAGCTGTCCGAATTTCTTCAATACTTCTTCCTGTTTGTGTGTTCTTCTGTAAGTAACATCTTTGCTTGTTCCAGTCCATTTTGATTTTGGTCTATCTTTTCTTGTGACATTGTATTGGAGTTGTATTTTTCTTATTTGGAGAGGTATATTTACCCACAGACGCAAGGTACACTACACAACATTTTTGGACTTGGAGTTGCATTTTTTGGTTTTGTTTTTATCAAATTTAATCTTGGTGTATTATTTGTTTTCCCGATGTGATAAATTGTTTTGTTTATGAAATTGGATATTCGTTTTGTCCTAAAACTTACTTTCTTTTGTTGACGAAACTACTTTTGCTCTGTCATATAAGATTTAATGACTTCTTTTTTTATGTTCAAAGACTAATTTAAATAGAAATTCAAGGAGTGTTAGTTTTCTTTAAATACTTGTAGTAAAATTATTGTTTGATTAGTCAACTAACACATCCATAAATTTAAGTTTATTTCCATGCTCTATTTCAGGAATAAATTTAATTGTGGGTTCTTTCTATTAATGAAGTCTAAAAATATCATCAACATAGCGCCGCCATACTTTAGGCTTTTTATAGAATTAAGACAAAGGTTTCCTCAAAGTTTTTCATGAATATCTTATTTACTATAGGCAACAAAAAAGAACTCATAGCTATTCCAAAAAGAAAATTTCATATTCAAAATATCTTGTTTTCAAGCTTCCATAAGCTTTATTATTTTATTAAGAGTTAATTTTTGTTCTTGTTTGAAGTAAGTTATCATGTTCTAACTAACTGATTTTTTATAATTTGTATAGATTTATTTACTAGTACATTGCTAAATAAACTGAAATTAAACTTACTAAAATTGTATGGTTACTTATTGGCATATTTTGTAATTTTTATAAGATGTCTGCTGTATTTTTTAGTGTGTTGCCGTGCTTTGCTCATATTCAAGCGTTGACGTTTACCATGTCAGTTATTTTGCGTTACGTCTCCCGGTCGTTGACTATGAACCACATGTTCAATGTATGATAATTTTCTCTTTTTGATGGGGGACAGTAACATGCGATCTGTCCTTATCCTTCTCAGTACTACAAGTCTCTACAACAGCACCATAGCTCAAAACGTATTCTGCTTATTCATAATATTGACCATGTTACACTGGCATTCCACAACACCGACCACACGTAGCATTTCAACACTCTCAGAGGTGTACTCAACATCAGATTAGCTAAAACATTTTTTCATTGATTGAATACGTTTCTTGCCATTTCAATTCTGACCTAATCTCGATGTTTGAATTGCTATTGGAATTTATTCAACGGCCGAGAATTTTGAAGCGGCCAACTCTCTATGTTGCTGTTCTCAATTGTTAGTCTGGTATGCGATTCTTGATTGACCTGATCATATAAAATCCACCTGATCTCTCTTTTTTAATGTAACCAACCACAATTATTTGAAATTGTATAAGTACTATATTCAAATTAGAATGCATCTTACAGTAGCCGGAGCCATATAGTATGAAAATAATATATTTCTTTTTTTTTTCAGATATTTCCCAAATTGCAGCTTATATTGATGCTTTCAAGTATGGTTGCCCCCCACATGCTGGTGGAGGAATAGGTTTAGAAAGAGTAGTGATGCTCTATCTAGGTCTTGATAATATTCGCAAAACCTCTATGTTCCCTCGTGACCCTAAACGTGTAACACCTTAAAGAATGTTTTGTTACTATCTAAATAAATATATTACTGAAAATAAAGTTTTTATCCAATTATTTATATATTACTTTACCTTAAATTCTCCTACAGAGTCTATGAAAAGAAGTTTATTTAATAATTTTATTAAGATAAACAATTTATTGAAGTTAAAGCTTCTTAACGGAGGCCCACACTTACATATACGAAAATAGATGAGTATGGTAGTGAAATGCAAAAGACTCAATTCAAGACTCCTTCTGACACCACAGTTTCTTGATCTTAAAATACATTACAATTGAGTTTTCTGTGTAAGAAAATAAGAAACAGGGACGAGTTTATGTATTAAGAGACCCGTTGTATATAGAAAATCAGTAAATTATAGTAAATAAACAAATATGACATACAGTTAATATTCAATACCCACAAAATCTGGTTCTCGTTCTAATAAATATTCCAATTACTGTTTGCAATATTTTAAATTAGAGACTTATTATACATCAGAAATCCGAATAGCACAAAAAAGATCAAGATTATGGATAGTAGTGACAAAGATGAGAAACTTATGTGGACATTAAACTGAAAAAGTCTCCAGCTGAAAGCATTAAATAACAAGTTCAAGAAGTGACGAGTGGCGCTATTGTAGAAAGAGGGTAGGTATGTTATGAATTGCTAGATATAAAATAATATTAATGTTAAGTCATCAGTTTTGTCTTTTTACGACCAAGGATATGTATCTTTATGAGATATTCTAAAAATGTTTCACTTCAAATGTTCCTTGGTAATTATAATTATATTATGTCCATTACTCAAAGTGACAAAAAGAGAAACAGAGTTAATGACAGATGATGGAAAGTATATTATTTCGTAAGAAGCTTATTTAAGTGAAAACTTTTATTTTTTGAGGCAGCCACACAGTTTTTTAATAGTCACCGGTCACCGTAGCCACATCAAAGCATTCCATTGTTTTGTGTTTTTCTTGTTTCCATTTCTTTGTAAATTATTTTATATGTAAAGTATGGTAGGTAGAGGCAAAGAAACCAAATTATATTAGGGTCAAACTAAAATGGTATCCTGAAAATAGTAGTAGTAGATAAAAATAAAATTAATGAGATACCGTAGTCTCTATCTTATATCCAATCAGGTGTATGCAAAACACCATTTGTTCTTAAATTTTCTTTTAGCGCTCTGTTTAAAATTTGCACGTTGGGTATGATGGCGCCATGATTATTTCGTGGTATTTGAGGAACACTTTTTCATACACAAAGATGGGCATTTTTGCCTCTACACTCCACAATGTGGTTGGTAAACATAAAGTCAGCTTATCTTGTGTGGTGTGATTTAAATTCGAGGTTATGGGGGTTAGTTTGTGGCCTTCGCCGATAAGCTTTAGCCAGCCTCGAGTGGTCTGTTATCAAGATTTAATATCAAGTTCGTTTCGTATTACCCAACGCCGTAGCTAGCAGGGGATTTTGAGTTTCTAAATTTAATTTTAAAGAATTAGTAATGTTTTCATCAAAATCGTAAACTCTATTATTTATGAGTTTACTGAATTTGCTTCTGATTTGACGGTAGAAATTATTTTTCAAATTTATTGAATTTTATGAATGAAACTAGTAGCTTGGGATTGATTGTTTCAGATGAAAATATTTTTTGGACATTAGTAAGTGAAAAATTTTGATGAAAAATAGGTATTTGGTAATTATTATCTTTGAAACCCTGTAAATGATAATTAAATTTGTTTTAAAATATAATTACATTGAGTTCTTTATAGTATCTGAATTATTAAGTCTGTTTATGCTCCTAATCGGCTTTCCAACATACAACATTGCCAAATATTTAGCGGACATTCTTAAGACATTCACTGGCAAATCGCCCTCACATGTTTTAAACTCATCCCATTTCGTAACTCTTCTGTCAGAGATACAAATTGAATCCCAAGACATTTTAGTTAGTTTTGATGTGACATCACTGTTCACGAAATTTCCTATCTCAGACTCCCTATCGATTATTAGAGAACTGCTGTCGGAAGACGGACAAACCTTGGATTTACTCATGTTGATCGAAAAAGGTCTTACGTCGACGTATTTTCTTTTTCAAAATTAATATTACATGCAAACTTCTGGTACCCCCATGGGTTCGCCGCTATCACTGGTAGTGGCAAATATCTTTATGGAAGCCTTTGAAGCAGTGGCTCTGGAGTCTTCAAGCCACAAACCCAAAATTTGGTTGAGATATGTTGATGACACTTCTGTCATCTGGCCACATGGACAAGAGGCTCTCCAATTGTCATTTAACCGCATTAATACCCAACATTCAAACATCAAATTCACTATGGAAATTGAGTCCAATGGATCCCTGCCCTTCCTAGACGTGTTGGTTTCACGGTTGCCAAATGTTCGCCTGGGCCTCTCTGTATACAGAAAACCAAAACATACCGACAGATATCTGCACGCCCTGTCCCATCATCACCCATCTCAGAAACGGCCAGTCGTGAATTCCCTGGTGCATCGTGCTATATCAATTTCCGAACCCAAAAGTTTGAGAAAGGAACTAGCTTGGGTTAAGGGTAGCCTACTAAACAACGGCTACAGCAAACGAGAGATTCGCAATTTCATTTCTCGTCACCAAAATTCCCTTCCTAAGAAAGAATTGTCACCTAATAAATCATAAGCATATTTGCCATATATCAGCAAGGTCACAGATAGGATTGAGAAGCTTCTCCATAAGCACGAGGTGAAAACAGTCTACAAACCACTATCCAAAATCTCACAAATGTTACCCTCTCCAAAGGATAAACAAAATCCTCTTTCATCTAAAGGTGTTTATTCCATTCCATGCTCGTGTGGGGCAGTTTACATCGGGTAAATAGGTCGATTTATAAACACTCGTCTGGGTGAGCACAAACGTTGTTTGAAAACGGGCTGCTTTCAAACTCTGCTCTAGCTGAACATCATCACGAAACGGGCCACCAAATCCTCTTCGACAACTCCTCTGTCTTGGCCAAATCTCCGTATTATTTCACCAGAAGAGGCCGTTGAAATCGCCAAAAATTCCAAGAATTTCAACCGAGACAGAGGTTTCGAACTTTCGCCCATCTGGCAACCCTGCATCAACATTTCCACAAAATAATTCACTTACATAAAATGCCAGGTACGTATGCAAAATTTCATCACAATCATAAAATAATCCCATTAAGTGCCTCCTACCCTTCTTTTACCTGAAATTTTCGGGGGGGGGGGGGCAATTATTATTCCTTCGTACTTATTACTCATTTAGAATTTGTGCATCGTTGTGACAAGTTGAATAAAAAGTGAAGTTTTGAAAGTGTGGTCGTGAGAAAAAGATGAAATGAATGGAGTCGCCGCAAGGTAAGTAACATTTGTTTGTTTTTTTGTCTCATCCTTGAAAAAGATTCTTATAAGTGTGGCGAAACGTCGGAAAACTTTGTTTATATGCCAGTTTAGGTATATAAATAAATTAATTCGAAAAAAAAATGACGCGGTCCAAATCCGGAAAAAGCAGAATCGGCTATGACTCTGGCCGCGAAGACCTCCGTTCTCAAGTATGTTTATGGTTTGTAAAATTCTTCAAAGATTTCTAATACAGGGAAAAAATGTAATTAGAATTGTACTAAATGGTTCTATAATACTTCAAGATGCTTACCAAAATGAACTGTTGATTCATACGTTCTGGACGTGCTATAAGTAATGCTCTAAATAAAAACAATCAATAAATATACCTACAGACTTTTGCTTAAATCTGGTGGTAATTCCAAAACCTATATGCAAATGTATATTTTCATATAATAACCATATGAACTTTTTTTTTCTTTTCTGGCACTGAATTGTCATTGAAAATGATGTTTGATTTAGACCCTGAAACATATGGGAGTTTTTAACCCTTCATTTCATGAATTTTTTAAAATAATTTTAAAAAAAATTGTGTCAATTCTTGTTTCTGTGTGGCTATTGAAAGCTATTTGATAAAAAATGTGTTCTTTTAGTTTTTTTTACAAAAAAGACCGACATCTAGGATTTTCGAGAGAATTAGCACACAGAGATTCCGAATCTGGAGCCGTTCCGTGTAATTGCTGTTCTCCCTTAACTCTTAGGACAGAATGTCACGATAAAATTTTCAGGTTACTTGAACTGTCAGAGATATTGAATACTCTCTTCGAGGTGTCATTCCTTTGTACGCAAGACAATATATAATTATATATAATACTCGTATATATTGTTTCTGGACAGGGAATCTTCAGCAGTTACACTTCCCACAATTGAATATCCTCTCGAACACTTCTTTATGTATTTGATACATTTCGTTAAATTTGAAGACGCGAGATGTATAACCCACATCTAGGATTTTCGAGAGAATTAGCACACAGAGGTTTCGAATCTGGAGCCGTTTCGTGTAATTGCTGTTCTCCCTTAACTCCTAGGACAGAATGTCACGATAAAACAATATATATAATATATATTGGCTTGCGTACAAAGGAATGACAGGTGAAGTAACCTGAAAATTTTATCGTGACATTCTGTCCCAGGAGTTAAGGGAGAACAGCAATTACACGAAACGGCTCCAGATTCGAAACCTCTGTATGCTAATTCTCTCGAAAATCCTAGATGTCGGTCTTACATCTCGCGTCTTCAAATTTAACAAAATGTATCAAATACATAAAGAAGTGTTCGAGAGGACATTCAATTGTGGGAAGCGCAACAGATGAAGGTTCCCTGACCAGAAACAATATATATTATATATAATATATATTGTCTTGCGTACAAAGGAATGACACCTCGAAGAGAGTAAAAAAATATATGTTGCAAATCTACAATAAAATGTAAACAGGTAACTTAAGAAATGTTTAAAACTTTATGAGTACATTACATGAAAATTATGCAGACAAAGGGACCAGCCCGACCGACATGACCAGCTAATGAGGCGTTACGCACACTCGACGTCGATGAGTATTTATTAAGTCTCAGGAATTATTGTATACTGTAATGTTTTTATTTTCACACACGGGTTCTGCTCATTTCTTAGATTTATTTAAAAACACAGTCCAACTCACTCTAATTTATTTCCACTACTTTAACACAATTTATATTCACAGAAACTACTATTTACAATTTTTCTTAACTATACAATACGACCGTCGAAAACTGAATGCCTCCTATCGCCAGCTGTCCACATTTATATATTTCTCTCCGAATTGTCTGTTAAATCCACGAACCATCGGGAAACTTTTTCATGTTCTGGAACCTTTAAGGGAATTCCCAGTAACGGCAGCGGTCGGCCTGTTGAGAGACGAACCATTTCGGATTCCCAGAAGTATCGGAATAATGGCCCTTCCACGAATTGGTTGATGGCCGATTGCACCAGCTGTCGGATGAATTCTTGTAACAATACCAAGTCTCGCTGGCTCGTATACTAGATAATTCGACGTGGAAACGATCGACCCACGTTCGGGTACCGCTTGATGGCATTTTTGCTACGGACGCCACGTCAACTGTCAACCGCAAAATCTCTATGACCGCTGATATTTGAAAGTCGCGCCATCACATATTTGACCATTAGGGGTGATTACGTCACACGCTACGTGCCGCTGATCAATAGCGTGTCACGACCAAGTGAGGGGTCGTGACCTTGAAAATTTGCTCGCGCTCAGGTGAGGCAACTGAAATATAATCAATAATCTCATATAGTTCCACATCTGTTAGCCAATCTTTATTGTGGTAAGACATCTGCTAATTAATATATTGATATGTCGAAATTTCATGAAGTTGCAAATAAGCAACATAAGATTGTATGACGCATTGCTAAAATGATAAATATAATATTTTGATGAATGTATACATAAGTGTTTAGTACATACCTTTAGTGTTGCATTCAATCAAATGTAAACAATAAATTCTTGACCCATGCATCAATTTATATAACAAACATATTGTGCTTCATAACATATACAAATATCACTAGTGCAGGTGGTAATTTGTTTGTCTTCACCATCAAAAGGACATTTAGTTAGCAGATGACATAATACATTCTTCTGAAATAGTAAGTTACAAATGTGCAACAATATGAATTGGGCTTCTATAACTGTTCCTTTTAAAATCACATATATTCAAACTATTATGTGGCAAATATGCAACAAAATGAAATGAAGGGTTAAACATACCTACAGAATTTTTTTCAAGGGTTCTGTTATTCCCAAAAACTCAATTAAATTGTTTCCAACCTGACAGAATCATTCCCACAGATCATACAAAATCATTCTAACCTGTTACCAAATGTGCAGTTGCAAGTTTCTGTAAAGAACATTGAGTAATACATTATTTATTGGTTTCAAAAAACCTATATGATACATGTAACATACTGCTGCCATCATATGATTTACCAAAATGATTAATTGAAACATCATTAAGTTTACCAAGAACAGAGCAAAAATAACTAGATATGCTGAAATTTGATATAAGATACAAAAGTAAGAACCAAAACAACTGTTAATTAGTATGATTTAATATTAAGCATTTAAAACATTAATTTCAATAGACATTTTATTATTGCAATTTACACAAAAATTAATAAAAAAACATTTGAAAGTACTAAATTGAAGCATGAGTAAAAGAAATATTTTTAAACATAATTGAGCATTTAAGTTCTGTTTACTTGGAAATATTTTTGGGTGATAAATAATAATTTATATTTTTACCATTTTCACATGTGATAGGACTGGTTTTAAATGAAACAAAACTTCAGAATTACTATTTTATTAGACATACACCACACACAGACCAACTACACTAAAATATTGAACCTCAGTAGGTAAATTAAAATTGAAAATGTGTTTATGTAATTTCCATTTCATTTTCTATATGTTTTTTTCTTTTCCTTTTATGCTTTTTTGAAAGACTTTGTATATAATCACAAACTCCTATGTAATTATCTGGCATTTTAACCAAATGTTCTTTAGACACATCTATATGGATTAATTCCCTTAGCATAAAAGAGGCTAACCAACCTACTAATGGTGTGTCACCAAAGATATAATGAGACTCTTTGTGATAAAACACAATTCCATCATAATAGTACATATTTTCATTAACACAGAAACTGCTGAACATTGCATCTTGAATTAATGGTTTTTGTGCTGGTATATAATTAATGAGTACAAATTTGTAATTTCTACAACTAGAGAGTTCCAAGTCATCTGTGAATTTCGATTTCAACCAATAAAAGCGAAATTCTGCTTCTGTGTCAATCATACTCAAATTATTCCAACATAAACAATCCAGAATAAAAATTGTTTTTGTGTGTTTATTATATATACAGTCCAGTATTGTAGTACCATTTGGCACATCTTTTCCTCCTCCCCCTCCACTAAAGTTACTTTTGAGCTTTAAAACACTTCGCCCTTTCTTATCATAACAAACTGTTAATTTTCTTCTTGATACTAACATTACACGAAAACCAGCTGGAGCACATTTTACTAACCAATTTTCCTCTAGATCATCTGGAATGTCAGTAAACCATTCTGTGTTCATTAAAGTAAATTTGAATTTATCTTTTTTACTTTTTAATTCTTCACATTCCATTTCTTCAGTTTCATGTTCTGTGTTAACAAACTGTTGAAATTTCTCCCTAATCGCATCTACTACTTGATGTCGCTTTTCCTTCTGCTCCTGGAGAAATCTTTCTCTTCTTTCATTTGTGGAAAGACAACCTTGTTTATTGTTGTATTTAAATAGATGTTTAAAAGTGGCAACATTTTGGGAGTCACCTTCCATTGTACAATATGTTGTTTTTTCGAATTTGTATTTAACTGTTTAAAATGTACCAACTAAAAATCTTACAGATATTTTCGATTAATTGCCTAAATGGTTGGGTTTAAATAATGATAATATGTATAACCACAGATCTGTATAACCTCAACAAACCACTGTCAATGTTAAATTTAATTTATTATTTTGACAGTTGTATAGTTCCAAATATAGTACATAAAGGATTGCTCGATAAATGTACATTTTTCCTAAAGCAGACGTCACGAAGTTATAGGTATTTTTTAGTGGGAATGCGTCAATTTCTGTAACTTTTTTCGGACAAAATGACATTGAATTTACATGCCGATAGTGTGAAAACTGCTCAAAAAAAATGACGTCCGGGACAAAATTTTTTCGAATATGATTAGTTAATAATATCCATTAATCTGAAGAAATAAAACCATCAAGGTATTATACCGCAGAGCACGTGAAGTCACGTCAATTGATAACCTATGAGTAATACACTTTTAACCTTATGGTGATCAGTGTACTCTACCGGTTGGTTTTTAAAAAACCATGTTTCAATTAACGTCCTAAAATCAAAGAGGTTAATACTGCAGAGCACGTGAAGTAGCGAAATTCATGTAATATCAATAGAAAGAGAGAGAGAGAGAATAAGCGTGTCGTTCCTGATTGGTCAGTGTCAGTGGTGACGCCTACTATTGGTAGGGTAGAGACATAGCAAGCGCTCCCTGATAATTTCTTTCTCTTTCTATCGTTATTACACTGCCACTTACAGTAACGCCCATACCTAATTCACTCTACGTATTAAGCTCTTTGCCTAAAATTGCCGCACTGTGCGGCACAAAATCACTTTGTGCTCTGGTAATTGGAAAACAGCCAGTGACAGGCTATTTCACTTGGTGGGAGGAAGCAGCCAATGAACAACATGCTGAACGTATTTCATTGGAAGCAGCTTCCAACGGAGTGAGCTAGCCTTCTGGCCTCTCTATTGACCTCTCTCTTTTTAGTCATACCACGATATTTGTTCACTGCAGGCTGTCGCCAGAAAGTACAAGCTCTGAGGTCACAAGTTTCTTGTTTTGTTCGACATTTTTTAACATTGATTAAGCAATCCTTTGTGTACTATCCTTGGTATAGTCCAGGATTTCGTGCCCAAGACTTGCATGATACAATAAAATAATTATATCATCACAACTGCAAAGACTTGTAAATTTTACCCAAGAAAAGTACAAAGGATTGCTTGATCACTGTTAGGCCTCGCCTACTTAATGTTAATGAGTGCATTCAGGGAACTGTAGCATTAACGCATTGAAGCGTTGCAGCGCAATTCCTAGAAAATCCTAAGTCTTTAGAAGATAAATTACAAGAAAATTATAAAACCATAGAAGACAAATTACTAGAAAATTATAAGACCCTAGAAACATTCCAAAAAAATTTTAAAATCCTAGAAGCCCAGTTGATGGAAAATTCTTAAGCCTTAGAGGAACATTTGAAAAGCATGGTAAAGAAAAATTCAGAAATGCTGGAAGGAAAAATATTCGCTAATAATAGGCCTTTTCATATTCGAAATTTTTTTGTTCCCGTGCGTCATTTTTTTCTAGCAGTTGTCAAACCATTGGCATGTAAATACAATGCTTTTTTGCTCGAAAAAATAACAGAAGTTAACGCAAGCCCACTAAAAATTTTCGAATATGAAAAGACCTCTGAGGCTCGGATGGAAGCAACGATAATTAACAAAGGATTGCTCGATAGATGTAAATATTTCTGAAAGCATACGTCATAAAGTGGTTGCTAATATTTGCACCGTAACCTTTCCCAATTAAGTTGTTATATTCAGATGAAACAAAACCAGTAAAACTCTTAAACTATTAACAGACAAAGCGCCACAACAACTCTAGAGCGGGCCCAATACACGGTGATATGTCACAAGGTGGCTGGTTTTTTTTTTTTCGAAAATTTTTAACATTAATCAATCAATCAGTTGTAAAATATCCTTGGGATGGAAGAGCTAAAGCTAACAATGGTCGAAGAGCTGAAGCAGACGACAGTCAAATATGAAACGCGGATAGAAGAGCTAAAACATATAATGGAGGGTGAGATCAGCAAACTAACAGAACAAGTAGTCACAATACAAGGAGGAGAAACTCCACCAAAGGTCAAAAGCTGAAACAGTCGAGAAGTAGTTGATTCGAAGAGAACAAGACTCAAAATGAAACCTCCATAATTTGATGGAAAATCATCATGGACTAATTATCGGCGCCAATTCGAGGCTAAACAGATGGTCGGTAGAGGAGAAGGCAATAGCATTAACCATTGCCTTAAGAGGGGATGCTATAAATATTTTGCAAACGTTGAATACCTCTGAGCAAAAAGACTACACAGTTAGAACTGAGGTATGGAAAACCCATTTGGAGCACCTTTACCGCTACGAACTGAAAAATTGCTACCAGAAATCTAATAAATCCCTACAAGAGTTTGAAGCTGATATTGTCCGTTAGTTCGCCTTGTCTATCCAGCCATACCCGAAAATGTGATAGAAAAGTTAGCAGTGCAAGCTCGACCGATTCAATTAGTGGATACACTGGCTCGAGCTATGGAATTCGAGGCTGCGAAAATACCTGTAGAGAACACGTCAGAGTTGGAATCGTTGAAGGAGAATCAGAAGATGGCGGAAATGATAAAGCCTCCGTAAGGTAGTTAGTAGAGGAGGTCCTTCCCGATAAAAGGCAACTCAGATATTGGAAATGTGGTAAGGTCATTGCAAGGAGAGCAACGGAGTCCCGACTTCCTCGTCGGAAAACTAAAGAAAATCGATGAGGTGGGGTCATCGTCGACCTATAGCCAACAAGCCCCAACTATCAACGCTTATGTTGCTTCACTATGCAATCACGTTATCACTTTTTATTTTTTTCTAAGTTTTTTGGGAATAACACCACATAAACTTGAACGTCTGTATATTTTAGATAGTCCAATCACGTTATCAGTGTCTTTGTAGATGGCCTTATTAATAAGAAGCAATGTGAAATTCTGCTAGATACAGGCCCAACATCGTTTTAGAACAGACAATGATAAAACCAACAAAAAGACAACTGCGAACAGCGACAGGAGAAGCAGCTAAGGTCCATGGTGAAATAGAGGTTGAAATGGTTTTGGCAAATATAACATTCCAACATCGGGCATTGGTGGCGAAGTTATCATCGTAATGGATGTCATAAGCTTCAAGGGATTCTAATTAAATTTTAAAGATGGAATTCTGCGAGTGATAAACAAAGAAGTGGTTCTTCATGGGAAAGATGACATAATGCTTCGAGCAATCTTAGCAGAGGATTTCAATTTTCCGGAAAGAGCTGAAATCACTCTAGATGCTTGCCTACATGGGAAAGCTGAAGCTGGAACAGTGGTGATGTTTGATCCCGAAATTAACGACGGAAATGTACGCCGAGGAATCGTACTGGGAAAGACCCTGTTTCGTGCCAAGGAGACCGTGCCAGTAAAAGTAATGAACCTGAATCATTACTCGGTTGCGTTAACGAAAGGAACAATTTTTTGGGGCACTGTTCAACAGTTTCCTTTGTAGTCAGAAGCACACAACATACAGTAATACCACCAGGTAAACTGTTTGAAGAGCTGGAAAAGCTCTTCCAAGAATTTAAAACCAAACCAGAAAGCAAAATTAAGGGACATCGTTAGAAACTACCAGAATATCTTCGATGTAGGTAACGGAAAAGGAGGACAAAATGATCTGGTTAAACATAAAATTAATAGTCGGGATGTTCAACCTATTCGACAATCGGCTAGAAGACTACTCCTAGCTAAAAGAGAAGAAGCCGACAGGATAGTCCGCGAAATGGAGGAAGAATATGTTATTGTATTACTGAATAGCCATTGGAACGATACCCTTGATACGTTGGCTGGATCGAAGATGTTCTCCACCCTGGACTTGAAGAATGGTTATTGGCAGGTGGAACTAGTTACAGTAGACCGAGAAAAGACAGCTTTTACCATCGGCTCAGGGCTTTACCAATTCACGGTTATGTCGTTTGGGTTGTGTAATACTCCAGTGCCGTTTGAAAGATTGATGTAAACAGTGTTAAAAGGATGGAAATAGTTTGAGAACCACGTGAAGAACCTGGAGGGAGTATTTCGGCGACTTCGAAGTTCCGGACTAAAGTTAAGCCCGAAAAAGTGTCAACTATTCCAAGAAGAGGTGCGGTATCTTGGACATGTGGTTTCCGAAAAGGGAGTAGCTGTGGATAAGGAGAAAATCATAGCTGTAGAAGAATGGCCGACACCTAAAGATTGGATATCTTTAGGTATCGGCTAAGAAGCTTCCTGCGATTATGCCAAGCCACTCATTAGGCTCACAGAGGGGAAGGTATGGTACCAGTAGGACGAGGAATGCCAGCGATCATTCGAGACACTGAAAAGACTAGTGCCCCCATTTTAAGTTATCCTTTACCAGGATACCGATGAAAGCAATGTCGGAACTGGAGCGGTGCTTTCGTAGATCCAAAATAGCCAGGATACTTCAGCAAGACCTTAAGTAAGCCGCAACGGAATTAATGTGTTACTCGTCTTGGCTGTATAGCGGTATTCAGCAAGACCTTGAGCAAGCCTGAACGGAATTACTGCGTTACTCGCAGGGAACTCTTGGCTGTGGTAAAGGGGGTAGAACATTTCTATAAGTACCTCTATGGCAAAAGATTCCTCCTGAGGACTGATCATGCAGCACTGAAGTGGCTCTTGCAGTTTAATAACCCCGAAGGACAAGTAGCAAGGAGGATTGAGAATTTGTAAGAATTCCACTTCGAGACGGAACATCGCGATGGAACAAGCCATAAAAATGCTAATGCCTTATCTTGGAACCAATGTCCAGAGAATTGCAAATATTGTCAGCAAGCTGAAGAAAAAGCGGCTGTTCTCTGTAGAACTACGGACGTCGATTACTCTTGGCAATCTGAGGAGGTCCAGAAAGACCAGAAATTAGATCCAGAGTTAAAAGAAGTTATCCAGTGAAAAGAAGAAGACCGCAAACCTACGTGGCAGGAGATTTCCCGTTTCTCCCCCACCTCAAAGTCATATTGGGGTCAGTGGAACTCCCGCATCGTCGAGAACGGACTGCCGAAGCGCGTGCTGGAAACTCCAGCTGAGAGCAAGGACACAAAACAGATTGTAGTCCCCAGAAATAGGAGACCGGAAGTTTTGCGACAACTACATGATGGTATAGCCGAAGGGCATCAGGAAGTGACGAAATCCCTGGGGAAGTTAATAGAACGCGTCTATTGAATAAACTGCAGATGTCAAGGATTGGTGCCGGAAATGTACGGTTTGTGTAGGCAGTAAAGGGCCTCAGAAGCGAGCAAAACTCCCATGAATCAATGTAACGTGAGCAGTCCATTCGAAAGAATATCCATTGATGTTGACGGTCCATTTCCTGAATCTGACTCCGGAAATAATACATTGTAGTGGTGATGGACTATTTCAGTAAATGGCCTGAAGCCTTGACTGTTCCTGATGTCCTTGTCAAGGAATTGGTCAGCGGTTTTGGTGTTCCCTTAGAGTGGCACTTAGACCAAGGTAGGATTTCGAGTCTACTCTTTTCCAAGACGTCTGCAGACTTCTGCAGACCAAGAAAACCCGCAATTCTATGGAATGGTAGAGCGGTTGAATTGCCAGTTACGTCAAAAGATAACATCTACCAACGGGTCCGGTTAAATATCGAGAATGCCAATGCCCGTATGAAAGAAGCATATGACATCAAATCTGAAGGCGGGAAATTCCAAGTTGATGATCTTGTTTGGTTGTATAACCCACATCGCCGCGTCGTCGTGGATATTCGAACAAAGTACAGAGATCTTCGGAGGAGCGTTACCAAATTGTAAAGAGAATCAACGATGTCGTCTACGGGATAAGGAGGCTACCTAGAGGAAGCCCAAAGATGATATATTTCAAGAGGCGTAGCCCTTTATACCGGAAGTCATGACGGCGAAGTTGAGCAAGCCCAAGTCCGCAGCATCCAACCACCCAATGACATGACTTTCAAACATTTTATGGCACCGTACTCGGATGGGCAGAAGACAAAGCACGACGTGATCAGAGAGGAACCCAGAGACCTGTTTGAGGTGCCCATAGAATAATGCCCTGGTTCATTGTGTGGTTCGAGATCTTCGAATGTCCAGATGAGTAGCCAAGGTGTTTGCAAAGCACTACGGCCAATTCCAGAATCTAAGAGGGCTAAACCCAGTGGTGGGGAAGATACTTCATCTCGAAGAAAAATAACCAGTGGGTACCAGAGACATTTTCTATTTAGTAACGAAAACATTCTCGCTGGACAAGCCAACATCTTTGGCAAACTGGTAGAATTGAAGACTGTGATGATGGACAAGAACCTGATGAAGTTGGCGGTCTCAAAGAAAACATATGGGTTGGATGGACTAAATTGGAGCGTTTTGGGAAGTTTAATGGAAGCTGTCTTTCGATTCAGTGTCATCGAAATCCTGCTATCTCAATATTCGCAGCCCAGATTTGAAGACCGTCGACTGTTACTTCCCGTTGTCGAAATGGAGAGTCCTGCAAATAGTCTTAAGGAGGGGGCAATGTAACGGGTATTCATCCGATATTTCATAGAATCGGCATTCATCCGATATTTCGTGGAACCCGAAATGTTGACAGCTGGCGCTAATGTAAATTTATAGAATCTCATTGAATGATCGTGCAACCCTCTAGAGAATTCCGAAAATAAATCGATAATTACGGAGAGCGGACGTAAGGATTTATTCTGCATTCGACTGCCGTATAGTAAACAAGAAGTATTCAAGTTGTATTTATATAAATGAAAGTAGTGGACATAAATCATACTACTAAGGTCGACTATGATTATAAATAAATCCAAGAACCCGAAGAGTAAATAACAACATTACAATATAAAAAAAAAGATTTCAAATTGTATCCATTCAGGAAAAAACAAAATTATTATGGGGAAAGTGAATTACCATGAAATGGGGTTACTTTGAATACAGGGGTGACTTTGATAAAAACTTCGTTTCGTTTTTAAATTAAATTGTGCGAATTTTGAATGGGTTTCGTATATAGAATAGGGGGCTGTACCATCAAATTATTTTTGTATTCTTGGGAAATAACACCACAATCGAAACAAAAATTAGAAAAAATAGAGAGCGATTGATGGCTGATGGCTTTAGCTTTCACAGACATAAATCTCATAAGCAATGGCCGACAAAAACATTTATTCAAGCCTAATCATACAATAAAGATAATGGCCGATAAAAAAGATCACATTGTGTCTGTCACCTGTCACTTGAGCTAACTGTCAAAAATAGTACTTGAAGAATTTGTTAAGAGGGCTACGATCAAACACCATTACAGTTCACCGACAGCTGGACCAACATTACCTATCTGAGTTACCAGCCCCTGGCTTAGAGCATTTACTTTCTAAGACTAAGGAGAGAGATGGCAATAGAGAGGGCAAGAGGCTATTTCACTCGGTTGGGAGATGCTTCCAATGAAATACGTTCAGCATGTTGTTCATTGGCTCCTTCCACCCACTAAGTGAAATAGCCTCTTACTGTCTCTATTGCCCTCTCTTTCTAGCATTGCAACGATTTTATGCTTGACAGGCTATATTTAGATGGTAAATGATCTAAGCCCCCTGGAACCATAGATAAGAGATTTATATATGTATACCTGGAGCTAAGCGACCGAGACAAGCGACAGAGACAAGAGGTTGCGACAGTTTCTCACTGGTTGCGACACTTGACACGTCTGCTTTCTATGCAATTATATGAAGAACATTTGAAGAGCGAGACAGAGACGCGCGACCGCGACGGGAGACAAGAGACAATCATAATCATATAAAGACGTAAGCGTAAATAAAAAGTGATTACTAATTAATAGAGACTAAAAATCTTCTGCATTATCTGGTACAATCAATGGATTTGTTTCACAATTACTTCTTCAAGAAATTTTGAACTTGCTTCGACGTCATTTTAATAATAATAATAATAATAGTTTATTTTGCACATTAAAAATTTATTATATATAGTGTGGTAAGTATAATAAAAAGAGTTGGTATAAATTTAAAAAATTCAAAACATTAAAATGCAAAATTAGAGCGCCAAAACAGTAAAAACTGATACAAAGTGGACACCCTATCACTTAAAGTCATTACAGTTTCTTAATAGATCACAATATGTACAAATAATAAGAATAATTAAGTAGGTAATTAATTTGGCACATTAAAAAATTTTTGAAACACAATGTGGTACGTATAAGCCTAATTAAAAAGCAGGTATAAATACAAATAAAGTAAAGATGCAAAATTAAAGTGTCGAAATAATAAAAACTGATACAAAATATAGGCCCCATCGGGGCACAACATTCCACCGACTGGTTGTCGCTTACGTTTGTCGCCTTCCCCAAATAGGTAAAGCGTCAAGCGACATTGTCTGAGTCTCGTGTCTCCTGTCTCTTGTCTCTGTCGCTTGTCTCGGTCGCGTAGCTCAAAGTGTACCTTAATGGTTACCAATTGTAGTGAAGAGCGGTCATTTTCGCAGCTTAAGAGAGAAAGAAATGAATTGCCAACAACAATGTTACAAGAACGACTCAGTAATTTGTCAATTATGTGCATATCTTTCAAAAAATTGACTTTAAGGATATAATAGAAGATTTTGCTCAACAGAAATCCCGAAAGAAACCGGTGTCGTAATGGTAACCAAAAAACCAGCAGCATTCTAATATCATCAATGACATATTCGATGAAATACAATCTTTTCTTGGAGCTTCAACTAAATATTGGCAGATTCTCTCCAGTAAAATACTAAGTACCTACTAATCTATTGTTTTATTGCATTGACTATTCCTCAAAGATTAACATTGAACATCACCACGCTAACAAGGGTTCGAAAAAGAGCAAGTAGCACAGAGAGGGCTTTACAAGGGCTACAGAAAATAGTAAAAAATAATACATATACAAAATTCTTATGCATGGCGGCCATTGTACCCTTGTATGCAGTGGCGCTACCATGCGGTTGACGTTCCGTGAATCTTCCTCATACGAACTTTTTAATTGTATGTTCTGTGGTACGATTACTCAATGATTTTAGTTCACTGCCAAACACACGTTGATCTGTGCGCGTGAGCTTCGACTATTTCGACTTGACATTTGTGGCATTTGTGCCACTTATTTAATGCAATTCGCGCCTTTTGACATTTTATAACGTGAAGTAACTGAAAGAGGAAAAAGAAGTGTGTAGATTGGCATTGTCAGTAAAATAAAAAAAGGTAAGTACTATTGGAAAACATAGTAAACGATCAGAAATTAATTTGTATATCCATTGTAGTACAATGGATGAATGGGATGATGTTACCAGTGTCTCTGCTAACACCAATGTGGGAGTAGCATCAGAAGGGGGCCGAAAATTCTCATCTGGCCGAGGCTTCAAGGCCGTTCAAGAAGATTATGGTGGATGGGGCACCACTGTTGCAGGTAAAATCACGATTTTAAACAGTTTATAATTCAAATAATTTTGAAAGTAATTGGTTTGTAGTATTAATTCTTTCTTTATTTCAAATGTAGGTGCCAATTTATTTTACAAGTCAGCTGTATAAAATAAAGTTACAAATAAATTTATCTGTTTTTCATGAACACAATATATGCCCTATTTCCAAAATTGTTGGATTAAACTGGTAATATATTTAATAATTAACTTCCATATATACCTACTGTTTCTGTCAATATCTTGGATTTCTTTAAAAAGTGTTTTTTAGCAGATACCAAATACAAAGGATTGAATTGATTTAATAATGCCTAGATTGATATAGAAAAAAAGTCAATTGCAAGAAGTATCATGACAACATATGGCACTATTTTCATATGAATTCCAGACTATTGATATTTTATTTTTAATGGTTTGTAATTTTGTACTCCTTAATATTTATGAAAATCAACCATGATTTGTCTCAGAATTGTTGCTATATATGAAATACTAGAATCTAATTTTGAATAAATATGTGAACTTATAATAAAAAAATATATTCTTATGGAAAATGGCTTTCAGCCAACTTTACTGAAACATTGCCTGATTTCAGAGGTCAGATTGCTTGTAACTGGCAGTTGCTGCCAATATGCAAATGACGTGCAAACATGACCTGTATAGTCAAAGCAAACAGAAAATGTTCTTTATACTCTATATATGGGTGATTGTAAACTACATTAAAGGGACTCACATATTAGGATGATTCTCGTCGGTTTTCATTGCGGCGATGAAATACGTCGGGCCAACCCGTCGTGTTTTACCCATAGAGGTTTTACCCTGTGTTTAAACTGTCCTTACTTCAATTTTGACATGGCATTGTTCAGTTTTGCCACATGTTTTATCACTGCTATGAAAACCGACGGGAATCATCATAATGTGTGGGGCCCTTAAGAGGTCTTTTATTGCAGGTTTTCATCATGTCAAAAAAATTTAAAATTGAATTATATTCTTCAAACTGATACTTTAATTTAATTGATTATTTAATCAGACTGCTCATTTGCATACAGCCTTTTTTAAATTTATAACCCTTGAAACCAAACTTTCCATATTTTAACAGCCTTTCTTTATACATTATATGTTACCTAAACATAAATATTAAATATAAGTTTGGTGCTGGTAGTCTCTCTATTTTCTATATTGTGATCCTTCATAATAAAATAAATCTTATTGCTATCAATTTTGAAATTCATTCTAGGATCAGCACATATTTAATGCAATATCATCTGAATTCCACCATTGCTTTGAATTCCTCTAAACACATGGCTAAAATGAGTGCCTATGAGAGCACAGGTTTTGATCATGTGATGTTTGATGCCAACTTCACTTTAAATGCTTTGCATTCTGGCTCAAATTTGCAAAGATATAATCCCGGTTTTCCAATTACGACGCACAGAGAGGGACGGTGCGTACCTTAAAACATAAAAATTGAAGGTGCCTGTACAACAAATACATTACAAATGTCATTAATGAAAAAAGTTATCACAAAATAGGGAAATAAGGCACATTTAAATAAACTAGTGCGCTTTTAAATTTATTATAAATAACTTTTTTTGCAAAATCACTGAAATAGACAAAGTGAAATGTGTTGTCACTTGACTGTATATCACCTCACTCTATGGCTAGTATGGCTATATATTAGTCTATCTATGACTTCTTGCACATCCGTCACACAATTTTTTCTTGTGCGCCTCTGTGCGCACACGGTGTCATGCTGGAGTACTAATGGAACAGTATCCGTACCGCCATGAAACTGTCACGAAATCGCCTGCACAGAATTTGTGCGCAACTGCGAATTTAGCATCGTTCAACGTATTACCATTGTACAGTCACAAAAAATATTAGTTGGAACGGTTTTCTGACAAGCTTGTGGTCTGAACTCTGCGACCTGCATTCCATAACCTTAATTTATTGACAGTTTCTACTGTGCATGATTAGTAAGAATCACCAAACGATTCTTGCTCTTCACGAAGGATTGAAATGACGATGCGAGAAACGGTACATTGTTTGGTTGGAACACGGTGATGCATCGTTTACTGAACCGTCATAACTTGGCTGGAACACTTGGAACAGGTTTTCTTGAATGCACATGACGGTGATCGTTACATGTACGCTTTCGCATCGGGTAGGAACAAACCTAGTGAAGACTGTGTGTGTTATTGGAAAGCAACCACCACAGATCATACAAAGCGAAGTCACCACGTGGCCACCATACAGTGCGCTATGCTGTGTAGGCACAGAGTACGCACTGTGCCTCTCCGTGCGTCGTAATTGGAAAACGGCCAATACCTATATAATTTTTGAAGAATTACAAAATACCAGGGGAGGACACATTGAAAAATGTGGGACAAAATTTGTTGGAAATATTTTTTATGAAATAGAAAAGTATAATTAATTTTATCTATTAGATTGCATAGCTTATTTAAGCTAGTTAGATAAATAAACAAAATTGAATTATTTTAACAGAATTAATTATATTTAAGAGATTTATTTTGCTGACAAAACATGTAAGTAATAGTAATAAATTTCATTAGCAATAAAAATTTCAGTTTTCTCAAATGTTTGAAAAAATATTTAAAAAAGAATATCATTTTAATGTAGCCGCCAAAAAATATAATTCTTTGATTTTAATTGTTATGGGACTTTCTGAGTATTCTAACCTCACTCCTCACTCTGTCATTTTGAAGTTATTTGACATTTGCAAATTAAGCTATTGAAATCAGAGCCTATAATCCTGAAACTCTGCTCATATGCAAGATGAGCAATATAACCATTGTATATTCAACTAGCTTAATTTTTTTATCAACGGGCGTACCCAGTTTTTGGTTTAAGGGGAGGCAATTTAAAAAAAATGTCTTAGGGGCAAATCAGAATTTATTTTTGCGTAGTCAGCAAATTTATGGGAAGCAGTGAAGGCTCACGGCCGGTGGTTCATGTCCCTCCGTACGCCCATGTTTACCAAGATTTATTTCCCCTTATTCGTTTTGTGGCATTTAACTATTTAAGTGCTGTGATGAGTTAGATAAATAGACAATACCTATTCAACCATATTAATTTTTATGGGTTTAGGCCAATTTTGAAAAAAAATTAAATAAATACTAAAATTATTATTACAAATTTACGCTGTGATTAATTAAATAAATTGAAAATGTGCTTCATCTACTTTCTGACATAAATTCTTGTCGAACTCGTTCAAATATGAAAGCATTCTTTAATTCGTTGTTTTAAAACGCTAATATTGTCGGGTTCCGTAGCGTAAACCTTGGACCTGAAGCACCCCACAAAAAAATCTAATGGTGTCAGGTCCGGTCACCTCGCCGTCCAGTCAATCAATCATTGTTATTTCAAAATTGCCTCGTTCATCGTGATTTATCATTCAGAATTTCAAGAATTAGCGGGGCAATTGCATTTTGTAACATCTCCTGATACACCTCACTTATTAAGTTTGTAAGAAAAACTATGTGGTTTCCCAAAAAGCCAACTCAACCATTTACTTTTTCTGGAAATTGGGTATGTTTTTCACGAAAGATGTGCGGATTTGTGTTACTCTTATACCGTACATTCTGCGTGTTCACATATCTTTTGAGGGAAAAAGTACTTTCATCACTAAAACAAATGGTTTTTGTGTATTCTTGGTTTCAATTAATTTTATTTGTCATTATTTCACAGAATTCCAGACTTCTGTTGGGTTCATCATCTGAAAGTTGGTGCCCCATTTTTAATTTGTATGGATGAAATTTCTTTTTTACCAATGCCCTATGTCCTGTACTTTGACTAAATTCTCATAGTCGCAACTTAAGTTGTAGAGGAAGTAGGGTTTACTACCATTTGTGCAGTTATGTCAATATATGTCATCACTAACTGTTGGTCGACCAGGTCGTTTGGCAGTTTAAACACTACCTGTTGCTTCAAACTTCTGAATCAACTCCAACTTCAGGGAAATTCTACATTCACCAATTATTAAGGCAGCGCTACTTTGTAGGCTTGGGTACTTACTACTTACCATTTAGCCTATGATTTAAACTCCTCAACGTTTCGTTAAACAATAATAAACAAATATTTAAGGTATACATCTTTCATCTATTACTTTTATGTCATTTGTTACTACTAGTAGAGAAGTTTACAAACGTTTATTTACTCCCTCCAAATTTCATTAGTGTTCAAACGATACGATGAGAGGAGGGGACTTTTGGCTGGTAGTGTATATTATTTGAATGAAAGCCTTTTCTATAATGTTATTTTATTTTTTTAAAGTTACATTTTATAGAAAAGGGCAAAAGTCCTTTCTAGGTATGTTCTTTGTTCAATAAACGCAATGCATTAAAATGTACAAAGAGTGATATCTACGAGTATTTATTAGTATTGTCTTGATCTCATTTGTGAATGTAGATTTACCAGTAAACAGTAGGTAGGTATGTATTATGTATTACATAATGCACAAAATCAAACGCATGTTCAGGTAATGCGGTACGTTCTCAACTGCCGCTTCTAACATTTTCTAATGAATTGTAACTCCAGCTACTGTATAAGTAAGTCTCTTCAGTTATATTTTTGAGAATTCCGATTTTTTCAAAAATATGACATAGCCTTCAAACCCTTTTTACATTGACTGTCAATAATAGCTTTTTAAATTCGGGAAATCTTTTATCTTATTGGAATAAATCTTCGTCTTCTAGGAAATCAATGAAATCAGATGCAAATGTTTTTTCAAAATCACTTTTAACCTTGTATTTAAATACAAAGAAAAAAATTTATAACTACTTTTTGAACATTATGACGAATGCCCTATTTAGGTTATCACACTTATGCTCTCTCACGATGTAAATCTACTTTTATTAGTATGCCGATTTTTTGAGTATGCTGTAAAATTGATATCTACAACTTTTAGCTGTATTTTTCCTATAACAACGCTAAATTCGCACCCTTGGTAGTGTATTGTCTCTCCTCGAAGCAGTTGCTCGAGCCCAACAGATTATACCGCTGATTTCGCAATTGGAAAGACTGCGAATTTTTGCATCTAATACCCAGGTGCACGTCTATAATCTAACTGTTCTCGAACACATCCCAGCATTTGGAACACTGTATTCAAAATTACGATCCAGGACACTTTCACAGATGCTATATGAAAATCAGGTACGACAAATATATATTATACCAACAGATATTAATAAAATAGGAGCATTCCACAAATAATCTGAAACATTTGACAGCGCCAAGATCATATAAGGCTAGCCGCACACTGCCAACTTTTGTCAATCAATTTTTTAATCACAAAAATAGAATAAATTATTTCTTTATGCAGCTAAAAAATTCCAATAAGTTCGATTTTCTTGGCGATTAAATTGTTGCCAACAAATAGAACTTACATGTACATATTTGTCACCGCACACTGATGATTAAAAAGTTGCTCTTAATTTTTAAATTGTCAAGGAATGCTTAAAATTGTCCATCTATAAGCCTTGTGCTAATCAATGGATGAACTCTTTTTTTGTATAGTTTTCTCTTCCCTAAACCGTAACACAAACTAATATTGTCGACGAAATTCATTTTGAAACGAATACTGAGCAACTATTCATTTGCCAGTGTGCGCTTGGAACGACAACGGGCAACTTTCAACCAACTAATTTTTATCACCGAAGCTAAACATTTGCCAGTGTGCGGCTAGCCTTAGGGTCTGATGTAGTCATATCAAAAGGACTCGTGAACGGTAACATTGGATAAGTAACCAAAATACCCTGTTTTCGACGAGCACAACTTTTCGAAATGACAAACCATCAGTCCAGGCACAAGTCCAGGTAGACCTGGGTAAAACAGCATTCACATTATTTAACCTAAATCTCTTCAATTCCAAGCCTAATAGCACAACTGAGCTAAGAATGATGCCTATAGTTGTGAGGCAGCAGTTGTATATTTAGGCCTTAAACTTTTCGCTGCTGAATTGGATAGCTCGGCATTAACAAGGAAAACACCCTGTCGTAATGCTACATTATCAAAAATATATATAAGACAAAAAAAATACTAAAGCTTTTGTTCAATATTTCAGTTGTACTAAAATGAAAATAATTTTATAGAAAGGCAATGCTGAAAGTTATTCAAGTCAGCGATATAACAAAATTGATTGAGATTCTGTATAAAAATTCGTATCTATATAGGTACAATATTAGCAAAAACAGTTAAAAATTAATATTTATAATTATAAAATTCTGCTAAGTGAAATAATTTTTAAAACTAGTAGCCCAAATCAAGAAGGCGAGAGGAAAATTTAAGTAAAACAATTGCTTGAATATCACAAGCTTTTAAAATTATTTGTTTTAACAAAATTTTATTACATCCATAGATATTTTTATACAGGTTCTCGATTGATCAATTTTATTATATTCACTTACATAAATAACGTTCCACACTCTAGTTCCATATAATTATTATTTTCATTTTAGTACAGTTAAAATACTGAATCAAACAAAGCTTGTTTTTCAAACGTTTTTTCAATTAATAGTTTTATTATTACATACGTTTTATCAAGGATATTTGTCGAGTTATCAAATATGCCGAACTGTCTTTATTTGCCGATAACTCGAAACTTATAAAAGCATTAATCCAAATCTTGACAGACTTATTTTACAAAATGAAATTAATTCGCTTCTAAATTGGTACTCAGTCAGTGGTTTTACATGTTACCCTGCCAAGGGCTTTGTTACAATTTTTCGTAAAAACTCCCTCAGTAGGTTTATTTATAAATTACATGACATTGATGAAATTAATAAATTTTCATTCAAATTTAAAGTTTCACTTTGATTTCGTTGAATTAAAGCCAGCACGAAACAAGTTTATTTCATCAAGAGATTCTCACGTAAATTCAGCACATTTTTAGAACTTCATACTTAACACTTTTGCATAATATTCCTTTTTATCTATTTGGAGACCTCATTGGGAATACAGTATCAAATTACCTACTTGAAAGAGCCTCGTTCAAGTGTATTTGAGATCTTCATTTTACAAGTCATCAATATCGCAACATTGCTCTTAAAATTCCGAACATATACTCATTAATGACAAGAAATATTATTTTAAAAACGTTAACGACATGATTTACTGTAGCACCCTATTGAGTGGATTGAACTTTCACACGCCTAAAAGATGTCTTAGACATAACTGTTATTTTTATGAGACAGAATATTATTGGTTGTCGGCCATTGCCAGAATGTTATTAAATTGTGATTATTTATTTACATTTAATTGATTGTTGGTTTTAATTTGTAACTCGTTAGTTCTGACAATTAATGTTATTTATGTCGAGTTTTTCCCTTTTATTTGAAGTAAAGAACTTGGGCAATATGTTCAGCTAAACGAAAGCGAAGGTCCTGTGTACAGAAGAGTATAATTGATTTTCTCCAATGGACGATTATTCCTACTTAATTTCTCTTGAGAACAACCAGTATCATACTAACTTTTAACAACACGATCACCGTATCAAAAACTTCCGAACACCTAGTAAGAGTGGATCTATTATATTAAAAATATACAGGGCGTCCCATAACTAATGGACAATACAATAACTGCAGTTAGAGGCGTTGAAAATATACCGATTAACACAAACATGCCTTAGTAAAATGTTTGTAGTAACCGATACACAGGGTCCTAAAGTGGGTATTTGATTTTTGAAAATTTGTGATATTTGAGAAACGGCTCCATATATTGAACTCAAATTTGGTACAGCATAGGTTTCAAGGGCGATATACAAGAATTTGCTATCATTTTTCATGATACTCTTACAGGGTGTTAGTTACGAAGGTCGAATTAGGCAAATCCATGTTTATTTTTTTAAACATCCCGTATAATTAGCGTTTCGACGATAAATAATTAAACCGCCATAATTACTATACAAAAAACGTATACTTGTTGAATGTCTATATTTCAATGCGTTTTCGAGATATTGCCATTTTAAGACTGGCGCTTAGTCAATTAAATAAAATCATTAACGGTTTCAAAAACATTCAATTTAATTATGAATACAAAAAAACAAATATATTAACTTCATCAAATGTTGAAATTGACCACCCTTAGCATCAATGCATTTTATTACACTTTTTATAAAATGTCGTCTTATCTTGAAAAAGGTTGTAATGCTATTTTTAAGAATATTCGCGGCTTCCTGTATTTTCGCTAAAAGCTCGTTTCGGGTATTAATTTTATCGCTTCACACCAAAGATTTCATGTATCCCCATACGTGAAAATCCATAGGATTAAGTTCTGGAGTACGAGGCAGCCAAAACATAAACCACATATGCTGCCTTGCAATAAGAGACTTCTTCGAGTAAATTAACCAAATCAATTTCCAAATATTCTAAATACTGTAATACATTTAATCTCGTCGGAAGTTCAAACGGACCAATGAAGTGATCGCACACCAGATATTAATGGAAAATTCATGCTGAAAATGAGCTTCACGATACTTATGAGGATTACCAAAATCATAATAGTGGTTATTCCTCCATTTGAAGACTCCACGGCGTATGAATGTAGCTTCGTCAGAAAATAGGATGTTTTCAAGAAACGTTGGATCTTGAATGATTTTATGTTGCATCCACTGACAGATTTGTAATCTACGTGGTAAGTCTTTAGGCAATCAGTCTTGTACAGGCGTAAAGTGATACGGATACAATTTTTCTGTACGTAAAATTCTTGATATACTTACACCAGTAGCTGCTTGCAGGCGCCGAGTACTTAATGCAGGATTTTCCAGAATTCAAACTGAAATATCATCATGATCAGCTGAAATTCTTTTAGGTCGGCCACTAGAATTTTTGGTGTTAAACGAACCTATTTCACCTACATTTGTGTATAATGGTTGGAATATTTTACGATTAGGCACATTTCGATTTGGATATAACTGTGCATATCGTCTAACTGCAGCACTTGAATTATAATTTACTTGTGCATAAACACAAATCATATCCCTTAGTTCACTATTTCCAAATTCTTTAATTCTAGGCATATTTGATGAAGGCTTTATTCCAACTACTCACTTTAAAAACACAGTAAATAAATCGACAGGATACAAAGAAGAAATCAATAGTTATTATCAAATTCACAAACTACTTAAAAAACATTTCTTTTTTGAGGCTGTTTGTGGTGATATGCTGTACCGTATTTGGATTGCAATATCTCGAAAACGCCTTGAAATAGGGAAATCAACAAGTATACGTTTTTTGTATTGAAATTATGGCAGTTTCATTATTTATCGTCGAAACGTAAATTACGAGGTGTTAAAAAAATTAACATGGATTTGTCTAATTCGAGCTTCGTAACAAATAACCTGTAACAGTACCATGAAAAATGATAACAAATTCTTGTTTATCTCCCTTGAAAACTATGCTGTACCAAATTTGAGTTCAATATATGGATCCGTTTTTCAAATATCAGAAATTTTCAAAAACTAAATACTCACTTTAGGACCCTGTATATAGTCTACTACAAACATTTTACTAAGGCATGTTTGTGTTAATCGGTATAGTTACACCACCTCTAATTGCAGTTATCGTATTGTCCATTAGTTAAGGGACACCCAGTATAGTGTTAGTTTTATAAAATTTTAGAATATAAAAAAATAAAGTTATTGGATAATGAGTGAGTACGCTGCGGTTTTTTTATGCAATCGATTAATTCTTCTTAAATATCATCCCAGGCTCCTTCAGTGGCGAATCTCTAGTAGGTAATTTGGTAGTTGGGGTAAGTTACGGGTTTTCCATTTTTAGGGGGTATATTTTTCTCTGCCCTACCTGAAAAATTGATGGTTTATAGGGAAAAAATCCCATTGGAAAAAATTCAAGGGAATTAATTTCAAGCTTTACATACCCATAAATTCGATTTCCCATTTAGAGAACACAGTATTTTTTTTGGTTTGAACTCAGTTATTCGGTATCAAAAATGAGTGATAAACTTTTGAAAGGCATTTTTGTTACAGAAAATTTCCTATGAGCTTAATCTTTAAGACCAGTAATTTTTTTACAGAGCTTGAAAGGTGAGCTTTAATACCCTTGACATCGAATCTATACTTTTCAATTTATTGAGCTGACATAAAAATTAACTTATATTGACGCTATAAATCTCTTAAATTATAAATTTTTGAAGGTATTCAGTGAATTATAATTATTTAATATACTTTATAATCAACAATAACCATGAAATAAAGGGTCAATTCTTTACTACGGTTTACGCCGCTGTTGAGAATTTCTTCTCTTATATCATGGCGTTTATACTATAAAATTATTTTTTGTCAATTACTTTATTCTTATTTTAAACTTATTAAAATCATTTAATTGTTTGAGTTAGTGGATTTTCTATCACTTCAGAACAAAACTTTTATAGTAAAAAATAAGTTACGAACAGTTAACATTTTTCTAAGAATTAAAAAAAAATAATTAAATTACATACAGTCGTCTTTTCTGTAGGTTTTAACCTCCTACACCTGTAAAGTGTTTCAGTCGGGCATGCTTTCAATAAGGTGCTGAATCTGTTCTTACGGTATCTGTTCCCATTCTTCATTCGACGCAATTCTCAGGTCTTGAATCGTTTCTGACAATGGTTGCGTCGCATGACAAAAAGCTGGCGTCTCCAGAATAACAATTATAATCCTTGACAATTCGCACAGTATGTGGACGCGTATTATCGTGCATAAATAGGGGCGGAAGGTACAATGTGGTCCTCCAGATATTGTGGTATGTACTGTCTGGTGTTAGGATTCCAAATTATTTCTGTGCCGCTGTGTAAATAGCCATATCATAACGCCATCAACGACAAATAATGGCCTTCTGGATGAAAGACAAGTTGCAAATAAGTCCTCGGGTCTCCTTCATACACGTTCGGTTCCTTCTGGAGATGGTAGATGAACACTGGAATTAAAGCACTCCATTGGCTGAATAGTCTAGTTTCTGCGATAATCGGCCAATTTCATGTTGATAACTCGATTACTTGCAATTAATTGAACGGTTCCTTAATACGGAAATGTTCATCACGCTTATCTCTGTACCGTTTGCTGCCTGATCCTTGATGTTCTAGTGTACTCTTCAGTCTCAAAATATTTTGTTGAGTATTGTGAACCGTACTTTTGGTAATTTTGAAATAATTTGCAATATACCGAATATACTTCATAATGCCTCAACTTTGCAGGATCTTCAATCTAGCCCTGGTCATTTACGAAAATACGTGACAAAATTAACAGTAGATCAAAACCGACATCAATGTTCTAATGATAAAACATTACTAATTGACATAAAATTCAACATTTTTTATCGATGCGTTTTTTTTTTTTACAAAAAAAACTCAAAAAAATAGGTAACAATTTAGTTTTTTACCTTTTACTCCAAATCCACCTGTGAAATCCTGTTTGCTACTGCGGGCAATGTTAAAGAGAAATAAAAAACCTACAAAATGAGCTATTATAAGCTCAACTTCGTTAATTGGTTTCTTAGATAATGGAATCTTTATCCAAAATTCCAGAAAAATAAATAATCCCTTATATATTTTTTCATTTTATAGCTAAAACATTCTTATTAACTTAAGCGATAGATTTTCTCATACCCAATTCCTGCTCTAAAAATAAATCTATCATTATGAATAAACTACCGTTGGAAAGTAGAAGAATTGATCTAGAGATCCCTCATCTCGCTTTTTCAATATTTAGGCTTGATCCACATTATAGTGCCGGTCACAGTCCGTTCCCGGTCTGATCTCGGTCTGGTAAAATATTATCAAATGAGAAACAATGTGTGCATTCACACTTGCGTGCCAGTCAAGGTCCAGTCCATTCGCGCTCCACTCCCGATCAGTAGATTCAAACGTAGTGCCGGTCACGATCCGTTCTCGGTCCGTTCCAGGTCTGGTAAAATATTCCCAAATGAGAAACAATGTTTGTATTCACACTTCCATGCCAGTCAAGGTCCGGTCGAGTCCCGCTCCCGTAAAAATATCTTTGAAAGATATTTTGAACGAACCTAGATCGAACACAGGGTCGGAACTGGGATTTTTTGATGAAGGGGTGCAAAATGAAAACTGAAATAATTAACTGTTACCAAGAGCATATTTAGCAAATTGAAAATATAGTTTTTATTAAGCTTATATCTCAGATTTTCTGTTACAGAAAACTACTGTTATGTGTATGAAATATATTTATTTCTTTGATTACTGAACTTTATGAAAGGATATCTTCTATACTATTATAAAATTGTAAGTTTGTCTATTTATATGTTTGTTTGTTTGTTTGTTCGGGCATCATGTAAGAACTACGGAACTGACTTTACTGAACCTTGTTTTGTTCCAAAGCCTATATATAGTTTTACTTAAAATCTGATATACATTTTATTTCCCTAGATTGACATTGATTTTTATTTGAAACGGTAGATATATATATATATATATATATATATATATATATATATACATGTAGAGGCACCGCACGTACCAAATATTAGATACTGGCACTAGCTTAGCTTTTATTCCGGGTGAAACCGCGTCTGATTTATTGAATATGCCAATGTAACCTGTTTCGATTAAAAAAAATCAACTGATATACCTAGCCTAATTCTACAGGGTGTTCCGTATATAGGATACGAGAAACATAACGCGGTTATAAAATTACATGGGTTTAAAAAGTCTTTTAAAAAAGTTATATTATGTTGTTCATAAGCAGCTGAATATATACAATGTGGGGAGTGGAATTAGTCATAGGGGGTGGTTCAAAAGAGTTGAACTGGGTGGTGGGCCATAAATAGTTGCATATACCAGATAGTTGAAAAAAAGACGGAGAAAAATTATATATATATTCAGGGTGGATAACAAAATGTTATATTCACTTTGGCTCTTGATAAATAGTTCCATATAAAAATATGGTTGATTGAAATAAGTGTAAAAAGAATTATATTTATAAAAATCTTAGAAAAATGTGTTATGTAAGTAATTAGGATATTTGATTTATGTTCTCGAGTTATTATATTATATTATAGTTATGAAACGGTTTGAAAAAATGTTAGAACCGCAGTTGTTTTAAAGTGTTGTTGAAATTCAAGATGGAGTGGACTAGTTATAGTTTATAGGGTGCTTAACAAAGGTTGAAAGGATGGTTGAAATATGTGGCGGAGTATAATTACAGTTATACAGGTAGGTTAAAAAAATATCACAAAGAAATGTTATGATCTATAAGCTGTTTCATATACAGGATAGTTGTATAGGATGGAGTAGAGTTCTAAGTATACAGGGTAGTAGAGTTAAAATTGTACAAGGCCGTTCAAAAAATGTTGATAAACATTGTTATATAGGGTGGCCAATAAGCAGTTGCAATTTAGGAGAAATTTGTTGGATTGGTGGATTTATAGTTATATAGGGTGGTACAAAAATTGTTATATTGGGTATTTGTATACTATACAAGGTGATTGAGATCGAGGGCGGAATGGAATAGTTTTACAGCGTGGATCTAAATATGTTTAAAAAATTTTGTTATATAAGATAGACCATGAACAGTTACAACATACTATGTGGAATACCTAAAATATGAAGCGAAGCAAAATTATAGTTACACAGAGAATTAACACAATGTTAGAAAAAGTTGCATCTAAAAGATGGTTAAAATACAGGGTGGAGAGAAATTATACTTTACAAGGTGGCTCAAAATTTTTCAAAAATAATTGTTATTTAGCGTAGACCATAAGCAGTTACATGGCTGAAATATAGGGTGGAAGTGGAGTAAAAGTATAGTTAGGTATTTAAAAAATGTTATATTAGGTGACAAATAAACAGCAGCATATACAGGATGGTTGCAATATAGGGTGAAGTAGAGTTACAGTTATACAAGGTTGTTCAAAAAAAGGTTAAAGAAAACTGTTATATAGGGTGGCCCATAAGCACTTGCAGTTTGGGTGAAATATATTCAGGATTGGTAGATTTATTGTTATGTAGGGTGGTTCACAAAAGTTAAAGTTGTTATTTAGGATAGCCCATATGCTTCATACGTTATTTCTTTTTGCGCCGAATTCTACATTCCGTACGCGGGTGAAACCGCGGGTAATGGCTAGTTATCTATATATCTATACTAATAATATAATAAAATTGTAGTATGTCTATTTGTTTGTTTGTTTGTTCGGGCATCACGTCAGAACTACTCAACTGAGTTTGCTCAATCTTTTTTTTTGTTACGAAGCCTATAGTTTGACTTAAAATCTGGTATACATTTTATTTCCCTACATTGATAAAAACGGTAGATATAGCGGAAAAGCTACTATGTCCGGTAACACATAATTAGTCAGTTTTTTCCATCGCATGTACCAAATATTAGATACTTGCATCAGCTTAGCTTTTATTCAAAATTCTAAATATACCAATGTAACATGTTTAGATTTTTTTAAAAATCAACCGATATATCAAGTGTAATTTTACAGGGTGTTCCATATATAGGATAGATGAAAGTTAGAGCGGAGTAGAATTACATGGATTTAAAAAATCTTGAGAAATAAGTATAAAGATGGCCCGTAAGCAGCTGCATATATATAATGTGGTTGAAATAGGAGGGAAGTTATACGTGGTGGTTCAAAAAAGGTATATTGAGTGGACCGTAAATAGTTGCATATAAACGGTGGTTAAAAAATTGGTGTAGTTGTAATATATTTATACAGGATACAGGGTGGATAACAAAATGTTATATTGTTAGGCTCACAAGCAGTTTCACATACAGTGTGGTTGAAATAAGGTTAGAATTGAATTATATTTATACAAGGTGTATAAAAAATATGTTATGAAAGCAGTTAGGATATTTGAATGATTTACTTGAGTTATTATTATAGTTATGAAATGGGTTAAACAAAATGTTAGAAGCAGTTGTTTATTCACGGAGCTATAAAACAGAGATGAATAGTAGTATATAGGGTGTTTAAAGTTTACATTCACAAGTAGTTCACAAGTAGCATATATAGGATGGCTGAAATATGAAGCAGACTATAATTAGAGCTATACAGGTGGGTTGAAAAAATAATTTTATATTTTCCATTAAATTCTGTAATGTGCCCCCCCCCAAAAAAAATAAGATTAGGGGTTTCTCCTTATTTTTCCTGTAAAGTTCAGGTGAGGCCCTATATCTCTAGTTTTTTCAATTTTCACGTCTTGTAGTTTCGGAGAAAAGGGGGGATGGGTAATTATTTGAATATTTTTAGTAATATCTTTTAAACTACATATTTTTAAAATATAAAAAATATTTATTTGTTTTCCTTAGAATGAGCCCTTTCATTTGATTCATTACATGATGGATTGAAACAACTTTTTTAATTTTTAATTTTTCATTTAGTGCTATCCTTTGCCGCCTAATATTAAAATTAGGTTTTTCTCCTTATTTTTCCTGTAAACTTTGAGCAACCTCCTACCTTCCATTTTTTTCCAAAATTTTAGGCTCAATAGTTTCGTGGATTTACTCCTAGTCGGGTCATCAAACTCTACATTGATACCAAATTTCAACATTTCCCCTCAAGTATTCGGAGAAAATTGCTGTGATGTGATAGTCGGAGAAATCAGGAGTGATATAATATATAAGCAATCCTAAACAGTGGTTTACCTAAATATTGTCTAGTTCCAGTAAAATTGAAATCTGTTATATAAAAACTCCTTGGATTTACCCATGATAATCTCTTTAGGGTTTAAACAGATTTCATTTGTTAAGATATTGAATCTACAAAGTTCTGGACATTCTAGTTCTATGACGTATATTAAGCATAACGCCCCTTTTTGGGTACCTGTAGTTATGGCAAAATTGTATTAGCTCGGAATTTATTTCCCTTTAATTTTCTATTTGTCTAAATATTTGAATATACCTGTTTTAATAACTAAAATTCAGATTTGTGATTTAGTACCCCCCCCCTGTTGTCAATAGAAAAATAATTTTTCGTTCATATGGATTTTGGTAGAAATATACAGATATTAGTGAAGAGGCCTCCAGCTTTGGCATTTTGATGATAGAGAGTATTTATTGCCTGGCAGTTAGTTATTAATAGTGAAATTGACAAGTAAATCAGATACTTGAAATCCGTAGTTGATAGTTATTGTATATATTTAACATAACTAAATTATTCTTTGTGTAAAAGGTGGCTTCAAATTCAAATTCGTGAAGAAAAAAATATAAATTCAAAATACAGTTTTACAAAAGAAATAACTGACCTATTTTATTGTTGTGTATGATGTAAAGTGAAATGAAATGTTCTGTTGTCTTTTTGTATTTTTGACCTAATTTTCTTTAAAATCATTTCGAATGTACCCAGATGCATTCGACAGTATTGGTAAATTTTTCTACTCCTTTAATTAAATGAATATAGAGAGTGAGGTATTCTCCCTCCTCGTTGCAATAAACTCGGATGCACCCACATTCTTCTCTTTGGTTCATTTTGTGTTCTTGGGTTGCTACAATTATCTTCGTTTGAAATGAACCAGAGCTATATAATAGATAATTCTTCAATCGAATAATTCAATGACATTTTTCGCCCGTAAATATTAGAAGTAATAAAATATTTTACTTGAGTTAATTTTATTATGAGTTACGAGGCACATCCAACTTCGACTATTGACAGTTTAAGACGTCAGGATGACAGAGATCCGAGCTGTGAATAAGGTGAATCGACTAGACCGAGACCAGACCGAGATCGGACAGAGATCGAGATCAGACCGGGAACGGACTGTGACCGGCACTATAATGTGGATCAAGCCTTAAAGTACAAATACATATAAATACTAACAAAATTGTCCATTCGAAAAATTGCTAAGGGGTGGTACCTGTGTAACTACATCCTTATAATAAATAATCTTGATGCAAGTTTTAATTTTAAGCTGACACATCTTTATATTTCTAGCATAATATGGCTTTGTGTAGTAAAGTTAGCAAAATGGACTACCTAAACTCCATTTAGATATACACTGATGATAATGATGGAGCAATAATTTTTAATATGCAAAAGACGACCTTATTTTAAATTTAAAGAAAAGAACGGAAATTCTCTATTCACTGATGTTTTCAAAACATAAGTAAATAATAGTAGGTTCTTTGATTACTTTTATGTTTTTTTGGGGAATAACACCACAATAGAAATAAAACTACGTATATTGCAGGAATACCAAACGTTTCAAAGTCTATTCTGACTTCGTTGTCAATGGCTTTATATTTATTGATGTGGATTGCAAAATGAAAATTTTCATTTGCCACATATGCCATATGCCACAAACAACGAAAAAAATGGTATTCTTCAATTACCTAGTTAACAACGCAATTTTTATGTTGTTCATTCAGATTCCTGTTATGAAATTTTTATTAATAAATACTAATTAATAACAAACCAAATTTCCTTAGATATATATGTTTTGATCTTTTATTGAAACATATACAAATAGAAAAATCGCTTGCAACAGCCTTTACATTTTGCATATTATAATTGCTCCGTCATTATCATTTGTGGCTAAATGGAGTTTAGGTATTTTATTTTGCTAAATTTATTATATAAATCCATATTATCCAAGAAATATAAATATGTGTCTGCTTAAAATTAAAACTTGCATCAAGATTATTTATTATAAGGATGTAGTTACACAGGTTACCACCCTTAGCAATTTTTCGAATGGACTCGTCCAGAAAAATTATAGAGAATGGCCAAATTTTGTCAGTATTTATATATATTTGTACTTATTTTAAAAAAGTGAGATGAGAGGTCCGAGATCCGGTGAGGTAATATGACCTTTCAAAAAAATATGTCTTCCGTAGGATTGACTAAAATTTTGCCAAAACCACCAGGGCTACAGTATTTATTTTTAGAACATGAATTGGGTATGAGAAGGTCTACCCTTTCAGTTAATAAGAATGTTTCAGGGATATAATAAAAAAACATGTAAGGGATTATTTATTTTTTTGGAATTTCGGGTAAAGACTTCATTATCTAAGAAATCAATTAACAAAATTGAGCGTGTAGTATCTCATTTTGTAGGTTTTTCATTTCTTTCCAAGATTGCCCATAGTATCAAACCAAAACGCATCGATAAAAAAAATGTTGAATTTTATGTCAATTAGTCATGTTTTATTATTAGAACACATTGATGTTGGTTTTGTTCTACTATTAATTTTGTCACCAAAAGGGCTTTTTCCCCGTAAATGACCTGAGCTACTCGTCATTTTCGCACAGTTTGAAAATACTAATGCACAGTGAACTAAAATTATTGCGTGACACGCAGAAAAGTAGCCAAGATAAAGTGTCGTTTTTTGATAAACGTCCTATATATTTTTCTAAAGTAACGTGATTATTTAAAAACACTAATTCTGACAAATAAACAATATTAATTTTTAGTTCGTCCGCTTTTAACCCATTCAAAATTGAAAAAATATTTATAAAAAATGTAAAGGTTCGGATTTGTTTGCCCAAGAGTGTTAAATTTTCGTTTCAATAAAGAAAGACAATATTGACTCTTATTCTATGAATGATATTCGTTCAACCAACAAGATTATTATTATTTTTTGTATGGTATTGATCCTACTCAGGATGCTCATTGGTTCTGTTAATTAAATATATTAACAATTAGTATCAAGCACTCTCCTGTTTGTTACAATAGAATGATTTTTGTCAGTCAGTTTATTTTTATTTTAAACCTATTAAAAATCATTTAATTATATTGGGTTAATGGACTTGGAAAAAAAATAGTTAAAACTTATTTTTGTCCTGTTTTTTTTTTCTATTTGCTACTAAGTTGATTTTTAGTTTATTAAACTATAAGTTATTATATTTAGTAGTTTACGGTACTACTCTATATTCAATAAACCTATTTTAGTTTTGTAAAATATCCACATTAAATTTCTGGTAGTAATATATTTTTTAATTATACCTTGTTAAATATTTTTCACATCATCATCATTTTTATCAATAAAATTATGGGGTTCAGTTCATGTTAATTATTATTAATTAAAAATTATGTTCAACAGACAACAGTGAGGAAACAGGTGGCGGTTGGGAAGATGCTCCATCGGATACTTATAACAACAATCGAGGTGGATTTGGTAATGACAGAAGAGGCGGGCGAGGAGGTAGAGGAGAAGGTCGTGGTCGTAGGGGAAGAGGTGGAGGTCGTAGTGATTTCCGAAATGGCGACTCCAACAACGACAATAGCTGGGGTGGTAACAATGAAGGTTCCAGTTGGGGTGATAATAAAAACAATGAAGAGAGCTGGGGAAATTCTGGAGATAGAGATGATGGAGACGATGGTGATCGACGAGAGCGAAATGGTCGAGGTAGGTTATATTTGAAATAATCTGATATTTTGGAAGTTGTTTGAACATTTCTTATGCAATGTTTTATTTTGGAATTCCCGTTTTATTTTGTTTCTTATATATCCTTGCCACAACAAATTGGAAAATCTCTACAATCTTTGGTGTGTCATAGTCAAAAAATATCCAGGAATCACGTTTTAATTCGCAAATTCCTTAAATGTTGAAGGAATATACTTATGGTAGAGTTCCATTTAAATTCAAAATGAGTAGCTCTGGGGTGATGTGGGTGCAATTTAATTAACGGTTAATATAGTCAAATATGTCCCCCTTCTAAAATCTTTTGCGGTATTTTTGCGATTTGCAAAATAATGAGTAATTGGGAAAAAATCCATGTGGTTTGTTATCGTTTGGACACCCTATATATATATATATATATATATAATATAGAAAATTCTTTCACAAGGCACTAGTGTGACAGAAGAAATTAATTGTTTGTAGGTTTAAATTCCAATAAGTACACTCGTATAAGTCATTTTGTGTGATTATCTCCTTATTGTCTGAATAAGATCACCGCCATGTAGATTTAGTTGTAAAGGATTTTTAATATCGTCACCAGATCACCATATTTATTTCCTAACAGATATTCGTAAGCGTTTCTATTTGTAGGGAAAATCAACGGGTTTAGTTTTAAGCAGGTTAATTTAACAACAGATTAATTCAAAAGCTGTTAGTGCCACGTCCATACTAATAATGCTGTAAAATTAAGTCAAGATTGACCAAAAAACCTTTTCTTTTATGACTTACATCTTAAAAATTCTGACTCACGATACATATTTTTTGTTCTAATTCTGCATTTGCCCATATAATGAGTGAAATAAACTTCTTAATATTTGAAAATCACTCACTTTAAATTTCTAGACTCTTTTCTATTATTAAATACGCCATTAAAATGTCTAAGGTTACAGATATTCAGAAATAGTGCAGGTAATGGCCCAAAATAAGGTGAAAAAAATTACTGGTTTTTGCTGTTTTATTGCTGTAACTTTGACTAGGGTCGATAATTTATGAAACCAAAAAAAAATAGTAGGATGAAACCCATTGGAAAAGGAAGAGAATCAACAACAATAAAAGGAAAAATAATTTACGGGCAATCTGATGTCGGAAAGTGGAAGGGGTGAGTTTTTAACAGTAAAAAACTTTTTGGTTTTTTATTTTTATCTTTTACAAAAAAATTCACGAAATTTGGTGAAACTTACCTTTTTATGTACTAAACATACTGTATTTTTTTATTTAAAATATTTATTTTTGCACCTTATTTTGACTAAATATCGAAAAAGCACCCTAATTTTCAATAGAAAATTTTCACGTCAAAATATCTGCTTTTTTGTAACTTGAAATCTCTACTTTCAGGTAGTGTAAAAAAATATATCTTACTATGGTAAATGTTCTCAGAAAATGCAAAGCAATAAAAAAAGCGAATCCGAATTTTGAGCTATTATTAAAATTTGTACTTTAATTACTCGAAAAACATAAGATTCCATGTGTTACATTGATAAACAAAAAAGTCGAAATATACTATTATAATTAACAACCAAATAAGTTAATAAAGTTAATATTTAATAGGATATACAATATTTTGAGAAAGCTGTAGAATCTTCTTTAAATTATATGCCTAGATGCCTCATTGGTATATGCATATCATTTTAAGATTTTGATACTTACATACGTGAAGTGAATGTAGAACACGTACGGTATGCAATGATTTGGAGCTCTGACATCTAAACAGAAGTATTTCTATAGAGAACTATTGGGCAGGAAGGGACTAGGAGGATCTGGGACCTTTGGAAGCCATTTATACCTGTTATCTTCGTACAGTCAGAGTTTCATATTTTTCGTGTCGTTATAGAACATCTTACCATATCGTACATTTCTGTATATATAATGTTTTACTTGTTCCAACTCATCAGAAAGTAACTAGAATCTCTTCAACGAGTGCAATACTAGTAAACCAGTTGTCACACACCGAACAGACTTTTTGGCAAAAAAGCAACTAGTGTAATACATTTTAGGTATCTTGATTCCATATTTGAATGTATTCTACTTGAAAATTAGGTGCGCTTTTTCGAAACTATAAGGCTAAAAACATTATCAGGTAAAAGAAAAATTGAATATTTTAAATCTACATAAATTACAGTGTATTTGGGAGCAATAAAAAGATAAGCTCTCTTTTTCACAATCAACATTTCGTCATCAAAAAATTTTCTACTATAGACCGATTTTGTATAAAATGTAATAAAAATTTCGAAACGTACTGCAATCTTTACCAATTGCCACTACTGCTGTTTGTTTCTATCTTCATCGCTATCAATTTCTTGCTCAGTGTCACTATTATCTAATTGTGAGGTTACGTAAAAAAAGATAACTCATGTCTAAAAAACACATGATAAATATAAGAAAGTAAAAGCAAAAGTAACTTGAATCACAAACAAAAGAATGTTGATAAAAACATAAATTCTGTACTCTCATGCAGTGACGTTGATCTGAAGTTAGCGAGATGACAACAGACGAGTATGGAATGTTGACAGCAATTTGTGTAAAACCGTGCACCCCCTATCCTTACGTTCATACCCCATCAAAAGGTATTTCCTCTAGGAGGATCTGTTACCACCTGTTAAATTAGAACATTTACCATCATTAGAGATGTTCTATTTTGTTGAAAATTATTCGATCAAAATTCCAAAATTACAGTGTACATATAAGGGATTTTGTTTCTAATTTTTCACACAAATTGTGAGGTTACGTATGTAAATTTTGTTCATTTTTCTACTTGTAGTTACCGGTATTTACAAAGGATCGGTTCAGGGTTTCCCTGGTCTATCATACAAGTTTGATCATTCGCCGCACTTTTGTATGGTGTTAATTTGACTACAATTTTGACTAGTCAAAGTTATCTTTTGTCTTCATTGGTTTCTGCGACTGAGATTTTTTTATATGAATGGTTGTTTATTGGTATGTATGAGGTCAAACGAAGACGGAGGCTTATAAATGCGCAGCCCAAATAGAACATTCTGTAGTTCACCGTGACAACACACTGAGGATGCTAAGTGAAACCTTAGCGGAACGTCTGCGAGATTCAAACTTGAATCATACTAACGAACGGGTGTATTCCTGGATAAATATTTCTGCTCATTGCTCCATCTGTGAAACATTACTTTTTTGGAGAATAAATTTGATGATTTTCTTGATGACCTTCTCATCGACCGTCAACAGATATGGTACCCCATGTTACTGTAGGAGTTATATGAGAGTTATACATACGTATTCTAAAATTTATTGGCCACCTCTATCTCCAGATTTGTAGCCATTCATTTTTTCTTGTGAACTTGCCTAAAACAAAAGGTATACCTTTAAGGGTCACTGCAAATCTTATTCATTTAGAAGGAAACATTGTAGAAACGAGTATTATGTTTGATAGAACAATTACCTGTTTGCAGAGACAAGGTGGTAATAGTGCATTAAGAGGCAAGGGAATATTGTTTGTTAAAACTTATTACAACAAAGTAAATTATTATGGTATTATTCATTTAGATGCACGACTACAATGTTACGCAACAGTTTATGTAACTGAAAGGTTATCAAGTGTTGAATAAACACAGAGATTACTGATTGATATTAATTATTAATTAAAACTTTCGAATTTTTTTCAAAAAAATATTTTATTTTTCAACTTCAATCATTATAATCTTGGAACAAAGTTAAGAATTACATTGTAGGCATTTGAACGTATTTTTATTTTAATGGTATATTATTCAAATTTAAGAAATAAGTTGTATTTAAAAAGTTTAATTATTATGCTCGGAACTTAACGGCAATGTTATTATGTTGTTAATTAATAAAAAAGATAAGTACTGAAAACTTGAGAAACATTTGTAAAAAAACATTGTAGAAGACTGTAGGTGATTCAATATTATAGCAGGGGAGCCCAGGGTGCTAAATTTGCAGTTACTAAAGCGTCATGGGGACCTGTTGGATCGTGAAGATTAGGTCCTAAAACGAACGAAAGTTTATCTAAAGTTTTTCATTTTAGTGCGGGGAGAGCGCGTTCACATTTAAAAAAAATGTAAAAAAAACAGTCACATGGAAATACTCGAGCGCGTCAGACATTTATAGTGTATAGGCATTAAGCATTAACTTTCTGAGGGTGGCTGTAAAAAAGGGTAGAAAAAAAAGTTATTGGAGCGTGTCAGGTATTCAGAGGAAACATTAAATGAACTCAAAAAAGTGTCCTATTCAAATGACATGTTTTGGACGCGCCTAAAAGTAATGACCGATTATTGAAAATGTAAAAAAATATATGACTTTGAAATACTCGAGCGCGATAGATTTTTATACTGATGGTTCAACTTGATGTCCTAGTCGTCCCCAATGATAATCTGACAATTATATGGAGGAATATTGTTAATCTGACAGTTTGATTTTTAGTTTTGTTTATTATTTTTTAATTACTGGATGTAATAAAAATAATATAAACATATTTGTAATTATATCATGTATTGATATGAAAGTACATAAAATGAAATTAATTTTATTAAAATATAACAACAAAATATTAATCAAAGTAAATGTGTATTAAAATGTTAAAAATGCAAGTAAGGAATGAAATATTTTAAAATGTAAGACCATAATATTTAATTCAAATACGAAAATCTTTGTCGAATAATAAGGTTATATTTCCCGTGGTTCAACAAAATTGTTATAAAAAAGTAACTATAATTCGTCGAAATCTTGTTTTCATTTTAGCATACAAAACACAATTATATTAATATTCCAGTTATTTGACTATACCCTAAGGGAAAGCATTGCATATTGCCACAGCTACGCTCAATGGCAAAGCCACTTCTCCAAAAAGGAGCAGACATGCATCACAGTTACTTTTCCGAAACTGCGACTGCTTCTACAAAGGAGCAGCTTGGCCCACCATTATGTCTTCATTATGTCTTTTTGATCAGCTGGGATAGCATCAAAGCGACAGACGATGCGAGAATTGAGGGATAAAGAAAGAGTGAGAAGAAAAGAGAGGCCCGGATTAGGAAATACACAACAGCCAGCAGCTGTACCAGCTGTACTCTCCACACATTGTTGATGATTTTAGCTACATCGCCCCATTAAAAACATCAGATTATATTTGTTCCGTAATTCTTAAAGGATTTCCTTCAAAACAAAAAAAAAATCAAGCACGCTCGAGAATTTCGATGTGACGGTTTTTTTACAACTTTGTGATTCGACCAGTTCCTTATCCCACACTCTAATCGTCAGATTATTGAAATATTTTCTCCATGTACTTAACTTACCTTATCTTAATCTGACGCACTCGAGTTTTTCCGGGATCAATATTTTTTTACTAATCTGATCAGCTGCCCTCAACGCACGCCTCTGTATTAAGAGTTCATATATGGTAGGGATACATTACAAGGAGTAAGGTTTCTCCTTATATAATTTTCTGACGCGCTCGAGTAACGCGCAAAATCCCCTCTGGGGCTCCACTACTATTAGAACATGGTTTTTATCCCGAAAAACTTTTCATAATTTTATTTTTGATATTTTTGACAAAGGCACTTTACTCTTGTACTAAAATAAAAGCATTTTTTAAAGCGAAAAGTCTGTACTTCAGGAAGTATTTTCTAACATTTCACCTTAAAGTATAAATTAACTGTAAATTTGAATGTTTTTACGAACCAACTTATCTTCCAGAATTACATCGAAGTCTGAAAAAAATTAGTGTTGATTTTTATGACATTTTTGACAAGAAAATTTTCTTGCCAATGTCAGCAGTAATTCGAGATTAATTGATTTAGTTAAAATGCTTGCTTGGAGGATGGTATTTATCAAACAGACTAGCGCGATCAAGATGATTGTTTAGACATCAGTTTCTATACAGCACAGTTAGGTAATAATCGCCGCAGATACCCAACCCATGTACTTGTCTAGTTCAACGAATGCCTCTTGTATCCCATTGAGAGAGACACATATTTTTAAAATCAACTGAAGGAAATGTAGAAACCTTGTATAGCTCAATGTTTAGATTTTATTTATGATTATACACGGTGTTTCATTAAGGGTGTCCAGAGGGCGTATAATGAGAGTGGTGCCAAGCCCGGAAGCCACGGCCATTTTCCGCTCATTTTTCACCAATAAAAATCAACTTTAAAATCGATAACACGACGCCATATCCAGTTTTTTAAAAATCATGCAGGATTGCCCGATTGATTTTAAAGAAAATTCCTAAAAAATCAATAATATCTTTTAATTAAGTATTCGACTCAACTAAAAATATCACTCAAGAGATCAGCCATTAATCTTAAAAGTTAATATTAAACAAATAGGTAATAAACAATTTCATGTACCTACCAATTTTGTCTTAAAATAAAATATTGATAATAGAGTGATTAAAAATTTCCTGAAACCTAATTTGGGCACATCATTTCATTTTTAAATTCCGCAACTAGCGTAAGTACACAAACAGCAACTCTCAATACTTTGTAATAAGTAATTTGTCAACTAAAACAGGTTGATGTTGCAATCTTCTGATAAATATTGATTATTGTTGTCAACATTTTATAATTTAGTTGGTGTGAATTTTTACGGCTTAAATTTAATAAAAGTTAACTAAGAATACCAAAATGCTATATTATACAGATATCGTGAGATTTACTTTAAATCATCAGATCTGGCAACACAACGACAAACACTAAACATTTGTTCTCCGGTAGCTAGAGTAAACCGGAAATCAGTGCAAAAAATGGCGGATCCAATCAGCATTTAGCCTATACCTTGGCAACAAACACTCTTCTTATACGCACTCTGAGGGTGCCTAGGTACTATATCTCAAGCAGTATAAGTCTTAGAGTTTTGGGAAAGACATGATTATTGGGAAAGGGGGCAAAAGAAATTGGGTTTTGGAAAAATTAAAAGTATCATTTTTAAAATTTATTTTAAAACATTTTTTCTTTTAATAATATTAGACAACTTAAAACTGATTGATTTTAAACAGAATCACATGACCTCATTGTGTTATAACAATTGTGTGATAACAGAATATCAACGGTTTCTGTAGACGACGTTAATCTGAAATACTGGAGGTATAGTTTGCTTGAAAACATTAAGGTGCGTTCTCACGAGTATTTTAGTTAACAAGGTTTGATAATTGATCTACAAAGCATCAACTAATCTGCAGTGAGAACCTTAATTTCAATAAAGTTGATTAACTTTTTAGTGGATTAAGAAAATTTTGACCTACTGAAACTTTAGCGTTTAACTGAAGGTTTTTGCAACGGATGAACTATTCACTCAATTGTTATAGACTGTATAGGGGCAGTGGGTTATATATAATTAAGGCTATCCATGGGGGGCAGTGGCTTCTGTATTGATATTACTTTTGAAAAAAAGTTATATCAGGTGTGCATATTGGTATATCTATATACTCGTCTTGAAAAATAATAAAAACGAGTTTTATCATATTGCTAAAATTTTATTATCCTATTAGTCTAATTTTAAATAGGGAGGTGGCAATGGAATTTCTATTATTGTTAAAGAAAGTTAATTTCTCGGAAATAAAGTGAAAATAAGCATATATTCTCCTTAAATGACCAGAACTGAGTTGATTTTTGTATTTTGCCCAAATGCACGTGTACGATAGGTGCTATTTCTTTAAATGAATAAAAACATATATAAATGTCTAAAATGAAAACAAATGTTAAAAACACCAAATATGCCAAAAACAAAACTATATTAAAAACTGAAATTGTCACAAATGAGAAAATATCAAAAATCTCAAAATATACAAAATATTAAAAATGCCACCATTAAATGAGAAAATAATGTTGACAACCTAAAATTGCAAATGTAAAAATATGTCAAAAAATTCAAAAATGTCAGAAATGTCAAGATTTTACAAATGTCCAAAATGTCGAACATGTTGAAATGTCATAATTGTGAAAAATATTAAATGCTAAACGTATCAAAACTTGAAAATTGTCAAAAAAATAACAGTCATGACAAAATGAAAATTTTAGTTGCCCTCCTAAGTTACTTTGCTCTTTAAGAAGAAAAGAGAGTAGGAAGGGTACATTTTCGTAAGAAGCTTTCGCTTGCATCGGTCAGTCACAATTACCACTTTTTTGTGAACTTCCTGAACTTTAAATAACTCTTTCTTCAGATTTTTGTCCTTTACAAATTTTCTGATGCTCCTATAATATTTCGTCTTGCAATCGACGACCTAACACGAAAACGACTTTTGTTCAACATAAATAAAATTATATTATTTTTAGTCCTTTTAACAAACCTGCAACCAGTTCTAAATTGAAACTGCTGATGAGTTTATATTGAAAAGTGTGTTCAATGGATTCATGTTGTATCTTAGATCATGTACCTTCTAGATATAGTCTGTCATGCACAAATGTCGTGGTAAGAGTAAAGAGAGAGAGAGGGCAAGAGACTATTTCACTCGATTGGGAGCTGCTTCCAATCAAATACGTTCAGCATGTTGTTCATTGGCTGCTTCCACCCACTAAGTGAAATAGCCTGTTACTGTCTCTGTTGCCCTCTCTTTCTAGCGTTGCCACGTTTTTGTGCTTGGCAGGCTATATCTAGGAGGTACATGATCTAAGGATTGTATGCAGTTTTTGTTGATCGCCAACAAAAGACGTCTAATATCTTGCTGTGCATTTAAAAACGTGATGATGTCAAACACTCTTGGGTTTCCTCGGCATGTCATCGTTACTAGGTTTAACATTTCATTTTCCAATTATTGATTTGACAACTTTTTAATTATAAAGAACATAAAAAAATTGTTTTATTATAATACTTGTATAATATATTTGAATTTATGACTTTTTTAAAAGCTTAATTCCTGGAAATAAAGTTTCTTACTGTACCACTAATGGGAGTAATTCCAATGGTAAGATAAAAATAGAGCAGTTTTTTCAATACTTTTTTTATAAGGTGTCTAAAAGTTATTACCGTTGTAATGCCACTTGCCTTCTTGCTGTTTAAACGGTTGAAATAAATATCCCATGTTCATGCAGCCTTTGTGAGAGGATGCTATATGAAAACGTTTTTTATTTTGCGCCCGAATTTTAAATGGGACGGTATAATTGTAGAAAAACGAATTACTTTATTTTATAACCCTAATTTATTTATTTATTTTTTAAATAAACATAAAAATCATGACTAGTTTCGACAACACCATGCCATTTGGAAATGGAAACAAATTCATGAATGACGAGAAAACATTTTGAAGCAGACAAGTAGGTTTATATTGAATTCTCGGAAGAATTACATAAATATGTGATTTTTGCGTACAAGAATATTGAAATAGAAAAAAGTGCGAAACCCATTAAGAATATTTAATATATCAGTTTTGACTATTAAGTAGTTACTTAAAGATCTCAAATAGGATGCTCTTTTGAAACTCTGCCTATTCGTTAAGTAGTAAATTACAAGAAACGGAATTATTATGGCTTTTATAAATTTCTATATTCTTAAGTATTTCAATAAATAGCTTAAAATTATTAGAGTGAATGATCTTTCTTTCTTGTAATTTAGGAAAGCTAATAAGAAAATATGTAATTAGCAAATGATTAGTCAGTCTTATTTAATCTAAAGGAATGTAAGTGTTCAAGATGTCGAATATTGAAATTTCTACAGGTCATACCAAGGTAAAAAGGTATTTTACTCTGAACATTTTAGTTTATATACTCCAGATGTCGAGAACGTATCACTTATTTTATCTTTGGCGTTAAAAATATGGTTTGACAATTTGGATTGGGTCTAAAACTAACTTTAATACTATGTTTCGACAAAAAAGATTCGCTATTCTCTCACCTGTGGTTTCAAAATAAGTAAGACTAACGTATTTGAATTGAACATTGTTCTCTTTGATTTTTGAATAAATAAAATTTCGATCAATTTGACTGTCTATTCGCGAAATAAGTTTATTAATTAACCAATATTAATGGTTACGCTCTTAATATCCAATTCATTCTTTAAGTCGGTTTTGGAAAGAGATAATGTGTGAGTGTGGACTAAAAGATGAATTTGGGATAGTAGTTTCTGTGAATGTTGGTTTTCTTTCTGAATACATTGAACATGATTTTATTATGTTTATTGGTCAGGGGGAGATAATGAATAGATGAATTAATTTAACTTTCCAGAGTAAACTTGATATTAGGATGTACACTTTTAAGGAATAATAGGAAAGTGTTAAGTTGTCTCTTTGTGTCTGTGAAGTGTTGTCGACATACCTATACCAGAATAAATAAGTTTTTTGCTAATCTCAGAGGACATTATGATTTCTTCTAAATGAGCCACTAATGGGCTATGGGGTGAACCCATTTCCAAACCTGATTTTTGCTCATAAAATTTATTGTTGAATGTACAATTCAAAGGCTTTTTCCATGTCCATTTGTACTATGGGGTTGAGCCTGGAGTTATTAAGGATGTTAGATATTAAGGATAGACATTCTTTGGGTGGAAATTCTAGGAAACATGCTCGATCGATCAAATGATACTATGATACCATTCCTAGGGATATTTTGTTTTTGAATTGATTTTGTAAGTCCTATAGAATTACTTATATCAAACTGTGGTTCTAATAGTTGCATTTATAAAAGAGACTGCTGGACGAATTGGAGCATTGCCTTTTTAGTTTTTGATGAGTCCATCACCTTTAGGAGGTAAGGGATTTTTGCTAGTTAACAATGTTTTTCATACTTATTGACAAAGGACGTATTGTCATTCGAAAAGGATTTTATTTGTTTTTTTTATATCGTTTGTTGGGTCTTTTTTAATTTCTTTAAGGTCTGATTCTATGAAAGTGGACATCTTGAGAGTCTTTTGTGGGAATGATAACTTTGCGTTTGGTACCGGTGAGGTTATTATCTTTAATTTTTATTTGAACTAATTTTAATAATGATTTGTTAGTATTGTTCTCTGGTATTTTAGCGGAAGATATGGATTTTAGGAATTTAAGTTTGGTGTGGTTGGAGTTATTAGTGTTTGTTAGGGCATATTTTACATAGGATTTGCTATCAAAAAACGGTGTAAATTTTCTTAATAATTTCTGTTCTTGTATACTAATTGGAATGTTTGAATAATTGACTACTCTGTCAGTAACTTTGAAATTTGATTGAATAAGAACATGAGCATTTTTTTTTAATTCTTATTATCTAGGTAAAAGGTATTGCACTCTGAGCATTTTAATTTATATTTTCCAGATTTCGAGAACTTATTTTATCTTTGGCGTTAAAAATATGGTTTGACAATTTGGAAAATGACATAGTGTTGTCGAAACTAGTCTCGATTTTTATGTTTATATTTAATTAATAAATAACTAAATTAGTGATATAAAACAAAGTAATTCGTTTTTCTACTATCATAATGATAGTATATCACAAAGTAATGGCTTCCACCATCAACTATGGGACGGAATAGTTATTCTATCATGATCAAGCATACCATGAAAAACAAAACATAAACTTGATAGGTGTGTAGCTCTTTAACTCGTTATTTCATTTTTTAAAATCTATTAGTAATAATTCGTTTTTGATGTGTCATATTTTTTCATATCCCATGCCCCCCGCCGCTTAGGACTTGTCCAAATTTGGAACGTGTTTAAAGGCCAAAAGGTCGCAACAGGATAATTAAATTATTTACTAAACCATGGAACACTTAAAAAACAAAAACTTTATTTTATTCGCCCGTGGAATGGAGCTTTGAATTCGTACAATTATGGTCGCTCATTATAAACAATGTATTTTATTCGTCCCCTCAAGTAAAAATATGACGCAGTTATATTCGGAGATCTGAGTGGCCACTGGAACAAACTATTTATCGATTTTGGTAGTTAATATATAGTAAGTCAATGTCTTTGGGAAAAGTGTGCCGGGCTACCATTATGCTGGTACCACACAGATGTGATGTTAATAGAAACGTGTTCCAGACCATTTATTTTCTAAAAATTTCATTTAGAAGGCCATTAATAATGAAACGTCTTTTACACGTTAACACTCCACCTGTTCTGATGATCTACTTCGCACATCCAATGTTGATTTGTTCGTGACCAATAGTAAATCTTATCTTTCAGGCAACCTCAGTTGGCAGAAAATTGGACCAAGGCGCTCAATCCAACGGTCTGCATACTCTAGGTTCAGATATTCTCGCATAATGATCAGGGCAACGTTATTTTAGGAGCACACTGCGCGTAAAATGATTAATGGCACATTTTCTAGCAGATTTGGCAGAGGGTTTTGCAGAAAAACTAGATAAATTTCACTGTTCAAATTCCCTGGCAATTCAAAAGGTCCAATAATATGGCCTGGGCTTCCCTGAAAGATAATATTTCTTCGGAACCCACATCAGTAATTGGTGAATTACGTCAAAGAATCTTGGATGCTGTCAATCACATGAGTACGCGACGTTATGCACGACTGGGAAAAGGTCGTGTGTGTATTAATGCTAGTGGAAAACAGTTTCGACTATTTGCTCTAGTGTTGGTAATAAAGTTTTCATAACCCATTATTTGAACTATCATCACATGCGTTTTATTTCAAATCTGTCGAGAAGTTTGGAATGACCTTAATAGTTGGTTCTTGTTCAGAGAAGTACCTACATGAATTTTTATTTGGGGATTCTGAAGCAGTATTATACCATTTTGAAAACTTACTATTACTACTTACTACTACTTACTTAGTAGTACTAACTTTTGCAATAACTTGCCATAGTAGTTTAGGTATATTTATTTATACAATGAGGTGTCAAACTTATCTGGATTTTTTTTCTCTCCAAATTTCTGTTAATAAATGTAACAATATATTTTTTGAATGAAACAAATTACTTAATATTAGGTATATCACTTATATTTACACTTTTGATGTGACTAGTTTCGGCCATTATCAAATAGAAGCATAAGTTAATTTGTTTTATTCATTATAATTATGATTGAATATGACAAAGCAACTGCTTCCACCATTAATATATTTTTTGTTACAAAACAGTACATTGTGGTTTAATTTGGGATTGTACCTTAAAAAATAGTTAATTACGTTACCAATACAAACATTTCAACAGTCAGATTTTCAAAATTCTATTTATAGTACTGAAAAAGGTTGCTTAGTGCACTCTTTTTGGACGTTTTTCATAAAAGTGCGTATATCTTTTAAAAAAATGATTCCGACTTTTTTAATTATTTTGCCCACTCCTAAGCCTTAGAATTGACGTTGAATTTTCATATATGAGAGCCGAATTTTCTAAATATAGCTAACTGAGCGGAGTTCAAGAATGAAGCCTCATATCAGATTTGTCAGTTACAAGGTATGTCTCCAATTTTAGTTAATTTAACATGTCGGGCGTCTTTTCTTTTTATTTTGTACTTACTTCGCCCACTACTCAAAAAATGTTTCTTTCCGCCCTGGCCCTCCAACTAAAGTTAGCGTCACAACGGTAATACCTTTTTGGCACCTTATCCAGATTTTTTTCAGAAAATTGCTCATTTGTTATCTTACCATTGGAGTTGTTCCTAATGTTAGAGTGAGAAACTTTAAAATTATTTCCAGCCATTTCTCTCGGTGAAATTCCCTAACTCCACGACTTTTACTTCTTAAGATACAGAACCCTTAATGAAGCACCCGGTATATATATATATATATATATATATATATATATATATATTATATGTTTTAGGTGGTTTCCGGGAATTCATCCGCGTAGTTGATAACTGATCCCTGCCGGGATCGATGGTAAAATGACGACGTTTCGGCAGAGTCACATCTGCCCTCTTCAAGTCGGTTCGCATAATTCTCCTAGCCTTCTGCTTTCGCTTCTAGTTACTCGAATACTAAGATTTTCTGAAGCGAGCGCGCTGTTATATAGTCGCGGTTCGGCGCCTATCGGTTGACACCGTGAACGGCTGCGTGTGATTGGCCCTTGGCGCTCAGTGGGCACGGCTCCATCCTGCTGATTTGTTATTTCCGGTTGAGTTGTTATTTGACGGGTACGGGCCGGTACGGTGTTTAATAGGATTTTCCAACAATTCGATAAGTTCTGAATTCCATTGCGTGCGTTTAGACTGTGAGGTCTCTTCGCTATTTCAATTGCCTCTCTTACGAGTCTTGATTTCGGGTGTTCTATATTTGCCAGTACTCTGGTGTTCTCAAAGTCTATTCGGTGTGACATCGTGGTGGCTTGTTCCGCAATGGATGTTGTTTTTTCCTGCTTTCTTACAGCGTTCTGGAGTTCATCACGTCTAGCTTGAATTCTTCTATTAGTTTGCCCCACATAGGTTTTATGACAGTCTGCAACATGGAATCTCGTACACTCCCTGTTGTTCTAAAGGGATCCTCGTCTTCGGAGTTCTCAACACCGTGCTTATTTTTCTGTCTGTATTGAAAATAGTATCGATATTGTGTCTCCGTAGAATTCTTGCAATACTGTCCGTGGTCCCCTTGACATACGGTAAATAAGCCTTGGTTATTGGTGTCTCATGCTCCTCGTCTGTTTGTCTCGGTTTTGACTTTAGGGCTCTTTGTATATTTCGGTCTGTAAATCCGTTTTGTCTCAGAGCTGTTTTTAAACTGTCCATTTCCTGTTTGATGTTATCCTGGTCAGCTAGCCTTTGTGATCTGGTTACTAAAGTCTTGACGACTGCTTGTAGTTGGGCTGGGTGGTGATGAGAATTAGCATGAAGGTATCTGTTGGTGTGAGTTACTTTCCTATATACTGTATGGCCAAGGGTTCCATCTTGCTTATTATTTATGAGAACATCAAGGAATGGCAGTTGATTGTTGTCTTCAACCTCCATGGTGAATTTTATTTTGTGATGGATGCTATTAAGGTGGTCTAAAAAAGTATTGAGGTGTTCCCTCCCATGAGGCCAAATCACAAATGTATCATCCACATATCGCAACCACAAACTGGGTTTAAGAGTTGTTGTTGTTAGTGCCAACTCCTCAAAGTTCTCCATGAAAAGGTTCGCTATTACTGGTGACAGTGGCGATCCCATTGGAGCTCCTTCCACTTGTTTGTATCGTTGGTTCTCGTAAACAAAATAACGATGCCGCGATGAAGGAGTTATTCCGAAAAACATGACGGTGAAGTTCTGGAAGAACAACAGAAAAACACAGAATATCTTATGAAAAGCTAGTTGGGCACTACTTAGGGAAGCCATACGTGATGTCAGAAGAGATTTGGATGTTCTAAATACTAAACTCCTAGATATCCACCTACAGGTAAGCAATAAATACACTCCACCCGATAATATGGGATAAATTCGATGAGATTAGCGAATTTAGGGCCGAAACGATTTCAGAGTTAACAACAATGCAACAACAGGCAAAATTTAACAAATTGAAGCTCCAACAGAAGCCCAAAAACGAATTTGTCTCGGAAAATAACGGTCACAGTCTAACCTCACGGCAATTGGAAACGAATAAAACCGTTTATAACTTATCTTCGGTGCAATTGAACACTTCCTCGATTGGCGTGTTGGCTAAGGGATTCAATTACGCTATTGCTCCCTCTCACATACCAACAGAGAGCATAATATGTGGCGTGGAAACAGCAGTTTCAAAATGAAATGCGAACACCGCTGAAATAATTAGACAAGATGTGTCACATGTTCTAAGAAAGTCTAAACCACCCAAAAGGAACCTATCTATAGAAGAAAATGAGGCCCTGAAACAACTGCGCCTCAACAAGGACATTGTCATTCTACCTGCTGATAAAGGAAATGCGACTGTAATTTTAGATACAGCGGATTATTCAAACAAAATTCAAATATTGCTACAAGATCCAGCATATAAACAAATTACTACTGACCCAACAACTTATCTAGAGAAAACAACCAAGGCCAAAATCCAAGCAAGTAGGATCGACAAAAATCTCCAACTGCAACTCATTCCGCGTGAAAAGTCATCGAGATATCCGAAATTCTATGGGTTGCCAAAAGTACATAAAGAGGGTGCACCTTTGAGGCCAATAGTAAGCTCAATTGGATCCCCAACACAACACCTAGCCAAATACCTAGCCCAACAACTTCAACCGTTTGCAGAGGGGGCAGACTCATATGTAAAAAATTCGACACATTTCATCGACATTCTTAGAAAAACGGTCTTACAACCAGAGTGTCTTCTTGTAAGTTTTGACGTAGTGTCTCTTTTCACCAACATCCCTATCGACGAAGCCTTGGATATCATAATAGAAAAATACAAACCACCTCAACACTTGGTAGACTTAACAAGGCACTGTCTGATGAACACTTATTTTGTCTACGAGAACCAACGATACAAACAAGTGGAAGGAGCTCCAATGGGATCGCCACTGTCACCAGTTATAGCGAACCTTTTCATGGAGAACTTTGAGGAGTTGGCACTAACAACAACAACTCTTAAACCCAGTTTGTGGTTGCGATATGTGGATGATACATTTGTGATTTGGCCTCATGGGAGGGAACACCTCAATACTTTTTTAGATCACCTTAATGGCATCCATCACAAAACGGATTTACAGACCGAAATATACAAAGAGCCCTAAATTCAAAACCGAGACAAACAGACGAGGAGCATGAGACACCAATAACCAAGGCTTATTACGGTATGTCAAGGGGACCACAGACAGTATTGCAAGAATTCTACGGAGACACAATATCGATACTATTTTTAATACAGACAGAAAAATAAGCACGGTGTTGAGGACTTCGAAGACGAGGATCCCTTTAGAACAACAGGGAGTGTACGAGATTCCATGTGCAGACTGTCATAAAACCTATGTGGGGCAAACTAATAGAAGAATTCAAGCTAGACGTGATGAACACCAGAACGCTGTAAGAAAGCAAGAAAAAACAACATCCATTGCGGAACACGCCACCCCGATGTCACACCGAATAGACTTTGAGAACACCAGAGTACTGGCAAATATAGAACACCCGAAATCAAGACTCGTAAGAGAGGCAATTGAAATAGCGAAGAGACCTCACAGTCTAAACGCACGCAATGGAATTCAGAACTTATCGAATTGTTGGAAAATTCTATTAAACACCGTACCGGCCCGTACCCGTGAAATAACAACTCAACCGGAAATAACAAATCAGCAGGATGGAGCCGTGCCCACTGAGCGCCAAGGGCCAATCACACACAGCTGTTCACGGTGTCAACCGATAGGCGCCGAGCCGCGACTATATAACAGCGCGCTCGCTTCAGAAAATCTTAGTATTCGAGTAACTAGAAGCGAAAGCTGAAGGCTACGAGAATTATGCGAACCGACCTGAAGAGGGCAGATGTAACTCTGCCGAAACGTGGTCATTTTACCATCGATCCCGGCAGGGATCAGTTATCAACTACGCGGATGAATTCCCGGAAACCACCTAAAACATTTAGTGCCCGCGAAAACTTAAAAACAATTATATTATATATTATATATATATATATATATATATATATATATATATATATATATATACATTTTCAATTTATCGAACGTGAATAACGTAATTTCCTCGACATTTTCAAGAAAAAGAGGTTATTCAAGAGATGCTATTTTTGCGCTGTTAATTAGAATGTAGAATCGATTGCTGAAACGGGCGAAAACCAACAAATATGGCATCGACTTAAACCAGCAAAATTGTGTATTCCGGGTGACAATACCATGCATAGTGCATTGCATTGTTTTAATTATATTTTCGAGACAATAAACAGCACATTTCTGGCTATAAGTTACACGAAAGAGTGGTAGTTTTAAATAATCGTATACAGGGAGTCGGACAGACCAAACTATAAAGTGAGCTTTTTAACTATAATTCAATCATAAATAACCACACCCACATGAAAATACTTATTTTCATTTTCTAGGGCGCCGAAAATGAATACGACGTAAAGATTAATGGACTAATTCATCATATTGGCTTATAACTGGCATACAAATATAAATTGTTCCCAATATTTTTTCCATGCTTAATGCCATTCATTCAACCTCCAAAACTAGGTTTTACATACATTCAACTTGTTCAAAGACAATTAAAGAATAAGGCCGTTATTACACAGTGAAAATGAAAAATGGTGGTAGAATGCTAAATATGTGTAGAATTCTAATTTGAGTACGAAAAACTACTAGACGTTACCTGCGGTTTCACCTGTGTACGGAAGATCGCATGTTTTTCAAAATATTATAACATATGAAACATATCGGTTATCCTATATAACAATTTTTCTAACTTTTTTGACGCACCCTACTTAACTACAAATCCACCAATCCCGAATATATTTCATCCAAACTGCAAGCGCTTATAGGCCACCCTATATAACAATTTTATTCTACTTCACCCTATAGTGCAACCATCCTGTATATGCTGCGTTTATTTGCCATCCTATATAACTTTTTTAACACCTAACTATAACTCTATACTGCTCCCTATATTTCAACTATGCAACTGCTTACGGTCTACGCTATATAACAATTATTTCTGACATTTTTGAGCCATCTTGTAAAGTACAATTTCTCCTTTCTTTTCTATTTTAAGTACTCTTTATATGCAACTTTTTTTAATATTGTGTTAAACACACTCTAAAACTGTAATCTTGTTTCGCCCCATTATTCAGGTATTCCATGCTCCACTCACTATTTTATCTATGCAACTACTTAGGGACTACGCTATATAACCATTTTTAACCAACCTTCAAAGTATAATTTCTCTCCATCTTATATTTCAACCACCCCTTATAATCCAACTTTCTCTAACATTGTTTTAATCACACTATATAACTATAATTTTACTTCGATCCATGTTTCTGATATTACATATTCGCAACAGCTCATGTTCTATCATACCATGCATATGCAACTACCTCTTGCCACCCAATACAACATTTTTGTACCACCCTGTATAACTATAAATCCATCAATGCCCAATATATTTCACCAAAACTGCAACTGATTATTGGACATTCTATATAACAATTTTGTTCAAAATTTTTCTGAATCACCTTGTATGTATTATGACTACCCTGTATACGGTACTGTTTATTGGTTAACCAATTTAAGAGTTTTTAAATACTTAATTATAGCACTTCTCCACCCTATATTTCAACTATCCGATCTGTGAGACTGATTATGAGCTACGATATTTCACAATTTTTCCCTGACATTTTTTGAACCACATTATAAAGTATAATTTCTCTCTACACTTCATTTAAACCACCCTTCATTTGCAACTTTTTCCAACCTTGTTTGAATCACACTGTGTAACTATAACTTTACTGCGACCCATATTTCAGACACTCTATATATGCAACTGCTATATAACAAAATTATTCTACCATTTTTTCCCACCCTGTATAATGATAATTCTACTCCATCCTATATTTCAACAACCTTGTATATGCAACTACTTATTTGCCACCCAATACAACCCTGTATCCTTAAAATTCTACTCCACCCTATATTTCAATCATCCGGTAAATGGAACAGCTTGTAGATTATAACATTTCTTTATAATATTTTTTAAACTCACCTGTATAGTTGTAACTCCGCTACATATTTCAACCATCCTATCTATGCAACTACTTGTGGATATAAAACAATTTTTTAACAACATTATAAACTATAATTCCATTCCATCTTATATTTCAACCACCCTGTATAAACAACTGCTTCTAACATTTTTTCAATCCATTTCATAACCATAATAATTCATGAACATAATTCAAAAATCCTAACTGCTAACTACTAAAGATTTTGTTATCCACCCTGTATAAATATTCTACCCTTATTTCAATCAAATAGTATATGCAACTACTTATGAGCCAAAAAATATAGCATTTTGTTATCCACCCTATATAAATATAATTCTACCCCCCTAGTATATGCTATTTATGGCCCACTCAATATAACTTTTTGAACCACCCCGTATAACTAATTCAACTCCCCCTTATTTCAACCATATTGTATATATGCAGCTGCTTATGGGACACCAAACATAACTTTTTTTAGATTTTTTACATCCATGTCATTCTATTCCGCACTAAGTTTCCTATATATAGAACACCCTGTAAAATTGCGGTTGATATATCAGATGATTTTTTTTTAAATCGAAAGATGTTACATTGGCATATTCCGAATTTTGAATAAAAGCTATGCTGATTCAAGTATCTAATATTTGGTGCTTGTGGTGGGATCAATAGAGTAATTGTGTTATCCAACATGGTAGAAGTTTTTTTCGCTATATCTACCGTTCCTGTCAATTCAGGGAGATAAAATATCTACCAGATTTAAAAGTCAGTAACAATGCTGAAAAAATGAAGGTTACATATTTTTGCAATTAAATAGTGATCTCTAAAACACATTTCTCGTCTGTGTTAATGTAGAAAATGAAGCGTGTGGTAGAATTGGACTAGAATAAAGTAGGTTTTTTTCTTTTAATTTTTAAAATGACACCAACTCTAATCGTACAAAACAAAAAAGATCAAATATACCGCATCCACTAATATATAAAACATCTTTGGTGTTTTTTTTTAATTATTATTAGCTCAGTTATTTCAAAATTATCCATTTGACTTCACAGTTGTCTATTTTCTAGGTCGCGGTCGTGGAAGAGGTCGAGGTGGTGGAGGTCGAGGCGGAGGCTTTGGAGGTAGAGATGATGGTGAATTCGGAGCTAAAACAGATGGTCTTAAAGATGAGAAACCCCGAGAAAACTACATTCCGGTGGAACGAACAACAGATGAAGAACTCTTTACCAGTACAATTACCTCGGGGATTAATTTTATAAAATTAGACGAAATTGATGTCAACGTTACCGGCGAGGATATTCCTCCGCCAATAGAATCATTTCAGTCATCTGGACTACGTCCTCATTTACTAGAAAATGTAGCGAAATCTGGATATAAACGCCCCACACCAATTCAGAAACATGCTATACCAATAATATTAGGCGGTCGAGATTTGATGGGCTGTGCCCAAACTGGATCTGGTAAAACGGTAATTATATTTTTTATTAAATAATTGAAACATTTTTCTTGAAAATCTTATACATATTTCTAACAAGTAGCTTCACCTTTGGAGTTGAATTTTGAATGTAAAGAAAACATGTATATTTCAAAATAATATTTGTCAAGCTGTGAGACTCCGTTCGAAATGGAATTACACGAAAGTAAATTTGAAACCAAAATGTTTGACTTTGACAGTTTGGCGTAACTAATAAATATCTACTGCATTTTTTCGCGAGTACATTGTAGCACAAAATAATCCACAAATGTGTCCAAAAAAATCTAAATAAGTGTTATTAAAATAAATCTGCAAGATTTTCAATAGACACTAAAGTATTTCTTATATATCTTAAAAATTTATGGTATCCTCAAGAACCTAAATTTAACAATTTAAATTTTAAATAAATTTAATAGATATAGCTATAAAACTGAACAAATGAGTATCATACACTAACCAGTTTTCATTCACAATATACAGTTAGCCTAAACGATTAACCACATTCAAGTTTGGCAAAATAGTATTCCCCTATCATTTGATGTAACAAATATTTTATCACACATGTCAAAATAGCTTGCATCCCGTTAATGTCAAATATTTTAACTAGCTGCCACATAACATTTATTCAACACGATATTGAAGAAGCATTTTAATTATTTATTATTAATTATATGTTATGTATAGGAGATCAAGCAATGTTCTCTGACTATTAGATACGTTCTTAAGTTTTATTGATAATTTACATCACAATTTCTGTGTTATTAACTTATGTTCCTGGGTTTGATAATGGCATCCTGTGGCGAAACTATTGTCATGTATGCATAGTGGTGTGTGTGTAATAGAATACAACCTAAGTAATTTATTTAGAGTTTGTTTGTATTGTTTTCAATATTAAATACCGCTTAATTGGAACTGGATTCCCATGTATTATTTTTGTTAAATTCCACTTTGCTAGCCTTTATTTATAACATTACATTAATGGAGCTTTAAATCATCTCACTAGTAACTATTTAATAGTCTAAGGGACGGTTTCTTAACCTTTTGGTAGTCACGGACCACATTCAAAAACTGACGAAGCCCTTCCAAACTAGATCGCAGGGAAAAAACGATGCATTTTGGAAGAAAAAAACAAACATTTTATTTATCACTACAGTATAGTATTTTGAGATGCTTGTTACTCTTTCTGCTCAAGAAGCAAGTTAAATTGAGAAGTTGTCTTGGAGAAGGCAACTCGCATATCATGCATCACAGTAACGTACAGAATCCTGACTCGCAAAGATAAGTAGTTGTAAAAGAAATCTACCATCATAATTTGTTCATCTAAGACAGGATAAGCCCCTCCTAGACTGCACAACAAATCGCCATATTATTGTTTTGGATATTAAGTCAATTAAACTGTCTAATACGATCCTTGTCATCATTAATATCAGTCATAAACAGACTACACTCGCGCATGTCTTCTGATGAAAGTCTTTTAAGAAAAACACTTCAGAACTGAAAAACTTTTAAAGGTTGTAAATCTGACATATATGATTTAATCACAGTATAGATACAGTCGTCATGCCAGTTCAGTTAGCCAAATAAGATTTTTAAGAAAAATAATTATATAAAATACCTTTTACTATGAATTTTATTTTTTCAGGCTGCATTTCTGCTTCCTATAATCCATAAATTGCTCAGTAATCAAGAACCTCCTGTATCAGATGGCACCTGTAGTCAGCCGAATGTAGTTATAGTGTCACCGACCAGAGAATTAGCAATACAAATTTACGAACAGGCTAGGAAATTTTCTTGTAATTCTATAATAAAAACCGTCGTGACTTACGGTGGAACTTCCGTTGCGCATCAAAGGAATCACGTTTTAAAGGGATGTCATATATTAGTCGCCACACCAGGGAGGCTGAACGATTTTGTAAAAAGGGGACATGTATCCTTCGCCTCCGTCCAATTCGTTGTATTAGATGAAGCTGACAGAATGTTAGACATGGGTTTTCTACCTACAGTAGAACTAATGCTGGGTGATGCCTCTATGGTGGCTACGGGGGAACGTCAAACTCTCATGTTCTCAGCCACATTTCCAGAAGCCATTCAACAGTTGGCTGGAAAATTTCTTCTCAATTATATTTTTGTAGCTGTCGGTATAGTAGGTAGTGCTTCTACAGATGTTGAACAGATCTTCTATCAAGTCAGCAAATTTGATAAGCGAGAAAAGCTGTTAGAATTACTGCGTGAAGAAAATATTCGTACAGTAGTTTTCGTTGAAACTAAAAGAACCGCCGATTTCCTTGCAACATTTCTTAGTGAGAATGATATTAAAACAACTAGTATTCACGGTGATCGTTACCAAAGTGAAAGAGAGCAAGCTCTGTGGGATTTTAAAACAGGAATTTGCAATGTACTCGTTGCTACCGGCGTGGCTGCTAGAGGCTTGGATATAGAAGGCATCCAGCACGTTATCAATTATGATTTACCTAATAATATTGATGAATATGTTCATCGTATAGGGCGTACTGGTAGAGTAGGAAACCGAGGAAAAGCTACTAGCTTCTTTGATTCTAGTTTTGATGGAAGTGTAGCCGAAGGTTTAACTAGAATTCTTAAACAAGCAGGACAGGATGTTCCGGATTGGTTAGCCAGCGGGGACTTCTTAGTACACTCACAAAGGAATGCCTTTGGTGGTACAGATATTCGAGGCGAAGACTTTGGGAGGTCTACGAATTTCAATTCACAACCTGTAGATTTGAATGAGGAAGTGTGGTGAATTTTGTGAATTTTTGAGAGTTATTTTTTAAATTGTTTATTTGTAACTGTTTACCAGTATTGAAAGAATTTGTCATTTAAGTTTGTTTTTATAAAGCAAAGAATTTTGTATTACTTTTGTGTTAAACAAGGGAAGACATATAACTGATCTGTGATACAAATACTGAAACATAGAAGTTATATGGAAATGGATTAAAAATCTGATTTGAATTTTACTGTCTGTTTTTCTTTATTTAACAATCACCTATATATTACAACTCAGATAATTCATTTTTTTATTTAACGTAATAATTTACTTCTGCTGAGAAATCTAAGGTTTCTTTATTTAAAATAAATATTTCAATAAAGTAATGCTAACTCAACTAACGCTAAAGCAACAGATAATTAAAAACAAAATAAGTACATTTTATAAATATTTTTGCTCAGTCAACTTCGTAGTCTGGCAATATGAAACTGCACGTGTTCTTGATTAATTTGGAAGGGTTGTTTATTAACTTCATTAACTCCAAAATATAAACTGATATAACAACTCGTATGCTATAGAATCGACTCTTAAGTCATGTCCCTAATTTTTTTGTAGGTTACGCCGACTACAAGTCGCAAAGTTGGATCTAGCAAAGTAATTAGTTTTCCGGTAGGTTTAGTTTTTGATGCACACTTGTTCGAATTAACGTAGATTCAATAATTCTATAGTTTCTATTCGATAGACGGCGGTATGTTATCGCAACAGTTATAAAGAATGACAGTTGAATTACGCAAATAAGATTTTTAGATACAATAATTAAAAGTCTGAATATAAAATACCAAAAATTATTATTCTAGGCTGCATTCTCTGCTTTCTATAATCAATAAATAGCTTGGTAAGCAAGCTTTCCTATATCATGGCAACTGTAGTTGCAGAGTCACCCAGTAGCCTATTAGCAAGGTAAATTCAGAACAAGCCAGTAAGTAAATTGTCTTGTAATTCTAGAATAAAACTCATCATAACTTATGATGGGCTTTTACTAGCCATCAAATGAATCTCGTTTTAAAGGCATGTCTTATATTAGTAGGACAATCAGGTAGGCTTAGAGATTTTGCAAAAGGCAGAACTAATAGCCAACTGTATCCATCAATTGTTTTCGTCGCTCCTAAGTTCTTTCAAATTTCTTTTACAATGACGATGGTAATTACAGGATGCAAGTATACATCATATTCCGTAGTGGTTCAAACACACAACCATGAGACACTCCTCTCGTTTATACTCTTGGGTACCATTCTTTGTATCATATAACAGGACTCTGTTGTTCAGGTAGTTCGTGATCGTTCATTTTAGATGAATACAGCTGTATCTGGAATCCGTCTGTCATTGAGCAAGTTGCATCCCATTTGGCAGTATTGAATACATTTTGAATATGCTCAATATCGTCTAATGTTCGACTTCGGCTTGCTGGAACCATATTGATTATCAGCAAGCAATTTTCTGATTGTAACTTCGATTTTATCATGTATTAATCATTCAAGTATTATCCACTATAGTGTCTAGGAGGCGTAAGGGTTGATAGGATGATGGCGGTTTGTTGCCCTTTGGTGGGTTTGTTTTTTTTCCCTCGTTAAGAAAATATTACCGCTTTAAGTGCAATTATTCTTGGTACTTTTTAGGGTTCCGTATATACAATATACGGATACTCTTATAATATCACTCCGGATTTCTGCTTCTGTCACATCACAGCAATTTTCTCGGTGCCCGAACTTTACAGGAAAAATAGGGAGAAACCATTAATATTAATTTTGGGGGGCAAAATAATAGAATTAAATGAAAATTTAAAAATAAAAAATTTTTGAAACGCATCATGTAAATACATCAAATGAAAGGTCCCATTCTGAGGAACACAAATATATTTTTTTCATAATAAAAAATAAGGCAATAATATATTAACGAAAATATACCAAAATTTACCCATTCCCCCCCCCTCATCTCCGAAACTGTAAATCGTAAAGTTTTGTAAAAAATTAGAGGTATAGGGTCCGACCTGAAGTTTACTGAAAAAATAAGGAGAAACCTCTACTTTTAAATTTGGGGGACAAATTACAGAATTAAATGGAAAATATAAAATTAAAATTGTTTCTAACGCATCATGTTATATATCAAATGAAAGGGCTCATTATGATGAAAACAAATATATTTTTTTCATATTTTTAAAATAAAAGATTAACAAAAGGATCTTATCTTTTCTCCGCAACCATAAGCTGTAACATTTAAAAAATAGAGGTATAGCGCCTCACTTGAATTTTACTGGAAAAATAAGGAGAACCTCCTAATATTCATTTTGGGGGGCAAATTATAGAATTAAATGGAAAATAAAAAATTATAATTATTTCTAACGGATCAAGTAATATATCAAATCACAGGGTTCATTATGACGAAAACAAATATATTTCTTTAATTTTTTTAAATTGAATATTTTGAAATATATATCAAAAATATTTAAAAAAATTACCGATTCCCCCTTGATTCCACAAACTATAAGACCTATTTTTTTTTTGTTTACAGGAAAAATACGAAGAAATCCTAATATTAATATTGGGGGCCAAATTATAGAATTAACGGAAAATGAAAAAATATTTTTTTAACGCATCATGCAATACATCAAATGAAAGGGCTCGTTCTGAGGAATACAAATATATATTTTTCATATTTTTTAAATTAACTGTTTAGATATTAACATACAGATATAAAAAATTCTCATTTCTCGCTATATTTCCGAAACCATACTACCCAAAATTTTGAAAACAATTAGGGGTACTGGTACTAATATTAGAAAACCCCCATAGTAATTTTAGGGACAAATTATAAAATTAAATGAAAAATAAAAATTCAATTTTCAAACGCATCTTGTAATATATCAGGTAAAAGGCTCATTATGTGAATTAACAAAAATATCATACCTATAAATCATTTGTTTAAAAGATATTAACAAAAATATTGAACATGAACTTCATTCCCACATTAGAAACTACACTATTTAAATTTTGAAAAATATATTTTATTTGTATTTTCAAATAATTTGAATAACAGATTTAATAATTTATAAAAATCAAGCAGACAAAATAAAAAGTCTATGTGTGGAAAATGAAAGTGTGCTTTATAAATTTAAAACGCTCCTTTAAAAGGTAGTAGGGTAAATATAAGAAAATGCACTCATTCCCTACTTGTCTGAAACTGGAAAATTAGAATCTTGAAGGTGGTACGGAACCCTTAGTATGCAAGTCCAACTCGGACTTGACCAAATTATATTCTTTAATAATTTCTAAGAATATGGGATTAAAATGTTTTTATTTATTTCCGATTTTACTACGGGCCCCAAAAGCTCGTCTAAATAGGCAGTATGTCTTCGTTAGGGTTCATGTCTACATGATATTTATAGTCTTCTTGCTGTGTAAACAAAGTCCTATTTACCTAAGCCCTTCTAGAGAGGTCGGCGGCTAATGTTTGGGGTAATTTCTTATTCTTGTCTGCTCCAATCTGATCTGTTAGGATTATCGTTTACTGCTTGTGAAGTCCGCAACAAGATTCATTGTATTTAGATGTAAGTATTGCATACAAACAGTTCTCTTGGACGATTCTTGTGATCTCCGATGTTCCACATAATTTCACAATGGTCACTATGCATATTAATGTCTGTTACACCCCATCGTGACTCAACTTTCATAATGCTTTTGCTAGCGAACGATAAATCCATAAAGGAGCTCGATTCCCTATTTACCTTCATTTAATATGACCAGATTCGAAAGATAAAATTAGTCCAAAAGTGCTTGTCCTCTTCGATCCGTCTTTTTGTTTTCCTAGATTGAGGTCCATGGGTTAAAGTCTCAAGTTACTACTATAGATTTCTATCTATTGGATCGACAACTAATCGGCCAATGATACTTTCAAACTCTTATGACAAGATAGGTGACATGTTACAGCTGTAGAAGTAAGTATACTCCGTTATTATCCACTATAACAAGGCCTATTTCTGGGGCTTTCCTGACTTCCTGTAAGGTATACCCAAAACAAGACCAAATAGCAGCTTTACCTTTTGCACCTGCTTCCAATAGTTCATGATCTATATTTTGGAACAGTCCATTTTCTCTTCACGCACTGTCTGCAAGGTTTTGTGCTGTTTCGCAGTGGTTTAGATTAATGTAATAAATATTTTCATCATCTGATATGATTCCTTATAAGAAGCAGCACATTTACTGCTTCCAGCTATATGTTTTACCTTATCGTTCTCGATTTCTGTGCATTATATGCAATGTGGGTCAAGCGTATACTTTATTGCATTCATTACAACACCGCAAACAACAGGTTGATCTATCAAGTAGACTGTGGCGCAGTCGCGGATTCAGATAGGGGGCGCCCCCCCCCTGAAGCTCTGTAGAAATGGAAAAATAATAATAGTAGTACACACTAGAGTGTGGATTAATAAACTGAAAGAGTTGAGTTGCATGATCGTAAACAGTAGATAGAAAAGCAACTTGGTAAACTGAAGTATAGATACAAGTAATAACCCTTGGTAAGGCGTTATTATCACAATTTCCTTTTTGCGCCCCTCCCTCAGGACAATTCTAGATCCGCCGTTGCTGTAGCTGTGTTTGTCCAAAAAAATTGGTTGTTCTAATGAGCTGTTTTGCAGTATCACTTTACGACAAACAGCAAAATTTAATGGCGACCCTTATATGCAGGCCAAATAGAAGTAATAAAAATCGGGATTTTTTTTCTATTTTTTAGTGAATCTCGTTTTTATGCTCATCCTCTTTGTAATCTTTTTGTAATGAGTCCAGAAGTAGACATCCGGAAATTTTTATACAGTCACCAGAAATAAATAAAGTTTGAGAACTCTATTCAAATATTTATTTTCACACAACCAAGGGCAAATTCAAAGGAGGAGGATTTTACAGCCCACCATTCTCAAGGTCAGTAAGCCTAGTAAGGAAGATATGAAATTTTAACTGCAAAGGGTCCAAAGTCCCAAAGCCTGGAGGAAAAGTACTTCTAAGGGTTTAAGCCAAAGTTCCATTTATTCTTAATGCAATACTCCTGGAAATACAAAATGGCTAAAGAATACGAAAAAGAGAGAAGAATACACTAAAATAATAGAATTGTACCTATATAATTTATATTTAAAAAAGAACCGACTTAAGCTGACTAAAATAAAAGCAGTTTAGAAACCGTCTGCAGTCAATCACTATTTTCAGACATATCTTTTTTTATCTGATTTAATTAAGGTACTATTGAAAATTTTAGCGTATTCTTATCTCTCTCCCTCTCTTTTTCTCCCTCTCTAATTTTTATTCTTTGTCTATATTTTCCAAATATATTTTAACTTTTTTATTTGTTTTATTATTTGGACCACTTTCTATAAATGCAACTAATTAACTCTATATTGCATACTCCACACTCTATATGCTTCTGTGTACTGGTCACTCCTATACAATTTATTGGTCTATCATTTTCTGAATCACCCTGTACAACTATAATTAACACAATATTACAACGGTCCTGATATCTTTAAAACCACCCTGTATAAGTACAAATCCTCTCCACACTATTGACTCTATTTTTCTATTGTTTAAATTATTTCTGTATACCAATGATTTTATTTCGCCCCATATGTCTAGTATTCCATCTATGCAACTGCTCATGGTCTACTCTATATAACACAATTCACCTTTTTGAACCACATTTTATGACTATAAATTTACTCTACTATTTATTTCAATCACCCGGTATATGCAACTGCTTTTAAAATTTTTGTAAACAATGTCTATAATTATACGCCGTCTTACGTCCTATAATTCAAATATCTTAACTGCTTATGCTTATATAACAAATTTTTGATACACCCTCAATAACAATAATTTTACCCCACCCAACTACTTATGTTCCAAACTATATAACTTTTTTAAACCGCCCTGTATAACTGTAATCATACTCCACCTTATATTTCAACCATCCTGTGTATACTCAACTGGTTCTGACAATTTTTAGAGCCTTTTATATAACTATTGTTATATACTCCGTAGGTTTAATTAAAATTTAAAAACTAATATTCACTACCACTTTCTAGAACGATGATGAAATGAAACTAATTACTTTATTTACTATCACTAACACATTTATTCACTAAAACATGTGACTAGTTTCGATGCCTAGCGAATCATTTTCAAACATATATAAACAATGAAAAAACCCATCTAACAAACCTTAAATACAAAACTAATGACCAAATACATCGACATGATGGTTAGCCGGTCGTGGTCAATAACATAATGAATATAAAACTAAACGGATATAAAGGTATTATACAAATACCTGATATTCTAAGATTATCACCGGGAATACCCGTCCTATCGTAGTAATTCGAACAGGGGTGTTTTTACAAAGTTAAGCTGATCATTAAGCAGCAAATCTGAGAATTTATTGTGAGAGAGGTAAATTTGAATTTGTTCTAAGAAAGATGTTTTAAAATAATTATTACTCAAATGCAAAATTTTTGTGTTTTCTATTGTGAGAAAAGTGTGCCCTGTTTGAATTACATGGTTAGAAAAGGTTGAATCAGTTTTATGTAGTCTAAAAGATTTATAGTGTTCTATGTACCTGTTAGCAAAATTTCTAGTTGTCATTCCCACATAGAAGCTATTACAGTCCGAACATATCAGCTTATAAACTCCTGACCTGTTGTAAATACTAACTTTGTCCTTGGCGTTAAATAATAAATTTGATAACTTGAATTGTGATTTGAAGCTAACTATGATATCCTGGCATGATAGAATTCTAGCGATTTTGTTACTCACGTTTCCAAAATAAGTTAATGAAATGTACTTTGTAGGATCTGTATTTTTGACAAAGGGATAGATGCTTCGATGTGCTAGTTGAAGCTCTTTTCGGGAGATTAGTTTCATAATTAAATTAGGATTGATGTCGTTATTTTTGGCTATTATAATAATAGTATCTAATTCTTGTTTTAAATCACTTTTTGATAATGGGATAGAAAAGGCTCTATGAATCATATTTTTGTATGCGGATAATTTATGGTTTAGCGGACTAAATGAAGACCCGTGAATTGTGGTGTCAGTAAATGTTTGTTTTCTATATATGTTAAAACTTATTGATGAATTATTCCGAGTGAGAGTAAGATCTAAAAAGTTAATTTTGCAATCCTGTTCTATTTCTATTGTAAATGATATGTTGGGATGTAACTTATTAATAAAACTGAGAAAAGTATCTAATTGCCTAAGTGTTCCTGTAAAATAAGCTAGGATGTCGTACCATCTGGATCTGTACCAGAAAAATATATGCTTTTTCCCTAAAGAGGAACTCATTATATCATTTTCTAAATTTGACATGAAAATGTCTGCGAGCAAGGGACTGAGTGGCGAGCCCATTGCTAAACCGTTATTTTGAACATAAAATTTGTTATTGAATTGGCAATAATTTTGAGAAAGGCATAATTGGAAAGCTGATTCCATTTCTTTACGTAAGTTAGGATTTATTGAGCAGTTATTTAATAAGTTTGAAATTAATGGGAAGCACTCATTTGTGGGAATATTAGGGAAGATGTTGCTGACATCGAAAGATACTAAAAATCCCGTTTTTACTATGTTCAGTTTATTGACTGATGTTGAAAGTTCCAGCGAATTTTTTATAGTATATTGTGGAGAAAAATTTGTTAGTTTCCTAAACTCTTTATTAAGTTTGGACGCTAAAGATCTAGTTGGGCTATTTGTGTAAGAAACAACTGGTCGAGTCGGTGCTCCCTGTTTATGATTTTTAACAAGGCCAATTTGTATTTCTCATAATTTTGAATTAGAGTTGATGATGCATTATTTATGAAATGTCTATAATAATATGATAACTACTGGTCAGAAAAACTCAAATATAGTGTATGAAACTATTGTGCGTGAAAAACTGTGAAGTGTACTTTGAAGAGTTAGTTTTTTTTAATATTGTCACTACAACTAGATCTCAAGTGATATATCTAACATAAATATTCAATAGTGCAATGATATCATATACGTAATACGACCTAAAACACAACATAAAACGGATATTTCAAACTATCAAAATTTTATGACCCATATTGGGCTGCCCATTGAGTGAGTAACAATTTTTTCCTCATCCTAAAAAGGAAAACTACTTTTTGCACTGGCCATAAATGTTGGATTTTTTTGTATCCATTCCTTTGCAACAAAAAGTATTGGGTAGCAAAAAAAATCATTTTGATTCTAAATATAAACACCTACACTATTGGAACATTTTTCATCTTTATGTTCACCACAAATTTAATTATCATATCGCAATAATTGAAGAAATAAGAACATTACCACAATAATAAGGCACATATACACATACATAAATTGTTTACTAACGAAATGATGCACATTGTTAACCTTTTATGTGCCAGTACCGTAAGGTAAATACACAGCATCCGAAAGATCGAGTGTATAAATACCATACTTTTTTTGAGAGAACATTTACCCAGTTAAAGCCAACATCGACAACTGCAGCCTGTAACAGGAACAATTACCCATAGAACAAAAGTAAATTATTGTTCTCGATTGCGTGAGGAACACCCGAGCGCACAGTTGAAGGACTATTTCGCCGGTATCAACTGCTTAAGAATCCAAACTATCGTGAACCCAGGCCAATTCGGATGTCCGACAGTTATCTTGTTTAATGACAACAATGTGGAAGTGAATATTTGCCTTCATCGGAACAGGACGCTGCGTTTTAGGGTTTTTTGGATATATTTATTATAAATGTACTTTATACCGTGGAAACTTTTAACATAGTTGTTTATAGGTTAACGTAATTTTTGTATTAGATGTGGCCCAGATTTTTAATTACAAATTTAATTCTAAATTATAATAAAATTAGTTATTAGAATAAAGTGGAAATGGAGGGGGACAGTGACAAGCGTCATTTTGTCCCTCAGATTAAAAAGTTAATTTCATATAATTTTGGATGTTGTAGTAGGAAATCATGCAGCTCAGTTTTTTGATCTTCTGTGGGCAAGTTATACATTTAAGCTGTCTTGAAAGAGATTTTAAAAATTATACAATAGTTGATAAAAATACTGTTATTTGTTGTGTAGCTCCCGACCAAATTGCAACTAATAATGTTGACAATGAAACAAGTATAGGTAAATTTAAGTTTTTATTAAGAAAAGTTCTATCTGAAAATGAAAATCTTGTCAAAAAAAAAAATAAAAATATGGACAAAATTATTTATGAACTTAAGCATAAAGTAAGTAATGAACTTGATTTAACTAGCTGTAATGAGGGAATCTCGGTAGAAAGTAAATCTTATGATATTTGCTTAAAAGAAAAACTAAAGGATAAGGATGATTTAATTTTTGAAATAAAAGATAAAAACAATATACTGCAAAAACATATTGAACAATTAAATGAAAATATTAAATTGTTAAAAGAAAAAGGAAATGTGCATGGCAATGCGTTGGATGCATGGCATACTCTCACGTAATTAAACAAGGTGTTAAGATGAATGAAGACGTAAATATACCGGCAGTCATAGTACAATGTTCGGAATCGAAGAATGTTGACAACATACATAACAAAACGAAACAACTGTTAGCGAACAATAAAAATATTCAAATTGAGAAAATAAATAAAATCTAAAGATAAAGTTATTATAAAATGTAACAAAGCTAGTGAATGTGAAGTTAACTAATGATCTTTTGAATCGATTAGATGTGTCAGAGGCTACTGTACAAATAGAGAAAAAATGGAATCCAAGACTAAAAATTATAGATATAGATAATGCTCTAGGTAATAAAGATCTTGAAATTATCAATCAAGATATAGTAGAACGTAATGAACTAACAGATGTTAATGATTATCTGAAAATTATTCACAAATACAAAAATACTAATAGAAATTATTGGTCTGTCATAATTGAAGTTAATTCTCAGACATATGCAATAATAATGTATAATAAGAAAGTTTATGTCGGAACTAATAGATGTCCTGTTTATGATGTATGTAATCTAAAAATATGTTTTAAATGCTCAAACTATGGTCATACTAGTGAAAAATGTAATGAAAATACTTCATGTAGATATTATGCAGGGAATCATTCAAGCAAGGAATGTACGTGTAAATTGAATGTCAGGTGCATTAATTGTATGCGCTATAATAATAAATATAATGAGAATAGAGCATTTAATCATTCAGCTGGAGATAAAGATTTATGTCAAACGTATAAAGTGTTATTGGGAAAATTTATTAAGAGAGTTGACTATCCATTTAATCCACTTAATGAAAAAAATTTCAGTCGCTTTTTATAATGTAAGATCTTTAACAAATAAATTTTAAGATTTTAAAAATTGTCTTTTACAAGACAATTTTGACTTAATTGGTGTTTCTGAAACATGGCTACATCCTCAAATATCAGATGATTTGGTCAATGTAAATGGTTATAAAATCATACGAAAAGATCGAGGTACAAGAGGTGGAGGGTTAGTTGTTTACTTAAAATCAAATGTGAAACATGAAATTGTAAAATCAAAGTAATGACACTATGGAACAACTCTGGATAAAGGTATGGGTTAATAATAATTGGTATTTTTTTGGAGTAATTTATAGACCACCTGGTAAAAATATAACTGAATTTTTAAGTGAACTGGATCACAGTTTATCCCAGTTAATTTTGATTTCTAAGACAATAATTGTTGGAGGCGATATTAATATAAATCTACTAAATTTAAATTCGCAGACAGAAAATTTTTTGGACACTATAGATGTTTTTAGTTTGAACCAAATTATTGATCAACCGACTAGAATAACCCACTGTTCACAGTCTTTACTTGATGTCATTGTATTACCTTCTGATCTTGAAGTTATTCAAAGTAATGTAAAAGACGTTCCGCAAATATACAATGTCAATAAGTCGGATCATAAGTTAACTTATTGCATTTTAAATTTTAGTTCTACTTACCTGTCGGCTAAGGTTATTAAATTCAGAAATTTAAGGAGGATTGATCGCAACTTATTACAGAACTTTTTAGAAGTAAGCAATTTTGAGAATATATTTTTCATTGATAACGTAAATGAAAAAATACAATATTTTAATGATATTATTTTGAATATTTTTGATACTTTAGCTCCAGTAAGGACTCTCAATATAAAAAAATCAAAACCAGGGTGGCTTACAGACAATATAAAACTGATGATGTCTTTGAGAGATAAAGCACTAGCGAAATATAAAAGAACAAAATTAGCAAAATGTTGGGATTATTATAAATCTCTCAGAAATTTAACTTCAAACGCAATTCAAGCCGAAAAAAGGGCTTATGTACAGTTTTGTATTAACAACTACAAACAAAAAGTTGCATGGAAAAAATTAAGAGAATTAAATGTCTGTAGAAAAATATCTAATGTTGCAGTGCCTCCAGAGATTGCGAATAAACCAAATCAAATTAATGACCATTTTCTAAACATATTACCTAATAATAATTTGCCAGATCAAGAATTAATTGAGTTTTATAAAAACAATCATAGAGAAATTTTTTCTTCGCTCTTTAAGTTTACTTCCATTACTCAGAATATTGTTTATAAATATCTCCTTGAAATTAAATCTAATGCCACTGGTGCGGACCAAATTATCATTGAAAAGATTTTACTTTGTTGCCCTTTTATTTTACCTATTTTAACTCATATTGTAAATAATTGTTTTTCTGAATCAATATTTCCTGAATCATGGAAACTTTCAAAAATATTTCCTCTTCCAAAGAAAAAACAGATTTCTGACATGGATGACCTGAGACCTATTTCAATTCTACCACTTTTGTCTAAAGTCATGGAAAAAATTATGAAATTTCAAATGGATTGTCATATCAATCAATATATTTTACCTCCCACACAATCTGGATTTAGAAGTGGATATAGTTGCACCACTGCTCTGTTGGACATTACTGATGAAGTATTTCGAAATATAGATAGTGGTAAAACAACTGCCCTCATTTTGTTAGATTACTCAAAAGCATTTGATACTATAAATCATGACATATTATTAGCTATTTTACACTATTGTGGTTTCGCTTCCAGTGCTACAGATTTGTTGTGCAGTTATCTTCAAAATAGGAGACAGTTTGTTGAAACTGATGTAGGTCACTCTGATGCTAAATTCATAGTTAGAGGTGTTCCACAAGGTTCTATTTTGGGTATTTATTCATTTAAATTATTCTCTTACTACAACACTGCAAATCCTACTTGTATGCAGATGATACTCAATATCGATCATTTTGATTTTCGAATAGCCCAAGATATAATAAATTCTGATCTTAATAGATTAGCTGTTGAATCAAAACGCCATGAATTAATTATTAATCCATCTAAGTCATACGTATTATTTTTTGGTAAATACCGACATCAAATTGAAGAGAAAATGTGCATCTGCCTTAACAATAATGACATTACTAGCGTTAGGAGTGCTCGAAATTTAGGGTTAGAGTTAGATACTGACCTCAGATTTAAAAACCATGTAAATATAAAGTATGCATATGGTAGTCTCAAAATGCTGTATCCATTTCGTCAAATCCTCCCTATAAAAACAAAATTATTGTTGACAGACACTCTAGTTTTAAGCCATTTTAACTATTGTGACAGTGTATATGGCCCTTGTTTAGAGAAGTCAGATGAGATTAGAATTCAAAAAATTCAGAATACATGTCTAAGATATGCCTATGGAGTTAGAAAATATGATAGAGTATCCCATAAGCTAAAAGATGCTAACTGGCTTCAGATGAGAAATAGGCGTGAACTGCAGTCAGTGACATTATTTCACAAAGTTATCATTCGACAATCACCACCATACCTTTTTAATAAAATCACTTTCAGAACTGACGTTCATAATATTAATGTCCGACATCGTGGTCTAATATCTCCACCTATCCATCGCACCACTACTTTCGAGAGATCTTTCACGTTTCAGATATATAAATTATACAACCGCCTTCCGAAATTTATTAAGGATCTTACACTAACATCATTTAAGGAAAAATGTAAAGAATTCTTTATAAGCATAATTATTTATAATATGTATGGTGTACGTTGTGGCAGCAAACAAATAAAGGTATTTGCTATTTAATAGTATTTTGAATTTGTTGTTTTTTCTTTATATGTGCGTATCTAAGAAGCCTGTCTATTTTTGCATTATTACTTTATTGTATTTATCTGTTTTTTGGTTATTCATTCATAACACATTATATTTCAACATTTTTTTTTAAATAACGTTCGAATAAACTGCTATCATTATTATCTATTATTATTTGTACATAATTTGTAAACATTTGTAATGACTATGAGTGATAGGGTGTCCACTTTGTATCAGTTTTACTGTTTGGCGCTCTAATTTTGCACTTAATTTTTGTTATATATTTTTTTTGTATTTATACCTTCTTTTTATTATACTTACACATTGTATATATATAAAAATAATGTGCAAAATAAACTATTATTATCCGACTTGACCATACAATGTATGGCATCACACTCCCTCTAAGGGGAAAATTCACTAAACCCCAGATATCCTGGATATCAAAAGGGTTTAGCTCTGTGGGAGCCCTTGCCAGGTTTTCAGGCCCGTGGTTGGAGTCGTGACGGCAGTTTCCCATGAATTTCCTGACCGTCCGGGCTGTCCCTAACAAGACGGCTTTTTGCATTTGTTTGTAAAGATGTTCGTCCAGACCGAGGTATTTTAAATTGTATAATAGATGTTTTGGGACTAGTCCTGTTGTTGACATAACAATTGGTACAGTTCGGGTGTTGTTCATGTTCCACTGAGTCTTTATTTGAAATTCCAAATCTCTATATTTGGTTATTTTCTCAGCCTGCTTGATATTTATATTATTGTTGTTGGAATTGCTATGTCAATTAAAGTTGTTTCCGAGAGACTTTATCTACCAAAACTATATCTGGTCTATTGTGAGCAACAGACCAATCGGTCAGTATCATGCGGTCCCAGTACAGCTTGTAGTTGTTATTTTCTAAAACAGATTCTGGTTTATATTTATAGTATGGTAATCTTACCGACTGGGATAATTCATGTTTCAGTGCTAGTTCCTGGTGAAGTATTTTTGCCACAGCATCGTGTCGTTCTTTGTATTCAGTTGCAGCGAACGCTTGACAACCTCCTGTGATATGCTGGATAGATTCAGATGTTTGGCAACCGTATCTGCATCTATCGTTGTTAATGGAAGGGTCTTTAACGATGTACTTTAGGTAGTTCTTAGTTGGAATTACTTGATCTTGGAATGCCAATATAAAGCCTTCCGTTTCAGGGAACATATGACCCGAGATCAACCAGTAGTTCGACGCTGCACTGTCGACATAATCGTGGTTGATGTCATTTATATGTCTTCCATGAAGGGGCTTCTCTTTCCATTTCAGCATTTTCTGATCTGTGGTCTGGTGGTGTAATTGGACATGTTATTGTGTCAGTCGCAGTGGTGTTGAGTCATCAACCTGACACATGACTCTAAGTAGATCAGAAAATTCTGCGAGTTTCTGGAAATGACTACGCAAAATAGAAATTTGTTGATCTAATTGTTTACTTAGATCTGTCAATCCTCTTCCTCCTTCATACCGTGGCAAAGTTGTAGGTTCGACAGAGCTTTTTGGATTTTGATTTTGAGCTTTTGTTAGTAAAACTCGAACTTTTCGTTGTAATTGTTCAATGTCAGTCTTGCACAATTAACTATACCGAAAGAGTAACTGAGCACTGAACACGCATAGGTGTTAATAGCCTGAAACAGATTTTTACTGTTTAGTTTGGTTTTCAACAGTCGTCTTACCCTTCTATAAAACTCTGCTGTTAGGTCCTTTTTCATAGTCATGTGATCAATACGTTGAGCCTGCTTTATGCCAAGGTATTTATAAGTATGACCTTCCCCCATAGATTCAATTGAGGTGCCATCTCCCATTTCGAAGTGCCCCTGCTGTATTTTGCCTTTAACTATATTAATAATTCGGCATTTGTCTAGGCCAAATTTCATATGGATGTCACTAGAGAACCCTTCTACTATTTTAAGCATATCATGCAGCTGTTGTTTTGTAGCTGCCATCAACTTTAAGTCGTCCATGTATAACAAATGGTTTATCTTTAATGCTTGTAAGTTGTTGTGTTTGAGACTGAACCCAAAATTAGTTGAGTTCAGTTTGTTTGAGAGAGGGTTCATGGCAAGGCAGAACCACAGCGAGCTAAGAGAGTCTCCCTGGAATATACCCTTCTGATTGGAATAGGGTCAGTTTGTATCGAACAGTTGGCTTCATTCAGTGAGATTTTGGTTTGCCAGGTGGCCATGGCATGTTAATAATACAATTATTCACTTTATAGAGTTTCAGCACCTTAATGAGCCAATCATGTGGAACTGAATCTTTTTGTAGTCCACATATGCCATGTAGAGATTTCGTCGTTTGGCGTGGGCTTGATTGCAGACAACGGAATCAATTATCAGTTGTTCTTTGCAACCCATCGAATTTTACGCGCATCCCTTTTGTTGTTGAGTAATTATGTTGTTCAGTTCACAATGTTTGAAAATGCGATGATTAATGCACGATGTTATGAGTTTGTATAAGGTTGGATGGCAAGTGATTGGTCGGTACTTTGCAGGGTCCTGTGCACATAGGTTGTCCTTTGGTAAGAGGTATGTAGCACCATGCGTAAGGAAACTAGGCATCTTGTGTGGGTGGGCAATTACGTCATTTATAAGGGCTGTTAGTGTTTCGTGGGTTGCGTACAGTTTCTTTATCCAGTAATTTTGTACACCATCTGGTCCTGATGCTTTCCAGTTATGGAGGTTCTTCATTATGTTGGATGTATCTTCCGTTGTAAATGGTTGGTGTTGCATGGCCTCACAGTTCTGAGATGCAGCCTCCTCCTTATGAATCCAGCTGGCTCTGGAGTGAGTTATAGGAGATTATTGTGGAAAGCTGTGTTTTCCAGAATTCCTCGATGTCTGTTTTACTGGGGTAACTAGGGACTTCATTATTATTGTTGTTGTTAAGTTTTCTATAAAACCCTTTTTCTGATTGTCGGAAGAGTGTGTTGTCTAGTTTCCGTTGGTTACTGGTTTTGTACCTTCTCAATCGACTTGTGTAGACGGAGAGCTTTTTCGTAGACTGTCCAGACACTGCTGAGATGTGATGTTTTCTCCATCCCACTGGGAGTGTATTCGTTATTGTCCATGATAGTCTTGACAAGCCTTTCTATTCTGTTGTTCCTGACTCCTCGTTGGTACTCGGTCAGTCTTCCAATATCTTTCCGAAGAGAATTAATTTTCCCTTCAAGTCTTCTTTGCCAAGGTGGTATTCGAGGGGTTTGTCTAAATTGGGAGGGTCTTGCTTTGGTCTTACTGCGACCCCAATTATTCTGCAGATGGAAGTTGCAGCACAGTAGATGATTGTGTGTAGCGACTCTAACGTATTAGCACCTAAAACATAGGTTGGCAAAATAAATTTGTTCATAGCCTGCAAGACGATACCCAGTTTCTTAGATGATCTTAGTTTGAGAAGAGCTGGTCTAGTCGGTGGATCTGTTCCATTATTCTCTCTAAGAGCTCCTTCCATTTCTGCTTGGATCTTCTCAAGTAGGTCAGCTTTGGTTGGCTGTTCTTGCTGTAGTTCTTGAGTCTCGTCCGCTCTTTGTGCCAAAGGTGTTTCAGGCTCTGGATCGATTGTATTTCGACCAAAAAGTTCGCGCTCCACTTCGCTCTTTATTGTGTCCAGTTGTTCAGGCGAAATAAGGCCATTTCTCAAGATGATACGATATTGATCTGCGACTCTCTGTTCAGTAACTTGAAGCTCTGGGTACTCACGACAGAACTCTTGATAGAGTATTTGGCGATATCCAGTCTTGTCCTGGCCAAGGTTCGTGATTCTATAAAACATGCGCATTATAAATTCATTCATGGCGCCAGTCCATTTCATGCGCTGTCTTTTCAGTCCCGCTTGAGTGAGCGCTGGCTGTTGATCCTGCGCAACACTTTCTGCGGGTGGAGTTCTCGTTCTCGTTTGACTCCGTTGGTGATGGTCACGTTGTTGTTGTGACTGTATTAGTGAGTGTTGTTGTGGTTCTTCTGGTTCTTGGGCTGTAGCTCTTTGGACGGCAGGGACCCGCCTCCTCAGCACCCTGCCACCGACTCCCGCATGCTGTCATGTCCAGCGCCGGCTCCAGACATGCCCTGGCGATCCCCAGGCAGCGGCTCTTTTCCGAGGCATCTACTCCTTAGCTCCATTTTCATGGGTGGTGTCACCAATTGACCCTGGTGACCCAGGTAACTCGGACCCGTGGGGTTGTCACTTTCCAGATGAAATGATTTAAACCAGACCATCCCGTGCGGGTTGTGGAGAAGCAAGGAAAGCTAGGTAGTAGGTCAGCGGACAGCTGCCCCTTTAGTCGCCTCATACGACAGGCGGTGAATACCGTGGTGCTATTCTAACCCGGCCACCACACGGGTTCCTATTATTATCCGACTCTAAGGCACACATAGTGTGCCCTTAGGGGAAAATTCACTAAACAAATCAAAAGGGTTTAGCTCTGTGGGAGCCCTTGCCAGGTTATCAGGCCCGTGGTTGGCGTCGTGGCTGCAGTTCCCCATGAATTTTCTAACCGTCCGGGCTGTTCCTAACAGGACGGCTTTTTGCATCAGTTGGTAAAGATGTTCGTCCAGACCGAGATATTTCAAATTGTTTAATAGATGTTTTGGGACTACTCCTGTTGTTGACATAACAATTGGTACTGTTCGAGTGTTGTTCATGTCCCATTGTCTCTGTATTTGAAATTCTAAATCCCTGTATTTGGCTATTTTTTCAGCCTGCTTAATATTTATATTGTTGTTGTTAGGGATTGCTATGTCAATTAAGGTTGTTTTTCTAGAGACTTTATCTACCAAAACTATATCTGGTCTATTGTGAGCAACAGTCCGATCGGTCAATATCGTCCGGTTCCAGTACAGTTTGTAGTTGTTATTTTCTAAAATAGATTCTGGTTTGTATATATAGTAGGGTGTTCTTACCGACTGTGATAGCTCGAGTTTCAGCGCTAGTTCCTGGTGCAGTATTTTTGCCACAGCATCGTGTCGTTCTTTGTATTCAGTTGCAGCAAACTCTTGGCAACCTCCTGTGATATGCTGGATTGATTCAGATGTTTGGCAACCATATCTGCCTCTGTCGTTGTTGATAAAAGGGTCTTTGACGATGTACTTTAGATAGTTCTTAGTTGGAATTACTTGATCTTGGATTGCCAATATAAAGCCTTCCGTTTCAGGAAACATATGACCAGAGATCAACCAGTAGTTCGACGCTGAACTGTCGACATAATCTTGGTTGACGTCATTTATATGCTTTCCATGAAGCGGCTTCTCTTTCCATTTCAGCAGTTTCTGATCAATTGTCTGGTGGTATACTTGAACATGTTGTTCTGTCAGTCGCAGAGGTGTTGAATCATCAACCTGACACATGACTCTGTGTAGATCAGAAATTTGTTGATCACGTAACTTGCCTATATCTGCCAATCCTCTTCCTCCTTCATACCGTGACAACGTTGTACGTTCGACGGAGCTATTTGGATGGTGATTTTGAGCTTTTTGTTAGTAGAACTCGTACTTTCCGTTGTAGTTGCTCAATGTCCGTCTTGCACCATTTAACTATTCCAAATGAGTAACTGAGTACTGAGCACGCGTAAGTGTTAATAGCCTGAGATTTTTACTGTTAAGCTTAAGGTGTTAATAGCCTGAAACAGATTTTTACTGTTTAGTTTGGTTTTCAACAGTCGTCTTACCCTTCTATAGAACTCTTTTGATAGGTCCTTTTTCATGGTGGAGTGATCAATTCGTTGAGCCTGCTTTATTCCAAGGTATTTGTAAGTATGGCCTTCCTCCATGGATTCAATTGAGGTGCCATCTCTCATTTCGTAGGGCCCCTGCTGTATTTTGCCTTTCACTATATTGATAATCCGGCAATTATTAGTTGTTCTTTGCATCCCATCGAGTTTTTCGCGCATCCCTTTTGTTGTTCGGTAATTATGTTGTTTAGCTCACAATGTCTGAAAAGGCGATGATTAATGCACGACGTTATAAGTTTGTATAAGGTTGGGAGGCAAGTGATTGGTCTGTACTTTGCTGGGTCCTGTGTACATAGGTTATCCTTTGGTAAGAGGCGTAAAGTTTCTTTATCCAGTAATTCTACACACCATCTGGTCCTGTTGCTCTCCAGTTATGGAGGTGTTTCATTATGTTGGACGTGTCTTCCGTTGTAAATGGTTGGTGTTGCATCTTATCATAATTCTGAAATGCAGCCTCCTCCTCCTTAATCCAGCTCGCTCTGGAGTTATGGGAAACTGTTGTGGAAAGTTGTGTTTTCCAGAACTGCTCGATCGCCGTTTTACTGGGATAACTAGGGGTTTCATTATTATTGGTGTTGTTGAGTTTTCTATAAAACCCTTTTTCTGATTTTCGGAATAGTGCGTTGTCTAGTTTCCGTTGGTTACTGGTTTTGTACCTTCTCAATCGACTTGTGTATACGGAAAGCTTTTGTCGTAGACTATCCAGACACTGCTGAGATGTGATGTTTTCTCCATCCCATTGGGAGTGTATTCGGTTATTGTCCATGATCGTCTTGACAAGTGTTTATATTCTGTTGTTTCTGACCCCTCGTTGGTACTCGGTCAGTCTTCCAATATCTTTCCGAAGAGAATTAATTTTCCCTTCTAGCCTTCTTTGCCAAGGTGGTATTCGAGGTGTTTGTCTAAATTGGGGAGGATCTTGCTTTGGTCTTATTGCGACCCCAGTTGTTCTGCAGATGGAAATTGCAGCACAGTAGATGATTGTGTGTAGCGACTCTAATGTATTAACACCTAAAACATAGTGTGGCAAGATAAATTTGTTCATAGCCTGCAAGACGATTCCCAGTTTCTTAGAAGATCTTAGTTTGGGAAGAGTTGGTCTAATCAATGGATCTGTTCCACTATACTCTATAAGAGCTCTTTCCATTTCTGCTTGGATTTTCTCAAGCAGGTCAGCGTTGGCTGGCTGTTCTTGTTGAAGTTCTTGAATCTCGTCTGCTCTTTGCGCCAAAGGTGTTTCAGGCTCTGGTTCTGTTGTATTTCGACCAAATAATTCGCGCTCAACTTCGCTCTTTATTTCGTCCAGTTGATCAGGCGAAATAAGGCCATTTCTCAAGATGACACGATATTGATCTGCGACTCTCTGTTCGGTAACTTGAAGCTCTGGGTACTCACGACAGAACTCTTGATGCAGTATTTGGCGATATCCAGTCTTGTCCTGGCCAAGGTTAGTCACTCTTTAAAACGTGCGCATTTAAATTTATTCATGGCGCTAGTCCATTTCATGCGCTGTCTTATCAGTCCCGCTTGAGTGAGCGCTGGCTGTTGATCCTGTGCAACACTTTCTGCGGGTGGAGTTCTCGTTTGACTCCGTTGGTGATGGTCACGTTGTTGCTGTGACTGTATTGGTGAATGTTGTTGTGGTTCTTGGGCTGTAGCTCTTTGGACGACAGGGGCCCGCCTCCTCAACACCCTGCCACCGACGTCCCGCATGCTGTCATGTCCAGCGCCGGCTCCAGACATGCCCTGGCGATCCCCAGGCAGCGGCTCTTTTCCGAGGCCTCTATTCCGTAACTCCATTTTCATGGGTGGTGCCACCAATTGACCCTGGTGACCCGGGTAACTCGGAACCGTGGGGTTGTCAGTTCCCAGATGAAATGATTTAAACCAGATCATCCCGTGCGGGTTTTGGGGAAGGGAGGAGGGAGGGAGGAAGGCTAGGTAGTAGGTCAGCGGACAGCTGCCCCTTTAGTCGCCTCATACGACAGGCGGTAGATACCATTGTGCTATTCTAACCCGGACACCACACGGGGTATTATTATTATTTTTATTTCTGTTAAATCTGAATCAATAAATGAGCTCATCTTGGTCTGGTATTCTTCTCTCGGAGTTATTACTATGGCATTTGATTTGTCTGCTTTTGTAAGTGTTAAATTATTAGTTTTAATTTTATTTTGAACCGTTTTTAAAATGTGGTAATCTGAATTATTTGTGACTGATTTATCTGACTGTAAAGTATTGGCTATCTTGAGTTTCGTGGAATTAATATTTACACAGTTTCGTAGAGCATCTTCTATTTCTCCGATAGCAATTTCTGTCTTGGTGTTATTTCTTAAGTTTGGTGAGTATTTTGGACCTTTCTCTAAAAAACTAAGCTCTTGGGTGGAAAAATCTACGTTTGAATAATTAATTACTCTATTGCTAAATTTAACTTTAACGTGTTCGTTTTCAAAATTACTTCCGGTTGAACGATTATTTTTGGCTAAATCTTTCAGTTTTTTAGATTGCGTGAGGAATTTGTTATGGATAAATGTACTGATTCTACTTTTTATACTATCAAATAAAATTTCAAACTCAACAGGGAGAAGTTTATAAGCAAGTTCTGAGTACAATACCTTAATGTAATGAATGATGACCGCACGTTTGCTGAACAGGAACCTATTTTCTTCTTTCAGCCAGGTGACTTGGGCTGCTTTGATGATTTTGATGGAGGTCGCTGACTTTGAATTTGTCCTTAGAGAAATAAACTTTGGGGTTAATTGAAGTTGTAGGCACTGTTGATTGAACCATAAGTTTTGACTGCAGGTCTGTCACTTTTTCATTAATTTATAAAACTGGTTGGCTTGGGTTGCTATACTAGCACTCTTCAAAAAATCGATTGTGGAAGCCGTTACTTTGTGATAGTCAATCATGATGATGAAATGAAACTAATTACTTTGTTTACTATCACTAACACATTTATTCACTAAAACATGTGACTAGTTTCGATGCCTAGCGCATCATTTTCATATATAAACAATGAAAAAACCCATCTAACAAACCTTAAATACAAAACTAATGACCAAATACATCGACATGATGGTTAGCCGGTCGTTGAGTTCCTCTTTAGGGAAAAAGCATATATTTTTCTGGTACAGATACGTAGACGACATCCTAGCTTATTTTACAGGAACACTTAGGCAATTAGATATTTTTCTCAGTTTTATTAATAAGTTACATCCCAACATATCATTTACAATAGTAATAGAACAGGATTGCAAAATTAACTTTTTAGATCTGACTCTTACTCGGAATAATTCATCAATAAGTTTTAACATATATAGAAAACAAACATTTACTGACACCACAATTCACGGGTCTTCATTTAGTCCGCTAAACCATAAATTATCCGCATACAAAAATATGATTCATAGAGCCTTTTCTATCCCATTATCAAAAAGTGATTTAAAACAAGAATTAGATACTATTATTATAATAGCCAAAAATAACGACAACAATCCTAATTTAATTATGAAACTAATCTCCCGAAAAGAGCTTCAACTAGCATATCGAAGCATCTATCCCTTTGTCAAAAATACAGATCCTACAAAGTACATTTCATTAACTTATTTTGGAAACGTGAGTAACAAAATCGCTAGAATTCTATCATCCCAGGATATCATAGTTAGCTTCAAATCACAATTCAAGTTATCAAATTTATTATTTAACGCCAAGGACAAAGTTAGTATTTACAACAGGTCAGGAGTTTATAAGCTTATATTTTATATATTATAATTTTGCTAACAGGTACTTAGAACACTATAGAGCTTTTAGACTACATAAAACTGATTCAACCTTTTCTAACCATGTAATTCAAACAGGCACACTTTTCCCACAATAGAAAACACAAAAATTTTGCATTTCAGTAATAATTATTTTAAAACATCTTTCTTAGAACAAATTCCAATTTACCTCCCTCACAATAAATTACCAGATTTGCTGCTTAATGATCAGCTTAACTTTGTAAAAACACCCCTGTTCGAATTACTACGTTAGGACGGGTATTCCCGGTGATAATTTTAGAATATCAGGTAGTTGTATAATACCTTTATATCCGATAGTTTTATTTTCATTATGTTATTGACCACGACCGGCTAACTATCATGTCGATGTATTTGGTCATTAGTTTTGTATTTAAGGTTTGTTAGATGGGTTTTTTCATTGTTTATATATGTTTGAAAATGATGCGCTAGGCATCGAAACTAGTCACATGTTTTAGTGAATAAATGTGTTAGTGATAGTAAACAAAGTAATTAGTTTCATTTCATCATCATGATTGACTATCACAAAGTAACGGCTTCCACAATCGATACTTTCTAGAACTTTTATTTACATCAAATATACACAACAGCTGATTCGAATATCACAAAAATAATTCTACATAAGCTCTTCGCTGCACTAACTAACTCCTGCGATGATGGCTGTTCCTTTTAAAATCAGCATCGAATTCTCCAGTACAATCCATTATCAATTCTACAGTTTCCGAGCCATTTCGAGATTAATTTTTTTGTCCTAACGGCGATCGATATCTTGGAATGAAACCAGGGCCGGCTTAGGTAAATTTCGCAACACTGCCCCCCTTTAATTCTGATCGTACCGGTCAGAAACATCCTCTCCATGGTAGGGAGCGAGTCGATCTAAATGGACCACGCTCATATTAGCCCTGGGGTTTCGACGGATCTGGTAGACGACGTCATTAAGCCTCTTGACCACCTCGCTTTGGAGATTTACCCTTGCTACGTTGGGGGTTGTACAGCCAGACTTTGTCCCTCTCTTGGCACCCGACTAAATTGGCCTTGAGGTCGTATCGCACCTTCATCCGGTCACTAGTGGTCAACATCTGCGTTCGGGCTAATTCGTGTCTTGCCAGCATGTTACGTCGGAGCTGGTCGGCATAATCGTTGATGTCTTGGGAAGGTTCTTCGGGGGAGCCAAATCGCCGGACCCTAGAGTCAGGCCTGTACTATTATGTAAGGCTGAGCGATATGTCAACAGATAGGTGTTGGTCCAAGGTCCTGTTGAATCTTTCCACCATTCCGTCTGACTGTGGGTGCAATGGTGTTGTTCTCGTTTTCATGATCCCCAACATCGTGCAGACCTTCTAGAATACATTCGATTCGAAGTTACACCCCTGGTCTGAATGTAGTTCCATCGGGACGCGAAACCTGCTGAATAGTTGTTCTGCTAGCACTGTCGCTACCGTGGTTGCCTCTTGGTTCGGTATCGCATATGCCTCAGGCCATTTGCTGAAGTAATCCATTGCGACCAGAATGTATTTGTTCCCCCTTTCAGACTCGGGAAACGGACCGGCGACATCGATGGCAATTCTCTCAAATTGGACGCCCACATTGTACTGTTGCATTTTGCCCTTGGTCCGGGTTTTCGGGCCCTTACTGGCTGCACAGGTGTCACATTTCCGGCATCAAGCTCTGACGTCTTCGAAGTAATTTCATACCGAGATGGCCCCGGTAATCGTATCATGTACTTCGGTCAGGATGGCTGGTACCTTTTTCTAACTACCAGTTGGGACTTGGTTTCTCGACCATCACCGCTTTCCCAAACTTGCTTAAGCATTCCATTGTCTACTCTTAGAGGGTCCCATTGGGCCCATAACGATTTCAGCACGCCTGAGTATCTAGCTACCTCGTCCCATCGTGGCCTGGGTGCCCCTCTCGTTTTGAGTGATAAGATTGGTTCGATGTCTGGATCAGTCATTTGGTCCTGGATGCACTGTTCCGTTGTCCAGTCTTCATTGCCTGCACTCGGATCTGTCTGATGGAGATACCATCTCGCTGTTCCGTCTTCAGACAATGTCCGCATTCTGTTCTACAGGGACTTCTGGATAGGGCATTGGCATTATTGTGCAAACGGCCGGCACGGTGTTCCACCTTGAAATCGTATTGCTGTAATTTCTCCATCCACCTGGCCAGTTGTCCTTCCGGTGTCTTCATGTCCAGCAGTCATTTGAGGGTGGCATGATCTGTTCGGATTAAAAAATGGCGACCATAGAGGAATTTATGGAAATGGTCTTCCGCCCTTATTATTGTAAGAAGTTCTTTTTTGGTGACGCAATAATTTCTTTCTGGTTTCGAGAATCCACGGCTGTAGTACTCGATCACCCTCTCTTCATCATCTTGCACCTGGGATAAGACGGCCCCCAAACCTGTGTTGCTGACGTCGGTGTCTAGAATCAACTTGCCGGACTGTGTAGGAAAGGCTAGGATTGGGCTGGAACATAGTGCTGCCTTCAGTCGTCTGAATGATGTTTCGCAGTCCTGATTCCAACGGAAGGTTTCTTTCTCAGTGGTCTGCCGATGTGGAGGCGCGGCAATGGTGGCAAATCTCTCAACAAATCGCCTGTAGTAGGAATAGAGGCCCAAGAAGCTTCGGAGTTCATGCTTGTCTCTTGGGACTGGCCAAACACTGATAGCTTCTATCTTGTCCTCGTTGGTGCGGATTCCTGCCTCGGAAACGACGTGGCCCAAAAACTCTACTTCTTTTTGGAACAAGGAACACTTCTTCGGGTGGAGTCTCAGGTTGGCGTTATTAATTCTGGAGAATACTTCGCCCAGGTTCTTCAGAACGTCGTCGAATGTCTCACTCACGACTAGAATGTCGTCGAGGTATACCAAGCACGTCCTCCATGTTAACTCGCTCAGGACATAGACCATTAGCCTCTCGAATGTTGCGGGAACATTACATAACCCAAAGGGCATGACCGTGAACTGAAACAACCCTTTACTAGTGGAGAACGCTGTCTTCTCTCTGTCGTTTTCGTGTAGATCAACCTGCCAATATCCACTCTTTAGGTCTAGTGTGGAGAACCAACGGGAGCCTGCTAGTGTGGTCAGAGTGTCATCAATTCGGGGTAGTGGATAGCTGTCTTTCTTGGTAACGTCATTCAGCTTTCTGTAATCCACGCAAAATCGGGAGGTTCCATCCTTCTTTTTAACCAGCACGATGGGAGCGGACCATGGGCTGATGGATGGCTCAATAACTCCATTTTGTAACATGAACTCGATGTTTTTCTCGACTGCCTGTTGTTGCCCCAATGGTAGTCGCCTAGGTGGTATTCTGATGGGTTGAGCCTTCCCGGTATCTATTCGGTGCTGGATGATGATGGTGCGACCGGTGGTTCCATCTTGACTGTTAAAAATTTGCCAGTGCTTTGTGATAAATTACTTGGCTTCCTTATGTTCTTCTGGTGTCAGGTGTGTCAAATAGTCAGCAAACTGTTGTAGGAACTCTGTCTCCTTCACCGATGTCTGGTACCCTTCTTCGCAATTGATGATGGTCTCGACTGGCTCGAAACAAGCTATCTCTTGATCATTGGCAATTCTGATGTCGTTGTGGGACAAATTCAGGACTCTAATTGGTATATCTCGTCCAACTAAGTAGTCATGAGCTGAGTGTACGGGCTCCACCATTCCAACGCAGCTCCCAGGATTGCTTGCTACCTGCCCATGAATAATCTGTTCCGTTCGACCAGGGATTTTGGCTGAAGATTCCTCATTTAGGAACCGAAGAACATCATATCTCGGGTCGAACATAAATCCATGCTGGCTGATTAGGTCCATACCCAGTATGAAATCGTCCTCAATATCCGCTACCAGGACCCTATGCCGGATTCTGTTGTCCCCTATCTGTAGTACTACATCTGCCTCACCCTGTATTGACATGGACTCGCCGGTGACTGTTCAGAGCTGGATGTTGCTGGTAACTGGCTGGATTTCTGATACTCTCAAAACCCTGGACTTGACAATGGACACAGCGGCGCCGGTGTCGATGGTGATGGTAATTGCTCGGCCATTGATGGTGCCCCTGATGACTAGGCTGGTGCTATCTCGGTAAAATCCCCGGATGGATAGTGTTTTGGGGGCTGGTGGAGGGTCAGTCAGCATTCGCCCCCCTTATGCTGACTGGTTGACGGTCCCTGGACATGTGGCTGTACTGTTGGTTACCCTGGTCGGTGATCGTTCAGATAGCCTGACTGCAGTCGCGTTGAAAGTGCCCTGTCCGTCCACAACAGTAACATGCTTTTCTGGTATCAGTTCTCTGTGCCTGTTCTAATAGTTTGTTCATACCAGCCAACAGTGCTGGCAATGGTGACTGGTTCTTCCTGGTTACATGAAACTGCTCGGACCCTCGGTTTAGACATGTTCATGACGGCCTCTACTTCTAACGCCCGAAATAAAGCTTCATTACTTTTCTTGGCGCCACTTAGTTTTAGATTTCGTTGTACTTCCACATCTCTGATGCCGTTTATGAAACTCTGTGTGGCCAATTGATCTTTGGTTTGCTCTGGCAGGTCTCGGTAGGACAAGTGCACTAAACGTCTAACCTCTGCTTCGAATTCTTTAAGGCTTTCTCCGGATTTTTGCGTTTTCACACTTAATTGCACCTGGTATACTTGGCTCACGGATTGATTGTCGTATCTCTTGTCCAGGATGGCGATGATCTTGTCAAAATTGCCTTGTTCATCCACTGGAATGCTTTGAAGGAGTTCTAAGGCCGAACTTCTTAAGAAAATTACAAGAGAGGTAGATTTTTCTTGGTTATCCCATCTATTAGCTGTCGCCACGGCTTCAAAGTGCTGTTTATACAGGGGCCAAGATGAGCTGCCATCAAATGTGGGTGGTTTACTAAAGGAACCTTTGGTACTCAAGGTGTGCTGGTATTTCCCTCTCTGCAAATCTTGTTGTAATTGTTTGATTTCGGTTTCCACTTTGTTTTGTATGGCATTGATTTTATCTTGTACTTCACTTTGTACTGTGTTTTTAATGGAACTGATTTCAAATTTCACCTGACTCTGGATGTCATCTACTTTGATTTGAAGAGTCTCCACATTACTTTTTAGAATCTTTATGTCGTCGTTTATTTCTTTTATGTCTGATTCCACTATTTGCATTTTTTCATTAACTGTTTCATTAACTTGCGATACTATTTGCATTAATTGTTCAAATTTTAGTTGTCTTTTTTCTTCAGTTTGGCCTTGTTTTAACTCAATTTGTTCTTGTTTTTCTTCAAGTTTCGAGAATAATCCCCCAATTAAATTTTGTTGTTCACTTTTTATCGTGGAAACTAGATTTTGCCGTTCGTAGAACAATATTGTTCGCTTTTCATCGTAGTGACAAAATTTTCTAATTCTATTTTACGTTTTTCATCAAAAGATTTTACTAACCTTTGTTGAATTTCCCCTTGATGTTGTTTCTCCTTCTTGTCATGTTTTTCCAGGATCTGAGCAATTTTTTCGTCTAGTCCATCTGTAACCTATTTGAATTTTTTTTTGTAGTCCCGTCCATTTTTTCTTTTTCCATACTTCGGGTTTCCATAAATCAAATTGCGATTTCAACTTCACTTGATCCTTCACTTCTGATCATCAAATTTGTTATATACTCCGTGGGTTCAATTAAAATTTAAAAACTAATATTCACTACCACTTTCTAGAACTTTCATTTACATTCTTTCTAGAATTTTCATTTACAACAGCTGATTCGAATATCACAATAATAATTCTACATAAGTTCTTCGCTGCACTAACACCTGCGATGATGGCTGTTCCTTTTAAAACCAGCATCGAATTCTCCAGTACAATCCATTATCAATTCTGCAGTTGCCGAGCCATTTCGAGATTAACTTTTTTGTCCTAACGGCGATCGATGTCTTGGAATGAAACCAGGGCCGGCTTAGGTAAATTTCGCAATACTATTTATTCTCCGTTCTATAATGCAAATATCCACTTTGTATAACTATAGTTTTGCTCCAAACTTATTTCAACCACCTTGTATACGCATGTACATATGTGCTGCCCAAGACAATATTTTTAATTGTCTTCTAAATGTTATTTGTGGCATGTTCTTGATTATTTTTATGTTTTCTTGGGAATAACACCACAATTGAAATAAAAAGCTGTATATTTAAAGAAAATACTAAACGTTTCAAAGTCGATTCTGACTTCGTTGTCAATGGCTTTAAAATATGTATTGAAAATGTACATCAAATGAATTTGCAATTTACATTTTCAATGCATATTTTAAAGCCATTGACAACGAAGTCAAAATTGAAACTTTTGATATTTCCTTTCAAAATACAGCTTTTTATTTCAATTGTGGTGTTATTCTCAAGAAATCATAAAAAACAATATTTTTAGAATCAATAACTAATTCAATTCCAACTTTTATTTCAACCATCCTATGTATATAACTGTTTATGTACCACCTAATATTACATGCACTCCCGCACACACCTTCAACCGTATTCCACACAGAAGAGATTGCCGGAATAACAAATTTTCGTTTTAATAAGCTATGGAATATTTTATGCAATTTCACGCGACTTCGTTTCTGAAATAAACTGACTTCAAAGGCATCAAAATGAAAATCATTACAAAATCCCTGTACAACATACTTTTATGGCATATCTTGACATTTAAACTGTTAGATACTCTCTTGGAGGTGTCATTCTTTTGTATATTTTATATATATTGTTCATCAGTTGCGCTTTCCACAACTGAATGTCCTCTCGAACACTTCTTTATGCATTTGATACATATCGTTAAATTTGAAGACGCGAGATGTAAAGACCGACATCTAGGATTTTCGGGGAAACTAGCACATAGAGGTTCCGAATCTGGGGCCGTTCCATGTACCTAATTGCTGTTACCCGTAACTCCTAGGTTAGAATGTCACGATGAAATTTTCAGGTTAACTTCACCTGTCGTAGATATTGAATACTCTCTTCGAGGTGTCATTCTTTTGTACGCAAGACAATTTATATAATATATATTGTTTCTGGTTAGGGAACCTTCAATGCAGCATAGATGCTGCTCTAACGTCTTGTTTCCCATTTACCAGGACTGCTAAGAGTCGCCAGGCTAAAATGAAGGAAGGCTTCTTGGAACCTTGGCCAAAAGCTTAATGATGTGTATTTCAACTCAACAGTTGCTTGAAGGGAAGATTGCTTGCACGTAATACAAGATCCAGCAGAACGCAGAAGGTATTGGACCGCCCTCAACAGTATTAGAACTAACCATGGGAGGACTCAATTGGTACTGGAAGCACAATCGGGTTGAAAATCCTGCCTGCAGCTCCAATGAAGAAACTGAGCTATGATCAAAGATATAGTACTGAACTATAGAGTACGTCAGATCCCGAGAAAACCGTAATGCACGGTGAGAGAAACAGAAAACAGATGCTTCAGTTAAGTGACGTCTGACTATTGCGTGCAGATCTTGAGTCTAGACAGATACGTCTACTAGGTTTTCTTTCTCTCTCAACCAGCGTTACAATTTCACTTGTACAAGCGTCCACAAGGCCGTAGTCGTAACTAGAAATTTATTTCAAGGCGGGGGGGGGGGGTCTGGTGGGTTCAGTGAGTAACTATACATATAAGAGTACTGTGTATAAAATAGTACATTTGTATGAAAAAAGATTTTAGTACTTTAAAATTCAATTTTGAAACAAAAAAATCCTAAAATTTTGGGGGTAATCAAATCTTAGGGCTTAAATTTCTGGAGGTAGGTTGCTATACAAAAATAGCGTGCCAAGACTAAAAAGGGGACAATAGAGAGAGGAAAAGACTGTTTCATTCGGTTGGAAGCCGCTTACAATGAAATACCTCCAGCATGTAGTTCATGGGTAGCTTGAGCTTATTGGTAGTGTAGCCGTTAATTCCTTAGCGCATATACTTCTGGAGGGAGGCAATGCAGAAACACTCATCATTGACTACTTAGATCATGTACCTTCTAGATATAGCCTGTCATGCACAAATGTCCTGGTAAGGCTAAAGAGAGAGAGGGCAATAGAGAGGACAAGAGGCTATTTCACTCGGTTGGGAGCTGCTTCCAATCAAATACGTTCAGCGTTGTTGTTCATTGGCTGCTTCCACCCACTAAGTGAAATAGCCTGTTACTGTCTCTATAGCCCTCTCTTTCTAGCGTTGCCACGATTTTATGCTTGACAGGCTATATCTAGGAGGTACATGATCTAAGTTTGACTATATGGAGGTAGCTTGCAATGCATAAATATCGTGGTAGGACTAAAGAGAGAGAGGGCAAGAGGCTATTTTACTCGGTTGGGAGCTGCGTTTAATAAAAAACGTTCAGCATGTTGTTCATTACCTGCTTCCACCCAACAAGTGAAATAGCTTGTTACCGTCTCTATTGCCCTCTCTTTCTAGCCTTGCCACGATTTGGTGCATTGCAGGCTATCTCCAGAAGGTCGATGCTCTAAGTTTTTAGCCTTGGCACGATATTTGTGCATTGCAGGCTACCTCCAGAAGTACAAGCTCGATGGGTATTTGTCCATTTCAAAGTTAGAGCAGAGACTTCTGGAGGTAGACTCCAATGCAGAAATATCGTGCCAAGAACAAAAAGAGAGGGCAATAGAGAGAGAGAGAGTAAGAGGTTATTTCACTCCACATAGCTCATTGCAGCTCCTAATCGAGTGAAATAGCCTCTTACCCTTTCTATTGCTCTCTTGTTCTAGTCTTGGTACGATATTTGTGCATTGCAGGCTTAGATCATTTACCATCTAGATATAGCCTGTCAAGCATAAAATCGTGGCAACTCTAGAAAGAGAGACAGTAAGAGGCTATTTCACTTAGTGGGTGGAACCAGCCAATGAACAACACGTTGAACGTAATTCATTGGAAGCAGCTCCCAACTGAGTGAAATAGCCTCTTGCCCTCTCTCTTCTTTCTTACTTCGACATTTTTATTTGTGCACTGCAGGCTATCTCTAGAAAGTAAATGCTCTAAGATTGCAGGCTACGTCCAGAAGCTTGACGTCTGGATCGAGGTACATGCTCTAAGATGGTTAAAGATCAATAAAATGTTTTGTTCTATGATGGTTTGTCATGAACACCCAGCCTAGTAGTCATAACCATGATCTGTGGTCATAACTATGACAGTTGTCACTTGTCACAGGCATTTAATCTAATGCATTATATATTTATTGTACCTACTTTTAAAGTTTAGTATTTGTACAATATTAATAGTAATAATTTGTATTTTCCAACTTTTGTTAATTAGTTTATTTAAATACAGTTCTGATGGAGATCGATATAGGTAGTGATATAACATATGTAGATAAAATTTCTTTTCATTAATATTTTTGTAGGAGATCAAAGTTTAAAAAATGTTTGTTCGCCTTCTGGAAGTAACAAATCAAGATCAGCGTCTGTTGAATCGGGCCGAAGTGCTTCACGATCAAGATCCCGATCTGTATCGCCAGGTCAGTTAAATGGAACTACTTCACCACGTTCACGTAGCGGTTCAAGAGCTAAAAGTATTTCTAGGGCTTCAAGGTCTAGTTTTAGATCAAAATCTGGTTCACGTTCCAGATCAAGATCAAATCATTCTGGATCTATTTCACCATCAAGTAAGTGATTTTGTTTTCCTAAAAAAAGTGCATTCATTAGAGGTTGAATTACCCTACAAAATTCATCAACAAAGAGAACAACAAAAGCAAAATTAAACACAAAAGAAATATTGACCAAATTTCTCTAATACTGGAACTTAAGACAACCATATTATAGTAACAACTATACCATATGTATATGATCTGTCAGAACAACTGAAGAGATTAGGCAATAGATCTAATGTCAATATAACATTCAAAACAAGAAGCATTTACAAAATTCCTTGTGTAGTAACTTTTACTTTGGAAAAACATCTAGACCCCTAAATGATTAAGTAACTGAACACAAAAAAATACATAAAGAAAAACAATCTGAAAAATCTAAAATTTTTGAACATGTTAGAGACGACTTTTTTAAATTTGAAGACGTGAGATGTAAAGACTGACATCTAGGATTTTCACAACTGATGAAGGTTCCCTAACGAGAAACAATATATATTATATATATTGTCTTGCATACAAAAGAATGACACCTCGAAGTATGTTAGGGACCTTAACAATAAAATACAATTTGACAATTCAACAATTCTATACAAAGAAGAACACAACACTAAATGAACATAACATAGTTTGCCTTAGTTCTGTTAAATGAGGATGATTGTATCATTTCTACCTCCATAGAATTTAACCGTTCCTGGTTGCCGATAATTAAGGATGAACTTAATAAAAGTCAACTCCATTTGAACAATGCTATACTGGGATAGTTTGTAAGGTTTGCCTTCTTATATTAATGTTATCACTGAAACAACAAAATTCTCTTTTTATTGTGAATGTGGCCAAGTCGCTCCAAGAAGCATCCCATATAAAATCTGAAGAGATTGCTCTCCTCTTCTTTAATTTAATCATACATCAAATGAAAGCATCACTTTGCACTGAGGGCGATCTTTATTATTTGTCATAAAATATTCAAATAGCAAAATGCTTTCTCTTTTTTTGTATTTGGCGTTTTAATCATATATTTAAATAAATTATCATGTTGTTTCTCTTATTTTCAGAGCGTGAGAAGTCAAGGTCTAGATCACCTTCACCTTCAGCAAAATCTAGATCTCAATCTCCTGCTGATTCACACCATTCCCGGTCAAGATCCCGTTCAGGTTCTGCAAAATCTAGATCCCCATCTGGATCTGCTAACCGCGATGATGCAGTTAGAGCTTCAAAATCTAGATCAAGGTCAAAGTCAGTCACAAGAAATTCACGCTCGCGATCGGGCTCGAAAAGGTCTAAATCAGGCTCGGCGTCTCCAAATGTTCGATCTCGGTCTGGCTCCCGAAAATCAAAATCAAGGTCTCGTTCAAAATCTGAATCGCTTTCAAGAACAGTTAAATCTAAATCTAGATCGCGTTCTGGATCTGCAAAGATAAGATCAAGATCCGGCTCTAGAAAATCAAGATCTCGTTCAAAATCAGTGCAGTCAAACGTATCTCGAAAATCTAGAAGCGGTTCAAGAAGATCCCATTCTGGATCGGCTCGGTCTAGGTCAGGTTCGAGAAAATCTCACTCGAGATCTCGGTCAGCGTCTGGTTCAAGAAAATCCAGATCTGGTTCAAGGAAATCTAGGTCTGGCTCGAGAAATTCTCGATCGGGTTCAAGGAGATCTAGGTCTGGTTCAAGAAAATCTAGATCAGGTTCAAGACAATCTCGATCAGGTTCAAGAAAATCTAGATCAGGTTCAAGAAAATCTAGATCGGGTTCAAGGAAATCTAGGTCGGGTTCAAGGAAATCTAGGTCAGGTTCAAGAAAATCTAGATCAGGTTCAAGAAAATCTAGGTCAGGTTCAAGAAAGTCTAGATCAGGATCACGATCTAGGTCAGGTTCAAGAAAATCGAGATCTGGTTCTAGACGCTCAAGATCAGGTTCGAGAAGGTCAAGATCAGGATCTAGATCGGGCTCCAGACGGTCAAGGTCAGGTTCTAGAAGATCAAGGTCGGGTTCCAGAAAGTCACGATCGGGTTCAAGATCCAGATCAGGTTCAAGACGTTCAAGATCGGGCTCTCAAAGATCTAGATCGGGTTCGAGAAGGTCTAAGTCTGGTTCAAGATCTAGATCTCGTTCTGGCTCTAGACGTTCAAGATCAGGATCAGCAAAGTCCAGGTCACTTTCTCGCTCAAAATCAAGGTCACGTTCCCGCTCAAAATCGAGGTCACGTTCCAAGTCGAAATCACCAGCAGGTTCTAGATCAAGATCTAGATCTGGATCTGCTGTTGCCAAATCAAGATCGAGATCAAGATCAGGTTCCCCATCTAAAGAAGGTAATCATTGGTAAAAGTAAATTTTTAATACTGATTAAATCACTTTGCAGTCAATAAGAAAGCTCGAAAAAGGGCTATGGTTTCCGATTCGGACGATGAGGATGAACCTCAAAATAAAGCTAAAAAAACAATAGGAAGCGATGATGAAGATGTTGCCGCTGTAGAAGAACCTAAGGTAGGTGAGCCTGAAGAAGATAAGCAGCCAGCTGCTCAAGTAGAATATGATTCTGATGAAGGTGTGAGAAATGAGTAAGTGTAGTAAATTCATACTAAAAACGAAATTCCCGGCAATACTTTTTAGTGACAGAGACGAAAATCATGGTATGAACGACTTCGAACTTATGATGCAAAGGAAAAAAGAGGAAAGTTCTAAAAGGCGTAAAAGGAAAGATATTGATATTATCAATGACAATGATGACATAATAGCGCAATTGCTTTCAGATATGAGAAATGCTGCTGAGGTATTGTTTTGAACTGTTTGGTCAAATCTTGTTTACCTAAATATTTTATTTTTCAGGAAGATAGAAAATCAAACCAATCAGGAAGACCAGCTACTAAGAAAATTGGAATGTTATCAAAAGTAATGTCACAGTTAAAGAAACATGATTTACAGCTAGCTTTTATAGAACACAATGTATTAAATGTATTAACTGATTGGTTAGCACCTATGCCAGATCGTTCTATGCCCTCACTTCAAGTTAGGGAATCTTTGTTGAAACTTTTAGCAGATGTAAGTTCTAAAATTTGTTATCTGTAATCTCTGTAAAATATTGTGGGTTTTAGTTCCCTAGAGTGGACCAGTCTACACTAAAGCATTCTGGTATTGGAAAGGCTGTGATGTATTTATATAAACATCCAAAGGAGACAAAAGAAAATAGGGAAAGAGCAGGCAGACTGATTAGTGAATGGGCAAGGCCTATATTTAATTTATCAACAGATTTCAAAGGTATATATTAAAGGGAATATCTAGACAATTCATAATATATCAATATTTTTTTAGCTTTAAGTAAAGAAGAACGATTACAACGTGATTATGAACAAGTAGCTCCGAAACGAAGAAAGACTGACGAAGAAGTAGCCGAAGAAAGGAAAGAGCTCAATGAAGCATTAAATGAAGAGGGGAAGTAAGTTTACATTTTTTAATTTTTGCAAATTACTAGTTGCTATTTTATGAATTTACCAGACTATGTTTTGCTGGTTTTTAATAAGGCTTTTTGAATTATTGATATGTTGTCCTAATGCCTCAAACTATACACATTGTTATCTCTCTTACCGGTAATTCACAAATATGTTTCAGCAGTAAGTTTAAGTTAACGGGTAAACCAAAACTGTTTTGGTTTACTCCTTGATGATGACAGCATCACTGTTGAAACGTGCATTGAATGAAAAAAGAAAGGTTTGGGTTAGGGGTACAAAACTTTGTGTTTATATGTCTGTGGTTCCCCAGTTTTCCCACTCCACTCCAAGTGATTATTAAATTTTGCGATATCTTCACCTCCATACATCCGCGAACAGTATTTTATTTAATGTGGACTACCTCGAGTAGAAAATAACTACCGAATTTTTATGTTTACGTCAAGCAGAAAACTACTAGAACATAAAAAGAATTCATTTTGTCCTTACTGGAAAATAAATGAGTGCCATTGTAGCTATTTTGTGTTGTCGCATTGTTCAGTTGGCATGTTTCAGCATTTAGTTCAAGTTTAAAATTGTCACATTGACGTATCGCACCGCTCGCACAGCGCACATCTTGTTAACGTGGGACGCAGGCAGCCTAAGCAATAACAATGGTCAACAGTAGGGTGATTTTTTTTCGACTATGCCCAAATTATTCGTATAAGTTATAAAGGGTTCGTATTTTAAGTAAAAGAGGTTTTGAACCCCGAGGGGAAGTGAACACTACTGTAGTATATATAGATTATTGTAATGTTTTTATTTTCACACTCGGGTTCAGTTCTTGGATTTGTTTAAAAACGCAGTCCAACTCACTTCAATTTATTTCCACTACTTTAACACAATTTATATTCACAGAACTATTTACAATTTATCTAAACTATACGGTAGTCGAATACTGAATGAATGCTATGACCAGCTGTCCGTATTTATATATTTCACTCGGAATTCTCTAGTAAGTCAACGAGCCATCGGGAAATATGTTCTCGAAGTCTGTCGGAAGAATACCCGTCTCATTATTATTAAAATCCAGACTTTAAAATGCAGGGCAAACAGTTTTTCCCCTGACAGGATGAACAAATTCGATTTACCTATAGCCGTTATAGAGCCAATCTTTTCACCCAGTTTTTAAAATTCTGGAAAAATTGGGTTATGAATTTGGTGGCAGATCTTAAATTAACTTCTGCAAAATTATAACAAAGACTTAAAAAACATTAATTTTTGTGAATTGCCTTTTATTTATACCTCTTTACATCATTCTTATCAATAACCCATAATTAATCATTGTTTTAGGGAAACTGCATTTCGCAGTTTACTGTTAATAAGAATGTTTAACCTTACCTTCACAGCAAACACATTTACGCAAAAAATCGCGTATATCCTTTTATTTTCAAAATTACAAATTCACTGATCTACATGGTTAATCTTCAAAAACATTATTTCCAATACCTTTTATTTGCTATTTTATGTCACATATGTGCATACCAATTTTTTGAATTTCGTTATAGACCGCTCAGACCTGGTGATAAAGGTTGGGTATACAGAGCAAGAGTACCAGTTCCGGCTAGCAAGGATTATTTAGTTCGTCCAAAATGGCAAAGTGAAGTAGATATTACCAGGGTAAGTAAAATTTACGTACATTGGTGAAGACATAATTCTTGGAACATTATTTTTTGCAGACCACAAAGAAGGGTTTAAATAGGTTTGAGAAACATTACAGAAATTTCCTAGAAAATAAGAAATTAAAACGAACAAGAAGAGCTGTGGAAATATCCATAGAGGGAAGGAAAATGCCTTTGTAATTATAGTCAGCCAATTGAATTTTGATAATTTTTAGAAGTGTTCAAGTTCAACTAAGTTCTGTTAAGAAATTATGTCACGAATTACTTATTTTTTGAAATTGGTATCAGTTTGCATTGTAAATATGTGAAATATTTAGTTTTTCTACATTTTAAATTGCTGTTTTTAAAATTCTTATATAGTATGTAATTAAATGAAGAAATTAGCAGTTTAATTTTTATGATGATGTTATGTGATAACTAATAAATAATGTTCATTTGCTACAGAGCTTGACGGGGCCGATAAGTAAGTGCGAACGATGAGGGCAAAAGCTTTATATTTAATGTATTTCCACCACAATAATGGATCTTCGTTTAGTTGGAGTTGCTTTTATTTATATAGTTAATTGGTGTTTTCCTTTTGAAACTGTGCTGCCGTTTTCCGATTTCTCTACAACTATTTTTCAGTATGTCAGCCAGATATAAGTGCACACTTTGTGTTGGTTGTAAAATTGGAAGTTTGTGCTTGGTTCGTCGTTCCATGGAATCGGTTCTGCTCTAGCCTCAGTGGCAACAGAGGCTTCATCATCACGAAATCCAATTGCAGCTATTATAGCATCATGTAGGGATAGCAAACTTAATAGTTTGGAGTGAACTGGTTCGTTAATTTTCTCATTAAAAAAAAATTAATTTGTACATTGGGTCCAAAAATGAAACAATTTAATACAGTTTATTGTTTGGAAGGTAACAAGATCTGGAACTGTAGTCTTCAATTAAGTTTTGAATTATGCAAGCCCTGATTTGTGTATAATTTGTCCCTTTCGATTTGCAATGTATGTTTCAGTACATGTTTCAATTCAATGGGATCACGGGTGATACATAAGTTTTTGTATCGCTCATATTTTTCGTTCTTCGAAGGCATTAAATATTCCCCCACCCCTACCCGCAAGCATAATGTTAATATTGTTGACCATATGAAAATTTCGCTTATAACACCCAGCCGAGTGGCCGCATGGACGTAAACAAACCTCCGCAACAACTCCGTAAAATTTTACGGCACTTCCGGAAGAAGAGGCGACGTTCCGTTAGAACCCTAGTTTGAATGTTTGTCAAATAAATTTGACAAAAACAAAAAATTGTGCATCTCGGGCGAATATTCAAGAAATAACGTATAACTAATATACACATTAATTAACCACGACTCCAGACTTAAAGTTGACAAGTCTCCATAATATTGTTACAATGTTTAATTGACGGTACTAACTGGGGAATTCCTTCGAAATTACACCAACAAAATGTTAGCAAAAACTTCTTTCTGGTCTTTTACCGAAAATTCCATTCCTTTCGAAAGTTGGTGGCACATTAGGCAGAAAAGAATGCTACAGGAATAATCGAAAGTAATGGGGGCCTGATTTAAATTTGGCCGCACGACAGGAGCAGTTCAGTAGTGGAACAGCTGATGTACGTTTGACTCATGGTTGTAATATTTAGTGGAAGTCTTAGTCTTTTAGTGATTGTAAATTTTTGGTGAAAATAAAGGTTTATTTTCGGTGTAAATTAATTGCTTTAAAACCGAGTAATATATACTCACCATACAGGTTTGGTTAATCGTATTCTTTCTCGGAACATTTGTGATGAAAACATTCGGTAAAGGACAACCAGTAAACCATGTGCTGTAATTAATAATGTTGTTGCTCCCCTCCAATAAGCTTCACTGGAAACCGAATATCCTAATACAGACTTTCAAACTCAGTTTAGATACACTAAAACAAATCCAAAAGAAAATTAAACGATGAAGGAATGTACTCAAAGATTTGATAACTACTGTTCCTTTCAGAACTTCACGTAAATACGACCTCGAAAGAAAATCAGATTTGTGAGAAAACCTTTAAAGTTTCATTCTGATCAGCTATTTACTACATAAAAATTGAAACCTTTGACCAAGTTTCAGAGTTCTAACGTGTTTTAAACATTAACTATAGGCGATTGAAAAATGGGCATTTTTTAGTTTTTTGCAAATAACTTAATAACTAATTCTCCAATAAGCTAGATGAATAATCATTTAGTAGCTATTGAAAATACATATAAAACAAATTTACACTAAAAAAATTCATTCAGTTGATGAAAAATGACAAAATTGCGATTTCAACTTTAAGCACCCTATATAATTAATTAAGGATTAAAAATGTCTTCTTTAGTTTTTGTGTGTTGTTATATACCTTCTTCAAGAAAAACCACTCAAACACCTGTGGAATTTTTCTGCAAAAATAGTTTAAAAAAATGTTGAAATGCATTATATGAGCTTTCAGGGTATCTTTAGGCGTATCACATACCTCTGAGTTATTTAAATTAAAATTCGTCAAAAACTACTGATCTTGTGCCCATACAAACTTGAACAACATAAACTATCACATTTTCAAGTTTTTCTGACTTCTATCGATTAAAACTCCATTTTTTGGTATTCCATTTATCTAAATTTATTACATACATTCATATTATGCTAGAAAAATCAATGTCTGCATAAAATTACAATTTTCAATAAGATTACTTATTATAAGAATAAAGTTTCACAGGGGGACCACTTCAAAATGACCAAATATTTCAATTACTATATTTATCTTTTAAATTTTGGAAAACTGAGCTAAGGGGTCTCTAGATCAAGTTTTCTACTTACTTAATTTCATCTGGTGAAATAATACGACCATTAAAAAAAAGATCTTCCATAGGTTTGACTGAAATTTTGCAAAAGCTACCGGGGCTGCAGTATTTTAGAACGTAAATTGGGTATGAGATCTGCCTTCTGAATTAATAAGAATGTTTAAACTATAAAATAATAAAAAAAAATATATACGATTAATTGCTTTTTTTTGTATTTCGGGTAATGGTTCCATTATCTAAGCAACCAATTAACAAAGTTGAGCGTTACAGTAGCTCATTTTGTAGGTTTTTGATTTCTTTACAACATTGCCTGTAATATGTTTCACGGTTAGATTTTGTGTAAAAGGTAAAAAACTAAATTGTTACCGGTATTTTGAGGTTTTTTGTTAAAAAAAAAAACAAAAAGCGTCTATAAAATTTTTTCATATTTTATCTTTAAAACACCAAAAGGGCTTTTAGTCTGTAAATGACCTGAGCTATATACAAATTAATTTAATATCTCTGCTTTACAAAGTTCGACTCCATTCATTGGAAAAATATATTCTGACGGGTATTCATATTCATCTAATATCTGGTGCAATCAGCATTCATCCGATATCTGGTGCAATTGGCGTTCGTCCGATATTTCTGGGAATCCGATTTGTTTGGCTGTCGAGGCCGACGGCTAACGTTAATGGGAATTCATCGAATTTTATCGAAGCTTCGAGAACACATTTCCCAATGGCTCGTTGACCTACTAGAGAATTCCGAGAGAAATTAATAAAGACGAACAACTGACGTAGCATTCATTCAGTATTCGACGGCCGTATAGTTAAATAGGGATAAATTGTAAAGAGTTCTGTGAATATAAATTGTGTAAAAGTAGTGGAAATAAATTAGATTGAGTTGGACTGTATTTTTAAATAAGTCCGAGAACTGAACTAAACCCGAAGAGAAGTGTAAATAAAAACATTACAATATTTTCATGACTTATTAAATTAAGTATGTAGTGGTATATAATTTATTATTTCAAATATAATTTCAATAACAATACTTTTAGTCTTCTTTTAAAATAATATAACCCAACAAACAATGAATCAAAACTGTATCTGCACTATTAGAAAACCTGATGTTTATTTCTTGAATTTAAGAATTAATTTATAAGTTTTCTGATAGCATTTAACAGTTATGTTTTTACGTACAATATAAATTTATGGAAGTAAATATATTTTTTACATAAATATAGTATTATCCTTACAACAAATATTTTCTTAATAATCACAGTTAATAATTTTTTAGAAAATATTTTCAAGACATCTGTAACTAAAGATCTAGTAATATATAGTTCTTTTATCTCAAATATACATATATTGACAATTGTAATAAAAAACTATAAATAACAAAACAAATATACATACAATGAACCAACTCACCAATATTGGAATTTTTTTGATCATTTAAAGTTTTGTTTCAACAATTTTAACATATCAACATCGGCCATTTTTTAAACTTACGTGCATACATACATGAACCAACTCACCAATATTGGAATTTTTTTGATCATTTAAAGTTTTGTTTCAACAATTTTAACATATCAACATCGGCCATTTTTTAAACTTACGTGCACTAAAGATCAAAATTTCTAAATACTTTTTATGATACAACAAATTGACACCTAATCTTTCTAAACAAGTTCCTTATAACAAATATCTTCTTAAATCTCACAGTCAATCAGTCCAGCTGCATGTCCTTGTTATGGATATTTTTAACTTCGTCTAGTACAAGATCAACAATTTCGTTCGATGTATGAAGGGTAATCTTCTTTGATATTATACCCTTCGGATTTATAATGAACACGGTTCTAGAAAATGTAAACTGATTTAATAAAGCATTGAACAAAATCTGATATGTAGAAATGAATAGCAATATTTTATAAGCGTATCTTTAACCAATCATATTTACCTTTATTTAAGCATCACCTAATTATCAATGCTATAAACAGCTTTAAGATATATGTTTTAAAATATTTATTCCATATTTGGATATGTTTAATTGTCTCTGTGAGTATGGTCGTTGCGATACTACTGATATGATAACAGTATCGATACTTTGGTTCCGTTACCTAGTATTTTTGGTATCGATACTTTGGTTCCGATATCAGGTATTTTTGGTATCGATAATTTGGTTTCGATAGGTATTTTTGGTGTTGATATATTTTCCTCCGATCCGTGGATCGGTATTTATGTTTCGATACCAGTATCGATACTCTGACGGTATTTACCCCTGCTAAATTGATATTTTCCCGGATTTTAAGGTTGCCCGTACTAAGTATATACTTAGTAAAGGGTGTTCCAATTTGAGGTTCATTTTTAAATTTTTATTAAAATACACAAATTATTTGAGAAAGATCAAATCTTTTATTTCAAATGATAGTACAATTGTTTCGGTTTAGTAATGGAAAACAATATCTTGTAAGTGAACACCTGCTGCTGTATGACAAGCTTCTAATCTTTTGCCAAAATTTTCGATAACTTTCTGGCATAACTGCGGTTCAATTACTTGAAAACAGTCAATAATGTTCTGCTTTAGGTCATCAATTGTTTGCGGATCGTTGGCACAGACCTTTTCTTTCAAATACCTCCATGTGAAAAAATCTAGAGGTGTTAGGTCGCAAGATCTAGGGGACCAATTATTCGATTACCAAATTTCTGTTTCAAAAGATTGATTGTTCTGCTGCTGAATGTCTGTTGACTGTATTTCTTGCGTTATCTGAATCTTGTAAGCATGCAAAATGCAAAATTCTGAATGAAGTGGGTTTTGGAATGTTCAATTGCTCTGCACGATGACGAATTGATGTATTGCTTTTTCATCTTTTACTGAACAAGTTTCCACAAATTTTTGAACAATTTTTCCAATATTAACATTTGACGGACAATTTTCTCTTTCCTATTCTGAAATTTTTTTCCAACTTCTGCACATCTTTCACCAAATTTAAAATAATTTTTAATAATAAACACGCGTTGCTCAATCGTATATCTCTCCATTTTTAGGGTTCCGTATATACAATATACGGATACACTTATAATATCACTCCGGATTTCTGCCGCTGCTACATAACAGCAATTTTCTCCTAAACTACTGGACGGAAGAGGTTGAAATTTGGTATCAATGTATTATAGTTTGGTGACCCGATCGGGAGTACATATCGTAAAAGAAGAAATTTTGATTATAGGGGTACTTCTGGGGGAAAAACTAAAAAAATCGGCCGTTCCCCCCCTGATCTCCGAAACTACTGAGCCTAAAATTTTGAAAAACATAGGAAATATAGAACGTTGCCGGATCTTTACAGGAAAAATAAGGAGAAACCATCAATATTAATTTTGGGGGACAAATTATAGAATAAAATGAAAATTTAAAAATACATTTTTTTTTCAAACGCATCATGTAATATATCAAATGAAAGGTCCCATTCTGAGGAACACATATATTTTTTTCATATTTAAAAAAAATAGTTAAAAAGATATTACTGAAAATATACCAAAATTTACCCAGTCCATACCCAAATAGAGGTATAGGGTCTGACCTGAAGTTTACTGGAAAAATAAGGAGAAATCTCTACTTTTAATTTTGGGGGGAAAATTACAGAATTAAATGGAAAATATAAAATTAAAATTGTTTCTAATCCATCATGTTATATATCAAATGAAAAGGCTCATTATGACGAAAACAAATATATTTTTTTCATAATTTTATAACAAGTTAATTAAAAGGTGTTAACAAAAATATAATTTTTTTCCCATCCCCCCCCGTATCACCGAAACTTTAAGCAATAAAATTTCATATAGCCCCTTACCTGAACTTTACTGGAAAAATAAGGAGAAACCCCTAATATTCATTTTGGGGAGCAAATTATAGAATTAAATGGTAAATAAAAAATTATAATTGTTTCTAACGGATCATGTAATATCACAGGGCTCATTGACGAATACAAATATATTTTTTAAATTTTTTTAAAATGAATATTTTAAAATATATTTAAAAAAATTACCCATTCCCCTCTTTATTCCCCAAACTATAAGACCTTTTTGTTTAAAGGAAAAATACGAAGAAATCCCTAATATTAATATTGGGGGGCCAAATTATAGAATTAAACGTAAAATAAAAAAAAATAACGCATCATGCAATACATCAAATGAAAGGGCTCATCATGAGGAATACAAATGTATATTTTTTATATTTTTAAAATTAATTGTTTACAAGATATTAACATAAAGATATAAAAAAAATTATTTCTCGCTTTATTTCCGAAACCATACCATCTAAAATTTTGAAAATAATTAGGGGCACTGGGGCTCACTTGAAATTTATAAGAAAAATTATTAGAAAACCCCTATAGTAATTTTAGGGACAAATTATACAATTAAATGGAAAATAAAAATTCAATTTTCAAACACATCATATAATATATCAGATAAAGGGCTCATTATGTGAATTACAAATATATAATATTTTTAAATCATTTGTTTAAAAGATATTAACAAAAATATTAAACATCGACTTAATTCCCACTTTAGAAACTACATTATTTAAATATTGAAAAATATATTTTATTTGTATTTTTAAATAATTTCAATAACAGATTTAATAATTTATAATTTAAAAATTGACATATTTTACCCTTTATCTTCCAATCTACAGAGACTCAAAATTCAGACAGTAGAATATAGAAGGCTTCCCCGAAAGTTTATTAGTAAAACAAGCCTCTAATGTTAATTTCTTATGAAAATCAAGCGAATCCTGAAGCAGATAAAATAAAAAGTCTATGTGTGGAAAATCAAAGTGTATATTTTTTATAAATTTAAAACGCTTCCTTAAAACGATATTCGGGTAAATATAAGAAAATGCACTCATTCCCTGCTTGTCTGAAACTAGAATATTAGAATTTTGAGGGTGGTACGAAACCCTTAGTATGCGAGTCCAACTCGCACTTGACCAAATTATTAACCGGAATATTCCTACTTGTTATCTGTCAAATAACATATATTCTAGTACAAAAAGTATAAATGGGGACAAATTTAAAAATTAACCTCAAATTGGAACACTATTAAGTATATAAGTATATATCCCTCATATACTTAATACTAAGTAATTGGGTTCCCTGCTAAACTGGTATACCTTTTTCGATACCCCTTGTGATACTTTAGTGGTAACGTCCCTAACTGTTACCATGAACAAACCTTACACATTTACATATTTATGGAAAATTTTGAATAAATAATTTTATTAACCAAAAATTAGCTGATGGTCTGGTAGGGTTATCTTGGCGATATATTCGATATTTGGGAACACAGGCGTGAAGAGTAACAAAAATTATTAATCGACCTAAACAGCAAAGAACGATAAATTTTCATTAAAAATTCAACAAAATAAACTAACTTCCCCAAAAATATTAAGAACAAAAAATAAATTTTTATTCGAAACAGAGGTTTGTAAAAAACCAAATCATATCAATAGTTACCTCAATTTCAATTTAAACCACCCCAATACTGTTTTCATTGAATCACTATATGAAAGAACAATGACAAATGGTTCTGATAACAAAACCCAATAAAGACAAAACTATTATAAAAACTGTTGTTGCTGGAAATTTACCCTACAGAATTTGTCAACCAAGAGTCAAATGTTGAGGACCAACACCAAACTTCCCTAAGTAATATTGAAACTCGACAACTACAGTACAGTAACTATACCATATATACAGGAAGTAAAATTGCATTTACAATATTCCTTGCGAATGTAATAAACTTTACATTGGAGGAACATACAGACCTCCAAATGTACGAAAAAATGAACAGAAAAATTATATAAAGAAACGACAATTCGAGAAATCTAAAATTTGTGAACTACTTGGGACAAGTTGACAATTTGATAATATTATGCAAAGATGAACACAACATAAAACAAAAATTAAAAGAGTCTGCCTTAATTCTGTTAAATGAGGACGATTGAATCGCTTCTATTTCCGTAGAATGCAATCGTATCTGGTCTGGTGGCCGATAAATAAAGCGGCAATTAATAATAGTAATCTTATTTTGAACAACTTTATATCGGAATATTATTAACTATTCCAATATAAAGTTGTTTTTTCCTAGGATTGCTCATATGAAGTTAATGGGATCACTGGCTCCGTGTTCGAACTATACCATATTGTTATAAAATGTATCCACTCCCTTCCTGGCGATAGCAACGTATTGATTCCAAAGAACATAAAACACGAATCTCTAGAATCTTCAAAATGAGCAAGAACTAGCAATCTCGACGTTGGGCAACAACATCTAGAACGAGCAGGAAACTCAACGTATGCTATATGAGCCGATTTTAGTAGAGTTAATTAGTTTATTGCATTCAGCTTATTTGTTGTTATGATTTCGACCTGTTGAAAATAATTGATGTTTTACGTGTAAATAAAGGTTCTAGAAAGTGAAGTGAATATTAGTTTTTAAAATTAATTAATTGAACCCACGGAGTTTATAACAATATTATATTTCCAGTTTTTTTGTCTCTTGAGAATGGCTCCAAAGTAAGAGCCGAAATGTTGAGTATTTCACAAAAGATGTGGTTCTCACCCGAAACTTCGCCCAGTTCACATATATACAGGGTGTCCCATGAAAATAGTTACCTGTAACTCAAAAAATATCGATATTAAAATTCAGAAAATTTGGCAACGACGACAAGCCGATAGGTTCTATTTGACTAAAATATTTTCAGAACTGTGGCACTTCCGGTTATAACGGAAGTAGACACCACAACTTTCTTATATCAAATATAACACCTTGTATGTTATTGGAAATTTGGATGCTACGTTAAATTCTAGATGAATTGTATTGACCACATGCTATCTCTAAATTTAACCTTTCAAGATATTTGCATTTTTATCTCAAAAATGACAGATGCAGTCCTGCGGGTAATCAACAATTTTCGCTAAACAAGCATCTTTTTAAAAGAGTTTTTTGGTATGTCATATTGGAAAACTCAAACCAGCAAACAGCGCTTTAGGGTTACCGGTTAAGTTGGCTATAGTTTGACTGGTGTTGAAGACTGTCTTTATTTGATGTCGGTGTAGAATCCGTGCTATTTTGTCAGTCACTCCTCGAATGTACGGAAGGCAGGCTTTCCGGTGTTGTTGGCCTGTGTCTGATGGGGTTGGTGTATTCGGGGGTTGTTGCGATTCACTAATTATGCGCGCAATGTGGTCTGGATGATAACCGTTTTGTCGAAGGATTTGTTGAAGATTATTAAGTTCGCTTTGTTTATTGTCAATATTAAGCGAATAGATCTAAGAGCCAAAGATTTCATTACAGAACTCAATTGGGCAGGGTGGTGGTGTGATTGGGCATTTAACTAGCGATTGGTATGGGTTGGTTTCCTATAGACGGTATGTGAGAATCTGCCATTGCTGGACATTAACAAACGGGAGCGAAGAATCGGACTCGATTTCCATTGTAAATTGAATGTTAGAATGTACTATTGAGGTGTTATGGAAAGAAGTCTAACGAATCTCTGCCATGAGGCCAAATGACAAATGTATCTTCAACATATCTAAGCTAGCAGGAAGGTTTTAAATCAGATGAGTTTAGGGCCTGGGTTTCTATTCGGGGCCCCACGTACTTGTTTGTACAGAGTGTCTTGAAATGAAAAATATGTGTTAGACGAACAGTGCTGTACCAGTTTGATGATGTCAGAAGAAATATTGTGTTTTGTTATTAGAATATCTAACGTTTCTGAAATGGGGACATTGGTGAAAAGAGATACAACATCGAAGCTAACCAGGATATCATTTTCTGAAATTCTATAAGCGCATAATATATCTAGAAAGGAAGAAGAGTTCTTTACGTACGAGCAAGCTTGTTCGGCTAGAGGTTGGAGGGTTTTGGCTAAGTACCGGGCTAATTCTTGGGTCGGGGATTATACCGAACTGACAATGGGCCTAAGAGGAATGTCCGGCTTCTGAATCTTGGGTAGTTCGTAAATTTTGGGAAGTTTAGAAGACTTTTCACCAGAAATGATGGTCTTTTTGACGTCAAGAGGAAGAGGTGTTCTGTTGACGATTTCCTTGGTCTTTTTCTCTGAGTAAGTAGACGAATTATTGTTAATTAGTTTGTAATCTGGAGTGTGGAGTAGAGATTTCATCTTGTGAACATAGTCCTTAGTGTTAAAAAGAACAGTCACGTTTCCTTTGTCGGCAGGAAGAATAGTTATGTCATCTTTGTTACGTAGTGTTTTAATGTATGTCTTTCATTGGAACTTAGGTTTGATTTTGGTGGCTTTGATGTGCGGAGTACTCTAACAATGTCTTGACGAGTATCTTCAGCCTCAATATCTGTTAATTCAAACAAAGCTACCTTAACTTGAGAAATGATTCTTTCAGCTGGGATACTTTTTGGCGTCACTGCGGAATTGAAATCTTTGGATAGGACGTGTAAACTGGTAGAGTCTAAGGAGAAGTCAGAAAAGTTGTGGACGGTCGTCTGAGGGAGTCAGGTGACAGCAGCTTTTTGTTTTGTAATAAGTCCTGTTAGTTTATGTTTTTGTGTCACTGTTTTACTTCGAAATGCGATCAAAATTATCCCACAAAATTGGATGAGGGTTGAAAGTATGTAATGACGAGTAGCAATGATAAAAATTTCGGTTCGTTTGGTCAAGTTGATATCTGATTGAATGGACGGAATTTGGTAACTGGGCGAAACTTGCTTTGTTAAGAATACTGGAAACTGAACGTGAAAAGGTGTGATGTTTTAGTTTGAAAGTGCTCGGAATGATGTTATGGGTTCTGCAAGATTTAAGGAAAGCAAGATCACAAAGAAGCAGAGATTTTAGAATGAGATGTTTGCTGTTTTAGTCAGTTGGAAGAAATCCTCCCAGTAAAGGCGAATGAAATGTTCGGAGAGGGTTGTTCCGCGGTCATTATTATGAACTAGGCAAGGTTCCGGGTGAGAATCGCCCCTGAATTTATTAAATGCTCGACGTTTCGACTCCTGCTTTGGAGTCATTATCACGAGACAAAAGTGAAAAAGAGTTGCAGAGTCTAGATCGCACACGGGGCCTCAATAGGCCTACTCCCCAAGAGTCACTAGGTAACTTAACTGAATTTTACTCTGCTCTGCTTATTTTATTTATAGTTATCGGTGGGTTAGAAGGGGATGTCACGTGATTATATAGGAAGTTTTTATAAAATATTATTTAAAATATCTTTATGAGATAAATTGGGTTAAATCTTTGTGTTAAGCTTAATAAAATAATGAAATATTTAAGCATTATAGATCACTTTTACAATGAAAAAAAAAACAAACAAATCTTCGTAATATTTCAAATTCTAATTGAGTAAATTAATACTATGTGACACAATTAGAAAAACTTAAAAAAAGTCAAAAGTCATAATTAAAATTAAATAATGGTAAATCGTATTTCAAAAAGAGCTATTGTACCCCAAAACTCTGTTACGATGTGGCTCATAAACAATTCCTGCTGCACTAAAAAATTGTTCACTTGGAACGCTTGTCGCAGGTGATGATAAATATGTGCGAGGGATATGACTGAGACCTCCAAACTTTTTTCTGTTAAACTGCCAATACTTTAGCTGATCTTGGTCTCTTGGTAATCTTTTTTCTGACACATATTCTATAAGCAAATTAGCTTTCGTATCTGCTATTTGATTTTCAGATTGCTCATCGTCATCATCACTATCTATCTATATATTAGCAATAGACTCTTCTAGACTCTGGCAATGTTCTTTTCTAACAGTAATTGGTTTGTCTTCAGTATTTATTGCAGTTGCTCTGAGAGTTACTTCGGTTTCTAAATCTGTAAGCAATTTCTCTTTTATTTCTTTTATGAGAATATCACTGAATAATTTACCTTTGTACCGTGGGTCTAAAAATGTGGCTACTTGCAACAATACATTTGTATCAATTTTAGAGAAAACGATAATCTAATTCGTTCTTCAAAGCAGACACAAAACCAAGAACGGCGGATACACTGATATTGAGACTTTCCTGGATCTCGCCATACATTTGATTCACTGCTGGTACTAGAGGAATAACGTCAGGTATACATGTATTTTGTGAGCTAAATTTTTTTGTAGTGTCTTCCAGAGGTTTCGGCACTTTTACTAATTTCGGCATAAAATTTTTCAATTTTATTATTAGAAGAATAAAGCGACAATGAATCCTGGATGCAATCAAATCTTTCCAACATGTAATAGCTGGAATTCCAGCGTATCGGTTAGTCTTGTTTTCCTACATTTTGTAAGTAACAACTTTTTTAATAGCTTCTTTAACCACCAAATGTAACGGATGTGTTGTACAGTCGATATTATGCATTTCAGATAAATATCAGGCGCGCATTCTCAAAATCTTGTAACTTTATCGTAAAGCTAGCTGCAAACAGGGTCCGTAAAATATTTTCCGGCATTTAGAACATAATTTGGAACAATGTGATCCATGAATCGTCGGAATCATAATTCTTCTACGTGTTGAAAAGATAAATCTGATAAAGCTAACATTTCAGCAATCAAATAGTCAATTTTTATTGATTTGGGGGTTTGTATTATCCCACATTTTAGGTTTTTCCATGTATTCTTTGAAATAAGTTTGTTTAAATTCTCTTTTTATCGTTTGTAAAGATGTTCCCAGTCGCTACTCTTCTTAGCGGAGTCTTCTTCACAGAATAAATCATATTTTTGAGGATGCTTCTTTGTAGATGATTTTTTAATGAAGTTGTGCCTTTACCTTTACGAGAATACTTTCCGTCACAAATTTTACACTTCGCACATTCATTATCTATAATCACAAAATAATTCCAAATTACAATACACTTCTTTGTAGACATTTTTTAAAACTCATGCACCAAAACCAATCACAAACGTTATCTGTGCTGCCCACTGTCACACTAAGCTATAAACAAAACAAAAGAGATTAAATATGCTATAGAGAGGCCATTGATGCAATTTTCATAGAAAATATTTAAGTTAATCTGCGTTTGCGCCATTTAACGTTGAATAAAAAATTTTCAACTCAGAATACATGTTGAAATAATTAACAAGCAATGCAGCTATCGTTTACTCTTCGTAAATATGTCTAAGGGTGCGTTTATGTTGGAGATGCGATAAGTGATAAGAGCATCGACGTGAGCAACGGCAAAAGCATAGCGTTGACCCCCTGCTTGTATGGGGTGTTCATGTTGAAGCTTCGATAATAGCGCACAGTGATGTTCAATACTAACATTGCATTTTACCAGTTAAAACATTGTTTAAAATGAGCGACTTCGAGCAATAAATTGATTTCATAAAAAGAAATATTTAATTATATCATAAACCCTTTAATCATTAATAAAAAAATGAGATTGTAATAACACTATTTATATTGCAAGTTGCATCTTTGTTATCTTTTACGATTTAAATAATTTATGGTTATTAATTATTATAACTAGAAATTACATGTGTTAAGTAGAGTAGTACACAGTACTAGACTTCGCCGAGGAAATAAAAATAAAGTCATATTATTATTATTAATATTGTAGTATTCAAATAAATAGTTTTTAAAAAATAGAAGCATTTTTTAAAACATATTAAGTCAACGGCTTATAAGTAATTCATTTCAGTATTAAATTAAATATTATTAATATTCATTTGTAATAATATCGTTTTCATGTTTTGATCCCCCAATAGGGACATGACAAAAAATTCACTGATTAAAGTATCAACGTCCATATTCGACTGCAAGAAAAGAAAATACGTTGGTCGATAATCGCCACTCTTATCGTTGGTAGTGTCTCAAAAACGATTTATCGCCCTGCTCCAATATAAACACATCTGTGGTAAACAGGTTTGTGATTTTCTTCGCTCTGCTAGTATCGACGCTCTTATCACTTATCGCAGCTCCAACATAAACGTACCCTAAAGCAGAAGTAGGTAATATCTTTGGCGGGCGTCGGACACAGAACTAAGCTACTTTTCTCTACTTGGTAGTGACTTGTACAGTCTATAACTATCATACTTTAATGCCGTTTGTTATGAGAGTTAACTCTTATAGAGGTCAATAACTTTTGTCCATAACAGATTATGTTTCTTTCCAAAGGTTTATGTGCAATATTTACCGCTGCGTACTCTAAAAGAGTTACGATCCTGTATCCGTGGTCTTGGAACCAAATATCCGTATTTAGATCCGTATCCGTGAATATACATTTTTAATGATCCGGCACATCACTATTGAGGTGTGGACTTTCTTTATCAGTCTGGCAGTTGTTTCCAAAACACACTTATTCTTTAATATGTGTTACGATGCCTACCACCACAACTCATTATTTGAAGTTCTTTCAGCCGCCCATTCTGGGACAGACGTTGTAAACAGCTGCCTACTATAGATCAAACGCTGTTAACTTGTTGGTCCACGGGCGGTATTTGCTTCTCCTCCTACCACCAATATCCGGGAGCTACTCTACTATACGCCACCTAGGGACCCGCTATTTCTGGGGTTACAGGCTCCCCCAAGAAACACTAATATTTCTGGGATGTATTAATATAGGACCATACATTTCTGGAATATATTAATGTAGGATCACTGGGTCTTGTGCCATACTCTACTAGTATATTGGTGTCACATTTAGAGAAAATACGAAACATCGTACGATGGTGTAACGTTAACTAAATGTTCAATTTTTATGAATTACTAGCCGTTACCCGCGGTTTCACCCGCGTACGGAATGTTGAAGTTTTCGCAAAAAGAAATCACTTATGAGACATATGGATTACCCTAAATAAAAAATTTTCTAACTTGTTTGAACCACCCTACTTAACTATAAATCCACCATTCCCGAATATATTTCACCCAAACTGCAAGTTTATTCGACATTTTTTTAAATCTCCTTTAATAACTGTAACCCTACTTCACCCTATATTGCTTTAATCATCATTTATATGCAGCTTTTTCTAACATTATGTTAAACACACTCTAATACAATCTTGGCTCTCCCCATATTTCAGATATTCCATACAACTGTTCATGGTCTACTCTATATAAGAATTATTTTTTAACTTTTTTACATACAACTTGATGGAAATACCTGTTTAACACTTGGTGTGTCACAAATTTAAAAACACAGTTTTCCACCCTAACACCAAACTTTTATTTAAGCACTCACCCAAACTGCAACTTATTATTAGCCACCCTATATACTAATTTTATTCAACTTTTTTTTAACCGTTTTGTATAACTAAGTCTACTTCCATCTACATTAAAACCATCCAATATACACTGCTGCCAATTTGTCAAACATTACAACTTATTTTTGAACCACCCTGCATAAGCATACATTTTCTCTACAAAATATTTCAACCACCCTGTTGTGCATCTGCTTAGGGGCCGCCAAATATAACATTTTTTAAACACTTAACTATAACTCTGGTCCACTTACTATTTAATATATACAACTGCGTATGGAATACTATTTTTGAACCACCCTTGAAAGTATAATTTGTCTCGACCCTGTATTTCAACCACCCTTTATATGCAGCTTTTTCTAACATTGTTTTAATCACACTGTATGAAGTATAATTTTACTTCGACCCGTCAGATATTACATATATCCAACAGCTCATGTTCTATCCTACAAAAAAATATATCCAACCTGTTTAACTATAAATCTACTCCACCCACTATTTCAACCACCTTGTATTTGCAACTACTTATCGGCCACCCAGTATACCATTTTTTTTACCACCCTGTATAACTATAAACCCATCAATCTCAAATACATTTTACCAAAACCGCAACTGGTTATGGGGCACCGAAAATAACAATTTTGTTCAACATGTTTTTGAATCACCTTGTATGTCTTACACCTACCCTGTATACGCTACTGCTTATTGGTCAACCAATATAACATTTTTTAAATAATTATCATAACACTTCTTCATCCTATGTTTCAACTATCCTTTCTTTGCAACTTATTATGAACTATGCTATTTCACATTTTTTCCTTATATTTTTTCAAGATATATTAAAGTATAATTTTTCTCCACACTTCATTTCAACCACCCTTCATTTACAACTTTTTCTAACCTTGTTTGAATGACACTGTGTAACTATAAGTTTACTGCGCACCATACTTCAGGTACTCTATATATGCAAATGCTATATAACAAAATGTTTCTAGCATTTTTTATCCACCCTGTATAATTCTAAGTGTAAGCCACCCTATATTTCAACAACCTTTTATATGCAACTACTTATTTGCCACCAAATATAACATTTTTGTACGACCCTGTATCCTTAGAACCCTACCCCACCCCATATTTCAACCATCCGGTAAATGGAACAGCTTGTAGATCATACCATTACTATAAAATATTTTTAAACCCACCTGTATAACTGTAATTATACTCCGCTACATATTTCAACCATCCTATATATGTAACAACTTGTGGATATAAAACAAGTTTTTAACCACAACATAAACTATAATTCCCCTCCACCTTATATTTCAAACACCCTGTATAAACAACTGCTTCTAACATTAACACATTTTTTTTAAGTTTCACTTCACTGTATAAATATTCTACCCTTTTTCAACCACTTGGTATATGGAATTATTTATGGCCCACTCAATGTAACTTTCCACTGCCCCATATTTCCACCACATCGTATATATCCAGCTGCTTATCGGACACCTAATATAACTTTTTTTAGATTTTTTAAATTCATGTAATTCAACTCCGCTCTAAGTTTCCTATATACAGAACACCCTGTAAAATTACGCTTGATATATGTTGATTTTTGTTAAATCGAAACATGTTACATTTGCACATTCCGAATTTTGAATAAAAGCTAAGCTGATGCCAGTATCTAATATTTTGTGCGTGCGTTGGAACTAATTGCGTAATTGAATTACCCAACATGGTAGAAGTTTTTTCGCTATATCTACCGTTTCTATCAATTTAAAGAGATAAAATGTCTACCAGATTTTAAGTCAAACTATAGGCTTCGCAACAAAAAAAGATTCAGCAAAATCAGTTAAGTAGTTCTTACGTGATGCCCGAACAAACAAACAAACAAACAAACAAACAGACAAACTTACAATTTTATAATAGTATAGATTACTTTGGTCATGGTGGCCAAATAAGCGTGCAAGGTACTATACTATATCGCAAACAACTCACTCAATGGAGAGATTTGAGGTAAGACAATTATAAACAAAGCTATATGGAAATTATTTTCAGGTTTCTAAAACGGCCGCTATTTGGCGAAACCGCCATCTTGAATTTGAAAACTGATGTTTTCTGAATTTCGACTTATTCATAAAAAATATAATTGCTTCTTAACGATGAGATATATTTGCGTTATTTTTATTGAATTATTCTAATGTTTTTCTAAATGACTTTTAGTAATTCTAAAACGGCTCAACGGATATTAACAAGCTATTGAAAAGATCTAGGTATATAACTTAAGTAGTATCTGAGGAGATCAATTGCAACAAGCAAAGAAAGTGTCTATATCTTGTTCATGAAAGAAGAAATTGTGACCCGTTCTACAAAAACAAATGTATAATGGTAACATATATTGTAAAACAAAAACTGAAAAAAAAAATGTTCGAGAAGAAGGGAGAGAGCTGTCTCCACCACAAACCTTGACGATAAATGAAATTTTGATACCTACAAAATATTCTATTTTTCTTGTCCCTCCAATGAAAATGCTATTCTGCATTTCTTGTGACCCCAATGAATATACGCTTCTGCTTATTTCTGGTAAGTGTAATTAGGGGCGAATTTTTGGTACCGATACTTTTTTCAGATACTTGGATGCCCATATGGGTATTTCTGTTTCAATACTAGCATCGATACTTGTTGAAATCCAAAATCGATGTTTAGTAATGTTAAAGTGACTAGAGTACGTGTACTCCGAATGTATGTCCAGCTAAGCTAATTTGAAAGAAGTCGAATTATTGTTTTACGAGAGGCGGGTTTTTCATTTCGAGAAATCGCTAACCGCACGAACAGAAATCCAACTACTGTTATGGGATGTTGCCAAGCGTGGTTTGATAATGCCCAAAATCGGAGAAGAGTAGGCACCGGACGTCGAAGGGGCACAAATGAAGTTTAAGATCGACGTCTGAGACTTATGGTCTTTAGAGACCGATTTTCGACAACTCGAAATTTGGCTGATGAGTGGTTAGGAGAACAAGGCCATGTTGTAAGTGTCCGAATGTCCGAACGGTTTATCGCCATATAAGGTCTTTTGGACTTCAGCATTATCGACTCCAGAGTGGTTAGGAGAACAAGGCCATGATGTAAGTGTCCGAATGTCCGAACGGTTTATCGCCATATAAGGTCTTTTGGACTTCAGCATTATCGACTCCATCTTGTGCTATCTACGACCACTGAACATCGACTGCAACGACTAGTGGTGTAGAGAACGACATTGGAATGAGGAATGGTATCTAGTAATCTTCTATAATGATGATGAATTTCAATTCTGCTAGATCCCCCGATCTTTCGCCCACTGAACATGTTGGGAATATGAAAGTTCTAAGGCATGGCAGGTAGCTTGGGATAGTATTCCTCAAGAAAAAATTGACCACCATATTGAATCTATCCCAAGACGTGTGGAGAGTGTATAGATCACCGCACACCACCACATATTATTAACAAACTTAATTAAAAAAAAAATATATTAAAATTTTAATCATTTACTGTTTACTATAGCATCTATGTTTCACTTTCTTTCGATACCAATATCGTTTTTATTTTTTCGATACTACTACCGACACCGGTATCGATACTTTTGTTTCGATATTCCTTTTCGATACTTTAGTCAACTTTAGGGGTATTGCAACATCCCTAAGTTAATTCGTCACTGCAGGGCATTTTCCGATATTATAATTGCGTATTTCCTCATAAAGGTGAAAAAAAAGTAAAATGATGCCCAAAACGCTTCTGAAAAGCGCATATCTTATTCGTAGTCTAAAATATCGAAGAAAGAAATTTTAATGTTTAAGCACTTTTTGGGAAATAACATCACAATACTCAAAATTACTGAATATTTACAAACGTTTCGGGGTCTGACGTAGACTATAAAATATCACCATTTCAAATTGTTCCAATTTGAAAGGAACTTTTTTATTATATGATCTTTAGAAGTTTCTGTACTACCTTGTCTATTATCTCTGTCAATTCTCTTAGTTACGTCACACTAGCGGATGCAGCTGAAGCCCCCCCCCCAATCATCTGAGTGGTATGCCTTTTCAGTATTTATTCTGCTAAAATCAACCTGCAGTGACGTCAAGCCCCTCCCCCAAAAAGACAATCCTGGATCCGCCCCTGTTACGTCATAAGTCACATAATGTCAAGCATTTTACTTTTAAGAATTGTGCCTTTTTTATAGTTTCATAGACAAGGGGGTCTGACCTAGATTAGACGTTTGGAAACATACCGTAATTTCGTGTATTGTGGTACTATTTTCCAAAAAGTGCTCAAACACTAACCAAATATGCCACAACTATCCTTCAAGAAACAACTAGAAAGAAATTTTATCCAAAATTTAAGATGAATATTACGATATTTTCTTTCGCAAGTATTTTTAGCTAGGAACAAGATACAGGGGCGCGATTTTACAAGAGAAAGAAATTTTTTAAAGAAATTTAATTACTATCAGAATATCGGACAGTGCCCTTTAGTGATGACATACCAAACTATGTCCAATAAAAGCTTTTTTTTCAATGGCACCATGTTTGTTGAAATGTTTTCAGCTGTTTTAAAATTACAGATGTTAATTTGGAGAAACTTTTGAACACCGCCTCATTTTATTTTAAAGATCAAATTTATTTTAGCTTCAAAAGGCGATGAAATTCAGAGAGATATAACTTTTTCAAATTCAAGATGGCACTTATGCCAAACAGCAGTTAACTTAAGAAACCTGAAAATAATTTCCCTGATTTTATTTTCAGTTTCAGATGTACACTGTATAAAAAACTTTTGTGTTAAAAATAATCTTACCTTATTATAATTGCCAATCCTTCAATGTACACATTAAACGCCCTGGATACTTGATCATTGATATCGGATAGGAGAATTATTTCAAACTGATCTGATGTAGTATTTTCGATTTGTTTTACCACAGCAATATGTGAAAATATTGAATCGGAAGAACATGCTACTACATCACAATTTACTCCTTTGAATTCTTTGGCTTTCTCATTAAAATATATGATTTCCCTGGGATCGTTGGCCCTTTAATTCAGAGATTACATTAATGTCAAATAACAAGTTGTCAAATTCTTAACAGTTAATATTTCGTTTAAATCCATACCAAAATCTGATAAAATGTCAAAATAATGACAAGAGGTAATCAAAAACTTTTAAACAAATTTTCCTACCGGCAAATAGCCTAAAATGAATTGTATCAAAACCAAAACACCACACATATATATATATATATATATATATATATATATATATATATATATATATATATATATATATATATATGAATTTATTATATACTCGACGTTTCGACTCCTGCTTTGGAGCCATTATCAAGAAACAAAAATGAAAAAGAGTTTCAGAGTCTAGATGGGACTCGGGGCCTCAATCTGCCTACTCCCCAAGAGTGTAGGTAACTGAACTGAATTTGAGTCTGCTCTGCTTCTTTTATTTATAGTTAGCGCTAGGTTAGAAGGGGATGTCACGTGATGAGGCTGTGTTGTGATTGGTTGGGTGTTGGTGGGTGTGTCAGTTTTGTTTATTCTGGTATTTACGGAGGTCCATGCTGTGGGAAGTCGAGAGCTGTTATCGCGTCGGTTTAGACAGAGGGGTCTTTTCTCTATTGCTATTGCTTCGCGAATAGTAAATGCCCCAAGGGAGTTAAGAGAAACGATAGTCCTACTGTGCTCAAAGTTGATAGAGTGTCCTGTTTGGATTTTATGATACGCGAGAGCTGAAGTCGGATCTTTTTTGCGTACTGACAAAGAATGTTCATATACTCGATGGTTGACGCACCTATTTGTACGACCGATGTAGCTTTGTGAACAATCGCGACATGGAATTTCGTAAACTCCTTGATCCTCGTTAGGTACTTTATCCTTAGGGTTTCCGGTTATGTTGGCTATAGTTTGACTGGTGTTGAAAACCGTCTTTATTTGATGTCGGTGTAGGATTCATGCTATTTTGTCAGTGACTCCTCGAATGTACGGAAGGAAGGCTTTCCGGTGTTGTTGGTCTGTTTCTGATGGAGTTGGTGTACTCGGGGGTTGTTGTGATTGACGAAATGTGGTCTGGATGATAACCGTTTTGTCGAAGGTTTTGTTGAAGATTATTAAGTTCGTTTTGTCTATTGTCAATGTCTGTTAGGCGAATAGATCTAAGGGCCTAATATTTTATTACAGAACTTAATTGGGTAGGGTGATGATGTGATTGGGCATTTAAGTACCGGTTGGTGTGGGTTGGTTTCCTATAGACTGTATGTGAGAATGTGCCATGGCTGGTTTTTGTTATGAGGACATCAAGAAATGGGAGTGAAGAATCGGGTTCGATTTCCATTGTAAATTGAATGTTGGGATGTATGCCATTGAAGTGTTGTAGAAAGAAGTCTAACGAATCTCTGCTATGAGGCCAAATGACAAAAGTATCATCAACATATCTAAGCCAGTAGGAAGGTTTTAAATTAGACGAGTTTGGGGCCTGGGTTTCAACAACCCCCGAGTACACCAGCCCCAACAGAAATAGACCAACAACACCGGAAAGCCTTCCTTCCGTACATTCGGGGAGTCACTGACAAAATAGCACGAATCCTACACCGACATCAAATAGAGACGGTTCAACACCAGTCAAACTATAGCCAACCTAACCGGAAACCCTAATGATAAAGTACCTAACGAGGATAAAGGAGTTTACGAAATTCCATGTCGCGATTGTCCACAAAGCTACATCGGTCGTACAAATAGGCGCGTCAACCATCGAGTATATGAACATTCTTTGTCAGTTCGCAAAAAAGATCCGACTTCAGCTCTCGCGCATCATAATATCCATACAGGACACTCTATCAACTTCGAGGACAGTAGGACTATCGTAACTCTTAACTCCCTTAGGGCATCTACTATTCGCGAAGCAATAGAAATAGAGAAAAGACCACTCTGTCTAAACCGACGCGATGACAGATCTTGCCTTCCCACAGCATAGACCTCCGTAATTGCCAGAATAAACACCCCACCAACACCCAACCAATCACAATACAGCCTCATCACATGACATCCCCTTTTAAGCTAGCGCTAACTATAAATAAAAGAAGCAGAGCAGACTCAAATTCATCGACGGAAAAGAGGATACGAGGATAAGAGGAACGCCCCAGGGATCAGCACTATCTCCGACGCTGTACAGCATCTATACCAGCGACATACCAAGATGACCAAGGCACACACGGACATACATCTATGCGGACGACACAGCAAAGGCGGCAACATCATGGAAGGCGGACCAAGCGGTGAACTACCTGCAACAAGAAGTCGAGGACATGGAGCAATGGGCGAAGAAATGGAAAATCAGATCAACGCGGGAAAAACGCAGGCAATAGCCATAGGAAGGAGGAAAAAGCAGGACCAACCAACTAGAAGACTCACGGTAGGAGGAAACCACATCGCATGGAGCCAAGACGTCAAGTACCTGGGGATACATATAGACAGAATACTCACGTGGAAGAAGCATATAGGAGAGACAGTGAAAAAAGCCAAATCAAGGGTCAGCCAGCTCAACCCAATGATAGGAAGAAGAAGCAGACTACAACTGAGGACGAAGAGGAGCATCTACGAAGCATCAGTGAAGCCCATCATCACATATGGAGCCAGCATCTGGGGACAAGCTGCGGCAACGCACATCAAGAAACTAGAGGCAGTACAGCACAACGCACTAAGGAGGATGACGGACGCCCCATGGTACCTGAGGAACAACCAACTAAGAAGAGACCAAGAGATGACAACAATCAAGGGAGAAATAACGAAGAGAACGAAGAAATCCATAGCCAGGATGGAACAGCATAGGAACCCACTGATGAGAGAGGCAACCGACTACGACGAACATGAGAGTTATAGGATGAAAAGACCGCGACAAGCCCTACTACAAGAGGAAGAAATAGTGAAGAGAAAAAGAGAAGAAGACTGTAAATACGATAAGAATATTAGGAATAAAATATGATATATTAAGTAATGAAATATCTTAGGGAATTAAATATCTTAGGGAATTAACATTGTATCAAATAGGAAAAAGAAAGTAGGGAAATAAAATAGAATTAGAGGATAGGAGTAAGAAAATTTATTGTAATTTTAACTCTGTAAATAAAGATATATCAAATAGGAAAAAGAAAGTAGGGAAATAAAATAGAATTAGAGGATAGGAGTAAGAAAATTTAATGTAATTTTAACTCTGTAAATAAAGATATGTTAAAGGACTCAAATTCAGTTAAGTTACCTAGTGACTCTTGGGGAGTAGGCAGATTGAGGCATCGAGTTTGATCTAGACTCTGAAACTCTTTTTCACTTTTGTCTCTTGATAATGGCTCCAAAGCAGGAGTCGAAACATCGAGTATATAATAATAATAAATATAATAATAAATTCAGACGCGGTTCTCACCCGGAACCTATATTCATTAATGACCGCGGAAGCCTAGAACATTCCAATTCAATTGATAACCTGCGGGATCGATGGTTAGTGACGTTTCGGCAAGTGACATTTCCTCAAAAATAATTTAATTCCAACGTAACCGGAATTGCAGGCACTGGAAATTTTAATTGCGAATTTGAAAATTTTCTATGTACATCCCAAGCATATAGTGTAGCATATAGTATAGTATAGTATTTTCAGGTCCTGAAATCAATGAGTATCAAGCTCATTCTGTTTGTATACCTGGCAAATACCGATTTAAAAGAATATTTTTCAACTTTGCGAAGACGGTGCTTTTGGTGTCATCTACTCCCGGCCCAATAGAAAATTCATGGACAACACATGTCAAGCTCTAAACTGCTAATTGGGGCGATTATACACAGGGTGTTTAGTTGTAGCAAACAAAACCACAAAGTAAAGTGATAAAAGCAATAACAATAGCACATATGCATCGGTCGAATTTATATCCATATATAAAATAACTAATTTATTCTTATTTCTTAGTGCAAATTTCACAGCGGATTCAATTATACAGTGAAATTTTCCAGAACTGTTTGTTCATCATAGTAAGTTAATTAATATTAAAAGTTTTGGGAAGTTTTGATAGACTGCTATGATGCACTAACACAAGGTATATAATACACATACACAAATAATTATATAATGTAGCCATCAGTAGTTGAATATATATGATAGTGAAATTATAGGGCGGAGTAGAAGAGTTGTTAAACAGGGTGTTTAAAAAATGTTGCCAAGCAATAATCAAGTTTGATGAAGTTGTAGATAAGTACGCAATGCAGGATTTCAGATTTGCTTGGCACCAACGTCAAAAATATACTAGATAGGTAGGTAATTAATTGGTACAGAATGAGCACCATTTACTGTTTTTTACTTTGTGTGTAGGTACCTAACAACATTGAATGTGTTATTTATTGTCTAGGTTTGTATTTTGTTATAATTATTTTCAATTTTTTAGTTATACTTGGAAGTCGGATATATTTTTTTCAAAAATGTTTTATATCATTCTATGTAGGTCTTCTGTCTATAAGACCTAAGACCTGGAAAATATACCATGTTTACCTGTAACCATAGCGATTGCACCGAATTTGATTTTTAACACTTTCATAAAACTGTTAGGTTAAGGTCTGCTCTGGTACAGTTCAATAGAAAAAATATGAAAAATTGTTTATATTTTCAAATAACAATGTAAAATGTACATGATAATTAATAGAATAAAGAACCCAGGACTGTATCACGTTATAATAAATTTCATATTTTACAAAAAAATGAACTAAATCACCTAAAAAATCTGGAGAAGAAAAGTTGCATTTCCTTTTTGCGTTTATACAAAGAGAATTAAGAATGTATTTGTCTCAGATGGATTGTAAGACGTAAAAAGAAACCGAAAAATAATAATTTTCATGAACACGAGACATACACAGTTTTTGGTACTTCCATTTTTCGTTTAATACCATAACTGTGGTTCCTAAACTCCTTCAAACCTCTTAAAGTCAAGCTTTTTACTCTATTTTACTAGTCTATACTTAGCAAAAAAAACGTATCTAAATGAGTCAGAATAAGCCCTCACGTTAGCTACTAGGACGAATTATTTTCAAATTACAAGCGAAGTTTGAAGGCCGCAAATAAAAGACATATCGGTTCAGTTGGTGCTTATGTGGGTTTATAAAGGCAGTATCTGAAAAAAAAAATGAGGGAAAAAATTAATCGAACATGTCCAAAAATGCATACGAAAATTGCCAATTTTTGTAATTTAGCTAAAATTTAAAGCGCTGTATCTCCGGTGATTTTTAATTGATTTGGACTTACATAAACAAATATAAAAGATCTGTGTACATAGTTTACAGAGTTACATGAACAATCAACAAAGGATAGGTATGTTGACGAAACACAAACGACACGAGCACATAGTTAGCAGCGCCGTCGTGTCGCCTTGATTGTATTTCATTAAACATTTTTGGTGCATTATGTTAATTCAATTTGATTTCAGTTGACTTGAATCTCCAAATAGTTTAGATGATTTGTGTTTAGTCCAATATATTAATTTGTAGTGCTTTATTGAAATAAATTGTTTTTTTAAACTAAGTTTCAAGAATCAAGTATTGAGAAATTGAGAAAAAATATTGACAATTAAAATCATTTTATTTTATCTAAATTTATCCACTATAACATCTTGGAAAAATGCGAGAAACAACAAAAAACAGGCTTCTAATTACTACAATATACAATCTCAGGTTTCAATATTTTTTCATTGTATACAATTCTTTTAATTACTCATGAAAAAACCTTTCATTCTGTTAGGCTCTTCTTGCACGCGTATCAATATGCGCCAAAATTAGCTAAGAAATACCAAATACCTGTTTTTGAAGGTTTGAAAGCTCGTAAAAAATCGAAAAAAATAATTTAAAGCCTCAAACTTTCAGGAAGCTCTATTTTTACAGAGTACATCATATACATATATACAAATTTTTTAGCAAGATCTATTGTGAAGAGTTTTCGACAACTGAACCTTCAGATTTTGATACAAATAAAACTAATATTAATATTACAACATAGCATAACAAGTCTGAAAATGCAAAGGTATAAACAATTCTGGATTTTAATACAATGAAATATACTTACAAGTCTGTTGAATGAAAAAATAAAACTGTATATTTGCCTAAAAGGTCTTCAAGTTTTAATGTAACAACATTTCCGCCTATAAGAGCTTTTCCTTGCCATCTAGGTGCAGGGTTAGAAACTACAAAAATATATACTAAAATATAATACTAATTCATGGTTGATTAAATTATGTGTTAAAGTTTCCACAATATGTAACGACTTTTAAAAACAATGGCAAATTTTGATTGAAAATTGCTGTAGCTAAAGTTATACGTTGAATTATATTGTAGTGAACTATTCAGTATTGTCAAATTATTATTTACGAATAAAAACGCTATAGCCGATTTAAAAACCGTCGGGTATGAGATTTGAACTTTAGGAAAAAATTTGGAAGCGATTGATAAATTTTTTCGTAGAATTACCATTAAGCACAATTCAACATACGAGTTTTTAATTTTATATTTTATTTATCTCATTATTAAAGTAGTCAGGGTGGTATGAAAATCATCAATACTGAAAAAATATATTCCTATGGAAAAAATTTTAATTATACAATTTTTTTTATTGGTTTAATATTGTTTTAAATAAATATTAATATCATTTAGATAAAAAAACAATAGTAAAATTGAGTATTACTTGCAATTATTTGCAATTACAAAAAAAACGAAATAAAATTTTGTAAGTTATTCGTTCTTAAGTGTGGGGTTAGTTCCAAATATATATATATATATATATATATATATATATATATATATATATATATATATAATAAATGGTACTTTATTTTTTATATTGGAAGGACTATTCAAAATGGTTGGGTTATACAAACAGCTCAGAGGGATTCCCCTTGAGGTATTGGGTGGTTTGTCAACATAACAGACAGGCCAGCCTACTTTTAACTCTGAAAAGCGTCGCATGTACAAATGTAAAATTGAGGTATATTATACATTGTGCATATTTAGTTGAAAAAAGGGCGGCAGTCAATTGAGACTGAACGATGGAAGCGAATGCTTCTTACGAATTATACATTCGTTTCTTGTTATATTCCTGTCTGTGGTTCTCTTTCCTTGTGCTATCAATAATAATAGTTAAAAATTTCAGAAGAATTAAAATAGTTGTCACTATTTTGTTGGGACTCGAGTATTAAGCCTAATGTGTAATTTAAGTCTTAATGTAAATATAAGTGCCAAATAAAATTTGGTGAATTATGATATTTTGAATCAGTCTCACGATTAATAAGGTTTATACTTAAAAAGTGAGCCTCAATAAATCATACACCTATTTCAACAAGCTGGAAAAAAATTGATGATTCATTAACTTGCCAGTTGATGCTCATACCCGATCATTTGTGAGCGACCAAAAGGTAGACAAATTTTAATGCTCTTGAGTCATAAGATGTATCGCTATCAATAATAACTTAATAAAACGATATTTTGTTTACGTTTTTTAAGTCACGTCAAGTATATACTCTAAGGCCGTTATTAATGTACACTGCAGCTACCTCCAGAAGTATAGGGTATAGAAAGGTAATACAAATACAACAATATTAATTCTTGAATACAACTTTTTGAACTTTTACATGTTAACCAATAAATTTCAATTATTATTGAGACGTTTTAACCTATTATGTTTACTTTATAATATGAATCTTTCTGACGTATGTTAAGTCTCTAATTTCAGATACTAGAGAATTGGAGTTTTTATTAGAAGGAACAGCAAATTTTGTGCAGGTATTGTATTTTAATTGGATGTTATATTAGTTTATTGCCTAAATATTATTGATTTTCTACAAAAGAAGAGACTATTAATAGACAGAGAACTAGATTGTTTGGGTATTTTAAGATCAATGTATTGTGTGGTGTCGGTTGAGGTGTCGAGCCGAACTTGTCGAAACAAATGAAATTTCAAGTTAGGCATTTCATTCCCTTGCTCATCTATTTTCATATGTGTAAGTGTGGGCCTCCGTTAAGAAGCTGTCACTTCAAAAACCCTGTAAAACATTCCAGTATGGCTGCCATATCTATTTAGATAATGGATCGTTTAAGGTGTTCGGCGAATTTCAAATATTCAAGTCCCAGAGAGTATCTTATGAAGAGAAAAATTACAAAAATTTGTTCAGGAAAATGTAAGAAATCCATTTTTCTTTATTTCGTCTATACTGTTCCTAGCTGTCAATTAAGGATCTAATTAATAATTTTAAATTATGCAGCCAAATGTTTGGAAAATACACATCGAAAAGGAAAAATTTTCATGAAAATGTTTTATAGGACATTGGGGGCCTCTTGGAGGTCAAGGTCTATTTCACATCGAAATCCAAGCATTTTTTTTAATTAGGATCCCCATGTTTCGCCAAGGGAATGGAAGGAATGAGAAATTTTACTTACTATCGAATCGAATTAATCTTGAAACCCTATTTTATGCCATGGCAATGGAAAGAGCGGAAAATTTTACATCTGGTGTGACCTTTATCTTGAGGTCAAGGTTAAAGTCATGTCAAGGACGAATCAATTTTCTCAAATGTGAACCGCATTTTAACTAACAAAACCCAAAGCTAAAAATGTACATTTTGTTTAATTTACTTAAGAATTCCAATAGGTGATTTTAAGATTACAGTTGTTGCGAATATATGGCTGTGCCATTATTCGATTGGCGAAGAATTTTTCAAATTGGAATTTTTGCCAACTAGTCTCCAGGAACAAACCTGTTCCGCTTTGTTCGGTTTCGACCTTAAGGAGTTACAGAATCCCTGTGTAGAAGACAGATGGGGATATAAATACGAAATTCGCCATGAAGGGTTTTATAAAGTAATGGAAGCTGAGAGAGTCTTCAAGATTAGAAGTGAACTGACAGTAGTGATTTGAAGTATTTCGTTTGTGAATTATTGGATTGTATTTTTGACATACGTAAGTAAATAAAGATTTTGTTTTGAAATTTAAATAATCTGAACGAACCCAAGAAAATGCCTAATATTATTTATGTCTTATTATTTGAATAAGGTAGCGATAGAAAAACATTTCATGATGCATTCTACATTTATGAAGTTTTAACAGATTCTATATACCTAGTGCTTGTTTTTCACTATTTAGCTGATGACTTTTACGCAGTGGGTTTTGTGTTTTTAAATATATTTTTTAAGTGCAGTTTTTATCTATAACTATTAGTTTCTCAGTTAATTAGTGGTAATATTAATAAACTGCTATTTCAACCCAAAATTAAATTTAAACCAATTGCATACTTACCCACTGGAGCAGCAATATTTTCTTCTGGAATTAGTAGTCTCCTCTTTTTAGATATAATGTCAAAATTGGGGTTTTTATTAATCACAATATTTTCCTGCTTGTATTCGAACGAGTTTTTATCATCAGATAATTTCTTATTCTTTTTGTCACTGAAATCTTGTAATGTTTCATTATTCATTTCTGAAAAGGTTCGCGGCGCTTTTTCATATTTTAATGTTTTTCTTTTACTACCCGATTTTCTCGGTTGTTGAGCTTTGGTAGTTTGTTCTTTATGTCTTGGTATGTGTAATTCGCTAACCTGATCTTTATGAGCACTATTTTTTTTTCCAATAGTACATATTTGTTTACTTTGGTATTTTTTCTTTTTGTGCCTTTAAAAATCTGTTTTTCACGAGATCTAATATTGTTTTCCCTCCGTGTTCCTCTCTAATGGAGTTCAACATATCTATAGTCCCAGAAGCACTTAAATTAGTATGTGAACTGTTCAGACTTCTTTTTCAATGCCGTTCTCGTGACATATTTGATATGTTATTTATGTCAAATATTTTTGATCTTTTTTAACCGACTTCCAAAAAGGAGGAGGTTATCAATTCGTCGCATATTTTTTTTTGTATGTATGTATGTATGTTACCTGATTTCTTCTCCTGTGGTGAACCGTTTTGTATGAATATGGTCTTGTTTAATAGAGTATATATCCGGATTGGTGAAACTTCAAATTTTGGAAAAGAATTTTATTGGTAAAGTGATGAAATTTGTGAATGAACACATGCGTGCATGGAAATCGACCATTATCCCTAACATATTGGTCGATTTATCGAAAACTCCTTATGGATGTGTATAGTTCTTTAGCGTTTAATCTGTTAAGGAAGATCCCTAGGTGATCTCATATACTTTTCTGCGACGTGCAACTTGTAGTTTTGCAGAAATTCGCCAAAAATTCCGAAATTCTTATCAAAAATTTCATCTAAATGATATAAGGAACATTTCCTCATAAATATTTTAATTCCAACGTAATAGTGCGGGAATTTTAGGCACTGGAAGTTTTAATTGCGAATTTGAAAATTTTCTATGTAAATCTCAAGCATATAGGTAGTAAAGCTTAATATTTTCGGCTCCTTAAATCAGTGAGTACGAAGCTCGTTTTGTTTGTATACCAGGCAAATACCTATTTAAATGAAAATTTTTCCATTTTGGGAAGATGGTGCTTTTGGTTGTCACATTCTCCCGGCCTAATAGAAAATTCAGTGACAATACATGTCAAACTCTAAAAATTGCTTTTTGGTACGTTTATACACAGGGTGTTTAGTTATAGCAAACAAAATCACAAAGTGAAGTGATAGAAGGAGTTGCATTTATATGATGATTGAAATATAAGATGGAGTGGTCCTTAGGCAGCCGTATATACAGGATGGTTGGAATATATGGTAGAGTGGAGGTTTGGTGGTATAAAAATGTTGGAAAAAATGTGAAATTAAAATTATATAGGGTGATTAAAAAACTGTTATATGTTGTGGACGTTAACAAATCATATGCAGGATGGTTGAAATATATATTCTGGAGTTCATTATATTTATAGTGTGATTAAAAAATTATTTATTTTATAGCCCATAAGAAGTTGCATAAAGTGTGGAGAGGAATTAATGTTACACAGGGCCATAATATAAAATGTTAAAAAAAAAATTTATGTGGTAGCCCACAAGGAGTTATATACTATGGTTGAAATATAGGAAAGATTTGACTCCATAAATATGGGATGGATTCTCCTCCGTCCTATAGTTTACAGAAGGCAGGTAACAAATTTATGCTTGTCCGTGGGCAGTCGTATGTAAGGTTAGTTAGTACATAGGGTGGAATGGAATTATCTATAGGTATACAGAGTTGTCAATAAAAGTTGAAGAAAGGTTACATGGCGTGGTCCATAAGGCATAAATATATTTTGGGCTTATTAAGTCAACGCGTACTAGTACATTTTGTTCGTAAACATTTACCTGTCAATTTAAATGAAAATGTATCATTGTGTAATGTTGAAGCTTTCGATGTTACCTGGTCCTGTCTATTAAGGTTATACATACAAAATAAAAAATAAAGAATCAAAACTACCTGAGTTCAAATATACTAAAAAGTTGAAAATAAAACATTTTTAGAAAAAATATAACCGACTTCCACCTATAACTACAAAGCTAAAAATAATTATAACAAAATACAACTCTAGCAATCAAATAACACAATCAATGTTGTCAGATACCTACCCAGGAAGTAAAAAATGTAAACATTAAAAGGTGCTCATTCTGTACAAATTAATTACCTACCAATCTTGTATATTTTTGAAGTCGGTGCCAAGCAACAACCAAGTTTGATAAAGTAGTAGATAAGTACGCAATGAATGATTTTCGATTTGCTTGGCACCGACTTCAAAAATATACTAGATTGGTATGTAATTAATTTGTACAGGATGAGCACCTTTTATGTTTACATTTTTTATAATCTGGGTAGGTACCTGACAACATTGATTGTGCTATTTATTTGCTAGAGTTGTATATTGTTATAATTATTTTTAGCTTTGTAGTTATAGGTGGAAGTCGGTTATATTTTTTTTAAAATGTTTTATTTGGATTACTCGTTATCTTCTAATTCGTGTCCCTTCATAAAATTGTTTTTGTTTACGTTTTTTTTTTCAGTACTGAAGAAAACGTCGGTAAGCTGAAACTCGCAGCCAACAATCTCAGTGGCCAGCACTTAGAACAAGGGACGTAACATTCGCGCCGCTCTATAGAAATAATGATTGAATGTGATCGTTTCAAATAGAATGGCGAACGTTAAGCCATATTTTTCGTAAAGAATTAGAAAATTATAGATTATGAACCTAAATCATTTGCAAATTTATTCAATGCATTGAAATCATATATGGTTGAATTTTTCTTATTAAAGATTTTACACTGTGTACTTTTTCGTTGTACCTTATGATTTATTACGAGTATATCTGCTGATCAGAGCCATTTGCGACTTTTTCGTTTTATTGAAAACGTTGTATCTTCGGTCTGCAATTTATCTGAATATTATTTTTTTACAAAACGTTGCATTAGTCTTCTAAACGAGAAAAGTCAAAACTCTAAGCTGTTAGCCTCTATTTGCGAATTTTATAGATGCAAGTGAGTGCGATATCGTGAAAACCATATATCTTCGATCTTCAAAATTTTTGCTTGTCCTAATTTTTTAGACACGGTTCGAATAGTCTTCTTTATGAATTAAATCAAATACCTAAGCTGTTTGCAAATTATTCGCGAATTTAGCAGATGAATGCAGGATTAAAATATTTCGAAACCGATATATCTACGGTGTGCAAAATTCTTGATGTTCTCAATTCCACATATTCGGAATATTTTTCTGAGCGAGTTCAATTTAGTCCCAAAGCCGTTCACAAGTTTATGAGATGAAGCGCGTCGGTCAGATCGAAATACCGCGAAAACGATATATCTTCGGCCTGCAAAATTTCTGACGTTCTGAATTTCTTACACATATTTGGAATAGGGTTTTGAATAAGTACAATCAAGTCTCAAAGCCGTTCGCGAAGTATTCGCGAATTTATCAGGCTACGGCCAGATCGAAATATCGCGATAACGATATTCTGCCTGCAAAATTTCTAGTCTGAATTTCTTAGACATATTTGGAATTGTTCTGAACGTACAATGAACTCCAAAACCCTTCGCGAATTATTAGTGAATTTATTAGACCACACGCCACGGCCAGATAGAAATATCGCGAATACGATATATCAAAATTTCTGACGATCGAATTTCTTACACATATTTGAATAGTATTTTGAATAAGTACAAACAAGTCTCAAAGCCGTTCGCGAAGTATTCGCGAATTTATCAGGCTACGGCCAGATCGAAATATCGCGATAACGATATATCTTCCGCCTGCAAAATTTCTAACAGTCTGAATTTCTTAGACATATTTGGAATTGTGTTCTGAACGAGTACAATGAACTCCAAAACCCTTCGCGAATTACCACACGCCACGGCCAGATAGAGCGAATACGATATATCTTCGGCCTGCAAAATACGTGAATTTCTTACACATATTTGGAATAGGTTTTGAATAAGTACAATCAAGTCTCAAAACCGTAAGTATTCGCGAATTTATCAGGCTACGGCCAGATCGAAATATCGCGATAACGATATATCTTCCGCCTGCAAAATTTCTAACAGTCTGAATTTCTTAGACGGAATTGTGTTCTGAACGAGTACAATGAACTCCCGCGAATTATCACACGCCACGGCCAGATAGAAATATCGCGAATACGATAGGTCAAATTTCTGAATCTGAATTTCTTACACATATTTGGAATAGTATTTTGAATAAGTACAAACAAGTCTCAAAGCGTTCGCGAAGTATTCGCGAATTTATCAGGCTACGGCCAGATCGAATATCGCGATAACGATATATCTTCCGCCTGCAAAATTTCAGTCTGAATTTCTAGACATATTTGGAATTGTGTTTGAACGAGTACAATGAACTCCCAAAACCGTTCGCGATTATTAGTGATTTATTAGACCACACGCCACGGCCAGATAGAAATATCGCGATAACGATATATCTTCGGCCTTCAAAATTTCTAACGTTCTGAATATCTTACACATATTGCAATCAAGTCTCAAAGCCGTTCGCCAAGTATTCGCGAATTTATCAGGCTACGAGAAACGCGATGACGACATGCAAAATTTCTGACGGAATTTCTTACACTGGGAATAGTTTTGAACGAGTATAACCAAGTTTCGTAAAGTATTCGCGAATTATCAGACGACGCCAAGGTCGAATATAGCGAAAACCATTGATCTTCGGCCTGCAAAATTGCGAAAACCATATATTTCGGCCTGCAAAATAGACGTTCAGAATTTCTAAAGGAATAGACGAATCTAAAGCTACTCGTTAAATTTAAAGGGTTAAAGGTGTCCATAGACGAAATGCAGAGAGGCCTTATATTTGACTAATATTAATCAGACAGAAATAATAAACAAATATTTACACCATCAAATATTAAATTTAATAAAATAATAAAAATAAAAAACAGTAGTTATTGCGAATTATCAGAAAATATAGGGAGAAGAATAATTGTTATACAGGGTGGTTAAGTGGAATTTGAGATTATTGAAGTGGAATTATTACAAAGTGTTTTAATAAAAGAGAACTGAAATTAAACTGATTCATTTCGTCTTCGAAACAATTAGTTGACAGAGCAAATGTCCGGTACTAAAATTGTGGTTCTTTCTAATAATTAACACATTTTTAAATTTATATTTAAAACATTGAAGCTTAAAGTATACAGATATGTTCAGACGTTATTCAGAGGTTAAGCTGTGTTAACTGTACGCGTGATGGCGTTGGATATTTTAATGATTTCTTTAATATAATGTCATCAAAACGGTTCAAATAATTACAATCTTTATAAAACGTTTGGACAAGACAACGTCTGTCTGGTCAATGTGAGTAAACATATTTTTGGCTTATTAAGTAAACGCGTACCAGTTCATTTTGTTCGTAAACTTTTACCTGTCAATTTAAATTAAAATGTATCATTCTGAAATGTTGGGTTTTTCGATATTACCTGGACTATTAAGGATATACATACAAAATAAAAAATAAAGAATAAAAACTACCCGATTTGAAAAAAAAACTAAAAAGTTGTAAATAAAACATTTTTGAGAAAAAATATAACCGACTTTCAAGTATAACTAAAAAGTTGAAAATAATTATAACAAAATACAAACCTAGACAATAAATAACACATTCCATGTTCTTAGATACCTACATATAAGCTAAAAAATGTAAACAGCAACAGATGCTCATTCTGTACAAATTAATTACCTACCTATCTAGTATATTTTTGAAGTCGGTGCCAAACAACAAACAAGTTTGATGAAGTTGTAGATAAGTACGCAATGCAGGATTTCAGATTTACTTGGCACCGCTTCAAAAATATACTAGATAGGTAGGTAATTAATTTGTACAGAATCAGCACCTTTTACTGTTTACATTTTTTACTTTGTGTGTAGGTACCTAACAACATTGAATGTGTTATTTATTGTCTAGGTTTGTATTTTGTTATAATTATTTTCAACTTTTTAGTAATACTTGGAAGTCGGTTATATTTTTTCTCAAAAATGTTTTATATCTATATATCTATATAAATCATTGCCACTTTTCGTTGTAATTTTATAACTCAAGAACGGGCTCACCTATCCAAACCAAATGTTTAGGCTTTGTTCGGACTATTTAGTAGATGGTTTATGTGAAGTTTGCACAAAATCGGTTGAGGGATTCTTCATTTATCAATTTTCAATGAGTTCAATGGGGATTTGGCTGTCAAATGGAAACTTTTTTCAGATGGGGATTGTGCTGTCAAATTGAAACTTTTTTCATTGTTGACAGTACAAGCATGTTGTTATGTCATTTATGCGGACATTTCATTTTGGACGTGCTTCGATTAAAGCAAATTTTCAGCGGTAATAATTGCTTTGTGTTTATATTTTTTAAACATATTGTTGAGTGCATTCATACAAACGGTGAGTACTTTTCTCAGTATTTTAGCGAGCCGTCCGTGTTCCATATCGTTTATAGGCTTTATTTGAATTGTCAAACGAATTAAACAAAACGGTAAGTTTTGAACTGTTGAAGTGAATTACATGTATGTATGTTTCTTTATTTGAACAAACATATTGTGTGCATACGGGTGTTTTATTCTTTTGTAACAGATGGAGGCACGTCGATTTAAAAATGAATTATTTAATGACATTTTTATATACATTGATGTATGCTGTCATATATATTTCCATACACACATATACGCACATGTATAAAATACTGATACACCACTATTAATGTAGCAATTTGTTTTTAATTTGATTTATTCTTTTTTATATTTCTTGGATGCACTTGGTGGTAAAGGCAAAACGTTCCTTATATCATTGATTTTAGCGACTATTCGATCGGAACAGAAAATTGCATTGGCACTTACATTTTCGGGAATTGCTGCTACATTATTAGAAGGTGGTCGGACCGCACACTCTGCATTAAAATTGCCATTTAATGTACACGTGATTGCAATATTTCGAGAAATTCTGCTATGGCAAAACTTCTGCGATTGACATAAATTATTTTGTGGGATGAGTGTACAATAGCGAATAAAAAATCACTAGAAGCATTTAATCGAACAATGCAACATTTACGTGGTAATCAACAGCTTTTTGGTGGCGCTTTGATATTACTGGGATTTTCGTCTAACATTGCCTGTCATTCCTCGATCAACTCCTGCTGATGAAATAAATGCCTGTTTGAAGTCATCAGTTCTTTGGAAATATGTACAAAAGTTGACACTGAACATTAATATGCATATTCACCTACAAAATGATCCAGTTGCCCATGAGTTTTCAAAACAATTGTTAGAAATTGGTGATGGCAAAATACAAATCGACAGTACCAACGCATTGATCGCTGTACCGTACAATTTTTGTACAGTTGCGCAATCGATAGATGAATTGATTGAATGTGTTTTTCCGAATATTCTTCAGAATTACAGAAATCATGATTGGTTGAGGGAACGCGCCATTTTAGCACCGAAGAACATTCATATCAATGCCATTAATTTTCGAATTCAAGCTAAACTGCCAGGTGTAGTCACGACATATAAATTGACAGTGTTATGAATCAAGATGAGGCAATACATTATCCAATTGAATTTTTAAATTCATTGGAACCGGCTGGTATGCCACCGCATTGCTTGAATCTGAAAGTTGGTTCTTCGATTATATTATTACGAAATATTAATCCACCAAAACTGTGTAATGGCACCAGATTGGCAGTGAAAAAGTTATTGCCAAATTTGATTGAAGCTACGATCTTAACTGGTAAACCAAAAGGAGAAGTTTGTTTGATACCGCGTATCCCTATGATTCCAACTGATATGCCATTTGAGTTCAAACGATTACAATATCCTGTGTGTTTATCATTTGCGATGTCCATCAACAAGGCCCAAGGGCAAACACTTCACGTTTGTGGTGTGAATTTGGAGGAATCATGTTTTTCACATGGCCAACTTTATGTTGGCTGTTCCAGAATCGGTACCCCCAGCCGTTTGTTTATTCATGCTCAAAAAGGAAAAACAAAAAATCCAAATGTTTTGGATTAAGTTTTAAAATACCTAGCAATTATTAAAATATTTTTTGTTGGAATAAATGAATTTGATGTTCCAATTAATTTTTTTTATTATTTCACTTTATACGTAGGGAATATGTACCGGGCCGCTAGTCATTCTATATAGGTCTTATGTCTTATAGATATATGGAAAATATACCATGTTTACCTGTAACCATAGCGATTTCACCCAATTTGAATTTTAACACTTTCATAAAACTGTTAGGTTAAGGTCTGCTCTGGTACAGTTCAATAGAAAAAAATATGAAAAATTGTTTTCATTTTCAAATACAAATGTAAAATGTACATTATAATTAATATTATAAAGAACCCATGACTGTATTACGTTATAATAAATTTCATATTTTACAAAAAAATGAACTAAATCATCTAAAAAATATCTGGAGAAGAAAAGTTGCATTTTTTTGCGTTTATACAAAGAGAATTAAGAATGTATTTGTTTCAGATGGATTGTAAGACATAAAAAGAAACCGAAAAATAATAATTTTCATGTACACGAGATAATCACAGTTTTTGGTACTTCCATTTTTCGTTTAATACCATAACTTTGGTTCCTAAACTCCTTCAAACCTCTTAAACTCAAGTTTTTTACCGTATTTTACTAGTCTATACTTAGCAAAAAAAAAAACGTAGAGCATGTTGGTATCTAAATGAGTCAGAATAAGCCCTCTTGTTAGCTACTAAAGGAGAAATTATTTTCAAATTATCGGCGAAGTTTGAAGGCCGCGTTATTGTTAACAACAAATAAAAGATATATCGGTTCAGTTGGCGCTTATTTGTGTTTATAAAGGCAGTTATCTGAAAAAAATGGCGAATAATTTAATCGGACTCGGAATGTCCAAAACTGCATGCGAAAATTGCAAATATTTGTAATTTAGTTAAAATTTATAGCGCTGTATCTCCGGTGATTTTTAATCGATTTGGACTTACATAAACAAATATAAAAGATCTGTTTACATAGTTTACAGAGTTACATGAACAATCCACAAAGGATACCTACGTTGACGAAGCACAAACAACACGAGCACATAGTCAGAGATTGTATTTCATTAAGAATTTTTGTTGCATTATGTTAATTCAATTTGATATCAGTTGACTTGAATCTCCAAATAGTTTAGATGCTTTGTGTTTAGTCCAATATAATAATTTGTAGTGCTTGATTGAAATAAATGTCCAACAACGATATCAGAATTGCCAATGGTCAAGAAATAGCTTGTTTCGAGCCAGTGGAGACCATCATCAATTGCGAAGAAGAGGACCAGACAGAGCCCAGTAAAGAGTTCCTACAACAGTTTGACCATTTGACACACCTTACATCAGGGGAACAGAAGAAAGCCAAGCAATTTATCTCAAAGCACTGGCAATTTTTTAACAGATGGGACCACCGGTCGCACTAACATCATTCAGTATCGAAAAGATACCAGAAAAGCTCAACCCATCAGAATACCGCCTAGACGACTACCATTGGGGCAACAAGAGGCACTAGAGGAAAACATCGAGTCCATGTTACATAATGGATTTATTGAGCCATCCATGGTCCGCTCCCGTCGTCCTAGTTAAAAAAAAGGATGGAACTTCCCCGATTTAGCGTAGATTACAGGAAGCTGAACGACGTCACCAAGAAAGACAGCTATCCACTACCCCGAAATGATGACACTCTGACCACACTAGCAGGCCCCCGTTGGTTCTCCACACTAGACCTAAAGAGTGGATATTGGCAGGTTGGTCTACACGAAAACGACAGAGAGAAGACAGCGTTCTCCACTAGTAAAGGGCTGTTTCAGTTCACGGTCATGCCCTTTGGGTTATGTAATGCTCCCGCAACATTCGAGAGGCTAATGGAGTATGTCTTGAGAGGGTTAACATGGAGGACGTGCTTAGTATACCTCGACGGCATTCTGGTCATGGGTCAGACATTCGACGACCATCTGAAGAACCTGGGCGAAGTATTCTCCAGAATTAATAAAGCCAACCTGAGACTCAACCCGAACAAGTGTTCCTTGTTACAAAAAGAAGTAGAGTTTTTGGGCCACGTCGTTTACGAGTCAGCATTTGCACCAACGAGGACAAGATAGAAGCCATCCGGGATTGGCCAGTTCCAAGAGACAAGCATGAACTCTACATCGGCAGATCACTGAGAAAGAGATCTTCCGTTTGAATCAGGATTGCGAAACATCATTCAGACGACTAAAGGCAGCACTATGTTCCAGCCCAATCCTAGCCTTTCCTACACAGTCCGGCAAGTTCATTTTAGACGCCGACGCCAGCAACACAGGTTTGGGGGCCGTCCTATTCCAGGTGCAAGATGGTGAAGAGAGGGTGATCGAGTACTAGAGCCGTGGATTCTCGAAACCGGAGAGAAAGGGCTGGAGACCATTTCCACAAATACCGCTATGGTCATTTCTTAATCCGAACAGATCATGCCGCCCTCAAATAGCAGCTGGACATGAAGACACCGGAAGGACAACTGGCCAGGTGTATGGAGAAATTACAGCAATACGATTTCAAGGTGGAACACCGTCCGGCCGTTTGCACAATAATGCCGATGCCCTATCCAGAAGACCCTGTAGAGCAGAATGCGGACATTGTCTGAAGACGGAACAGCGAGAGGGTATCTCCATCAGACAGATCCGAGTGCAGGCCAATGAAGACTGGACAAGGGAACAGTGCATCCAGGACCAAATGGCTGATCCAGATAGCTAGATACTCAGGCGTGCTGAAATCGTTATGGGCTCAATGGGACTCTCTAAGAGTAGACAATGGAATGCTCAAGCGAGTTTGGGAAAGCGCTGATGGTCGAGAAACCAAGTTCCAACTGATAGTTCCGAAGAAAAAGGTACCAGCCATCCTGAGCGAAGTACATGATGGGATTACCGGAGGTCATCTGGGCATGAATAAAACCCTAGACAAAGTTCGCCAGCGGTACTACTGGGTGAATTACTTCGAAGACGTAAGAGCTTGGTGCCGCAAATGTGCCACCTGTGCAGCCAGTAAGGGCCCGAAGACCCGGACCAAGGGCAGAATGCAGCAGTACAATGTGGGCGTCCCATTTGAGAGAATTGCCATCGATGTCGCCGGTCCGTTTCCCAAGTCTGAGAGGGGGAACAAGTACATTTTGGTCGCAATGGATTACTTCAGTAAATGGCCTGAGGCATATGCGATTCCCAACCAAGAGGCAGCCACGGTAGCGACATTCAGACCAGGGGCGTAACTTCGAATCGAATGTATTCCAGAAGGTCTGCACGATGTTGGGGATCAGGAAAATGAGAACAACACCATTGCACCCATAGTCAGACGGAATGGTGGAAAGATTCAACAGGACCTTGGAACAACACCTATCCAAGGTCGTCAGCAATAACCAGCGTGATTGGGATGAGCATATCCCCTATTCCTGTTGGCATATCGCTCAGCCGTGCATAATAGTACAGGCCTGACTCCAGCCAGGGTCCTATTCGGAAAAGAGTTGCGATTACCCTGTGATTTGGTTTTTGGCTCCCCGAAGAACCTTCCCAAGACATCACGATTATGCCGACCAGCTCCGACATAACATGCTGGCAATACACGAATTAGCCCGAACGCAGATGTTGGCCACCAGTGACCGAATGAAGACGCGATACAACTTCAAGTCCATTTCAGTTGGGTTCCAAGAGAGGGACAAAGTCTTGCTGTACAATCCCCAACGGAGCAAGGGTAAATCCCCAAAGCTTACACCCGCCTGGGATGGTTCATACGAGGTGGTCAAGAGGCTTAATGACGTCGTCCACCGGAACCGTCGAAACCCCAGGTCTAAGTTGAAGGTGGTCCACTTAGATGGACTCGCTCCCTACCATGGAAAGGATGTTTCTGACCGGGACGATCAGAATTAAAGGGGGGGCAGTGTTACGAATTTACCTAAGCCGGCCCTGTTTCACGCGAGTACGACATCGATCGCTTTTAGGACAAAAAAAAAGATCTCGAAATGGCTCGGGAGCTGTAGAATTGATAATGAATTGTACGAGAGTTTTCGATGCTGGTTTTAAAAGGAGCGACCCATAATCGCGGCCGTTAGTGCCGCGAAGAGCTTATGTAGAATTGTTATTGTGATATTCGAATCAGCTGTTGTATATATTTGATGTAAATTGAAGTTGTAGAAAGTGGTAGTGAATATTAGTTTTTTTTAAGTTTAATTGAACCCACGGAGTATATAACATTATGAAGCTTTCTGGCGTATGTCAAGTCTCTAATTTAAGATACTCCAAAGAGAGAATTGGAGTTTTTATTAGAAAGAACAGCAAATTTTGTGCAGGTATTGTATTTTAATTGGATGTTATATTAGTTTATTGCCTAAATATTATTGATTTTCTATAAAAGAAGAGACTATTAATATATATTAATATATTACCTGGTCATTGTTTCTTACACAGATAACTAAGTATTTTAAGATCAATGTATTGTGTGTGGTGTTAGTCGTGATGTCGACCCGAACGTGTCGAAACAAATGGAATTTCATGCATTTCATTCCTTTGCTCATCTATTGTCATATGTGTAAGTGTGGGCCCCCGTTAAGAAGCTGTCGCTTCAAAAACCCTGTAAAACATTCCAGTATGGCTGCCATATCTATTTTGATAATGAATCGTTAAAGGTGTTGCTAAACGCAAAAACTCGAGAACTGAACTACCAATTCGGCGAATTTCAAATATTCAAGTCCCAGAGAGTTTCTTATGAAGAGAAAAATTAGAAAAATTGTCGAAAAAAATGTAAGAAATCCATTTTTCTGTTTCGTCTATACTGTTCCTAGCTGTCAATTCAAATATTTCAATCAAAACACTGTTTTTTAAGGATCTAATTAATATAAACTGATAGAGGCATAAGGTATTAATATACAGGGTGACTAATTTTAAATTACGCAGCCAAATGTTTGGAAAATACACAAAAGGAAAATTTTTCATGAATATGTTTTATAGGACATTGGGGGGCCACTTGAAAGTCAAGGTCTATTTCACATCGAAATCGAGGCAATTTTTTTAATTTCGAACCCCCATGTTTCACCAGCGGAATGGAAGGAATGAGAAATGTTACTTCCGGTATGAGCGTGACCATAATGTGAAGGTCAAGATCATGACTCTATCGAATCGAATTAATCAAATTGAAAACCCATTTTTTACCATTCCATGGCAATGGAAATTTTCTCAAATGGGAACCGCATTTTTACTAACAAAACCCAAAGCTAAAAATGTACATTTTAGTTTAATTTACTTAAGAATTCCAGTAAGTGGTTTTAAGATTACACTTGTTGCGAATATATGGTTGTGACAATATTCGATTGGCGGAGAAGTTTTCAAATTGGAATTTTTGCCAACTAGTCTCCAGGAACAAACCTGTTCCGCTTTTTTCCGTTTCAACCTTAAGGAGTTACAGAATCCCTGTGTACAAGACAGATGGGGATATAAATACGAAATACGGCATGAAGGGTTTTATAAAGTAACGGAAGCTGAGAGAGTCTTCAAGATTAGAAGTGATTTGAAGTATTTCGTTTGTGAATTATTGGGTTGTATTTTTGCCATACGTAAGTAAATAAAGATTTTGTTTTGGAATTTAAATAATTTGAACGAACCCAAGAAAATGCCTAATATTATTTATGTCTTATTATTTGAATAAGGTATCAATAGAAAAACATTTCATGATGCATTCTAAGTTTCTGAAGGTTTAATAGATTATAGGTTTGTTCCTTCAACCGATAGTCGACCGATCTTCAATTGGTTAATGCATCGATACATGAACCGTTTATTGCGCAACTCGATGCATTTACCAGTCGGTGGCTGCACCACCGATTCTACCCTGAAGCCGGTGATCGAAATTACCGTATATTAACTGGTTGCGAATCACCGTGTCACTTGGAACACGAAACTGAACCGTTCACTAAACGGTTATTGTTTTGAAGGAACGAACCTTATATCTACCTAGTGCTTGTTTTTCACTATTTAGCTGGTGACATCTACGCAGTGGGTTTTGTTATTTTTAATATATTTTTTAAATGAAGTTTTTATCTATAACTATTAGTTTCTCAGTTATTTAGGAGTAATATTAATAAACTGCTATTTCTATTCAAAATTAAATTTAAACCAATTACATACTTACCCACTGGAGCAGCAATATTTTCTTCTGGAATTAGTAGTCTCCTCTTTTTGGATACATTGTCAAAATTGGATTTTTTATTAATCAGAATATTTTCCTGCTTGTATTCGAACGAGTTTTTCTCACTGAAATCATGTAATGTTTCATTATTCATTTCTGAAAAGGATCGCGGCGCTTTTTTATATTTAATGTTTTTCTTTTACTACCCGATTTTCTCGGTTGTTGAGCTTTGGTAGTTTGTTCTTTATGTCTTGGTATGTGTAATTCGCTAACCTGAACTTTATGAGGACTAACATTTTTTTCTGAGAGTACATATTTATTTGCTTTGGTGTTTTTCCTTTGTTGTGCCTTTAATAATCTGTTATTCACTAGATCTAATATTGTTTTCCCTCCGTGTTCCTCTCTAATGGAGTTCAACATATCTTTAGTCACTGAAGCACTTAAATTAGTGTGAGAACTGTTCAGACCTCTTTTTCTATGCCGTTCTCGTGACATATTTGATATGTTATTTATGTCAAATATTTTGATCTTTTTTTGGATTTCGCGTTATCTTCTAAATCGTTTCCCTTCACAAACTTGTTTTGGTTTACGTTTTTTTCAGTATTATAGAAAACATCTTCAACTTCAGCATTTAATGGTTTTTCTCTAGAAGTACATCGATTTTATTGAAATTGTTATTCTTTTCGTGATCTGTTTTATTTCTTATTGAGGTAGAACTTTTAAACGAATTATTGAATTTTGAAATATTTTCTTCCATTGATATAGTGGGGTCATATAATATCCTGCCTCTGTCATTTTTATAGTTAGCCTTGTCGAATGCCCATTTTAAATTTCGTTTAATTTTTGTTAATTCAGGTTCTTGTTTGTTAATATCTTGAGGGTCTGCTAGTTTTTCCAAGGTGTTAATTGTGGCAGATTTTTTGTTTTCATTATGCACTTGTGCTATTACTATTAGGGTATCACTTGTGCAGTTTTTGTTCGTAATTTTAGAGGTATCTTCTTTACTTGTAATTATCTCGCTTCCTTTAGACTGTACATGTTGTTCGAAACTTAAAATTTCGTCATTATTTTCGATATTGTTACAAACTTTATCATCATCTGAATTTGAATTGTTGTCTTCTTTTCTTAAATGCTCCATATCTTGATCATTTACCTTGGATGTATTTTCCATTATATTATCTATCTCATTTGTAGTGATTTTTGATTCACAAACATTTTTCTTCAACTTCTTCGGTTTTAAAATTATCTGGGAGTGAATAATAATTTTTTTATTAGATGGGATCTGACAATGTGTGTTTTTATTATACGGCATTGATGCAGTTTCTACTGAATGCGTACTTCCTGAAACCTCTTCTATGTTGTCATTTCCAGGGGCTCAGCTCGTACTAAATTAATTTGGTAAGGGGAATATAAAAATTGGGAATTATTCTGTTTTTCTTGCAATATTTTCGATTTAGTATCATTTGGTGAGTTACAGATTAATGATACCTTAGTTGTAACTTCATTAACTGAATTTTAGTGGCGCTTTGGTTGAACTGATTACTGTAGTCAGCTCCGTTTATATTTTTAACAGTTTCACCTGGTTTGACTGCTGTATATTTATGTTAGGAGTTGTGAAGTTTTCCTTCAGAGGATAAGTTACATATGTTTCTGTAGCAGGTGATTCGCTATATGTAGAAGAGTTCGTAAATTGTTTTCTCTTTTGAGGCCAGATGGATGTGAGTGCTGAAAAAACATTGATATTGTACAAAAGAAAAGTCTGAATTAAAAGTTTTATTACTAGAGCTATTTCTATGTATAATAACTGCATAGTATTTGTGATAAGTAATTTTTTATGTAGTAATTACGAATTTTGGCACATAGATTTAGTTCGGCTTTGAATATATTATTTTAACAGGCCTATTAAATACTGAGCTTCGTTGCATTATACTGTATTATA